>CM072526.1:24112693-24712693 GCA_036898135.1 Oncomelania hupensis
AGAATAACATTCTAAAACTAGATTGTAGAGGTAGTAAGAATAACATTATAAAACTAGATTTTAGAGGCAGTGAGAATAACATTCTAAAACTAGATTTTAGAGGTAGTCAGAATAACATTTTAAAACTAGATTTGGAGAAGCGGTTATTCTCCCAGCCTGGTTCATGAGGAGTTTATCTATTAAGCCCAATACTGCGATAATGATACTCAGTTGGTTTCAACGGTCTTAAGAGTGTTGACTTGAGGTCTTCACTAGGGCCTACTAGTGATACTGATAGCGATATGCAAGGTTAGCAACTCTGTGTGGTGAAGTAAACGGAAAACTGCTAGGCTTAAAACGAATGCACAATTTTTCATTTCAATCGTTCAATTTATTATCTTTTCACAACAACGTGATATTAGACAATAAATAATTCTAAACCTTAATATAAACAAACAAGCAAACAGTAACATTTACAGTAGTGAGTACAATGGAGTTGTCATCAAACAGTAACATTTACAGCAGTGAGTACAATGGAGATGTCATTATGACTTGCACAAAATCATGTACAACGACACTTGATAACATTTCGTGAAAGTCACTTTCAACAAAAATAAAAAAATAAATAAAAATGGTACTTTTGTATACAGAGGTCTTAAAATTGGACAATCCAGTATCACATGATGACGAATTGTAATGTCTTCTGAGCACACAGAATGCACAGCACAGAAAGTCAGTCAAGCTTTGTGCCTATAAAACGATAATCAAAGGTTTTTGCGTTTTAAGCATGTCTGTATTATATATGCCTCTTTACTACTTTATCATCGGTTGTTGCTTTTTAAACATGTTTGTATTATATGCATCTTTACTACTTTATCAAGGGTTGTTGCGTTTTAAACATGTTTGTATTATATGCATCTTTACTACTTGGAGCGAGCTGCATCATGCCGACTGCCTCTTCCCTGTCAATTATGATGGAATGGGCACAGCTGAACAAGTCGGCCACGTGCTATATCATTATATGATTGCTTTAGCCATGCAGATCTCGCCATACTACACGACTGCTTTTTACACTTTCCTCTAACAATTATTGCTTTCTTTCAGAAATAAAACTTACTTACAATAACTGACATTTAAAGGGTTGATTTCTGTTTTGTTGTTCCCACCCCAAACATCTCGCCTCTCCAATCCCAATTCCCCAAGTCTAAAAAGTAAATCTTTAAAAAAAAATTAACTAAAACAAATTACAAACCTAATTCCCCTAATCTAAAAAGTAAGTCTTTAGAAAACTGAACTAAAACATTGAAATGGTGAATTTCTACGGACGAACTGGATTCAGGTAAGCAGCACTTTGAACTGGAGAGTGCGCTGCCCCGAAAAGAGTATCCGAGACTGAAATTGTCTGTATACGCCAGCAAATTCAGTAATTGTATCGAACCTTAACACATTACTGACACTAAGTTTGTGCATTATTACTACTTTGATGATCACCCTATTGTAATGTGGCATTGTCTAAGGTAGTGGTACGAGAAAACTTCGCAAGTATAAGCTTATATCCAAACTCATTATGAGAGCACTTGCCTACAGCTAAAACTGAGAATATTGGTTGTTTTGTAAAAGACAACATATACATTGGCTGTAAATTATTCTGAACGACTAAGCAGCCATCCAGAGCTAGAATCCGCATTGTATAATAAATGTATAGGCCTACGTAATTATAATTGGTAGCCTATGCTACGAGCGATGCATACAAAAGTAGACCTAGAAATAGAATCCTGCTTCAAGCACCACGCTGACACACTTTTACCACATTGAGTCAGTTCTCCCCCTCCCCTTCCCCCATTCTCTCTCTTTCCCCTCCCCCCCCTTCTGACTAACTGTAAGACTAAATCCTAAGGTTAAGATTATTATCCTTGTACAATGTAATAAAGGTTTAAAGTCTGTTAAATTCTCACTTCTCTCTCTCCCTCTCTTTCCCTCTGCAACAGTTTATGCACTTATGGGAGTGACCGAACATTGAGATTTAACGTCTACACCCACCACTGGCGATATGGCAGACGGGAATAAGCATCCCAGGGACCTAAATCAACACTAAACCACCAGAGCAATCATACTGCTAACATGGACAGGGAAAATTTGCCACTTGTTATTTCGCAGAATAATCTACGAGAAATACCTACAGCATCAGCAAAACCTATATCATGTGTTTTCAAGAAAGCGTTTGACTGAGTCTGGCATGCAGCTCTGTTGGCAACCATGAGAGTGTACAACATCAGCCCTAACATTATTGAAGTCATCAAAAGCCTGTATGACAAGGCTACCAGTGCAGTCCTCCACAACAGCGCCGTCAGAACAACAATCGGTGTGCGTCAAGGATGCCTACTCTCTCCAACACTCTTCAACATCTTCTGGCGCGCATAATGTCAGATGCCCCTTGCAGATCACGAAGGCACAGTCAGCATAGGGGATAGAGCAATCTCCAACCTCTGTATTGAGGATGGCATTGATGGCTGGAGAGAAACAAAAACTTGAACAGAAGGTACATAGGCTTGACACCATTTCCAGAGCCTATGGAATAGAAATAAGTGCAGAGAAGATCAAAATGATGACCAACAACACCAATGGCATCAACACGGACATCAAAGTCCAAGGCCAATCCATCAACACAGTGCATAGCTTCAAATATTTAGGAGCCAATCAGACAATGGGTCCCGACAGGAAGTACTCTCCAGGATCGCACAAACAACTGCTGCCCTGGCAAGGTTGAAGCCCATTTGGAAAGACAAGACCATCACTGTATCAGTCTACATTCCAAGGTAAGGCTGCTGCGCTCCCTTGTCAGCTCCATCTTCCTATAGGCTTGCGAAACATGGACCCTCACAGCAGATCTACAACGAAGAATACAAAGCACGGAGATGAGGTGCTACATAAGACTTCTGGGCATTTCCTATTCCTAGCACATCACCAACGATGAAGTCCAACAGACCATCACACAAGCCATTGGACAACACGATGACATGCTCACAGTGATGAAGAAACGGAAACTCCGATGGTATGGCCACGTCACTAGAGCATCAGGCCTTGCAAAGACCATCCTGCAAGGCAGAGTGCAAGGAGGTAGAAGAGGAAGGAGACAGAAAAAGAGGTGGGAAGACAAAATTCGATAATGGACTGGTTTGAAACTGAGCGAAGCCATGAGGGGTTGCTAAGGACAGAGAAGGATGGAGTACGTTGGTTAAACGATTATTTTTGGTGCCCCAACGATTTTCGAGTTACGGGATAGGATAGGATAGGATTTTATTTCGCTCACCACTGGATTCGAACCTGGGTCATCGATGTGCCAGGCGAACGCTTTACCACTTGAGTTGCGGCGGTGGGACGTCTTAATGGAGAGAATAGTATGAACCTTACTCAGGACCACAGAGTGTCAATTATCTACTATCAAGGCGTGGTGCACTCTGTGCTGGCGTACACCTCAGCAGTCTCAGACACTCTGTTTGACTAGACACAATGTCACTGAAGAAAAGGTGCAGCCGTGACAAGGCGGTTGGGATCAAGAGGTCATTCAATGGTTGACAGAATTTAAAAGTAGAACCACGACTCTAGAAATAAGAAACTGGGAGAGAGGGAGAAAAAAAGAAAGGAGGAGAGGGAGAGAGGGAGAGAGAGAGAGAGAGAGAGAGAGAGAGAGAGAGAGAGAGAGAGAGAGAGAGAGAGAGAGAAAGGAAGGGAGCGAGGGAGAGAAAAAGAGGAGAGAGGGTGGGAAGTGGGGAGAGAGGGTGGATCCCGAGAGAGAGAGAGCGAAAGAAAGAAAGAAAGAACGCGAGAGAGAGACAGAGAGAGAGACAGAGAGAGTCAGAGAAAAAGAAAGAAAGAAAGAAAGAAAAAAAACAGAGAGAGAGAGAGAGAGAGAGAGAGAGAGAGAGAAAGAAAGAAAGAGAGAGAGAGAGAGAGAGAGAGAGA
The DNA here is from genome assembly GCA_036898135.1 of Oncomelania hupensis. Lineage (NCBI taxonomy): Eukaryota > Metazoa > Mollusca > Gastropoda > Littorinimorpha > Pomatiopsidae > Oncomelania > Oncomelania hupensis. The sequence goes on from CM072526.1 coordinate 24,116,636, forward strand.
GAGAGAGAGAGAGAGAGAGAGAGAGAATGCGTTAGGAACCCAGACAGCTTTTGAGAGAAAACAGACCAACACAATTATTTCTTTAATTGTTCCTATATAGCTCAAGAGCTGCTCAAGGCGCTGGCCAATACAGGATGTCACTCAAGCAACACGAGATGCCCACTTGCTGCACTCCAAGGTAAAAATGAAATTACACTCTCCCAGTCTCTGGAGCTACACAAACGACAAACAAAGGGATACTTAAAATACGTAAAATATAATTCTTCTTCTTATTTTGTCGTTATTATAATAATTACTCTTGACTATTCACTATTATGACACAGTATTAGGACATTTATATCAAACTTATCCTTGCTTTTACTACAATCTTTATTATACAATCTCTGTGCTCCAGCAGGTATAACTAACACTGTGATTGTACAACACTGACATTACTCCTTAGCACCAACAGGTTAACTTGTGTCCCTATCAGTAAATCCCTGACTTCACATAACGGTTATATGAAGCATAGATATTATTGGCTTTAGAATTCAAAGGATGTGTTCAGCCACTAGCGCTAGGCTGTAGTGTTGTAGTGTTAACTGCATGTTAAGGCTCTTAAACTAAGGAGTATGCTCCTAAGTTACTGCAGACGGCAGGTAATAATGTATAAAAGCTAAAAATAGTAGGCTATCGTTTGCTGTGACTACATCATAACATTCTTAAAATAAAGGTATAATGCAAGCACAGATTCAAGCTGCTTCGATTGCATACAAAATACATTGATACATTTATTATGGAAACAGTTTTAGTTCTTACGTTAGTAAATGCTGAAGTCTGAAATTAACATCTCTCCAAACAAAATATCAAATGACAAAATTTATTATACACTACTATTTCTGTGCATATTTGTTGTTGTCGGTTTTGTTTTTGTGTTTGTTTTCTTTTTCAAAACATGTTGTCTATAAAAACGTTTGTTTGCATTAGTATGAAATACAGTACCATTTTTAACAAACACATTTCTTTAAATAACATTTAAAAAAATTTTTTTTATATATAAATTTAGCACTATTTTTATCCCTAAAACTATTTATTAAATCACATCTGTAATGCATTATAGAGCATGATTGATAGCCTGTCTTTTGTTGACAACAACTCTTCCAGCCAAGTATGGCCATTTAGTGCAAAATTCATAATCTTGCACTCAAAGTCACTTTCATGACAAACCAAAGCCGAAAGGTGGAATACTGAATACAGGCTGAAGGGGTGAGAGCGACATTCTGTGCTTTTTTTAGTAAAATACTTATGGATGATCTATTCTACAAAGTTACTTTAGGTAGCAGTAAACTAACAAGGCACACAGCCTACATACACTGATACAGCTTAACCCAATTCTAACATAAATAGGTTGAGCTGAGCAAAGATTTTACAACTGTCAATACGTTCCAATGAATAAAAATGAATAAATTACAAAATATTAACCGATTAACTAACATCGATACTTTACAATAATTGATACAAATTACAATAGAGTATTATTTTACCTACATTCAGTATAATATCTGCTAAATCATACACTTGTTGAAAAGTCTGTGTGTACACTATTGTATACTTGATACATTATGATAATCACAACGGACAATCATTTTAACAATGTTGCTATTATAAGTGAAAGACCTGCGCAGGTCCAGGCCAGAACAGCAACAACTTGAAGTCAATAGCTTCAAATTACATTGAAAAGAACCTGGCATTCTGGTTGCAATGATTAAATATTTCATAGTGATCATACAGTTATTTATAATCAAACCATCCACCACCACCACATACACCCTTCCCCCAACCAGTGGCCTATCTAAACACACACCACTTCCCCCATACTGGCCTATCTAAACACACACCACTTCCCCCATACTGGCCTATCTAAACACACACCACTTCCCCCAGCCATACACACTGACCTATCTATCTAAACACACACCACTTCCCCCAGCCATACACACTGACCTATCTATCTAAACACACACCACTTCCCCCAGCCATACACACTGACCTATCTATCTAAACACACACCACTTCCCCCATACTGGCCTATCTAAACACACACCACTTCCCCCAGCCATACACACTGACCTATCTATCTAAACACACACCACTTCCCCCAGCCATACACACTGACCTATCTACCTAAACACCCACCACTTCCCCCAGCCATACACACTGACCTATCTATCTAAACACACACCACTTCCCCCAGCCATACACACTGACCTATCTATCTAAACACACACCACTTCCCCTGGCAGCCATACACACTGACCTATCTAAACACACACCACTTCCCCCAGCCATACACACTGACCTATCTAAACACACACCACTTCCCCGGCCCCCAGCCATACACACTGACCTATCTAAACACACATCACTTCCCCCATACTGGCCTATCTAAACACACACCACTTCCCCCAGCCATACACACTGACCTATCTATCTAAACACACACCACTTCCCCCAGCCATACACACTAACCTATCTAAACACACACCACTTCCCCCAGCCATACACACTAACCTATCTAAACACACACCACTTCCCCCAGCCATACACACTAACCTATCTAAACACACACCACTTCCCCCAGCCATACACACTAACCTATCTAAACACACACCACTTCCCCCAGCCATACACACTGACCTATCTAAACACACACCACTTCCCCCAGCCATACACACTGACCTATCTAAACACACACCACTTTCCCCAGCCATACACACTGACCTATCTAAACACACACCACTTCCCCTGGCAGCCATACACACTAACCTATCTAAACACACACCACTTTCCCTGGCAGCCATACACACTGACCTATCTAAACACACACCACTTTCCCTGGCAGCCATACACACTAACCTATCTAAACACACACCACTTTCCCTGGCAGCCATACACACTGACCTATCTAAACACACACCACTTTCCCCAGCCATACACACTGACCTATCTAAACACACACCACTTTCCCCAGCCATACACACTAACCTATCTAAACACACACCACTTTCCCTGGCAGCCATACACACTGACCTATCTAAACACACACCACTTTCCCTGGCAGCCATACACACTAACCTATCTAAACACACACCACTTTCCCTGGCAGCCATACACACTAACCTATCTAAACACACACCACTTTCCCTGGCAGCCATACACACTGACCTATCTAAACACACACCACTTTCCCCAGCCATACACACTGACCTATCTAAACACACACCACTTTCCCCAGCCATACACACTGACCTATCTAAACACACACCACTTTCCCCAGCCATACACACTAACCTATCTAAACACACACCACTTTCCCCAGCCATACACACTAACCTATCTAAACACACACCACTTTCCCCAGCCATACACACTGACCTATCTAAACACACACCACTTCCCCTGGCAGCCATACACACTAACCTATCTAAACACACACCACTTTCCCCAGCCATACACACTAACCTATCTAAACACACACCACTTCCCCTGGCAGCCATACACACTAACCTATCTAAACACACACCACTTTCCCCAGCCATACACACTGACCTATCTAAACACACACCACTTCCCCTGGCAGCCATACACACTAACCTATCTAAACACACACCACTTTCCCTGGCAGCCATACACACTGACCTATCTAAACACACACCACTTTCCCTGGCAGCCATACACACTAACCTATCTAAACACACACCACTTCCCCTGGCAGCCATACACACTGACCTATCTAAACACACACCACTTTCCCTGGCAGCCATACACACTGACCTATCTAAACACACACCACTTTCCCTGGCAGCCATACACACTGACCTATCTAAACACACACCACTTTCCCTGGCAGCCATACACACTAACCTATCTAAACACACACCACTTTCCCCAGCCATACACACTGACCTATCTAAACACACACCACTTTCCCTGGCAGCCATACACACTAACCTATCTAAACACACACCACTTTCCCTGGCAGCCATACACACTAACCTATCTAAACACACACCACTTCCCCTGGCAGCCATACACACTAACCTATCTAAACACACACCACTTCCCCTGGCAGCCATACACACTGACCTATCTAAACACACACCACTTTCCCTGGCAGCCATACACACTAACCTATCTAAACACACACCACTTTCCCTGGCAGCCATACACACTAACCTATCTAAACACACACCACTTTCCCTGGCAGCCATACACACTGACCTATCTAAACACACACCACTTCCCCTGGCAGCCATACACACTGACCTATCTAAACACACACCACTTTCCCTGGCAGCCATACACACTGACCTATCTAAACACACACCACTTTCCCTGGCAGCCATACACCTAACCTATCTAAACACACACCACTTTCCCCAGCCATACACACTGACCTATCTAAACACACACCACTTTCCCTGGCAGCCATACACACTAACCTATCTAAACACACACCACTTTCCCTGGCAGCCATACACACTAACCTATCTAAACACACACCACTTCCCCTGGCAGCCATACACACTAACCTATCTAAACACACACCACTTCCCCTGGCAGCCATACACACTGACCTATCTAAACACACACCACTTTCCCTGGCAGCCATACACACTAACCTATCTAAACACACACCACTTTCCCTGGCAGCCATACACACTAACCTATCTAAACACACACCACTTTCCCTGGCAGCCATACACACTGACCTATCTAAACACACACCACTTCCCCTGGCAGCCATACACACTGACCTATCTAAACACACACCACTTCCCCTGGCAGCCATACACACTAACCTATCTAAACACACACCACTTTCCCTGGCAGCCATACACACTAACCTATCTAAACACACACCACTTCCCCTGGCAGCCATACACACTGACCTATCTAAACACACACCACTTCCCCTGGCAGCCATACACACTGACCTATCTAAACACACACCACTTCCCCTGGCAGCCATACACACTGACCTATCTAAACACACACCACTTCCCCTGGCAGCCATACACACTAACCTATCTAAACACACACCACTTTCCCTGGCAGCCATACACACTAACCTATCTAAACACACACCACTTCCCCTGGCAGCCATACACACTGACCTATCTAAACACACACCACTTCCCCTGGCAGCCATACACACTAACCTATCTAAACACACACCACTTTCCCCAGCCATACACACTAACCTATCTAAACACACACCACTTCCCCCAGCCATACACACTGACCTATCTAAACACACACCACTTCCCCTGGCAGCCATACACACTAACCTATCTAAACACACACCACTTTCCCTGGCAGCCATACACACTAACCTATCTAAACACACACCACTTCCCCTGGCAGCCATACACACTAACCTATCTAAACACACACCACTTTCCCTGGCAGCCATACACACTGACCTATCTAAACACACACCACTTTCCCCAGCCATACACACTAACCTATCTAAACACACACCACTTCCCCCAGCCATACACACTGACCTATCTAAACACACACCACTTCCCCTGGCAGCCATACACACTAACCTATCTAAACACACACCACTTTCCCCAGCCATACACACTAACCTATCTAAACACACACCACTTTCCCCAGCCATACACACTGACCTATCTAAACACACACCACTTCCCCTGGCAGCCATACACACTAACCTATCTAAACACACACCACTTTCCCTGGCAGCCATACACACTGACCTATCTAAACACACACCACTTTCCCTGGCAGCCATACACACTAACCTATCTAAACACACACCACTTCCCCTGGCAGCCATACACACTAACCTATCTAAACACACACCACTTTCCCTGGCAGCCATACACACTGACCTATCTAAACACACACCACTTCCCCTGGCAGCCATACACACTAACCTATCTAAACACACACCACTTTCCCTGGCAGCCATACACACTGACCTATCTAAACACACACCACTTTCCCTGGCAGCCATACACACTGACCTATCTAAACACACACCACTTTCCCCAGCCATACACACTAACCTATCTAAACACACACCACTTTCCCTGGCAGCCATACACACTGACCTATCTAAACACACACCACTTTCCCTGGCAGCCATACACACTAACCTATCTAAACACACACCACTTTCCCCAGCCATACACACTGACCTATCTAAACACACACCACTTTCCCCAGCCATACACACTAACCTATCTAAACACACACCACTTCCCCCAGCCATACACACTAACCTATCTAAACACACACCACTTCCCCCAGCCATACACACTGACCTATCTAAACACACACCACTTTCCCCAGCCATACACACTAACCTATCTAAACACACACCACTTCCCCCAGCCATACACACTAACCTATCTAAACACACACCACTTTCCCTGGCAGCCATACACACTAACCTATCTAAACACACACCACTTTCCCTGGCAGCCATACACACTAACCTATCTAAACACACACCACTTTCCCTGGCAGCCATACACACTGACCTATCTAAACACACACCACTTTCCCTGGCAGCCATACACACTAACCTATCTAAACACACACCACTTCCCCTGGCAGCCATACACACTAACCTATCTAAACACACACCACTTCCCCTGGCAGCCATACACACTACCCTATCTAAACACACACCACTTTCCCTGGCAGCCATACACACTAACCTATCTAAACACACACCACTTCCCCTGGCAGCCATACACACTGACCTATCTAAACACACACCACTTCCCCTGGCAGCCATACACACTGACCTATCTAAACACACACCACTTTCCCTGGCAGCCATACACACTAACCTATCTAAACACACACCACTTTCCCTGGCAGCCATACACACTGACCTATCTAAACACACACCACTTTCCCTGGCAGCCATACACACTAACCTATCTAAACACACACCACTTTCCCTGGCAGCCATACACACTAACCTATCTAAACACACACCACTTTCCCCAGCCATACACACTAACCTATCTAAACACACACCACTTCCCCCAGCCATACACACTGACCTATCTAAACACACACCACTTCCCCTGGCAGCCATACACACTAACCTATCTAAACACACACCACTTTCCCTGGCAGCCATACACACTGACCTATCTAAACACACACCACTTCCCCTGGCAGCCATACACACTGACCTATCTAAACACACACCACTTTCCCTGGCAGCCATACACACTGACCTATCTAAACACACACCACTTTCCCTGGCAGCCATACACACTGACCTATCTAAACACACACCACTTTCCCTGGCAGCCATACACACTAACCTATCTAAACACACACCACTTTCCCGCAGCCATACACACTGACCTATCTAAACACACACCACTTTCCCTGGCAGCCATACACACTAACCTATCTAAACACACACCACTTTCCCTGGCAGCCATACACACTGACCTATCTAAACACACACCACTTTCCCTGGCAGCCATACACACTAACCTATCTAAACACACACCACTTTCCCTGGCAGCCATACACACTGACCTATCTAAACACACACCACTTTCCCTGGCAGCCATACACACTAACCTATCTAAACACACACCACTTTCCCTGGCAGCCATACACACTGACCTATCTAAACACACACCACTTTCCCTGGCAGCCATACACACTGACCTATCTAAACACACACCACTTTCCCTGGCAGCCATACACACTGACCTATCTAAACACACACCACTTTCCCCAGCCATACACACTGACCTATCTAAACACACACCACTTTCCCTGGCAGCCATACACACTGACCTATCTAAACACACACCACTTTCCCTGGCAGCCATCCATACACGACCTATCTAAACACACACCACTTTCCCTGGCAGCCATACACACTGACCTATCTAAACACACACCACTTTCCCCAGCCATACACACTGACCTATCTAAACACACACCACTTCCCCTGGCAGCCATACACACTAACCTATCTAAACACACACCACTTCCCCCAGCCATACACACTGACCTATCTAAACACACACCACTTCCCCCAGCCATACACACTGACCTATCTAAACACACACCACTTCCCCCAGCCATACACACTGACCTATCTAAACACACACCACTTCCCCCAGCCATACACACTGACCTATCTAAACACACACCACTTCCCCAGCCACACACCACTTCCCCCAGCCAAACACCACTTTCCCCAGCCAAACACCACTTCCCCCAGCCAAACACCACTTCCCTCAGCCAAACATCACTTCCCCCAGCCAAACACCACTTTCCCCAGCCACACACCACTTCCCCAGCCACACACCACTTCCCCCAGCTACATACCCCACCCATCCCAACCTCCATCCCTCCATTATAATTTCTGTTGTGTTCATCTTCTTATTTCTACGCAACAGGAAATGGGGCTTTTTTTTTTTAAAGCTTACAAATGCATTATATAATAGTTTACTTTATTACCAATATTTTCTACAGGTATGTGGCATGCACTATATAAACCATAAACACAAGACTGCACAAGTTTTATGCTCTTTAACAAAAGGGCTTGGCTTTAAAAAGATATGATCAAAGACATACCTGCGCCATTATAAAACACACTATGTCAATTTACACTCAAGTCGGAACTGAAGAATTATGACTATGGTGCTTTGTACTTTGACCTACTGTTAAATTTGTTTTAAATGGCGGTGGTATGAATATATGTGCATATATGTGTGCACATGCATTGATTGTATGCCACCAAGTGTGACATGGGTATGAATGTGTGCAAGTGTGTACATGGTAATGAGTATGGAGCCTAAATATATTACTATTAATAGTTTTAAATGCATTGTACTTTGTACTTAGAACAAACATATATATATATATATATATATATATATATATATATATATATATATATATATATATATATATATATATATATATATATATATATATATATATGACTAGAGATCAAAAGGTGACAGTCACAGACCTCAAAAATAAAAATGATATTAAATGTACAAGATGATCATTTTTATACTGGAAAAGCATTACAGTATACAGTGTGGTAAAGGACTTTGCGCTCGATTGCTTAGTTCTTGAGTAATTGAGTTTTGAATTGATTTAATTGATTGATTTATTGTTGCTTTAGGTCCAGCGGACTCTTCCGAGCCAAATCAGGACCGGACAACCCCCGATCCGCATAAAAGATCTGCTGAAACAACCCCAGTGGGAAAATTGAATGCCCTCCACCGGCCAGTCACTTTACAATAAAGACATCCCACGCGGGGGACGGCTGAGGGTTGACCTCAACTACGCGAACACCCCGGTTACAAAAACATACAAACATCATTATAAATCATCAATGAAACACATACATATAAAATGCCTATAGTGCTAAATAGTACAATCATAGGAAGCCCTAGTGACCACCCGGCAGAAAGCGTCCAACACTCCCAAGCTGATCCAACAGACCTCATACACAAACAAGGAGTCTTGTCCAGGAAGAGTTTTCAAGAAAAAAGGTAGGTCATTGATCTAGCGAAGAAGAAGATAGTATAGCAGAGTGAAGGACAGAGCAGGAATCGGAAAGAGTAAATGAGGAAGACAGCGACAGTGGGAATTTAAAGCACTAAATTTCCATAAAGTGGGGATACTATTTATACTGAAAACCCCCGGCACTCCAACGGGGGTACTGTTGCCGCAGTGAATCTGTCTTGCCTATAAAGGAAAGACAGGTTTTCAACTGTGGCTTTCACTGTTCCCTTTATAGGTTTGAACAATCTACAGTGGCAAGATTGCTCATGACCCCAAGGGGATGAGTTTTGAATGAGACTGCTTGCAGAATGTCATTTGTGACATGTGACACCAAACTGTGTATAGTTGTGATAATCCAGCTGGGACCAGACAGCATATGATAGTATGAACAAACTATGTTAGTGATTCTACTGACAGGGATGGAGAAAAAAAATCACAATTTCCAACTAGTTTAATAAGAAAAATGGTTTTGTTTGTCGTCACAGTCACAAATGACATTCACTATGTAGGAGACAATTCCATTCTGACAAAACAAGACACGCATTTGAAGTGATACTATTATTTATTCATAACTTATAAAAAGTAAGTTTGACAACATATGTGAAGAAAACCAGCACAATGATACTGAAGCCAGAAATGGTAGTTCTACTGTCATTTGTGACAACTGTGGGAGTGACGCGACAGATTTTGCAGTCACACGTCACAAATATCACAAGAAATACCTTATTGTATGAAAATATACCACATGCACTCCTTTTGAAATTCGATAAACAATCCTTAAAATCAAACATATTAAAACACCAGCAAACTTGTTAATAAAAATATTAACTGTGTCATTTGCGACATATGCCAAAGTAGGATGCCGTCACACGTCACAAATGACTAATCATGAAAATGCATCAGTTTAAAAATGTCATGCAATTCAAAAATATAAATGGAAACGTGAATCCATAGTGGGATCAAGGAAAACAAGTTCATCTACTTTTATTTTTATTTATTTTTTTCTTTTTTCCTTGTATTTATATCAATGTGTTGTTGTTTCCTGTTGTCCGCCAGTGATATTTTTGATAAATTATTTATTATTTGGGTAGCACTCATTTAAGCCTTGTGCTTTTGTGCACCATATTTGGTTTAACCTTTTATTATCTGGTTTGTTGAATACATTTTTGTTTAAACCATCTATCCCCACACCATGGTCAAGGTAATCTTTTTCGAGAAAAGTGAAATATTGTCCCCATGACCGGAGAAACTTCAGTGGCCAGTCTTGTTGTCTGACCAAAAGCAATGACCTGCAACAGTCCCATACAGCACATTTTAACATTATGTAATCAAGACTAAAATACTTCGAGTAGTAAGTTGGGATCCGATTGTTACAATTTCCTATTTAAAAAAAATTCTGGAAAGAAAACTGTGGAAAGAGTAATTTTATGGATGTAATTTAAGTATTTTCGTAACAAAAATATTAAAAGTACAGAATCAGATATTAAACTATTTTCCAAATGCAGTAAAAACGAATTATGTAAATATTCCCATACTTGGCCATAATAAAATTTCTGGCCTTTCTTTCTCTTATAAGTTATACTGTTTTTGTACCGAACTGCCATATTGTATCCTGAAACAAAGGCAAAGTGTAATGTTCCTGGCCAGTTGGTTTGTATCCATACATACTTTAAAGTTATTTTTTTTAAGTGCCATTTCACAAGGTACATTAATGTAAAAGAAAACTAACTCTGGAAGGAAGTAATGATAATATAGAATAGAATACTATATTTTACCTGGGTTTGGGAGACCCTGCCAAAAGCACAGACTACTCCAAGCAATGAGTTACAGGTGCTGGTTCATTATCATCATGTCTGCTGAGACTTCCTTGTTCATAGAACATTGTAACAGTGGCCATGTGGTCAATTCTTTATTCAGATGCCTACTGATCATCTGCGGCTGACTGTAAGAGGTAGCCTTTTGTAGCTCTTCCAGTGCTTTCTTGAAAAAAGCCTTACAACATTCTTGTGGTAGATATTTTTGGTTTTGCGGGTTGACCCATTCTGTGTCTTTTGCTCGGATCGATTGCAATACCATCATTTAAACACTCCTTTCTGTTTCTCCTAAAAGGCCTCCCATCTGTCAGGATCAACTTTGAGTCGCTCTTGATTTTCATAAACACCTCAGATTATTTGTGTTTGGGAGAGGTATTTGCAAAGCTGGCCACAGAGGCCTAAGACCTAAAAAAGAAAAAAAATTAAACAAAAAGAAAAATGGAAAATGTTATTTCAATGGTAAGAATACAATTTGTCGTCACATGTATTTCTGTAACATATGACACACACAACTAAGTACTTAGAATGAAAAAAGTTATTCAGTGCAAATGTTTTAACTTAAAACAATGTTGCAATAAAATTCATGAAACTGAGCAAGCATATTAATAACCTGGACAGCATAACTTGTACAAACTAAAACATTTTGTGTCATTTGTGATATGTTACACGAAACAAAATTGTGTCACAAAATAGCAGTACATCAGAAAATATTCCTAGGCTGCTAATGTAGCTTCCTGTTGAGACATGCTTGTTGTGTCTACACTCAAACACCCTAAAATCTAACTTATTTCACATAATCTGTGATTTATTTATAATAATACATATTTTATAATGTCATTTGTGACGTCAGTGTTTCATTTGTGACTAAAATATAAGTGTGACACCACAAATAAGACTTACCTTCTCTCCTTCCTGCCATTGAACCAAAGGAAATGGGCTGTTTGACCATGTGCAATTCAACTTTCAGTTACTAGAAATTCAGGATTTAAAAATAAACTGCCTTTAATTATTATAATAACAATACATATGTCATTTGTGACAAATGTGACACCGAAGCTAAAAAGTACTGTATTTTATAGTGTACTTATGCCTACAAACAGCTTTTTTGTTTAGAATAGTATTCTATGCCAAACAAAATGAAAACATTGATTTCTGTTTGATCCAACTTGTATTTAAACCCTTTTTTGATTACTTCAAGTATGAAAGACTGTGTGACACGAAAGTGTCACAAATAACACGACTTTTTAAAGGGTAGTTTCTTAATTTGTATATTTAAAAAATCCTATTTAAAGCAAATATCCTGTTAAAATGATCCCTTTACTATCCAAACAAACAGAAGTAAACAAATGGATAGCCCCTGTTTTAAGACAGAAGCGATCATTATGAACCATGTTGTCTCTCCATCGTTTTGCACATGCTCAGTAAAGCTCTGACTGGATTAAAATCCCAAATCTTTAACTTGGATGTTGCTTTTACCAAATCCAACACTGTCTTATCTGCTAAAGCTATGTTTCTTATGTCTATTCAAGCAAATTCCTTCACATAATATTTTAAAATAGAATAGTTGGAAGTGTTTGAAGATGTGAGCATGTGATTATGCACCTTTTGACTTCCAGTCATATATATATATATATAACATGTACAATAGTAGTACTTAGTAGTCACAGTGTGAGGACCCAAAAGGACCAAATGCGAATGTCCTTTCTTTGACTGGTTTCATTACTGTATGGGTCTGTTAGGCATGCACATTTCCTACAAATCATTCATCATAGCTAAAACATAATCTCTTTAAACTTTGGAAATTCATCCAAATGGTTTTTTTTTAAAATGTATATTAGGTGTCTTTTTTTTTTTTTTTTAAAGAAACTGGTATTTATCCCAAAAGGGAGCTAATCTGTTAGAAAAATTAAACTTCTCCAGGTTAGTATTGCAGTGCTGTACAAAGATTTTCTCCTCAGAATTTTGGGTTCTGTCACAAAACGGTGCTGCCAAAAAGTCATTCCAATTTAGGCCGTCAATGCCATTATAAATTTTAAAAATCTGGATTACATCTCCATGTATTCTATGTCCACATAAGGAGTGCAGTTCAAAATACCCATGTATACATGGACTCTATATATACCCGTGTATCTATATAACAAAATACCCATGTCCCATGTATATACCCATGTATACATACTCTAAATACCCATGTATACATACTCTGTATATACCCATGTATACGTACTCTATATATAACAAAATACCCATGTATACTCTATAACAAAATACCCATGTACTATAGTCTATATAATAACAAAATACCCATGGATATATTGCTTAGCCGGAAGTCCTTCTTCGCCTCTACTGTAAAGTTTGTCCGGTATGGACGCTGATCTGGGCAGGTGCTGGGCGCTGCGGATCGGCCTGCTGTGCGCTCAAAACCCGCGAAATCGTTATAGCCGACATTTCCTTACCGAACGTTTAACCGTTTCTGAGATAAATAAATAAACAAAATGTCCACAAACTGCAATAGCCTCATTCCGCGCGCGGTTTAGATTCAACCCGTGTCAAGAACGCGCCGTTCCGTAATACCGCAAATTTTGTTTTATTTCCATTCGAAACACTTTTGCACTCATGTCACCAATCTTACACAATTTTGTGTTTAACTAACTAAATTTGATTAATTAAAAATGAAATCGAGGTTTCAGCATATTTCCCCATATAGACAAAAAAATTGATTGTCTTCATACGAAGCCTTGGTAGCTCACTTAGTAAAACATTCGCCTACCGTGCAGGTGACCCAAGTTCAAAGCTCATGTGGGCCATATTTTTTTTTGTTATTTTTTTTTACACTACAATATGAATATTTTTCTTTTTAATTTAGGCTTTTTATTTTTAACTTATTTATTATTATTATTATTATTATTATTATTATTATTATTATTATTATTTATAAACTAATAATAATAATAATTATTATTATTATTATTATTATAATATCTTATATCAAATTTTATTTTAAAACCTTGGTGTTTTTTATGATTTCTACTTGTATTATTCTATTCAATATTATTATTATTATTATTATTATTATTATTATTATTATTATTATTATTACCAAGGATCGGGATGGGGTGGTACGTGTAGGTAAAAGGGGGCTACGGGTAGGTTTAAAGGGGCATGGGTAGGCATAACGGGGATACGGGTATATAAGGGAGTATGGTGATGGTCGATTCCTTTCATCCATACCTGTGAAACGATCAAGGAGGGTATAGGTAAGTTACAAGGGGGGTACGGAAGGTATCAAGGGGGTATGGGGAGGTATCAAGTGGGTTCGGGGAGGTATCAAGGGGGTATGGAACTATGGTGAGGCATCATGGGGGGGGGGACGGGGAGATATCAGGGGGGGGGGGCGTATGGTGAGGTATCAAGGGGGATATGGGGAGGGATTATCGTTCAAATGAAACTCGCAGACCACAGTTGTCTCTCTGTCTACATTTTAAACAGCAACCTGTGTACCCTGGCTTGCCAGTGTACAAAAACCACTAGTACTCTATATAAGTTATAACTCACTTTACACAAAATGTACTAATTCAAAAATGGTATTGGATGTGGTCAATCTAAAATATTCCTAACTTAAAACATAAATTATATATTTTCCTCTTCTAGTAGCAACTTGCCTTTACACTAGATCATGTTTGAGTGATAAATGTGTGTGTTACATGCGTTGTACTTGTAGAGTCTGTAACATGTGAAGGTGAATGTTGGTTTACAGATCACTGTGCTTTGAATCTGACTTTATACTAAAGTGTGTTAAGCATCACAATAATACCTTTATTATTAAATTATTATTATTATTATTATTATTATTATTATTATTATTATTATTATTATTATTACTATTATTATTATTATTATTATTATTATTATTATTATTATTATTAGGTAAAAACTAAAATATACTTCTGTTTACAGTAACATAGAAAAAAAAGGGTCGGTTCGTAGTTGTTTTTTTCTAAACCTTTTCCACCTAATGTCGTGCAATTTTTTGCCTGTTCAAAATTTTTTTCAACAGACGATCCCAAAATTAAGGTCGGTCAGGATACTGAAAACAGACATTTAATTTTTTGGCCTTACAAGTATTACAAGACAAGGTAGATGAATAAAAATTCTTTGCAATGGGTGAAGTGCCCAGGAATGTCCACTTGAAGAGAATACATTTAGATTAACGCGAAGAGGAAGAGAATAATTTTGATAAATGCGAAGAGGAAGAGAATACATTTCAACACACACAAAAACAAACAAGTAAGATTTTTGTTAAATTACTCACTTGTCATATTCAGAGTTATCCGTTTTACATCTTTCATCTTGGTTTTTCTCCCACCCTTTGCCGTGTTTGCATGTGGTAAGCAGTACTATATCCTTGGTGTTGTGTATATGAAACAGAGAATTTCTTGTTTCTGAACCAATACCAGTCAGGTAACGTTTGCCTTTGAATGCCAGCAAGTAATGTCGGTAAGATGGAATGGTGTTGAGTGAATTTTGTAAAAAGCCCCCATCACCTCCTTTTAAGGGGTGATCTTTCGCGAACAAAGGAAACGAAATGTCAAATCCATTGCGGGAATTTTCCCACAGAAAAGCTGGCTTTAGCGATAATTGCCTGTCCGACGTCAAATTCTAGTTCGTCGACGTATTCCGGCCAAGTGCCAGAGTATTGGTTGAAAATGATGTGATTCTGACCATTGTTCCAGTACGGAAGATTTTGAAGTTTATCGCCGACGTCAAAATGATCCGAACTGCGGACGTCTTGGTCCAAAGTATCTATTGACGATATGAGGATACAGGCTTCAGCCGGGTCCGTCGTATGGTACCGCGACTCCTCCACGGCAGCCAGGATCTTCCCGTAACTACTGGATACGGGGTACTGTCTCGGGTACACGTACACTTTAAACCCTCGCTCACATTTTGTGAAGTTGAAACAGGTTTCCATGGTACACTTGCTGTACTTTGATGCTGTTGGTCCTTTTGTTGTCGAGGTGATGGTGTGCCCGACGTCGTCGATGTCTGTGGTAATGGAAGAAATTGTCGTCTGCTCTTTGCAGACACGTGCACATCTTCAGCGTAACTGAGATCACCCTCGTCACAGTAGGAGTATAGATTTTTTGTGGAGGCTTGGACGAGGGATAGTACCGATCCATTGCGGCGAGTGCGGTGAACAACACGGTGGACGTAAGCCTCATGCACTAAGCCTCCAAAGTAGACGATGATCAGGAGAATGCCACATATTATGGACACTAGGAGAAATCTCTTTTTGAACTGCATCGACACAAATCGTTATCTTCCACACTCTCTCATCGTGCGAACGTACCCAGGTCGCACTAATCGACACACATCCCAAACTTTTTTTCACAACAGACTACCGTGTTTCTCATATTGACGCCATTTTGGCTGTACAGAAGAGCGCACATGCGCATTGGCAGCTATAGGAGCCGCGCGATTCATTCAACATCTCGTTGTCGGTTAGGTAGCAGACACAACACGATCGCGCTATGAGAAGCCCCAGAGAGAGAGAGAGAGAGGGAGAGAGGGAGGAGACAGTCCGACGTTATATCTGTTTTAACACAAACTGTTAAAAGATATCTTTGTGCAAGCCTTCGACCGTTGCGCTGAACAAGCAGAAAAGTGCACCACTGCACAGTTTATCGCTAGCTGCACATTGTTAACTCTGCCACAACTTTAGTGTTGACAAACCTACCAAACTTTACGTGAGTCGGAAACGGTGAATGGGGTGGGAGTAAGTCTGGGAATGAGAGTGGGTAAGAGTTGGCTGTCGTTGAAAACGGGTACAGTGACGTCGTGTCTGCACATGGGACACAATAAAGGAGAGGTGTCGAGTTAGCTCATGGCGTGACGGCGGGGACAGCCGAGCGTTAATAACTACTACACAAATAATCAATTAGGAGGATTTGTTTGAACGACATTACTCTTCTTGAGGCAAAAACTACACTGTCTAGCCTGCAAAGAATCAGGGACGAATTTTCAGGTGGGAAAAAGGGGGTGGGGTGGAATGAGATCCTGTAGAGGCGGCCAACGCTTTGAGCATCTCTTGTGATGCAAAAGCGCTATACAAGAACTCGTCCCACCCACTCCTCGGATAATACAATTCAGTTTAAAACAGCAATGTTCAGGTTGAAGTCAAAGCAAAACAAATTACATTTGAAATAAAAGTAACATGGGGTGGCTACCGGCATAGCTCTTGGCGCAGTGGGTTAGTCGCCGGATTCCTATGCCGGAGGTTGTGGGTTCGATTAGGCCTACCCGAAGGGCTTGACTTGACTTGTATAGATTAACGTCCCCGGACACGTAGCGTATAGGGGACAGGGTCTTCCTGAAGGGGCGAACATTTGTGACTTATATATGTACATGACTATTGAGGTAACCGAGGGGCGAACATTTGTGACTTATATGTACATGACTATTGAGGTAATCGAGAGTTTTCTCCGGCTACTCCGATTTCCTCCCTCCCTTCAATTCAATAATAGTATTGGAAACAGCCAGTCTAACATTTAAAAAATAACAATTCAACTTCCTTTCCGTCTTTCAATAGCGATCTCCTTGCCTTTAAACCACATGTTTGAATGAAAGATGTGTGTTTGTTGTGTGCGTGTGTGTGTGTGAGAGAGAGAGAAAGAGAGAGAGAGAGAGAGAGAGAGAGAGAGAGAGAGGGGAGTGGATGAAACATGTGAGCGTGTATGTTGATACAGATCGCTGCGCTTTGAGGCTGATTAGTGATTTGAAGGAATGAATATTGAGATTTAACGTCTACACCCTCCATTGGCGATAGGACAGACGGATTGGTGATTTGGGTTGGGTATTTGAGTAAAGGCGCGTACATTATAGCAGCTATTATTATTATTATTATTATTATTATTATTATTATTATTATTATTATTATTATTATTATTATTATTATTAGGCCTACAATGTGTTTGTGTGTGCTCTTCCCTCGCGTAAATCTTCTCCACCCTTCAAACTGGAATGAGGAAAGCATTCGTGTTATATATACTTGGGTCAAAGGAAATTCTATAATTATCCAATATGCTGTTTGCTACCGCCAGTATCTGTCATTGAGCACTGCTTCATTACTCCCCTACCTGCAGCGTGGCTGAGACCAGACGAAGCCCCTTCTCCCTCTCCCAAATGAGTATTGCATCGAGTTGTACGTGCTTTTCATAGTCTGTGGTTGTATTGACTTACTCCATGTGTGTAAAAAAAATAATTTTTTACTCCATATAATTTTTTTTATTTTTTTTTTTGGGTCCCGCTTACGATAATGAATGGCCTGACTGAATTAGAAGGTTCGTGGAGGTTCAAAGACTTCTTTTCGAGGTTCTCACATCCCCAACTTAGTTTCCTGAACCTTTTTGGGTTTAGAAGGTTCAGCAACTTTCCACGAACGTTCCAATTAAGACTTTGAAGGGAGAGGAACATTGGGTGTAGAGTGTCCTAGCCTAAAGAGATCTGGCAGTGGAGTTTATTAACAATACCTTGGATACAATCCTTATGAGATGCCGTCCTCCGGGGAACGATAACAAAGATTTATCTCCCCTTCTCTGCTGCCGATGGTTGGCATTAATTTGTGGCTTTGTGTCACTATACATACTGTGATACAGATGGCCATTTCGTTTGTTCATTCTCAGCTGGTCAGTGTATCTATCAGGTGAGCCTGCCGATACTCAAGTGACTGATTTTCCAAAAGCATAAGACGATTATAGAATAAACATGTGTACGATGCGAAGTGAATACTAGGTTGGCGTGTGTCTCAAAGCGTAGCGGAGACTCGCCGAGTAGCTCACACCGGTGGATTGGAGAACGTAAGACTCGGTTAGTCTCAGTTACGCAGTGTGGTGCTGTGTGTGCTGAAAAAGACTACTGTACATTGAATAAAAGAAATAAACGCATGAATCGCAATAAAATTAATGATGAAGCCATTCTGTCAGCATTTATAGCTTTGTGTTTTATTTATTTATTGTAATATTTTTCTGTAGTTAGTAAGTTCGTTAGTGCTTCTTTCTTTTCCTTCTTTTCAAAATGTGTTTTGTTGTTGTTATAAAGGGAGAGAAAAATGACATTATTCCTCTTAACCTTTGTTCATAACTCAAGCCCGAGTAGCTTCCCTTATAACCTGTCTCAATTGTAAGGTTCGTAGAAGGTTCGGGGAGGTCAAAAACATTTTTTTTCGAGGTCCTCAGATCCCGAACCTAGGTTGCTGAACCTTTTGGACACACACAAAAAAAAGGTTCCGGAACCTGGGTTCGGGATCTGAAAACCTCCACAAAACGTTTTTGAGCCTCCACGAATCTCCCCGAAACTTCCAATGAAGACAGGCCATTACACTAAACAATGTACAGGCCATTACACCACAGACTATACCGGACAGACAGGAAACTCATGCCTTTTTTGCAAGTCAAAGTGCAGAGTTGCGTCCCTTGGCCTTGGTATGTTACTTGTAGCAGACGCTCTGAGCTGTACACAGAAAAGCACTGCAGTTACGCTATGATCGCACGATGTTTAACAATAACTGCTCATCTGTTTTAACTATAGGTGACTTTATAGTTGTTTCTTAACAAATTATATTGTTTGTTGTGATGCATTTATGAAGCTTTTCAACATCATTATTATTTGTTTCACAGTTAGTAGTTCGAAAGATTAGTATCATAAGTATGACTATAGTATAGAGTGAAGTATTTTCTACAAGACTACTGAATTAACCTCTGTTGCTATAACAGTTTGTTTTCTTTAAACCAAAATATAATATTATAAAATGGGTGTATTTTACTGTTCGTTTTTTTTTAATTAAATTTCTATCAATAATTCTAATTAAGTTTTATTAATAATCAAGTCTGTATTGCTGTTTTCTTTTAACTCCTAGATTGGGATGTCAGTGTGTGTGTTTGATCGCACAGTTTTTAACCATAACTGCTCATCTTTGTTTTAACTATAGGTGACTGTAGTTAATTGTTTCTTAATAAATGATTGTGTTTATTGTGATGTGTTTGTGAAGCTTTTCAACATCACTATTATTATTTTCACAGTTATGACTATAGACAAGTGTTTTCCACAAGAATACTGAATTAATTTCTGTTGCTATAACAGTTTGTTTTCTTTAAACTAGAACATGATATTATATAAATCTGTGTTTTTGCTGTTTGTTTTTTAATCTATAAATGTATATTTAAATTATTTTTTATTAATATTATCTAGTCTATTTTGCAGTTATCTGTTGACTCCTGGTTTTGGGATGTTATTGTTTGTGTGTGTATGTCTATATATATAATAAAAAATTAAAACACAAACAAAAAGTGACAAGAGAGAGAGAAGAGAGCATCTATAACACAGCGTTCAACACGCATATATAAAAATGTGAAAACAATTATCAATTACATACGACAAGAGAAAGTTTATTGTCCCAACATACAGAAGACATTGTCCTAGCGTGAGAAAAAAATTGACTTACATGCCTTTTTAAAACAGAACTGACTAAACAAAATATTGATTTTGCATTTTTAAAACAGAACTGACTAAACAAAATATTGATTTCCCCACACACACATAATTCAATTATTTTATTTTAGGTCTCTTCACTTATTTGAGTGATTTTAGACCAAACATTCGCTCGTACAGACATACAAACACAACATGTTCCCCACCCCCCAACCCCAAATCTACAAAAGTCTGTTGATTGATGATTCACTTATTAATAATAATTAAAAGCAAGTAGTCATTGACAAAAGTGAACCATTGGACAATCTTTTACATCATCACTCTATTTTGACATTGCTAAATTATTAAGTGAATCATCAATCAACAGACTTTTGTAGATTTGGGGTTGGGGGGGGGATGGGGAACATTTTGTGTTTGTATGTCTGTACGAGCGAATGTTTGGTCTAAAATCACTCAAATAAGTGAAGAGACCTAAAATAAAATAATTGAATTATGTGTGTGTGGGGAAATCAATATTTTGTTTAGTCAGTTCTGTTTTAAAAATGCAAAATCAATATTTTGTTTAGTCAGTTCTGTTTTAAAAAGGCATGTAAGTCAATTTTTTTCTCACGCTAGGACAATGTCTTCTGTATGTTGGGACAATAAACTTTCTCTTGTCGTATGTAATTGATAATTGTTTTCACATTTTTATATATGCATGTTGAACGCTGTGTTATAGATGCTCTCTTCTCTCTCTCTTGTCACTTTTTGTTTGTGTTTTTATTATATATATAGACATACACACACAAACAATAACATCCCAAAACCAGGAGTCAACAGATAACTGCAAAATAGACTAGATAATATTAATAAAAAATAATTTAAATATACATTTATAGATTAAAAAAAACAAACAGCAAAAACACAGATTTATATAATATCATGTTCTAGTTTAAAGAAAACAAACTGTTATAGCAACAGAAATTAATTCAGTATTCTTGTGGAAAACACTTGTCTATAGTCATAACTGTGAAAATAATAATAGTGATGTTGAAAAGCTTCACAAACACATCACAATAAACACAATCATTTATTAAGAAACAATTAACTACAGTCACCTATAGTTAAAACAAAGATGAGCAGTTATGGTTAAAAACTGTGCGATCAAACACACACACTGACATCCCAATCTAGGAGTTAAAAGAAAACAGCAATACAGACTTGATTATTAATAAAACTTAATTAGAATTATTGATAGAAATTTAATTAAAAAAACGAACAGTAAAATACACCCATTTTATAATATTATATTTTGGTTTAAAGAAAACAAACTGTTATAGCAACAGAGGTTAATTCAGTAGTCTTGTAGAAAATACTTCACTCTATAGTCATACTTATGATACTAATCTTTCGAACTACTAACTGTGAAACAAATAATAATGATGTTGAAAAGCTTCATAAATGCATCACAACAAACAATATAATTTGTTAAGAAACAACTATAAAGTCACCTATAGTTAAAACAGATGAGCAGTTATTGTTAAACATCGTGCGATCATAGCGTAACTGCAGTGCTTTTCTGTGTACAGCTCAGAGCGTCTGCTACAAGTAACATACCAAGGCCAAGGGAAGTAACCCGCAAAAGTGGCTTGTAACTGTTATATAGAAGTTTCCGGTCTGGGTATAGTCTGTGATTACACTAAACAATGTACAGGCCATTACACTAAACAATGTACAGGCCATTACACTAAACAATGTACAGGCCATTACACTAAACAATGTACAGGCCATTACACTAAACGATGTGGGCAAATTTAAGTTTATATCGCAATGACGATTTTAGGATGATGATAATGATCAAGATGATGATGATGATGGATTATTTGATTTTAGAAAGTTTAGATTGGACCGCGCGGTAACAACACGATGAAGATCACTTGATAAATTTGCTGGACCTATCCACGGAAATTCCACAGGCGCCTGTATGTGGATGCGATGACGTACCTCTCAATTTATTGTTCGCACCATCTTGGACATAATAGGGATCTTTCGGAAGCGGGTGAAAGTGAAAGTGAATGTGAATCGGGACTACTTATTGTTGTGACGTCAGCAATTTATGTGACGCTTTTACTTCTCGTGGTGAAAGGTCACGAAGTCTGCCTACCACAACGAATAAAACTTCGTGGAAATCAGGTTTTCCACGAACTAATGTTCGTGAGTACATTTTGGTTATTAAATCGTTTGTAAAATGTCCAAAAATGATTTGAATTTGTATATGGTACATTACTCAACCATTTTAGAAGTAATAATGGGGATCTAAACTCGGTCTCAGACTTAAAACGTATTTTCAAACGAGCTACTGAAAAGAGTGCCCAAACCCTCATGCCGTCATGGCTGTCTAGAATCTATCTATTCTGTATCACCAATCAGCAGTCCAAAAACTGTTTTATGTGACAAAAATGAAACTCGAAGCTAGAATGTAAAATATCTTCAATGTTAGAGCACTAATCCATCTTTAAAGTTCAACCTAATCGTTACATTCGTGTCAAATCATGATTTGTTAGAAGAAGCCTTACGTAGGCATAATAATCACAACGAAACTAGGTGCTGGAATCGAAAGCGCACAGAAACACGTTCGTTTCGTTTCGTAACGCGGCGTAAGAATCTCCCGGCGTGCCTCTCGTTGGACGAAACGAACACACAATCACTTTCACTTTTACCCGTTCCGAAAGACCCCTATTCTTTATTAGACGCTACCATCCGGGGAATAAAACAATTAAATGAAAGCCCTATCTCTGACCCTTCTGACCCCTCTCCCCCATTTTCCCAAGCATCATCCTCTCCCATCACTTCTTATTGGCCACACCTGAAGCCCCCAGTTTCAGTGATACTATAACTGAGAAACCTCACCGGTGGCCATTGTTCCAATCTCGTGGTGGACAAGATAATAAAAGTGGCCATTTTCGCAATCCCATTTAGCAGTATGATTGCTCTGGTGGTTCAGTTATGATTTAGGTTCATACCCCGTGTTCCCTGGGGTGGTTATCCCGGTCTGACCAATGGCCGTCGTGGGCGTTTAACTTCAATGTTCATTCATTCTTATCCTATCCTATCCTATCCTATCCTATCCTATCCTATCCTATCCTATCCCGTAAACCCGGAGTCGTAGGGGCACCACAGATGATCGTTTAACCAGCATACTCCATCTTTCTCTGTCCTCAGCAGCCCTGATGGCTTCGCTCAGTGTCAAACCAGTCCATTCTCGAATGTTGTCATCCCACCTCTTTCTCGGTCTCCCTCTTCTTCTACCTCCTTGCACTGTACCTTGCAGAATGGTCTTTCCAAGGCCTGATGATCTGGTGACGTGGCTATACCATCGGAGTTTCCGTTTCTTCACCACTGTGAGCAGGTCATCGTGTTGTCCAATGGCTTGTGTGATGGTCTGTCGGACTTCGTCGTTTGTGATGTGTTGGGTATAGGAAATGCCCGGAAGTCTTCTGTAGCACCTCATCTCCATGCTTTGTATTCTTCGTTGGAGATCTGCTGTGAGGGTCCATGCTTCGCAAGCATATAGGAAGATGGAGATGACAAGGGAGCGCAGCAGTCTTACTTTGGAATGTAGACTGATGGTCCTGTCTTTCCAAATGGGCTTCAACCTTGTCAGGGCAGCTGCAGTTGTTTGGGCGATCCTGGAGAGTACTTCCTGTCGGGACCCATTGTCTGATTAAATGGCTCCTAAATATTTGAAGATGCACTGTGTTGAGGGATTGGCTTTGGACTTTGATGTCCGTGTTGATGCCATTGGTGTTGTTGGTCATCATTTTGGTCTTCTCTGCACTTATTTCCATTCCATAAGGTCTGGAGGTGGTGTCAAGTCTCTGTACCAGCTGTTCAAGTTCTTGTTCCTCTCCAGCCAATCCAACAATGTCATCCGCAAAACGAAGATTGGAGATTGCTCTACCCCCTATGCTGATTGTGCCTTCGTGATCTGCAAGGGCATCTGACATGATGCGCTCTAGGAAGATGTTGAAGAGTGTTGGAAAGAGTAGGCATCCTTGACGCACATCGATTGTTGTTTTGAACCAGTTCCCGATGACGCTGTTATGGAGGACTGCACTGGTAGCCTTGTCATACAGGCTTTTGATGACTTCAATAATTTTAGGGCTGATGTACACTTTCATTGTTGCCCATAGAGCTGCATGCCAGACTCGGTCAAACGCCTTCTTAAAGTATATGAACACATGATATAGATGTTGTTGGTGCTGTATGTATTTCTCACAGATTATTCTGAGGTTGAAAATCTGTTCAGTGGTACTTCGCCTGCCCTGAATCCTGCTTGTTCTTCAGCTATGATTTGTTCAGCTTGGGGTTTCAACCTGTTGAGTATAATTTTCAGGAGGACCTTGCTGGGATGGCTGATGGTGCGGTAATTTTCACACTCCTGAAGGTTACCTTTTTTGGGAAGAGTGATGACGAGCGACTGGGTCCATGGTGTAGGCCACTCCCCACTCTGCCAGATCTTGTTACAGAGAATGGTGAGGGCATCAATCATCGCTGCTCCTCCTGCTTGTAGCAGTTCCGCGGGTATGTTGTCCACTCCCGCTGACTTCCCTTTCTTTAGCGATTGCACTGCTGCCTCAACTTCTTCCCGGAGAATTGGGAGGATTTCTTCTTTTTCTCTATTCTCGGGACATGCTAGAACTGATGGGTCTCCATTTGGTGTATGGTTGTAAAGGTCAGAGCAGTACCCTGTCCATCTGTCCAAGACTTCTTGTTCTTCTGTAAGGCATATGCCAGACTTGCTTTGGATCGTGGAGACTTTGGGCTGTTTAACACTTGTCAGCAAGAAGGCCTACCAGACTGTGACGCAGCTGACAAGTGTTAAACAGCCCCAAAAATCATTCATTCAAGGAAATAAATTCTGCGTACGTGAATGAGGTTATCTAAGAGGTGTTTTTGTTCTTGAATGAAGTTAAAACTGTTGATGGTTTTTCTTCACAATTCAGATCTTTTTCTCTTTCTTTGAAATAGCCATCCCCCCCCCCTCTCTCTCTCTCTCTCTCTCTCTCTCTCTCTCTCTCTCTCTCTCTCTCTCTCTATCTCTTTCTCTCTCTCTATGAGGGTGTGTGTGTGTGTGTGTGAGGGTGTGTGTGTGGGTTTGTGCGTGTGTGTGTGTGTGTGTGTGTGTGTGTATCCCCCTCCCACCAGCGCTTCGATCATGCCCGTCGGCTTGGAGATATTTGCGCACTCTACAAATTATTTCTTTATTCATTCAATATAAATATCTATCAAACATCGTTGCTCCAAGAAAAGAGGAATGCACAGGAAAAGATAGGGAAGACACAGAAAATAGGAGCTGATGGACTTTCTATAATCCGTTTTAAGTTACTCTTGCACTGTTACTGTTAGAGCTAATCCAGATCGAGCTAATCATCAACGTGATCTAATCTCGGCTACACAGTGTGCTATTTGCATCGCAGGGTTAGAAGGCCCGATTATTTCGTAGCACGTAAGCTTTAGTAGTGGTTGCAGGTTAACGCATAGAGTTTCAGACACTGGAGCAGACCTCTCTAGATCGTTAGCCCACTGCGTAGCAGACTCGCAGAGACTTACGTTTACCTATTAACGAAGATGCGAACGTAAGCATCGGCTAGTCTCAGCTACGCGGTGTGGACCGTCAGTTCACACGCTTACAGGACACAGGCGCCTGTATCTATCTGGATGAGATAGCGTCTTTCGATAGAGCGCGCCTCGCCCCTCTCTGTACTACATGTACTGTATTATATATTAGTAAAGTATAGAAAGGGACGCACACTATAGATAAACATGCTTTTGTACAAGCGCCTGTGTGGCAGGAGGAGTGAATCGGCACAGGTCTATTAGACTATTTTAACTTTGAACTTTATTGGGAGGAAGGTTATAGGATCACAATTTAGGTAAGATGCTTGGAGCCGCGGGGGTCCTAAACAAGTTTTCCTAGACGATGACAGTCCCAAGTTTAGTTCCAGACTTCTTGCTAGCTGTCTCTGAGCTGCCTCTGCATTGCAATAGGCTAAAGTAAACTCACATGTGTTTAGTGGCAAACCTGATGCCGCTACATTTGCTTTGTTTCCCGAGGTACCATTTATGTGCCTGTACACTACAACAATTCTATGTAAGTTAGTACAGCCAGTGTAGGTCGCGTAGGCCTATACTGTTTATGTAAAGCACATTTGTCAGTTGTAGTACCAAGATCTGAAGAAATTCTACTACGTGTATACATGCCTCTGATGCAGAGAACCTCAAACATTTTCATTCACTTTAAACACTACCTTCAATAATAATAGTTGGGTGCAGTCAGTCTAAAAATTTCAAAACTATAAATTGATTCCAATCCGGTGGTGTAAAATATAAAAGTGTCAATCTTAGCAGTATTATTTCTCTAGTGTTTCAATGTTGACTTCGGCCCCTACCCCTCTTGCTTTTGGCACACGCTAGCAATGTTTCATGTTAAGTACTTCAATGGGTGACCGCACTTTGAAGGCAGCTACCTAACGACACGCACACACACACACACACACACACACACAATTGAATGAAACCAGCGCACGACACACACCAGTCCACCCAGCTGTGAATGGGTAGCTGGATCTGTTTAGAACAGGGGAAAGGTAAAGCAGCGAGGGAGAGGAGGTAGGCACCTCCCTCATAAAGCTGACTTAGAGGAAAGAAAGGTTCCAAATGCCTTTCTCCCCAACGACCGACAGGTTACATGAACACAACCACATTTTCCCTGGGATGGTTATCCCCGTCTGCCATTTTGCCAATGGCGATTGTAGACTGACGTTGAAGTTTAATGTTCATTCACTCACTGCATAATATTATGTAGCCTTACCCCATTCTGAACACGGCGCTTAACGTATAGGAGGGCGGGGCACCTGGTGCCAGAAAAATAAACTTCTCTCATTCACTCATTTTTAAAATAGAAATCGTCCAAAGAAGCACCAAATGAAAGAATAATCATATCATATCATATCATATCCCGTAACTCCAAAGACGTTGGGGCACCACAGATGATCATTTAACCAGCGTACTCCATCTTTCTCTGTCCTCAGCAACCCTCATGGCTTTGCTCAGTGTCAAGCCAGTCCATTCTCCAGTGTTGTCCTCCCACCTCTTTTTTTTGTCCCCCTCTTCTTCTGCCTCATGGCACCGTGCCTTGCAGGATTAGTCTTTGCAAGGCCTGATGCTCTGATGCCGTAGGCATACCATCGGAATTTCCGTTTCTTCACAACAGTGAGCATATTGTTTTGTCCAATAACTTGTGTGATGGTCTGTCGGACTTCGTCATTGATGTGCTGGGGATAGGAAATGCTCAGAAGTCTTCTGTAGCACCTCATCTCAATGCTTTATATTATTTGTTGTAGGTCTGCTGTGAGGGTCCATGTTTGGCAAGCGTACAGGAAGATGGAGATGACAAGGGAGCGCAATAGCCTTACCTTGGAGTGTAGACTAATGGTCATGTCTGTCCAAATGGGCTTCAACCAAACGTAATATATTTCCAAATCAAACCATTTATTAAAAAAAATAATAAAATCCTTTCATTTGAAATCTTTTAAAAATAAATTGAATAAATTGACAGTTAAATGATATTTATGAGCAAAAGTGAACACAATTAGTCATTAAAAACTAAAATAAATGCTACATATAATTCTCAAGTGATATTCCTAAATAAAAGCAACATATTTCAAAATCAGTAAATCCTTCTTAAATTAAAGTGAATTTGGAGTTCCAGTTCATGCTAACACATTCGAAACATACCAAGAACCTCAATGTTACCATTGAACCAAAAACGTCAACTGGCTACTTCAAAATAGGGATAAGGTGCTTATCTGTTCCAAATTGGGTACAAAATAAAATATATACTGTATATTTGACGCAAAACTTAATTTTAAAAAATATTATTTACTGCCAATTAGAAACTACATAACAGACCTTTTTGATAAGTATGACATTGCTATAACATAAATTTCAGTTCTTCCATTGACACCATTGATTTTATGATGTGAGCACAGATGTGCAAATTCGATACTGACTGCAGCCAAACCAACAAAGATGATAAACATGATTTATTAATTACTGAGGCAAAGCAGCATTTAAAAGTAAGTATTAAAACCATATGTTTGTGTGTTTTTTTTACTGAGGGGTCAGTGTTATAGATTCTTCAGATAATGGATAAGCTTTTACTATCCTTGAAATAAATATAATGTATTTGAAAAAAGGGGTTTATATATTTACTTCTGATGGCTTTAAATTACATCATGACCTTACCTTTAGAATTATTTGGCATACTGGTATAAGTTGATTCAAAAGCAGTTCTCAAAGTTTTAAAAAAATGGAACTGTAAAAGTTAAATGTTAGTTTAAATAAGATACATGGCATGTTTTCCAGACAAATAAAGGTTGATTTCTGCTGGGTTTCATGATATTGTGAAAGTAATTGGAATGTGGTAATTTTTGTAGCAGATTAGCCAAGGAGGACGTCACGTTCTCTATGACTAATTTGAATACGTGCAGTCATGATTTGTATTAATTACTAGAAAATGCAGTTCACCATAATAGCATAAAAAAGTAACATGTTCAAGACCGTGTTCTAAGTTAATATATACATTAAGCAATTAACACAACTTCGAGAACAATTGAAAAATAAACAATCAGCAAGCATTTCTAAAATGACTACAATTTACTTTCACTACAAAAACCCTCTGCAGTTTCTCCTTCTGCAGATTTTCACAACAAAGACAGCAAGCAACATGGGCTCATAGATAAATGAAGGCGTCTATGAACTAAAAATACAGAGAAAAAATACAAAGAAATACTTTTTGTGGGGAAGACATAACCTACCCCATGGCTCACGGTTTCTCGACCTACCCTACAGTTGTGTAGCTATCTGTTCTTAGCTTAATAGTATAGTAATATTGATTGATTGATTTATTATTGCTTTAGGTCCAGCGGACTCTTCCGAGCCAAATCAGGACCGGACAACCCCCGATCCGCATAAAAGATCTGTTGAAACAACCCCAGTGGGAAAATTGAATGCCCTCCACCGGCCAGTCACTTTACAATAAAGACATCCCACGCGAGGGACGGCTGAGGGTTGACCTCAACTACGCGAACTCCCCGATTACAAAAACAAAATAGAATACAAACATCATTATAAATCATCAACAAAAAACATACATATAAAATGCCTATAGTGCTAAATAGTACATTCATAGGAAGCCCTAGTGACCACCCGGCAGAAAGCGTCCAACATTCCCAAGCTGATCCAACAGACCTCATACACAAACAAGGAGTCTTGTCCAGGAAGAGTTTTCAAGAAAAAAGGTAGGTCATTGATCTAGCGAAGAAGAAGATAGTATAGCAGAGTGGTAGGACAGATCGGGAATGGGAAAGAGCAAATGAGGAAGACAGCGACAGTGGGAATTTAAAGCACTAAATTTCCATAAAGTGGGGATACTATTTATACTGAAACCCCCGGCACTCCAACGGGGGGAACTGTTGCCGCAGTTAATTTGTCATGCCTACAAAGGCAAGACAGGTTTTCAACTGGGGCTTTCACTGTACCCTTTATAGGTTAGAACAATCTACAGTGGCAAGATTGCTCATGACCCCAAGGGGTAGTATAGTAATAACCGACCTATAAAAATCCTGATGATATATAAAGGCCCACTTTTTAAGGTCAGACAAACGTATATCGTCCCCTATACGCTTATGTGTCCGGGGAAGTTAATCTATTTAACTAACTAACTAAGGTCAGACACTGAAAAACAAAAAAAACACAATTGTTATTTTACTCGGGTTTATGTAGAGCAGAGTGAGAAGTCGACAGTGAAAATAAGTCCCTTTTTTTTTTCTTCTGATGAAATATGTGTACTTTTAAATGCGAGCAATGTTTGAGAGACTACAATCATGATGCTGAAGCATTCTTTTGTTGTTTTCTGTATACGTTATAGTGTATGTAGCCTATTTATTTAGATTTGGATTGTGAAACATAGCTTAGTTAGCACCTAAGCGGGTGAAACTCGGGCTGTGTTCTCCACGAATTGACGTCCAACCCATCTTAACCTACACACACAAACCCACCCACTATACCCAGCACATCACCAACGACGTAGTCCGACAGACCATCACACAAGCCTTTGGACAACACGATGACCTGCTCACAGTAGTGAAAAAACGGAAACTCCGATGGTATGGCCACGTCACCAGAGCATCAGGTCTTGCAAAGACCATCCTGCAAGGCACAGTGCAAGGAGGTAGAAAAAGAGGGAGACCGAAAAAGAGGTGAGAGGACAACATTCGAGAATGGACTGGTTTGACACTGAGCGAAGCAATCGGGGTTGCTGAGGACAGAGAAAGATGGAGTACGCTGGTTAAACCATCATCTGTGGTGTACCTACGACCTCCGAGTTACGGGATAGGATAGGATAGGATAGGATAGGACTATACAATAATAATAAAAACAACGCCAGACTGACCAACAGCAGTAAGATGGTCAGCGTTCACAGCCCATTTAATGTCAAGGCTTACGGGAAATCGAACCCGCAGCCTACCAACTGAGCTGCATCCCTGCCCCACATAACAAAAAAAAAAATTCGCCCTATTATGCTATTCGTACGACAGTCAGAGAGAAACTCTCAGCCAATCTCATATCTACGCAGTTTGTCAGTCTGTGTGCACCGACTGCTTCACAGTGTAATAAATCTGCTCTCACGGTCTTTGGCCTACTCTCTTATCAGCAGATAGCTTGACGTTCAGAGAGGACAACCAGGTAAAGAGACCCTTGTTGAAATTTACGTTTTCTAAGATTTCTCACTACTAGATGCGTTTCATGTGTATTCCAATCAGCACAGGGACCCCACATCGAAATTAGAGTGGAGTGTATTATTATACACCTAGAATACTATTTCCAAATAATTATAGCCTCGCTCACATTCCGATACGGGCGCCTGTGTTCTGGAGCACTTAGAATAACACTGATAGATAGATAGATAGATAGATAGATAGATAGATAGATAGATAGATAGATAGATAGATAGATAGATAGATAGATAGATTCAGTGTTTATATGGCCCAGCGGACTGCCAAGAGCCGAATCAGAACCACACAAAACTAAGCAAAATCAGACTAAACTGCTAACACTTAAATATGATAAAACATGTAAACAAAAACCAGTCTTACTAATTTGCGATAAAACAAACCAACATTATGTAAAAATTGAATTGGTGTTTACTATTGCAAACTTTAAAAATCTCATTAAAAGTTATCGAAATA
Organism: Oncomelania hupensis; assembly: GCA_036898135.1. Classification (NCBI taxonomy): domain Eukaryota; kingdom Metazoa; phylum Mollusca; class Gastropoda; order Littorinimorpha; family Pomatiopsidae; genus Oncomelania; species Oncomelania hupensis. Next base: position 24,148,815 of record CM072526.1, read on the forward strand.
AAATATTTTTCTCTTTCATCAAGCAGATTAGCACATTCAGACATAAAATGGCAGACGGAAAGGATTTGTCACATGCAAAGCAATACGAAGGTTCTTCTCCTTCTAAAAAGAAACTTTGGGTGACATAAGTATGCCCATTATGAAGGGACCAAAACGGGTTCTTCTTTGCGGGTGGACGCAAAGAAGTAGACAAACCTGGAAGAATTTGAAATAATTTGTTATTGATTTGATTAGACCATTCGATCTGCCACAGCCGTTTACAATAAGAGTTAGTCATACAACGCAGGTCAGAGTATGGAACAAATTGGAAAATCTCTGATGGGAAATCTAGATGCAGAGCTTCTTAACCGCTTTGTCCACTGCAATGTTGCCGCGGATGCCCATGTGACTAGGTACCCACATAAAAGCTATTTTTTAACCCTCAGAAACAAGTTGTGTGTGGATGTCATGGATCTCTGCTAGAAAAGGATGCGATATCTATCTCGTGGAAAGAGCCTGAAGTCTTGAAATTGAATCAGGCATGATTTAAAATGAGGATCTTTTGGATTGATAAACCTGTTTCAGAGCAAAATGAATTGTCTTGAGCTCAGCTGTATAAACGGAACAAAAATAAGGTATTGACTGTTGCAAAGGCTGATCGAGGTGTCTCCAAGAGACCGACGCAGCAGCAACTGAGTCTCCTTTCTTCGACCCGTCCGTAAAAAGTTTTTCATATCCGTTATACAATTACATTGATGGATTGGCTGGAGAGGAACAAGAACTTGAACAGCTTGTACAGAGGCTTGACGTTACATCCAGAACCTACGCAGAGAAGACCAATATGATGACCAACAACACCAAAGGTGTCAACTTGGACATCAAAGTCCAAGGCCAATCCCTCAACACAGTGCATAGCTTCAAATACTTAGAAGCCATTGTATCAGACGTGGTGCCCCACCGATAGGATCATACAATGTCAGGGCCGGACCTGGGGAAAGTCGAAGGGGGGGTTACAGGTTCAGCGAAGGTGCGAAGCGCCGAGCCTTCTAGAGGGGTCCGGGGGCATGCCCCCCCGGAATTTTTTTTTTCAAGGATGCAAAATGGTGCAATCTGGTGCTATCTGAACCTTTAAAAAGCCATTTGTGATGGTCTGGGACTTTGAGCTTTTTTAACAGTTGAACTGACAAACTCTGAGGTACAAAAATTATCCTCTGCACCTCCCTTAAAAAAAAAAAACACACACACAAACATTTATTTATCAGCAGAGATGTTTTGTATACTATTATTATTCACTACTTTTTGTCGATCGCTAACGGTATAAAGCTTTACCTTGTAGTTTATGAACATCATTGCCCTGCTTTCACTTTCAGTCTTGCTGCACTAGGTTCTCCGGCATTAGTACCATTTGTGAATTGTATCTTCTGGCAAAACAGTTCACTACCTCTTTGAAGTCAATATCAACATCCCTGTGCACTTTCAGTAAAGCAAGTCCATTGAGCCTCTGTTGCCCCATTGTAGAGCGCAGGTAGTTTTTCAGGTTGCGCAACTGACTGTTTGAACGCTCACACTCGGCAGTAGTGACAGGCAGGGTGCAAAGGTTCTTTAGCATGATGAACAGGTTGGGATAAAAATCCCCGTCACAATGTTTCAGTGCTTCTGATGCCGTGGATGGGATGATAGCTGTCGCATTCTCAGCAGCACTTCGCCATTTGCAAACCCACCGTTGGTATTCTGCATCAAGGGTAGCGTTGTCTGGTAGGTCAGACTCCCACAACATTGCCAGTGTCTTCACCCCTTCTGGAACCTGCATGAAACCATCCTGGTTGTCTATTAAAGTGCTTGGCACCAGACAGAGACCATCAACTTGCTAGGTCAGCATTTTTGAACCTCGAGTCCAATTCGGTTGACAGGTGTTCCAAGAAAGGAATGGTAATGCTAATCTTGAAATATTCTTCTGGAGTGGCCGCAGGTTGGTTGTCACGGAGAGTCTGTCGGGATGCTTGACGAGGAACAATAACATCAGTTGTCAAAGCATTTGCCATTTTGCTGACTTCACCAAACCAGGCAACGAATTATAGTTCATAATTATCAACTTAGCATCTTAATTAATATTTCTAAAAAGTCGTTTTTGGGGGATTAGGGCAGTATCAAGGTGAAGGTGCTGGAAGAGGCTTGCGGACAGAACAGGAAAATATGGCTGCATTTACTAATTTAGGCTTAGGGGTTGGGTTACTTGGTCGTTTCAACGGGAAAACGCTTTGGACGTTTCAACGGATCCCTTGAAATGGATTTCCGTTGAATTGTCTATAAATAACTATTTGTACCTTGGACCAAAAGTGAATAAAAACTGCAATGTTTTAAAAACAATTTTAAAAAAATTAAACCTCTTTGCATAAAACAAAATTAATTTTTTTTTTAGTTTGGAAGGGGGGGGGGGGGGGGTCCGGAACCCAGGTAACCACCCCCTGGATCCGGCCCTGAATGTACATTGTTCTAGATAGAGTTGCTTATAAACAGCTTCGGAAGTTTCGGTCTTTTTGAAGGATGTGAGATTGAAGTTGATAATGGGGTTGATGAGGTTCCAAGGTGGGAGCACAGTTAGCAATTGGTCATCATTACAATAATCAATACCTATGCCTGCAGTGTCAAAGTGAGGACGTATTCCGATACCAAAAGGAGAAACTTCTGTCGGTTTGTTGGAGTATTTAAGCGTAAATAAGGGGTTTACAGCCCAATCATAAGCGGGATTTTCAGGGTTTGCTTTTAAGTTTGAGAAAATAGTTCATGACGAGCTGAAGCCTACGGATCTCAAAGGCAACCTCAGCATAGAAACTTCTTCGGGGAAGTGCGAAGCGCCCATAGGCTGATCCGAAGACCTTGATGATGGATTATTTAATTTGGATCCAAGGATTTCAAATAGACTTTTCTAGCGGAACCATATACGATGCTACCATAATCCAATTTAGAGCGTACCAGAGAACGATTGAGGAGAAGCAGAGTTTGCTTGTCTGCTCCCCAGTCTGTGTGGCTGATAACTTTCAAAATATTAAGACTTTTCTGGCAGCTTTCCCTCAGGTATTTAATATGCGGCAGAAAAGTACTTTTAAAGAAATTTGATGGGCTAGCCATAAACATGGAGAGAAGGGTTCAAAACCTGGTTCTGTTTCCGATGAAAATGAATGCATTCGGTTTTAGAAAGCAAAAATGTGAAGTCGTTTTGTTCTACCCACCCCTGAATTTTATCTATGCAAAGCTGAAGTTGACGCTTCACCCCTGCCAAGGTTTTAGCCTTAGCCGAGATGGAGAAATCATCAACAAACAAGAATTTATCTATGCTAGATTTGACGTTTTAAACTTTGTTGTTGATCTTAATGTTAAACAAAAGAGGAGAAAGATTGCTACCCTGAGGGACACCCATCTCCTGCTGAATTGTAACCTTTACAGCCACCATTGGCGATATGGGAATAACCATCCCAGGGAAGAAGGGTAGGAACCTAAATTAACACTGAACCACTAGAGCTATCATACTGCTAAGATAGACAGTGCATATTGACCACGCGTTTATCTTGCCCAACACTGGATTCGAACCTGGGTCATCGGTGTGCCAGGCGAACGCTCTACAAGTGAGCCACGGCGGTGGGTCCAGTGAATGCTGTGCTGTAACAGTTGTTCAAGGCCTAGAGAGATTTTCGGATGAAGTCTGGCTTCTGCTGTGTCGCTAGTCCGGTAGGCGAAATAAACTGTTGGTTTTCAACATCCATGTTATCCGCGTAGGAGCGAAATCGTTTTCATGGAAGAGAATGGGAGGTAGGTGTACGTAATCTGCATGACGTCAGCAGAAAGTCGGCGTCTGTCATCACCAGGTGGGAAATGAAACTGTGAGTCACGTACGTTGTGCTACTGTTGCAGCATGGCGGATTGCAGCACCAGCATGAAAGACTGCGTGAAGCAGTATTATGGAAAGGAGCTGAAGACACAGGGTGACTGTCAGTCAGGCATCAACTGCATCAAAGACCAGCCCTCTCTCACACCCAACGTAAAGCAAGCCTTTGACCTCGTCCACCAACAGGTCACTCTCAGGTTAGTCATCATCATCATCATCATCATCATCATCATCATCATCATCATCATCATCATCATCATCATCATCATCATCATCATCATCATCATCATCACCATTTCAGATTCTGAGCTGAGGCTGGGAGAAACTACTATATTCGTTTTGTCTTAAAAGCAATGAAACTTTAATGGAAATAACTCATTAAAGACTCAAGGCACGGTGTATATGTTGCAGATACTTTGGTTGCGGGCCTGTGATACCAGAAGCTCTGGATGGTTGCAAAGTCCTTGACCTTGGAAGCGGCAGCGGTCGCGACTGTTTTGCTATGAGCAAGCTGATTGGTCCATCAGGTTATGTGATCGGCATTGACATGACCGAAGAACAGGTCAGCTGTAGACATCCATCGATTAAAAAAAAAGTTTGTAATTAGATCACTAGATTCAGAACTGACCACACCGTTCAATGTTTTTTTCCTTTTAATTATTATTTGTTTTAATTTGAAAATCTTCCTTTTACTACTGAATTACTAAGTTAGACAAACACACCTTTTAGTATAAATAACTACTTTGACAAGCCTATTAGTTGTTGTTGTTGTTGTTGTTGTTGTTTATATGAGGTGTGATCTATATAGCATTTGGTTAAAGCGCTAGTTTCCAATACCAAAAGTTGTGGCCCTGCCCAGACAATCTACTCATTCTCAAGCATGAGACTTTTTTTCAGTTTTCTTAAGAGAATTCCTGTCTACACCCTCCAATTCATTGTGTGTGTGTGTGTGTGTGTGTGTGTGTGGGTGGGTGTGTGTGTGTGTGTGTGTGTGTGTTGGCATACGTGTGTGTGGGGGCGCGCGTGCGTTTTTGTGTTGTTTGTTTTTTAATGCGATCAATCTATACATGTTACAAGGCTACAACGTGGAAACCCTTTTTTTTTCTTCCCTTATTGGTGTGGTTGGGCCAATTTGAGCTCCCACCAGGTACCCTTGCATGCTTATAAGTGTGTTGGTTCCTTTTAGGACCCTACAATTTTAGCTAATGTTGTTTGGCATGTTAGTCATGACTACATGCTGCTGTTTTCTTATGGTTTTAATTATCCTTTTATTTTTGTTGATTCACGGTGCTCGATGGGGTGAGGGTTTCCCCTCCCTGCCGACCGCCGTGAATCTTCTCTTTTGAGGTCGGGCTGTTTAAGCTCCTGCCGGGTACCCCCGCCATGCGTATAAGCGTATTGACTCTTATGGGGCTTTTATGATGTTTTAGTAAAACGTACGACCGTATGTTATGTTATGATTATATCTGATACACTCTTATCATTTTAAATGGAGGCATCTTGGGGCTTACCCACATGCCTTTTTAATTTTATGCCTATTAGCGCATTTTAACCTTTTTAAATTTTTAACTTTGTCGTTGTATGGATGTGTGTATGTCATAGTGATTTTAACTTTTAATCAGTAATTATAGTAACGTCCCATATATGCGCAAGTGTCCGGGGACTATAATCTAGCAAACTAACTAACTTGAAACCCATTTGGAAAGACAGGCCCATCAGTCTTATACATTCCAAGGTAATGCTGCTGCGCTCCCTTGTCAACTCCATCTTCCCATATTCTTGCGAAACATGGACCCTCACAGCAGACCTACAACGAAGAATACAAAGCATGGAGATGAGGTGCTACAGAAGACTTCTGGGCATTTCCTATACCCAGCATATCACCAACGACAAAGTCCCAAAGACCATCACGCAAGCCTTTGGACAACACGATGACATGCTCACAGTGGTAAAGATACGGAAACTCCGATGGTATAACCACATCACCAGAGCTTCAGGCCTTGCAAAGACCATCATGCAAGGCACGGTGTAAGGAGGCAGAAGAAGAGGGAAATAGAAAAAGAGGTTGGAAGACAACATTCGAGAATGGACTGGCTTGACACTGAGCGAAGCGAAGACAGAGAAAGATATCTGTGGTGCCCTAACGACTTTGGAGTTATGGGATAGGGTAGAATAGATAGGATATCTACGTTTAAAATGTCCACGAACACACAGTAAACACTGTACAGGCAATTTCCTGACAATACGTTTTCTGTTGGATGAAGCTTGACTACGCGAGGAGCTTCATCGACTACCACAAGGAGAAGTTTGGCTACAGCCAGAGCAACGTGGAGTTTCGGATGGGAAACATAGAGGATCTGTCCACTGCCGACATCCCTGATGACTCATTCGACCTTGTCATGTTAGTCGCTTATTTGCTTTCCTTCCCATACCACCACACACCCCCCCACCCCTAGTCTATCAAGTTCATATCAAACTATTATCTCCCCCCCCCCCTCCACCAAACCCGCTCCTGCCAACTGGTGTTGGTTATAGAACGTGGACTGAATATTTGTCATTAAATGGGCTGGGGGTATCAATGATGGGTGTCCTCTTTTTTGTGACAATGATTTTACGTGAGTAATGGTATGGTTATCACATTAAAAGATTATCTAAGGGGTAATCGTTGCTCAAACTGAATGCTAAGCTTTGAATTTTAAGCGCCCAAATAAAGGAATTGTATCGATTTGTATCAAAACCTTACTTTTTCAAGAGTGAGAGGGGCAAAACTAGATTTGGATGGAGGGATTCAGTAAGGTGGCTAGGGATGGGGTTCGCGGCTAGAGGTCAGGGCGGCTCAAGTGCATAATTTAATGTGTTACGTGAGTGATGATGACTGCTTTCAGCTCCAATTGCGTCATCTGCCTGTGTGACGACAAAGCTGCCGTGCTGTCTGAGGCTGCTAGAGTGCTGAAGGTGGGAACATTATTATACTTGTCAACATTCCATCTAGCCACGTAAAGCGTGCAAAGGCATTTTGTATACGAGGAATAAAACTGATACCTTGAAAAGATTGCAGCGAGTTAGGGAGCTGTTCTTCGACCGGAAGACGATGACGACGACGACAACGATGATGATGATGATGACGATGATGATGATGGAGCTGTTCTTCGACTGGACGACGATCATGATGATGATGATGATGGAGCTGTTCTTCGACTGGACGACGATGATGATGACGACGATGATGACAATGGTGATGATTGTTAAGGCATGGGAGGATATTCGTGCGGCCCTTTTCCCAAAATACGTAATGATTTCAGGGTGATGCGGCACCACCTGCTGCGGTTGCTCCCGTAGATCTTAATAATAGGTGCTGGTCCTCCTGAATTACATTACATTACACGGTTATTGCTTTAGGTCCAGCGGACTCTTCCGAGCCAAATCAGGACCAGAGAAGTGAAAGAGGACTCACCCCTGATCCGTATAAAAGATCTGCCAAAAAAAAACCTAGTGGTGACACTGAAGGCAATCTACCAGCGGGTCACTTTATAATAAAGACATCCCAAGCAGGGGACTCTGAGACCATACTGTAATTTATCGAACCCCCGTTTACAAAAACAAAATAGAATACAAACATCATTATAAAATATCAACAAAATACATACATATAAAATGCCAACATTGCCAAATAATAACATCATAGGAAGCCCCGGTGACCATTTGGCAGAAAGCATCCAATATTCCCAAGCTGATCCAACAGACCTCACACACTATTTATACTGAAACCCCCGGCAACCCCCACGGCGGAGGGGAGGGGGCGGGGTGTGTGTCCTGATCGAGGCTGAAGATTTAAAGTGTCCCTAACATTGTTTTTATGAACGTCAAGAAACAAAAGCGAAGATACAATGCTGCTGATATGAAGAGACGCTTGTTTTCGCGACAATGATGCTGATGTAATGCTTCTGATGACGATAGAACGACGAAGATGATGACGATGACGACAGCGATGATAATGAAGGACAATGGTGATGATAACGGTGGCAGCTGCGATGATGATAACGATGGTGGTGATGATGTTGAAGGTTGTGTGTTGCAGGATGGTGGAGAGCTGTACTTTAGTGACATGTACACGGACAGAGAAGTGCCAGAGTCCATCAAGGCTGACCACGTCATGTGGGGTCAGCCATTTTGCCTTTTTACTTCTGCAATGTTACTCCTTCCCCTCCTCAGTTTTGTTTTACCACATCAGGAATGTTACTTCAGCCAGTTTACTTCTACTTCTGTACTTCAGTCATTTTACCTCTTTAACGCATAGTTACGTTTTAGTTCAAGAAGCAAACCAATTTAATAAAACCCTTCAGGAAACCATCCCTGAAATCCTTTACCATGTGAAATTAACCGTCCCCGTACGTCGCCTTTGAAGAGGAGTAGGGGTTGAGGGAAGGGAATAGGGTAACATTTTATTACTACAATGCGACAATAACCTGCTTGGAGAAGGGTGGGGAATGGCGAGTTAGGGGTAAATTTTTAGTACTCCGTCACATCGTAACATTATTACTTAGAACTTTGTAATGATTCAACGTTGACACGTAAGTTAATGATAAATTGCTAATGTTAAAGTTTAGTAGTCGACATAGAAACTCCTAATATTTTGAAGGGAACGGGCTACTTGGAGTTTCAAAGTAGTCAAATCAAAGTAGAATTTTTGTTTTTCTTTCAATTTTGGGGCAAAAGAGACCCCGACGTACGACGAAGGTAAAAAAAGCAGTGCTGCGATTGTTGTTGTTGTGGTGCAGGAGAAGGTCTGGGTGGTGCCATGCAATGGCGGGAGCTGTACAGAGTGGCACAGTCCGTGGGCTTCAGTCGTCCTCGATTGGTCACAGCCACCATGGTCAACACCACCAAATTTGACAGCAAGCTAAGTAAGCACATATATTTTAATAAACTGAATGACTTGTAACGCTCTGAAATAAACATTACCTGCACGCCTGTGGGCCCTCTATTCCAACGGCTCATTCTCTCTCTGAATTTGTACCTAGACCTTTTCTACTCGATTCTGCTTATCAACAACATATTCTAGGTCCTACCATGTATGCTATTTCAATGAACACCGTTTTTAACGAATGCATTAACAGCAACATGTGGACTAAGCACTATCTTCATGTTAAGCCCAGTTGTAAAAGGTTAAGAGAGAGAGAAGCAGGCCTAATTTAAATGCACATTTCAATCTTTAGCTTTACAAAGCAAGCTTAGCGACGCTAGTTTTGAAAAAAAAAGAAGACATTTTTGTCTTAGTCGGTATTCGTTCGTCTCATTGAGTTTTGATGACTTAACTTTGTCTGGATCTCGCAATCTGACTACTGCACTGTACAAGACTTCATCATCATCATCATCATCATCATCATCATCATCATCATCATCATCATCATCATCATCATCATCATCATCATCACAATCACTACCAAAATCAACAGTGTTAATAACTACAGATGGAGCAAAGTACGTGTCAGTGACGTACCGTCTGTTCAAACTGCCCAAGCAGAGCAGCACCCGCAGGCAGGCCGTGTACACAGGAGGCATAGAGGGTTATGACTGCAATTTTCGCTTCGACCATGCCACATCATTCACAGTAGGCAACCTTTCTTCACTTTTATATCAGTGAAAAGTCCAACATTTTGTCTTGCTAACGGTATTCAACCATTCCTTGGTGCTTGTTCATATTGGCAATGCTCTGACGTCACGTCACAGCGATAATATTGATGATGGCGGAGCAACACCGCGACAATACTGGCGATGTTAATGATGACGTGTGTTACAGAAGGATAAGGAAGCGTTGGTGGACGAGGAGCTGGCGACCATTTTGTCTTCATCACGATTCAACAAGTATTTCCGTCTAGAGGAAGCCCCATGTGCCGACATGCCCGGTCCTGTGAGTTCTGCATTGTCTTTGGTCTTGACATGGCTGCTTTCCTGGGCGCCTTGAGTTAGCCTCTGTATCGGCCAGCGCCTTCAGCAGCTCTTGAGCTGGAAAAGCGCTACATAAGAGCCATGTAATGAATTCTTTCTCGCCTAGGCTAACATCTTCATGTTTAGATAATAGGAACTTGAAACTTTGTGTCATCAATTCCCAAGTCAGACGTGCTCACGGAAATCGCTGGTCTCTGTATAATTGCATTGCGTTGCATTATATTGTATAATGTATTGTATAATGTTGTATTGTAGGAAAAGGTTAGCTACGGAACTCTGAACAATCATGCAGAATGGGAATTTTTAGCTCGGTGTTCCCAATAAAGTTTTCCCATCGACACTGACAGTACATCACTCTCTTGTAATGTATTTTTGTGTGTGCCATCAACACTGACAGTATGTCACTCTTCAAGTCTTGTAATGTATTTTTGTGTGTGCCATCGAAACTGATAGTATCTTACTCTCTTGTAATGTATTTTTGTGTGTGCCATCGACACTGACAGTACATCCCTCTCTTGTAATGTATTTTTGTGTGTGCCATCGACACTGACAGTATCTCACTCTCTTGTAATGTATTTTTGTGTGTGCCATCGAAACTGACAGTACCTTATTCTCTTATAATGTATTTTTGTGTGTGCAGATGGTGGATCCCATACAGTGGGCTCAGCAAAAAAGTTACACCAAGCAGTGCTAGAAAGCATAGCCATCATAACGTCACTGATCGACATCCCTTCATAATTCCAGTAGCTACTGCTGATGAAGCAATCGTTTTACCAAAAGAAAATGGTCATTCAAACAGACTTACATGTATGCAGCTATTTTCAATGTATACGTGGTTTTTAAATTCAATTCATCCAACTGCATCAATGTATTAAGTGGTTTATGTATTTACAAGGGATACAATGTTGCCTCGTACATTTGATTTCTGTTTGCGCCATTGGTATTTTGTGTGTGTTGATAACTGTATTAATTTCACCCTATTAGTCATTGTTTATATGGGCCAGCTGACTGCAAAGAGTCGAATTAGGACCACAACTTGGTTGAAAGAGGGCTCACCCCTCTCGTATAAAAGATCTGCTGAAAGAACCCTAATAGCAACACTGAAGGTATCCCACAGCCAGTTTCTTTACAATAAAGGAATCCCATGCAGGGGATGTCAAGGCTGTACTCTTAATTTATCGAACCCCTGTTTACAAAAACAGAATATAAACATCATTATAAAGCATTAACGAAAACACATACAAATAAAAAAACCTGCATTGCTAAATAATAATACCATAGAAAGCCCTCGTGACAATTTGGCAGAAATAGTCCAATATCCCCAAGATGACCCAACAGACCCCAAACACAAATGAGGAGTTTTGGGGGTTATCAAGAAAAAAAAGTAGATTACTGATCTAGCGAAGAAGGATAGTAGATTGATAGAACAGAATAGGAATGAGAAAGAACAAAGGAGAAAGACAGCAACAGTGGGAATTTAAAGCACTACATTTCCAGAAAGTGGGGATACTATTTATACAGAAACCCCCAGCACCCCTACTGGAGGGAAGGGGGAGGAGGTGTTCAACTTATTAGCTTCTGTACACCTGTGACAAATAGTTACATGTAAGTAGTATGTTTCTTAATTGTTACCTTGTTATTTTGACTTGGGGTTGTTGACTATTGTGTTTGCTTGCTTTCTACATATATACAGCATTGTATTAGCTTAAACCTGCCTTCCCTGGAGCCAAAGATGGATGAAAACAGCCAAAGCTGATAATAAAGGCATTTTAAATCAAAAAACGCAAATATTTTATTTCATTCTGTTTACCATTTCAAATCATCCTTTTGCAGTCAACAAAACTATGAACACAGTAAAACTAGTATTTCTTCAGTCACACTACCAAACTGAAATACAACACAATCCTCACTAGTCAAACAAGCCACTGGGCCTCTCTGCTACTACTAACCATGTACTCCTCGCTGTTCATACAAACCATGTCTCTGCTACTACTAACCATGTACTCCTCGCTGTTCTTACAAACCATGTCATTGCACAATAATCCATTACAGGCAGCGATACACTTTCATAAAATTAACCACCATCCAAACTTATAATACAACACAATTGCCTACAATTATGTCCACAACAAATACAGTTATCCCATTACTGTTCTAATTCTACAAAAGACAAGTTACTGTGACCAGTAAAGAAATAATTAACAAACCTGCAGGCAAATAGATTCTTGTAAAAATGCATGAAAGCAAAAATGGACATTTAGAAAGCAAAAAGTAAAGGCCTGTTTTGTTCACAAATTATTACTACTGCTATCCTATCCTATCCTGTCCCATAACCCGAAGGTCGTAGGGGCACCACAGATGATCGCTTAACCAGCATCCTCCATCTTTCTCTGTCCTCAGCAGCCCTCATGGCTTCGCTCAGTGTCAAACCAGTCCATTCTCGAATGTTGTCCTCCCACCTCTTTTTCGGTCTCCCCCTTCTTCTACCTCCTTGCACTGTGCCTTGCAGAATGGTCTTTGCAAGGCCTGATGATCTGGTGACGTGGCCATACCATCGGAGTTTCCGTTTCTTCACCACTGTGAGCAGGTCATCGTGTTGTCCAATGGCTTGTGTGATGGTCTGTCGGACTTCAACGTTGGTGATGTGTTGGGTATAGGAAATGCACAGAAGTCTTCTGTAGCACCTCATCTCCATGCTTTGTATTCTTCGTTGGAGATCTGCTGTGAGGGTCCATGCTTCGCAAGCATATAGGAAGATGGAGATGACCAGAGAGCGCAGCAGTCTTACTTTGGAATGTAGACTGATGGTTCTGTCTTTCCAAATGGGCTTCAACCTTGTCAGGGCAGCAGTTGTTTGTGCGATCCTGGAGAGGACTTCCTGTCGAGACCCATTGTCTGACACAATGGCTCCTAAATATTTGAAGCTGTGCACTGTGTTGAGGGATTGGCCTTGTACTTTGATGTCCGTGTTGATGCCATTGGTGTTGTTGGTCATCATTTTGGTCTTCTCTGCACTTATTTCCATTCCATAAGCTCTGGAGGTGGTGTCAAGCCTCTGTACAAGCTGTTCAAGTTCTTGTTCCTCTCCAGCCAATCCATCAATATCATCCGCAAAACGAAGATTGGAGATTGCTCTGCCCCCTATGCTGACTGTGCCTTCGTGATCTGCAAGAGCATCTGACATGATGCGCTCTAGGAAGATGTTGAAGAGTGTTGGGGAGAGTAGGCATCCTTGACGCACACCGATTGTTGTTCTGAACCAGTTCCCGATGACGCTGTTATGGAGGACTGCACTGGTAGCCTTGTCATACAGGCTTTTGATGACTTCTATAATTTTAGGGCTGATGTTGTACACTTTCATGGTTGCCCATAGAGCTGCATGCCAGACTCGGTCAAATGCCTTCTTGAAGTCTATGAACACATGATATAGATGTTGTTGGTGCTGTAGGTATTTCTCACAGATTATTCTGAGGTTGAAAATCTGTTCAGTGGTACTTCGCCCTGCCATGAATCCTGCTTGTTCTTCAGCTATGATTTGTTCAGCTTGTGGTTTCAACCTGTTGAGTATTATTTTCAGGAGGACCTTGCTGGGATGGCTGATGAGGCTGATGGTGCGGTAATTTTCACACTCCTGAAGGTTACCTTTTTTGGGAAGAGTGATGACAAGCGACTGGGTCCATGGTGTAGGCCATTCCCCACTCTGCCAGATCTTGTTACAGATAATGGTGAGAGCATCAGTCATCGCTTCTCCTCCTGCTTGTAGCAGTTCCGCTGGTATGTTGTCCACTCCCGCTGACTTCCCTTTCTTCAGCGATTGCACTGCTGCCTCAACTTCTTCCCGGAGAATTGGGAGGATTTCTTCTTCTTCTCTGCTCTCAGGACATGCTAGAACTGATGGGTCTCCATTTGGTGTATGGTTGTAAAGGTCAGAGCAGTACTCTGTCCATCTGTCCAAGACTTCTTGTTCTTCTGTAAGGCAAATGCCAGACTTGCTTTGGATAGTGGAGACTTTGGGCTGTTTAACACTTGTCAGCCGCTTCACAGTCTGGTAGGCCTTCTTGCTGTTGTTCTTGTTCAGATTGTTCTCTATTTCCTGGCATTGATCTTCTATCCAGTTCTCCTTTGCTGTGCGCATGCCTTTTCGGATGTCATTGTTGATTTTTCGGTAGACATCAGCTCCCTGTGAGGTGTTCTTTTTCTTTTTTTAACTCTCTTCGTTTATCACACAGATCCAAAAGTTCAGGTGTGATCCACGGCTTCTTCTTTGGTCGGTGCTTGCCAAGGATCTCAGTGGCGGCATCTGTTACAGCTGAGTTGAAGGTATTGGTCATGGTGTTGACATCTACTTCGCCTGCCCCAAAAATAAGCAGTGGTGCAAATTTCCCTCCAATTGTGGCCTGAAATATTTTTGCCACCTCCGGGTCTTGCAGTTTGTCCAGGTCGAACTTCAGCCTAGTGCACTTTGCTGTATTTACTCTCTTCAAATGGAGCCGGAAAGACATCATCACGAGATCGTGGTCACTTCCAATGTCTGCTCCTGGAAAAGTGCGTGTCCTGCCAATGTTGATGCTTGATCTGAAGCGTTTCTTGACCATGATGTAGTCGATCTGGTTGTGATGTTCCCCGCCGGGACTGTGCCATGTCCATCGTCTGGATTTTTTGTGGAGACCAAGCGTGTTTGCCAGTACCAGATTGTTGTATCTGGCAAACTCCAATAGCCTCAGACCCCTGTCATTTGTCTCGTTGTTGCAGTGGGGTCCGCATGTGTCTCCCCAGTTGTGGTGGTACTACTGCTAGCGGTGCAGAAAGCACAAAAAAAAAAATAGTCAGAGGAAATAAATGTAAGAGTTCTGAACTCATGTTATATTAAAGAATTACCGTCCCAAACCTTTCAGTGCCCTGTCAGTTATCAAGAAAGTGTCGCAGCCCACTTTTAAAATAACAACCAGGCATACAGTCACAGAAAATGCAATCACTCCAATTCATGAATTCTTTTCAAACGACTTTTCTACAGTTTCTCTCATAACAAAGCTCCAACTTTGCTATCACCTCAAAGTAGAATAAATACTAATTTGTAAACACTCAACGACTTCGAGATGTATAATAAACAATGGCAATGTTTCGGTAATAGCGCAGACAATAGAAACGGTGTCCAGAACAACATCTAAACACGCCCCGTGTTATACAATGACCAGACTGTTGTTACAAAAAAACAAAACAAAAACAACTTAGCCTTGAGAAAAGTTCTGCACCTTCAAACAGTATTAACTGCTTGTTAAGATTTTCAGATCAGAATGCCAGTAGAAGTGTATTACAAATTCTGAAGCGTAGGTATCCTTGACTAAAACACAGAACTACAGATGTGTGTTAAAAAAAAAAAAGAAAGATTTGAAGAAATTTGGTTTTAGGTGATCATGCAGAAACTTGTAAGCTCTCCAACAGTTTTTCTATAGACTCCAGTACCTTGGTGTCTCTCAACTGTTGCTCTGACTGCTGGGCCTGTAACAAGCAAAAACAAATTAATAAAATAAAATAATAATAAATAAATAATGATTATCTTTTTGTTGGTGACCAACAAATGTATGCACTAATAATAACAATAATAACTAGAAGGGCAAAGCCAATATGACTCCCATGCTTCTCATAGAACTTGTAATATTTAACATCAAAAGAAGTGTCCCTTCCCACACCAAAAAAAAAAAAAAAAAAAAAAAATGAAATGGTGGCATCAAAAGGCAAAGTAATATCGACTTTGACATTGACCTCTGGCTCCAAATACATTTATATTATATACACTCTATCAAATAAACTACAGCAAAAGTTGTATTAGGCCCCCACCCACCCATCCCACCCACCCCCCAAAAAAAATAATTAATGAAATAAAATAAAAATTGACCTTGGGATAACCTTAAACTTCAGTGATGTGACTTTAAACTTGGGATGACCTTGACCCTCACATGATCTCCCATGCATGTCTGATAAAAAAGCCAATGTTGTTGCATACTATTGGTTAAATAAACAGCCATTCCACTGTACAATAATCTATTTGTATATGTTTTTGCAAGGCCTAAAATTACCTTGACCTTCAAAATCAACTCAAAAACTTAACAAATATGAAAGATCAATTTATCATCTCTAAATACAACACATTTGGACTTTATATCTCCCACAGTTTATGGTCAAGGTCACTTCAAAGTACCTATGCAAACCACTTTTGGACAGCTCTGGTGACTTCGACCTTGGAGTGGGATTGACCAAATTTGCATAGTTCGTTTGTTTCATTGAAATTTATCATCAATTAAATAATCATATTCAATATTAATAACCTGGAAAAAAAGTGAAATTTTGTGGAAAAATTGTCAGTTTTAGACTAACATTTGATGATCCTGTGATCTTGATCTTGAAGTGAAATAATTTATTTACTGATCATTTATGAGGTTTCATGGGTACATACCATCGTACCAAGTTTTGTTGTAGTTCACATATGCTCAGAGTACTTAGCCACTTTAAAGTGTTTGCACTGACAGACGACGGACTGCGGACAGACAGACGGACAATTTTTTTCGATATCAGTTTTGTACTATTTAGGACTCACCTAGCGCAGATTTGCAAAAATCTGAAACTTTTTTTTTGTGGAAGTGAGCACACAGACTCACAATGTCTGTAAATAATAATAATAATAATAATAATAATAATAATAATAATAATAGTAATAATAATAATAAATAAATAAATACAGGCCTGGATGTTATACATTAACCTTTCCTTTAAATGAAGTTAAAGTGAGAAGATTATAGTTTTCTTCAATTGGGATACTAAATTTGCCTCCTGAGTCTGTGATGGTGGTTTTGTACAAGACAAAGTTCTGGTAAAGAAGTTTGTTTTTGCATGAAACCATTTTTTCTTCCTATTACTAGTATTCTTTTTGTAGATTTTTTTCTTCCTGTTGTGGTAAATTAACAACAAAATGTCCGAGGTCAGAGAATTAAACCTTCCTTTTAAAGGATATGTCATATCAATTCTTAAAATCAAAATATTTTAACATAGAAATGCTTTTAAGCCATTGCTCAACAAAACTATAAAATGTGTGACACGATGAAACAGAGACAAGGTTTGCTCGCTGCTTTCAGAAAAGAATGTCGTTAAGGCAGCAATGGGTTGTTACTCCTTTGCAACAAGCTAAAAACACAGCAGACATGTAAAGTGTGCTCCATGACTGACCTTATACCTGGTGCTGATCTGGTCAGCAGCCCAGGCTGCGTACTTGCTGTTCAGTGTGCGCTCCTTAGCTCCCTTGCCAGAACTCATGCTGAGGTTGGTGGAGGACTGAAAAACAACAAAAGTAAAAGTAAAGCCCAAAACGCCAAAACAAACCAAAAACAAACACATGAAACAAAACGTGAACATACTTTTTCAGTGTCTTTTGTGTGACCACATGAAATTCATCCTGGAACTGAAACCAATCTCATTTTGTTTAGCGCTTTAAAATATGCTCTAAAATGCTGTGTTTTTTGGGTGTGCTTCAGGCATTCAGATCACATACAGTCCTAGCGCTGGTGCAAATCAAGTAATAGACAATGTTCTAGCGCTGGTGCAAATCAAGTAATAGACAATGTAAAGGGCGATACAAGGGTAGATTTTTTAAAAGTACGTCTCAGCAAGAAATACCGACTCTTGTACAGCTAACTGATCTACATCAACTTTTCACTTCTGTCAAGGGACATAATTTCTGTTTTGACTGTTACTGGTGGATTTTTTCACGCACGTTTGTATTTTCTATTTGACAAAAGCAAAACATTTTAAGAAGAACATTCAACAGACTATTTTGAAACCATTTGTTTTTGTAAAAGTTGTTTGGATGAGAATTCCTCGTCAACCAAAATAACGATAAACACAAACCAATAATTAAAAATCAGTACTGAAAATACTGACCAGGAGCAGACCGTACAGCGCCCTTATGTTGTTAGGACACAGCTTGACCGCCTGAGCATAGTACGACCGTGCCTGCTCCATGTTTTCTGTCCCACCGTAGGTGTACTTGATCTGTCATACACCAATACCACTGACACAGTAATAATGATACAGGATACCTGCACTTTCTCATCAACCCACCTGAAGAAAAGCATTCATTCTAACGAGATCACTATTACAGAATAATAATACTACTAATAATAGTAATAATATATGCTATATGGGCTTTCCTCCTAAAACAGACTCAAAGCGCGACGATCTGTAACCAAAATAGGTGTTCAAATATTACCAACACATTCCTATACACAAACCCAACACATATTCCTCATTTAAACATGTGGTGTAAATGCAAGTTGCTTTTAGAAGATGGAGAGAAAATCACATTTTTGTAGCACCCTAATTAAGAAGTAACAAAGGAAATCCCTTTATTTTCAAATTTAACCTTTAGGCTGCGCTGTCAACGTACGTAGCACGGGGTGTCTAGCGCCATCGTAATGCGATGTATCCGTACGTTGTACGGAAGGGAGGTAAAAGCGTTTATAAAATAAATCCTTGGTTATGATTATGAAACAAAAGTTGTTTCCCTTCAACTGTAATGTTTTGGAAAGAAAAATCTTTTGCTTTAGAGGTAATTTTCAAACAAAAAGCCACCGTCAAAGCACTTGTTGCTGGCGAAATTGTCCGCCTCGTTCGTCGCCATCATGGCAGAAGAGGTGGCGCAAATGTTTCAGGAAGAAAACTTTGATGATAATAGTGAGGATGAAGATTTTGATGCGGGAGATGATGTTTATTTGACGGAGGCTGGAGGGAGGGATTACGATCCGGACGAAGAAGAAGATCGCTGCCTACAATCTTTAGCAGACGACGGTAGGTGAAACAAAACTTTATTTTCACTAGATCTATAATAATATTATTTGCCTTTTACACAGACTATTTCTGTATTTATCAGGCTTTGATTACAGTCCATTTTGGTTCTCATAATTTTTGGTAATAAATCTTATTTCTATTCTGCAATTCTTTGCGTATGACTTCAAGAATGGGTGTGCAGTTGAGTGAGAGTGAATTTGTTTGCTCATGCCCCTAACTTTCCATCCCATAATTGTACAAACCAACAATCTTAAACTTTTTTGTGTCTGTTCTTTGGAATCTTTATTCAATTTCCTTTCATTTGTTATATATATATATATATATATATATATATATATGGGTTAGTCTCCAAAAACCTGCCCTTGGGGGGTACTTCACTTTGAGAACAAATAAAATATATAAGAAACCAATTATCTGTGTCTGTTTTGTTGTTATTGTGTTGAGTATATATTAATGTTATATTATTTAAAAGGATTTCCATTTAAAACTAAAGTGATTCTCTGTAATTTGTGTTTTTCTGCTAAAATTTATGAAATTCCACAGCGCCATTTTGTGACATGCTGACGGTCAGAATTTTTTTATCAGATTATTTGTTTATCTCGCTCAGTTTTATGGCTGAAAGTGGTACAAACTTTGAAAATGCCTATTTAGGTTTGCCGATACACGCTTCAGCGTCATGCTGAGGTGCCACTTGATAATCTATTGCGTCACCAAAACTAGTTGGACGGACGCAACGCTTCGTTACTTCACATATCACAGACACCGACAGCCTCCTCTCACTAAAGTTGTTCAAAATAATCGGGAATGAATGCTTTCTATTTTTAGCACTGCACTATTTTTTTGTTATTAAAAGATAAGTAATCTTGATAGACCCCAATTATGAATAGAATTTGGTGTTCTTTGATTGCTGGTATCCTTCGTTACTAATATCTTGAGTTGCGTCCGTCCACCTTTAAAATAGAATAACTTAGGTTTAAAAGTAAATGGAACTATATTTTAGGTATAAAAATAGTCATGGAAGTAGCGGATTAATTTTTGTTATAATTAGATGCTGTATTGATGCGCGGTATCGTCAAAATTTGAAAAAGTGTTTTCGTTGCTTTGAATCCACACGAAGTTGCGTCCGTCAATATTCTGATTACCAAACTAAAAGAATCAAACTTTAATCTTTATTTTTACAATTATTATAATGTTTCCAGTTTTAAGAATATTATTGATGTGAATATTTATTATTTGTGATTGTCGGGAGAGGGTTAGTTTTTAAAAGTAGGTCGGACGCAACGAAGTAGCCACAGCCGATAGTTACTTAGTTGCGATCGGCCTTCGGAAAATGTAAAAAAAGATTTTGCGTGGCATTTGGTTTTTTATGTTATTTGAATTCATCGTTTATTTGTTACAATTATGTTTATAGGCAAATAATAATGTTGTTTTATATTGATGTCGCATAGAAGATTGAGAAATCTGAATGTTTTGAAAATTATGGGATGCTCGCAACGGAGTAGCGACAGCGAAGGTTACACAATTTTTGAATTTGTTTTTTAATTTCAAACTTTCACTCTTTTAATTCTTTTCTTGCTTAAAAATAGTAACTGCTTTCACCTGCAATTGGATTTTCATTTCTATTTCATTGCATCTGAATATCTTGACTGTTTTTAGCTTTAGTTTAAAAGTTTGGTTACTATGTTGCGTCCGTCCAAAGTAAATATTAAATTTTCCATCTTTACCAATGCATCTACAGCAATTATTCATTTGTTACAGTGCAACACATGTCTTACTAGATGTTTTTAAGCAGTATAACCTTGGAATTTAGGAAGCACACACACTTAAGAAAATTGTAAATTTCATCAGTTTAAAATTCGCCTTGCCCGCCTTATTTTATGACTTCTCAGAAGCACTAAAATTCTTGTTAATGTATTTTTAAAAATGTTATCTTCTTGAAATAGATACTTTTTTATAAAATGATTTTAAAATTTACATAACTAGGAGTTTTGGACACCTTTTAGCAGTTCCTTTGGTTACTATGTTGCATCCGTCCATTATGCTTCTACCTATACCTTTAAGGTGTTGGTACTCGGTAACTAAAAGAACAATTTTAAAAAAAATTATAAAGGGAGAAAGGACAAATATATACTTAAATATTGTGCATGTAACAACTTTCTCTTCAAAAGTTTTTTTTTTTACATCTATGTCACACTTTCAGCAGGTTTCCAGAGAACGACCCATATATATATATATATATATATATATATATATATATATATATATATATATATATATATATATATATATATATATATATATATATATATAGGTGTAATAGTTTAGCAACAATGGCATATATAATAAGGCATGTGTGTTTTTAATCGTAAGTCAAAATTTTCTTTAGCACAGAGCAGGAAAAACATGTCAGCAGGCTAAGGGTTAAGTAGTCTGCATCCAATACCAATATGGAGTTAGAGAGAATTCCAAGTACAGCAAGTTGTCCCCTGAGGGGATGGAACCCACTACTCTAAGCATGGAAAACTAGTGCTGTAACTTACTCTAACACAACTCTAAGCATGGAAAACTAGTGCTGTAACTTACTCTAACTGTTCGCCACTCTCACTTCAGCTACTGTCACTCGCAACTAAGGTTTTACCAATATGTGTTTTGAATACTTCCCTCTTGAGATTGATTTGAATTTGTCCAAATTATTTTGTTTTAGAGTCCCAAAGTAAAATGGGTAGATCATACTTTATAAAAATAGGTTTATAACTGTACATTATTTTGTTTGAAGTCAATATGAATTGCAAATTATTTTAAGTAATTGTGTAAACAGAGGTGATCATGGTTTGTGAAAATATGTTTATAATTGTACATTAATTTGTTTGAAGTTACTGTGTAAACAAGTGATAGTGGAGGGTGAAAACAGCTTCTTTTTTTATTTCGTTTACTATTGCCGTGTACACAGTCTGCCAATGAGGAAAGTATACCTACGTCAGCGTATTTCTGGTGGTAGAGATGGTTGTGGGGATTGGACATAATAAGCTCCTCCATGCAGAAGGAGGCATTGGCGTAGTCATGTATGGACAGATACAAGTCACACAGCTCATTCCATGCCTCATAGTCCGTCATGAACCTGACAATAACAACAATTAATATTAATAATAATAAATTAATTAAATTAACAATAACAATAAATAACAAGCATGCGCAATCTTCTCAGGCAAGTAAACTGCAAGCTTTAGGTCGTGCAAGTGATATTTTATTTGAATTTGGCAAATGGCCAAGTTTTAGCACTCACGAATTTTGACAGCAAAGAGAGAAAACTCAGCATTGCACCAGCCACAAAATGATAGTGCACAATTGCTTCCTTGGATTCTGGGAGAAGTCTTATTATGTAAAAGTATACAATTGTTTAGCAGACGTTTTCATATGTGACCACATCTAGCATAAAGAGTGTTAAACACAGCATCTTAAAGTAACAATAATACACTGGCTTTTTACTCAATAAACTTAAAAGTGCTAGAACCTAAAAAGATTACTAAATACAGTAGAATTAAAAGAAAGCAATTAGTATTACTGAAAGTTATTGAATGTACCCAATGTTATACCACAAAGAAATTTAATATGATATTAATAACTTACTTTTTGAGATATTCATTAAGTTTTTCAATAGCCTCAGGAATCTTTTTCATTGCTTTCATAATGGCCACTATCCTTTTCTTGGCAAACTGCAAAGAAGAACAAACATCAACATATAAATAAATGTGCAAAGGCCAAGCATTTCACACCCACCCACCCCCCATCAACCCATCCACTCACCCACAACAAACGCAGGTTGTGTGTAAATATGCCAGAAGTAATGCACCCAGAGTAGACTTTAAGATTTGGGTTGTGTGCTATAAAAATATCTTACTCGTATTCATTATCATCCAGGGTTCGTACAGACATTTAGCCTTAAAATTCAAAGACTTCTCAAAGACCTTTTAACAGAAATCAAGAGCAAAATACGAAACTACAAATGTCGAGTAACAGCACGGACATGGCAAAATTTCTTCTGGAGTTACTCAATTTAATCAAATTCAAAACAGTACTTGAACGACTGGCTGGTGGTAAGCACGTTTTAGACTTGTAATACAAATGTCAATAAACAAATGGTCAGTCACAAACATTATTGGTGTTTTTTCCCCTTCTCTTTGTGTTATTGTAAGTGTTCAACCCTTTGGATAGCATTCATGTTGATCTGGAGAATGGGTTAGCAACAGAAAGTAAGTAAACACAAAAAAGAAATTGCTAGCTTAAAATTTAGATTGACCCTGCAGTAACAGCACATCGAGCTCCTTCAGTGATGTTTCTTTTTCTTGGACACCCTTTCGGATGGCATTAGACTCTGCCAAAAGTCCCAGGCAGCCATGTTTCTCTACATCCAGTGCTTTTTTTGTCTGCAGACTTGCGCACAGAGTCGATGTCAGACTGAAGTCTGTGTTGTTTGGCCCTCAGAAATTTTAATTATTATTGACTCTTATTAAATATTATATGAAGATGAGTAAGAATTGCCTACCTTTGTTATTATTTTCTTCCATTTAAGAAATCTTTAATATATATATATTTTTTTTTAAACTCCGGCTCTAATGTCGTATTGAACAAACACAAATTTGGAATTGTTGCAAATCAATACTTTGCTTTGACAGTTTTCCCAAACTTTCAAAGACCCAAGTCAGTTTTTAAAGAATTATAAAGACTTGAATGCAATTTTTCCCAAATATTCAAAGACCTTTAAAGACCGTGCGAACCCTGTCATCATCACTTTTAATTAAGTAACAGTGGACAGGATATAATGCAGATATATAACCACTTTATGAACTTCTAAATCATAATGACAAGCTTGATTCCTACGCCAACATGGCGACTGTCAGTTGAGCCTGAGATTTCAACGATAAAGAAACGCCGATATGACCAGAATTACAAGATACCAGAAAGATTCCACAAAGGAAAAGGAACGAATGGAAGTTGCTCTTTCACAGCAAAATGATAACACTCAGCTTATCACCGGTAATGACGAGAGGAAAACCGAATCGGCATGCGGAGGAGATGAGACCCGAGCAACTGAAGAAGTCTTTACAATGGTGTAGGATAAATCCTTTTGTAGCTGCAGCAATAAAACCCTGAAAGAAATTTGCCACCTTAAAGAACTTGTAATCTAGTCGTCCATAAAAATTAAGAGACTAAAAAGAAGCTTATCTACATAGAGCCAAGCCAGCGCAGCAGACGACGATCAACATGGGCAGCTGTGAAGTGCTCAGTCATTCTCCCATCTCTGCGGCTGGTGAATCATTAGGCCTGCTTTCCATGAATGAAACCAATTCAAAACCCATGTTCCCGCCTACCAAGTATAAAAGCTATGCGGATTGCCTGAGAAATAGGGCCACGAGTGATAGAGATGGAAGGAATGACGTCATTTTATGAGACCTTGACGACAAGACGACTGTACCAAATGACGTCAGCCCTCTTCTACATGTTTTGTTTCTGCACGATTCCATTATGCAGAAAGTGGATGGAATCAGACTTGGACACTTTTAAATGTTGAATCTGTCATGAGAATTCCCGATGTTATAACTCACAAAGCATCAGCAATCGATTTGTCACTAATATCCCCTAATCTTGCCATGGACTAACTGGTGCACATACACAAACTCTTTAGGAAGTGATCATCTACCTATAATTATAACATTAGATGAGAAAATAGAATCGAAGATATACATGATGACATTATTCCAAAATATAATTATAAATTAGCTAATTGGGACAATTTTCATATATATAGGTTGGTTGGCTGGTTGGTCGTTTTATTAACGTCTTCTTCACCAAAATGATAAGACGCACATTCATATTCACACACGCATTCACACATGCACGCATACATGCGCACTCACACACCACATGCACATTAACTTAAATAATCAAATGAACCGAGCCACTGGAGAATCAATTAAAGCTTTGGCCAACCTAATGCTCACATCAAAACTGATATTATCAATAGAACTCATAGTTTGTAAATCCGTGGGCAGAAAAAGACGAATATAACTACATTCAAGTAATACATGCTTCAAAGATACAATATTTTGTTTTAATTGAGTTTAGTATTATTCTATGTGCCATGCTTAAAACTGACCTGGTAATTCCACAAGGTTTATCATAACTCAGAGTGATTTTAAGCGCTTTCATAAATTTATTTTCTATCGAATTTTGAATTTTTTTAGACGATAATGGTATGGTTATTGCCTGTGAGTTAATATTTGAAGCACCGAGTTTTGCAGCATTATCAGCCCAATCGTTATAAAGAAATCCACAATGTGATGGAATCCAGCAAAAGTTCACCTGAGTACCGTTAGTTATCAAACTATTAATAATATTTATAATTTCATATATATATATATACATATAAATAGGCACTTCTTCCGTTTCAGGAAATATAGACAAAATGTATATAAATGTTATGAAAGCAATTACTTTTGCTGCAGAAAAATCAATTCCAAAGTGTAGCACAAAGCACTCTTGCAAGTATCCTGGTAATGTTTGGTGTACTCAAATTTGTAAAAAAAGCAGTAACTGATAAGAAACAAAAATAGAAAGAATAATTTTGCAATAAAACTGCAGAGAATCTTCAAATGGTGAAAGATGCAAAGATAAAATGTCATAAAGTCATTGCACAAGCAAAACGTCAGTATTGGTCATCTTATTACATAAACGACGATGTAAGTTATAAGGATTCAGAAAAGGTCTGGAAAAAACCTGAAAGACATGAAAAATGGAATTAATCAACCTAATTGTCCTATTAAAATAAACAACGACCCATTTCCTAAAAATTCTCAAAAAGCTACTATCCTATTGTTCCAAAATTAGTAGATCAGAAGGATTATCAGAAGTGCAGATAACATATAGAAAAGCGATGAACTAAAAGACATATACAGTTACCCTGGGCATTATATTAATTCTGTGTTACGTTGAAACGCGAACGAAAGTATGTCGGAAACGTGTACGATAGATCTAATCGTTTCGATTTGCAAAGTATTCAATAATGGAGTTTATTTACCTTTGATTTGAGTTTGCATTGTTGTTAGGAGAGGCTTTGTATAACGTTGATAATTTTCGTTAGTCGATATTGTTGTAGAATCTTCTGGATCGGCTTGTTTACTATCGATCGAAGATTCGGGATAATTGTAGAAGTTTGAAGGAACGATCCGGAAGGAGAAGAAATGTGTAATGACGTAAGCCAGTGATGACGATCTTTAGTTCGATTGGTGGCAGTGCGTCATTTCTACAGTATACCAAATTGTTCCAGAAAAGAGAGAGGTTATTTAATCGTGTGCCGAGTTGCTGTTGAGAGATAGTAAAGTTGTTGATAGTGATTTGGAAAGTTGCTGTGAAAGCTGTTGAGTTGAATTGAGAATTGTATGCAGTTGTTGATGTGTGCTGAATAAAAGTGGAAAACTTCATACGTCGACTTTGTGACTTGTATGCTGTTTGGACGGGCTGTGTGAATAAACGAATCTGAGTTACACAACTATCAGGAATTCAAGCATCGGGGCTGAATCAGATACTGATAGAAAACACCAACATCAAACGGAGTGTAACATTTTGGGGGTCAAGCCGCGATTCACGCCATAGCCAAGGGTTCAACTGCTACAACAAGCGAGTCAACGTTACGAGAGGCAGTCATCGAGGGTAGCCGCCAACGAGTTGCGTCGAGAGGGGCCAACATACTGGGACTACATCACCGATAGATTCGGGTTGACTGCAAGGGCGTGTAGTCGCTGAAGAGTTGCTTCGTGAGCGAACAACAGATCGGGACTACGTTGCTGCCGTTAGACTATGTCGAGGGACAGTCTCGGAGCTACATCGCCAGTGTTACAGCGAGCGGCGAGCGGACGTCGCGTCTACTTCAGCACAGGAGCGTGTACATCAACACCAGCGTGGTGCAGCGTCGCATACGACGAGGACAGCGGGGCCTGCGTCAGCGAAAGCGACTAGTGACAAGCATCAGCGCTACTGCAGAAAGCGTGCTGTTCTAGAACAGTCTAGAAAGGTACAGCACAGTCAAGAACTTTCCAGAAAAAAAAAGAGAAGAAGAAAGAACTCTACAGTCAAGAACTTTCCAGAAAAGAACCTTCTAGAAAAGAACTTTCCAGAAGCATCAAGATGGCTGACTTCTGGCAGAGAGGGGTTGAACTAAATCTAAAAGGCAAACAGCTGACGGAGTACGTCAAGTCTCAAGAGAGAATATGGCGCGAAGAAAGAGAAAGAGAATTAGAGGAGAAGCGTCTAGAAAAGGAAGAGCAGCGTCGCCGCGAAGAACGAGAATTAGAACAGAAGCGTCTAGAAATTGAAGAGCAACGACGTCATGAAGAAAGAGAAATAGAAGCGCAGCGTCGCCAAGAAGAAAGAGAGGAAAGAGAGGCTGAGCGTCAGCACCAACTAGAGTTGGCGCGCATCCAGCAACAGCAGCGTGCGCCACAAGTTATCAGTGACTTCAAGGCTCCAAAATTGCCAGTGTTCGTCGACGAAAAGGACCAGATCGACAGCTATCTGGCGAGGTTCGAAAGGTTCGCCGAAAGCGCTAAATGGCAACGTCAAGACTGGGCGATCATACTCAGCGCACTTCTGACGGGGCAAGCTCTCGAAGTTTACACCAGACTGTCGAACGATGACGCCAAAAACTACGACGTCTTGAAAGAGGCCCTATTGCAGTGCTATAACTTTACAGAGAAGGGCTACCGTAAACGCTTCCGTGAATGCATAACTCAGGAGTATCTTCAAATACAGCCATTAGCCACTCCCATACCAATTTGGGAATTGAATACAGCAGATTTTAATATTTCTTATACGTCGCTAAAGAAAATAGAAAATCAGCATTTATTATCTTCGATAGTTCACTGACATATTTATGAACAATATTCCAATCATTTAAAGAATTTTACTGATGGGTCATCATTAAATAATAATATTGGATCAGGATTTGTGATCCATGCATTAAATACAATAAAGTCTTATTATTTAGGAAAACACTATTGAATATTTACAGCTGAAATCCCTGCAATATAAATGGCTTTAAATTATTTAATATTTCCCTCAAAACCATTCTTTCAAATACTGTTTTGTGTGTACTACAAACATTGAATATGAAGGTATGAGGAGAACTTATATGTGATACTGTACATCTAATTAATGAACTAATACTCAGAGGAACTAGAATAAGCTTCTGTTGGATACCATCTTATTGTGGTTTATTATATAATGAATGGGCAGATAGAGCTGCTAAAGTAGGAGCAAAAAATCAAGATTCGTCTGTGATCAAAATTAATATATTATTATCATTACAAGAATGTTATGGAATGGTGGAGCCTACTATATGGGAAAGATATAGGAATCAATTAGACTTCAAATGGTGCAAGAAATTTAGTAAGGCAATATGCAACTACAATTATACAAGACATAATAAAAAGGTTTTAAGTTAATATTTCTAATGAAATTAAATGGTTTTAAAACCAAATTTTCAACCGATGTAAAGTGTGTATATGGTGAAAAAATTAATCTCTATAATCTATTATTTGTCTGTACAAAGAAAAAACTATGAAGACATTTTTTAAAGATTATTTGATCGTTGTTGCTGTGGCACATTGTCTGTGAACATCACCACAGCGACTTTATTATAAAAACTAGCAATTATGTCAAATAGTGTTGTGAATGCAAATTAGGTGAGCATTCATATATAATGCATTCTATGTTTTCCTTAATGTATTAATTTATTATTATTATTAGTTTATTTTAGTTAGTTGTTGTTCGGTGTTGTGTTATTGGGGTAAAAAATGATTTTTTTTTAAATTTGGGGGTGGTGGTAGTGGAGGGTTGGGTTTGGGTGGGGAGGGAAAATGTCTAATATCACTATGATGACAATAACATTTGGAACAATCTAAATAACAAAAGCAGAGTTCTTGAAATGTATTAAAAGTGTTGCTGAAACTGAATGATGAGGTACTACCGTTTCAAGTATACAGTAATTTATTTTCAAATAAAAATGTTACCTAGCAAATAAACTCACTAGATCTAACCATAAGTATTCAAACAACACTTCAAATCTTACCATATTGGCATCATCCTTATCCGAGATTCCCTGATATAATTCCCGTGCCTTTTCGTAGCTGCAATGAGACACAAACAGCAAATAACACACATAAGGTAACATTGAATGTGTGGCAAATGTAGTCTTTCATTCAGATTGCATTTGTGTTTTGTGTGGATGGGCACATGCATGCATGTGCTTAGTCTTGACCCGGTTGAGGAATCAAAATAATTTTATTTCAAACTCACACATTATACATGCAACTTTGCAAGAAATGGACCTCAGGATCAAGATGTAAACATATAGTAGCACATGCTGATGTCCATGCTGATGGACTTTGGAAATTTTTTTTTGCTTTTTCTGAACGTTTGATGGTCATTCATGCACACACGTGTTTTAAAACACAGATTTATTTATTCATTATTGAGCACCACTTTCCCATGAATTCATCTATTAGTTGTTTCTGATTATGTAAGAATGCTAGGAGATAAAAATAAACACAACACACATAATGGCTGATAGAAAACTAGATGCAATGCATACAGACCTGCCTTCAGCTTCATACAGCATGCCTTCCAGCCTACGAACTCGAACGCTGCCTGGGAACTTAGCATCCAGTGCCTCAATGCACACCTGAAAACAAATGATCTCCATCAGTCTCAAGCTAAGTGCTTTACATTCAGTTGAAGTCTGTATCCTTTCACGTTGCAGCAGGCATATCAGGAAAGATATCAACCAAAGTTGTAATTTCATACACACAATTGCTCACAAAATTCAAGGACTTTTCAAAGACTTTTTCACAAACTATAATACATTTCAAGGACAATCAGAACAATACGCACACATTGCCAACATTCAACTAACAACAATCCATAGCCTTAACTAATGCAAAGAGACAAATACTTAATGCATGCTGAATATTACTATGCACAACCCAAAGTAAAACGCGCAGCCCAATATCACTTCACATTGTGTGTTTGTCAATATTGAAATGAGTGATTCACCTGTAAACCTTTTACCTGTCAACATCTGACAGTGATTCACCTGTAAACCTCTTACCTGTCAACATCTTAGCCCACTGAAGGCCTTTTCTCCCAAGGCCAGCTTTATATACTTTCATCAAGACATTTGACCACATCCTAGTTTTACTCCTCAGTGACTAACAACAACTAACATTAATCAAAGCAACCCACCAAAGCTCACTGTAGCCTGAAATAGCAAACACAGCCAACACAAACACTTTCTGTGTGGCAGAAAGGCACCAGCAGAAGTTCAGATCACAAGCAAACACCAAGCAAACGCTTCTTGTATTCAAAAACTGTCTTTAATTTTCTGCATTCCTTCCTTGATCTGCTTGTCAATGTTTCTGGTTTCCTCTTGTTTTGATTTTGCCTTGCTTCTCAGTGCATTGGACTGGACGATTAACCTCAGTGCTCCCTTTGCTACTGCTTGGAAAAGCAGCATGTTTGTTCCAATTTGACTCCATAAGCCAGCCTTTCCAGTCTTTTTTGTCTAATCACATAGCGTTTAAAACATATAATCCCTGAGGCATTTTGAAACTTGCTTCCAAAAATTCACTTTTACTATTGAACACCAGTAGCCAATGTGCATGCGCAGAAGTTGGAGTTAACTGTCAAGACAGAACATCTTCTAGTAGCTTACCTTGGCACAGCTGACAAAGTTTTGTGAAGGATCAAAATCATTTGAAAGTTATGTCGGAAAACTGAAAGATTTTATTTTCAGTTCACTAAAAAATACGCAGTGAGCAAAACGTTTTACTACAGTCAATTATTCAAAGACTTTTCAAGGAATCCATTATAAAAGTATAAATCTCAAGGGTATTCAATGACTTGAAATTGGGGTCTAAAAACCCAAGAACTTTCAAGGAAAGTACAAACCATGAAATTGTATCAGATCATGCAATGACACTTTTAAGTTTTGCATCTTGATCTAGTAATAATTATTATAAAATCCTCAAAGCTATTCAAGGCAATGATGGGTGGAAAATGTATTAACTTACATCAGCAATATCAAGCCTCTGGCAGTCTAGTGATGCCACACACACTTGTTCATACACATTCCAGACTGAAATTGAAAACAAAGAAATGAAACAAAAGTTAAGTAGTGAACATAAAACAGATAAATAATCAAAGTAATATAATACAGTTGTAAGTATTGCACATTGACAAATTTAGTTACCAAACGGTAAATCATTTGTTTACATCCTTTTCCACTCCATCCCTCCAACTCTACCAATTTATTAATTATTTCAAGTGCAATTTAAAAATCACATGGAAACACGATCCTTACGCTCATTGCCTAATTTATGGCAGGACTCCATCAAGACCTCCTCCCACAACTTGACCACCAAGTCTCCATCGCGCACCTGCTCTTCCCGCAGTTTACGCAGGATGTTTCTTGCCTCTGAACGTAAACACAGAAATCAAAATAACAGCAGAAAATAACAAATCACTGAACGAGTAAAGTTACAGTAGTGTAGGCCTACTGTCAACCAACAGAAAATAACCAGCTTGTAAACACCACGCCTCGGTCTCACCTTCAGGGAATTCGTGTCATCTGCTATTCAATAATAACGAAACAAATATTTTATTTAAGACCCGTGCTGCTACTCTCTACTACTACATCATAATAATTTGGAAAATTCTACATGTATTGACATTTCAATAAAATTCTCGAAACTATACCTTCTGCACTAATTTGCTGCGCCATGTTGTTTCTCACGGGATCTCGTGAAGTATTCATTAGTGAGCATGCGCAGTTGGATTTAACCATAGCAACCAGCATTGGCGTCTCAGAGTGGACGAAAGGAGAGTGGCAACATAAACACAGACAAAATGATTCCTCCAAACGCATCTCTCGTCAAATATGACAACCCAGTGCTTGTTAGCAGAAATACTGACAAGAAAACACCACGGGTAAAGTATATTTAACTTTTGTTGGCCTTTATTTTCTCCATTGTTTGAGTTGTTTGTTAGTTCCTATATGCTGCAATTAAGCAACTATTTATTGCTTGACAATGCCATTGTGACTTGTGATATTCTGTTAAAAAAAAATTGAAAAAGTTGCGAGGTATCCGAGTCTAATTTCTTACACTAAGTTCGCAGATTGAAAGAAAGATGTATTTGTTTTCAATATCAGCTTGGAAAAATATACGTAGATGGCCAAACACGTATATTGCTGTCAACCATTGCTGGTAGAAAATGCATGTGGAAAATATGTAGAGAACGAAGATGGCAACAAGTTCATGTCTTACAAAAATAATTATGATTATTGGTCGTTACAAGTGTAGTCATCAAGAAGAACTCGGTTGTTAAATTGTTGTTGGATTGTTTTGTTGTTTTTTTTTGTATGGTGCCCAAGTCTATGCTGGCAGCATATATATTCATTTTGATAACAATAAACCTTTGACCAGACTGAGATATATGTTGGGATTGATTTACTATGAATTCAATAAGTTAGAATAAATTTAAGCAATATTACATATTCTGCAACAGGCCAAGGCGCTGAAGACAAGCCCCACTCCTCCCTCTGTCACAGGACCTGTGCCAAACCCACCAAACAAACAGAAGCTATCCTCAGTTGATGCCAAGGCAGCACAGCAAACAGATGAGATCCTGAATTCTATCCTTCCACCAAGGTAAGTCTTCACAACTTACACTAATCATGTATATGTAACGTCAGTTTGACACGAATCTAAATCTTGGTCTGGTCTCTGCATTGATTTATTCTATAGCAAGGACTTAAATAAAACACCTGATGCTTATGTTGTAGACAGGTGAATGCCAAGAACATAAAAGTACCCAGCGGACACTATAGGTTCAATTCCCCCTGGTCTTGGTTGTTTAGGATAGCTCATTTATTTTTAGATGAGGCGGCTCAAGCAGCAAGATGATATCTTGGGCAGGGTGAGTTAAGCCCTGTTCTGGATCTGCACCTTGATCAGCCCTTCTGCTAAAATACCTATAGCTGTTTCAGCTCCTTGTCTGCTATATCTTCTCCTTCTAGACTGGCACATTGACTACAGTTATGTAATCCACCACATACTACTGCACTGGTCTGGTGTCACTTCTCTATATTTTTGTGTTTGATGTAGATCTACACTTGTATCCATCCTCTCAAAAGGTGGGGTTTCTCCACATTGGCACCTTGATGATAATCATGTAACCCTAGGTGATAGAATAATCAACATTCCCAGAATAATTATCAGAATGACTACGTTGCTTACAAGAAAGATGAAGATGAAGACAAGAGCTATGAAGATCGATCCATCTCAGCTCCTTGTCTTAATCTGCAATCACATCTCTTCTTCTTCTTCTTGTTTGTTTTACATTTTCTTTGACAAAATCTTCATAGTCTGTGAGCAAACTGTGAGGTGTAACAAGACATTGATAATTGTTTGCCTTACAAACTATATCATTAATTTATTCACCCATCCATGTTTTTCCTGCATGTATCCATCGATCCGTTTATTCAATTCAATCTGTCAGTCATCTATCCATCCATCTTACTTCAGTGTCATTGTTTTGTCATTGTATTGTAAATAACTGCATCCGTGATCAGGTGTTTTAAGCTTATGAATCAGCATAACATGGGATGAACAATGATGAACAATGCCTTCAACTGTGAAACATGTTGGAGGGAAATTCAACGCTCATCTAAAGGAAGACACATGGAAGTACTGAACAGGCTGTTTACCGATGATCCTTGCCTGATAGTGAATAATTGACAACTTATTGATCACAGCTACTGCTTGAATAAGACATGCAGGGTACATGGGAAAGTGAGATTGCATTATTGATTGACCGAGTGATGATGAATGCTATAGCAATGACCGATTGATGATGAATGCTATAGCAACTGCAGGACTGCACCATGGTTGTTAATATTATGCTGAACTGTGTATATAGCTATACCAGAGTGACTGTACTAAATGAGAGAAGAATAGAAGCATTGGAAACGCCTAGTGGAGGTAAAACACAAGAACTTAAGCTTTTACTAAAACATTTACAGTGTAAGAACACACAATTGACATGAACATAAAACAGTCTGAAAATTCATGCTTTATGCAGTCGCTATGAACTGCATTTGAGTGCATCAGAGTGGCTGTACCTCAGTTCATGAAACATGTTAAAAAGTTAAAATGTCACTTTTTGTTGAATGAAATATGTATGCTATGGCATTCTCAACTGCTTAGAGGCCATCTTGAGCTGAGCAGAACTGCTATAACATGTTTCACAGTAAGAAAGGTTTTTTTCATTGCTGTTGTGTCTTAAATATTTCCTGTCATTTTTGTTTTACTTTAGAAATTGTATGCTGCAGTTTGATTGCTGTGCTGTATTTTCAGAGAGTGGACGGAGAGTGGTCAACTATGGGTGCAACAAGTATCCAGCACGCCAGCCACTCGTCTGGATGTGGTCAACCTTCAGGAGGAACTGGACCGCAGGCTGCAGCAGCGCCAGGCCAGAGAAACAGGCATCTGCCCCGTCAGGCGTGAACTCTACTCCCAGTGCTTTGGTATATATGTCATAGAATCGTGAGCTGTATAAGTGTTCACCATCAGCATTTGCAGTGGGATGAATAGACTAAGGCACAAAGAAGCTGGGACTAAACCATCGCTTTTAATGTGTTTTGTACAAGGGGAATGGTTATTGTGTAGGACAGTTATGTAGGACTTCTCCATGCATCAGACCTCTGATTACCATGTGCTTCTACATAGTTCATGGTAAGGTTTTGGACTTTATAGTCGATAACTAAATTAATTTCAGAAAAAGAGGAGATGAGCAGACGTTTCTTTCTTTGAACTATTATTGTGGAGACTTGTGTTGTATAAAACTAGCGATACACGGTAAGACTAGATCTTATGATACCCGCGTATGCCGCTGCAGATCTGATGTCTTTGCTGATACACGGTATGTATGAGTCATAAGCCTGTCGCTTGTAGGTCGCGGTTTTTCAGTGACCTTCACCTCGGAGTTCAATCAAATAGCTGTTTTGATTGGCTGTCTGACCTCCACTGTTGTATCGCGCCGTGAAAAAATAGAACATGCTTTATCGATAAGACTTGACGACAATTCCTACCGATCCGGGAATTCCCGTAGTCATATGCGGGTATCATAATATCTAGTCTTACCGTGTATCACCGCCTTTAGACTTCATCATCATCATCATGATGGAATGAAATTAAACGATCAGATAAAAGTAAATCTTTAAACAATTCAAGTAGATGTTTCAGTGCTTTGAGCTCATCATCTTGGGGTGGGGGGTCGGGGGGAGGCATTATGCGCTATGCATGTGGACATCGAATTAAATTGGATTATGTACACTTTGACAGATGAGCTGATCAGACAAGTGACCATCAACTGTGCTGAGAGAGGTCTGCTGTTGCTGCGTGTGCGTGATGAGATCCGCATGACCATCGCTGCCTACCAGACACTGTATGAGAGCAGCGTGGCCTTTGGCATGCGTAAGGCGCTGCAGGCAGAACAGGGCAAGGCTGATATGGAAAACAAGGTATCAGTTGTTGTTGTTGCCTTTTCTTTTCTCAGTTTCTTAAAAACTGTTTTTAATCTGTCTTCTTGGCAATGCTAGTGTGGCACATAGCATTTGATAATCACAATGAACACATCAACAGGCTTTAACATTGAACAAGTCCAAATACAAGTTTCTTCTTGATGTTGAAGGTCCACGATCAACTCGTCGATCATTCTGGCACCTATGTTTGATTCAATCAATTATTTTTTTGATTCGATCAATTATTTTTTTCGCTCAGCCAAGATGAAAGCCATGTTTCAGTGTTGCCAATCATAGTTATGTTGCTTATGGGTGTGTTTGTTTCAGTATGTAAACATGCGTATTGGCTTTCTGATCATAGGTGTAAAGCATGAATCTTAATGAATAGTGTTATTTAGGAAAAGGAACTAGAAATGAGTGATCACAAAGATGAATTTTAATTTTCCAATTTTCTATTGTGTTAATTTTTTTTTGTAAAATGGATATTGAATGAATGAGTATGACAATACAGTTTTCTTCTTGAGAAGACTGCTATGTATATGTGATTTATCATTATTTATTCACAATGTTGTTGTAGATTTCCAGTCTTGAGGATGAGAAACGAGATCTG
This sequence comes from Oncomelania hupensis, assembly GCA_036898135.1. Lineage (NCBI taxonomy): Eukaryota > Metazoa > Mollusca > Gastropoda > Littorinimorpha > Pomatiopsidae > Oncomelania > Oncomelania hupensis. The sequence continues at coordinate 24,184,707 of CM072526.1, forward strand.
GAGCGCCAGGTCAACGAACTGAAGGCCAAGTGTGAGCAGATTGAGAAGCGAGCAGCCGAGCAGCGACAGGTGGAGGAGAAAAAACACACAGAGGAAATCCAGTTCCTGAAACGCACCAACACCCAGCTCAAGGTAAGGCCGCTAACAGTGCAGTTGATGATGATAATAATTTTAGTAAAAGCTATGGTTTGTTGAACCTTTCATGTATCTTGAGCCTGACCTATGCCTGACTCAGTTTCATCTGGCACCACTACGCCACTCAGTCCCATCTAGCTTCACTTTGCAGGGTTGGTGAAGTCCAAACATTGCCACTCTCCAATTGGGCTAGTGACCCAAGCCAAGTTTCTCACCTGCAGCACTTCTCATTAATTCCTAATTAATTTTCTTGAAAAAAAAGAAAAGAAAACAGTTTGTGATTCTGTGAAACTTGAAGGAATCATTTGTAAATAGAATGGATGACAGCAGCAAAATAGGACGTCAGTCAGATGAATGAACTAAAAAGTTTGGGTTGCCCGAGAGGATTTTACTGGCATTGTATATATACTATAGAAAAAACATCAGGGTGTCTTCTTGAGTTGAGCAGTCAAAATCAGTACATTGATTCATCAGCTGCTGTCTTCCTTGTCCTTGCAGGACTACCATTGTGTCAGTCAATTTTTGAAATCTGCCGTAATTCCAGGTATACATGTGCTATGGTTGTTTCCCTTGTGTGGCCGTTCACCGCTTCCTCAGGACAGGGTCACACCTAGCATAAATGTTAGGCCTTGATTTCAGCTTCCGTTGGCGTCACCAAGTTTCTGTGCGTTGTTTAGGGTTTCCTCTATAAAGTTCACAGCATTACTTCAACAATGCTGTTTTGCCCATCGCAGCAAGCATCAAATCCTCAGTTGGAAACAGCAACCATGCTTCGTCACTGAGAAATACTGCTGTCATAATTCATCATTGTGTAATAATATTGAGTTGAGACAGTAGTTTTTATGGGTGGCGATTTGGACTCCATTTTTTATAAATGATACTTTGTATTCTAATAAAAACTGTCCAGTGTTTGTGGAGCAAGTTGTGTCAGGGACACCAGCCAGAAATTGCCAGCATCATCGTGTTCAATTGCTGGTTTTTGCTGGTTGGTATCTAATTGACATGCATCCATGGACAGTTAAAATTTTCTGAGAAATAATTTCTTCATTATTTCTTTTCATAAAGTCAACTGTTGAGTTTTGCGAAGGTAAACAGGAATATGATTTTAATTCCTTGTCACTGCACGTTGCATCTGTCAGTGTAGTGGAGCGTACCAAACACAGTGAAACATACATTTCTATTGTGCATAGACAACAAAAACAATAGTTTTTATTAAACATAAATACAAGGTCACTGAGCATACTATGAGAGCATGTATATTAGATGTATTGAAGACCCACTCCACAAAATTTATAGTGCATGCAAGTCATTTTCTAAAATACCACAGCAATGCATGAAAGTCATTGAAATATTTCACATTCACGAAGTCACGGTTCTCTTCAGTCACAACTTCTTTTCATCGTCTCGATTTTTGTCTCACAAATTTCAAGCAATGGAAGTCTGTGTACTCACAACCACAAAATTACACTTTTTACACCGTTTGTTTTTCTGTGCAAGATCTGAGGCTTGGACTGAAGTCCTTCAGTAACTGCAATGGAAAAGGAATTATGGCACTGAAATTTAACATTTCTAGTAGTAGCTCCAAATCTTTTCCAGAATTAAGCTTTTTTGTCTTTATCATCATCATCAGTATTTATTTAAAATATAAATTTCAATTACTATGTTTACTTAAATTAATGAATTGTGCAAAAATATTTTAAAATTATTTTTTAAGAATCAAGGAACAAAGTACGAAGTTTAATCATTGAGTGTCCTTTCCAAATTCTGTCTGTGCATGTTATAATACATTGGCCTCAAGAGGCAAGAATTTGATATCGACACATTATTCAGCTCTTATGAACTTGTGTTGGATAACATTTGTTCCAAAATGCTTGTGGTAATTTCAAAAATGCGTCATTTTAAAATGCAATGAGCACAGTAATATTATTTTTGCAAGTAACACAACTTCCTTGTGGAAAAAGCACGACAGCTGAACAGATCTTGTTTTGTAAAATTTGTGTAGCTTAATTAATTGAAATGTAGTCTTTGAGACAATAATTATTTGTTTGTTTTCAAACATTTTATTATGTGAGAATTATGCAGCAACTTGAAACAGTCATAAGTGCAACTCTGATTTCAGACACAATTAGAAGGCATCATCGCTCCCAAGAAATAAAGTTGATGGAGATGCTGGGAATAAAGGGCTAGGTGTGACATGACAGCCTGCACCATAGGATCTTCCTGTCCTGACTCCAACTGTGTGTGACGCTGAACTCTAAAGACTGAGGAACATTTGTCAACTAAGCTTGAATGCATTAATTTACGTCTTCTCCGGACCTTTTTTTCTTAAGCCAGGAACTATGATAACCATGAACATGCATAAGGTATTAATTAAAAATGTGTTTCAAACCCACAGAACATTAAAGTGAAATAGGTTATAAGATTGAGTTCTACAGCCTTTGAAATGCAGCCTGGAACAAGTAGTCCTTTACCCAAATCACTGTGCAGGTTAGTGTAGTGTTCCCGCATGCCACAGCGAAGTATACACACAGTCATACAAATTTACTTTAAAATGACTTTTTTACTTTAATTAATTTACTTTAAGATGATGACACATCGTCAAACACCAGTTTTAAGACAATGTCACGCTGTCACTTTTTTTTTTAGAGCTAAGTATTATTCACCATTCTTTTTTTTTTCAATTTGAATTTTGTTCCATTGATTGTATAAAAAGATTTTAACATTGCAAATGTGATGTACCATTGTGATATAACGTGCATGTACCTGTGAAAAAGTATCTGGTGTGATTTATTTTAATGTCTGTTGTTTTATTCTGTTCTTTCTTCCCCTCTGTGTGCTCTTCTTTGTCAAGAGTCTGATTTGTGAAGTCTTTTGCTTCTCTCCTTCTTTTTACATAATACAAACTTTGTGTTTTTCTTTCTCACAACACAAATTTGTGGTGCAATCTCATTTCAGTTTTAATTCAAATCTACATACATAATGCCATAATTGGTCATCTACCATTCCAATAACTCCTTAAAATCTAATTAATTTCCATACAGTTAATTAGTTAGTTAGTCATTGTTTATAGAGTCCAGCTGACTGCAAACAGCGGAATCAGTACCACTATTTGGTTGAAATAGGACTCACCCTTGATCCCTATAAAAGATCACCTGAAACAACCCTACTGAAGGCACTCCACTAGCCGTTCACTTTACAATAAAGGCAATCCATGCAGGGGATGCTGAGGCTTTACTCTAATTTATCGAATCCCCGTTTATAAAAAACAAAATAGAATATAAATATCATTGTAAAATATTAACAAAACACATACATATAAAATGCCTACTTTCCTAAATAATAATACCATAGAAAGCCCTAGTGGCAGAAAGCGACCAATATCCCTAAGCTGACCCACCAGACCCCATACACAAATGAGGAGTTTTCAAGATAGATAGTTAGTCATTGTTTACAGGGTCCAGCGGACTACAAAGATCTGTATCAGGACCATAGCTTGGTTGAAAGAGGGCTCACCCCTGATCCATATAAAAGATCTGCTGAAACAATCCTAATGGTAACACTGAAGACACTCCACTACTGGTCACTTTACAATAAAGGCATCCTATGCGGGGGACGCTGAGCTCACACCAGCTCAATTCCTATGTGAGCAGCACTGTTCACTGCCTCCGCATTTGGCATGCTGCAGGTCATTTATAGCTTGCCGGCAATCCACTTCCACAGAAAGGAAGCATTGGCGAAGCTATTTATAGCTAGCCTGGCTGACCAGCCCTTAAAATCTGAAAAGCTTCGGTAGAGCCACTGTGTGAGGCTGTACACTAATTTATCAAAGCCCCATTTATAAAAACGAAATAGAATATAAACATTATTATAAAATATTAACAAAACACATACATATAAAATGCCCACTTTGCTAAATAATAATACAATAGAAAGCCCTAATGACCATTTGGCAGAAAGCGTAAAATATTCCCAAGCTGACCCCACAGACCTCATACACAAATGGAGTTTGGGGAGAGTTTTCAAGACAAAAAGGGAGGCGACTGGTCTAGCAAAGAAGATAGTAGATTGATAGAACAGATTAGGAACAAGAAAGAACAAATGAGAATGACAGAAATAAAGGTAATTTAAAGCACTAAATTTCCACAAAGTGGGGATACTATTTATACTAAAAAATTGTTGTTTTTACCTGTTAACAATACCAAAACTGGAACTGTAATTATACTATATTGTAAGTAATAGTGATTATAATATTGCAGTCACAACAAATCTGTTTTTCTGTCTAAAAACAAAATACAACTAGAAAAAACATATCACAGAAAACAACAAAAATAATGTCTCAGTATTAACCTTTCCTAAACATCAGGGTTTTTTTTTACCCCAAACTAATTTGCTTAAAAATGTACAATTTACAAAAATAGATTAATTCGCTTAGCAACCCTGTTCACTGCTGAAAATATGAGGGTCAACATAAACTCTTTACAAAGTTACAGATTCGTTACATTTTGATCCTCTTGGAAGCAATGTTAATAGAAAGGTAAAGTGTCAACATTGATTCATAACAAATTTATAGGGTAATGACAAACAGTGAATGCTTATGCAGTGTCCTATCCTATCCTATCCTATCCCATAACTTGAAAGTCGTTGGGGCACCCCAGATGATCATTTAACCAGCATACTCCATCTTTCTCTGTCCTCAGCAACCGTCATGGCTTCATTCAGTGTCAAGCCAGTCCAGGCTTCATTCAGTGTCAAGCCAGTCCATTGTTGAATGTTGTCCTCCCACCTCTTTTTCTGTCTTCCTCTTCTTCTGCCTCCTTGCATTGTGCCTTGCAGGATGGTCTTTGCAAGGCCAGATGATTTCAATAATGTTATTGAGCGTGACTTTGTCAATGTTGAAATACATCATTGTCTAATTATTACCGTTTGCAAATTGCCAACGATCACACGATAATTTTGTTCCTTACCCCATCGGGACAAAAAAAATCTAAAGAGATAATAATCAATTAATAATAACAAACAAACAAAAATAATAACAATACAATCTAGCACTACCAAGTGTCGGTGGGCTTTCATTTTGAACTATTAGCCAATTTGGATTCATTATTTCTCTAAAACGGAGATTCACACACAATTCAACACTAAGCACTTAAATTTCTAATAAAATCTGCAAAAATGAAGGGGCTATGCTAGAACCTCCTTTTTGATATAAGCTCCAGCAGGCAGTGCCAGAAGAAAATACAGGTGTGATCAGAGTCTAGGAACAGACAACTGATAATAGTACATACTAGCAAAACCCTTAATGCAGGCCTTGGGGAAACCACATGCACTCATGGGGTCTAAGTTATACTTGGAGGATAAAGTCTGGGAAGTAGTGACTTACAATCCAACACAATCAGTAATAAATAATTTTAGACTAGAAAAAAAACTATCCCAGACTTTACCAAACAATCAAAAATACCTTTGTGATCAGCACAATTAAATTATAACTTTTAAATACTAATTGTGAATATCTACATACAACTAGTTACTACTGAACAATGAACTATATTATTCCTAGATTAACATTTCGTCAAGCCTCGAGTCAACAACACCCTATGATCAGCACAATTCAATTATAGCTTTTAAATAATAATTGTGAATGTCTTATAATAATATACAACTAGTGAACGCTCCTATACTATTCCTAGACTAACATTTAATGAAACCTTGACTGGCACACACGCTCAGGTGGACAGACAGCCACACATGAATGCACATGTACACATACATCCCCCTTCCTCCCTCCCACACACACGCATACATGTACATTACACAGACAGATAGGTACACAAATGCACCTATTGACACCCACTTTGATGGTTAGAACTATTTGATCGTTATTTGAGCAATGTGCTCAATCAGATTGGTCAGAATTAAAATTCATCCATAACAAAGTCTTCACTTGCATTAAACACCATACATACATATGAAATGGAGTAATAATTATCACAACTTGGTTCTGATAAAACGTATTAATAATGGACTATCACAATTTGGTTCTATGTGAAAAAAACAACAACTCCACACCTTCCCGATAACATACAACAGAGGAATTTAATGATGAAGTGTAGTAACTCACTAACCGACTGTCTTTATAATAGTTCTGTTTAAAAAAAACTAAAAAAAAAAAGTAACTAACCGTGTTAAAACCTCCTGTGGGAAAAAAAAAAAGAATTAAACAAAAAATTGCAGCTGGGAAAAAAAAGAAGTTAATATCCTATTATATCACGGAGTAAAATAATTTTTTGTTAACCTTGTTCAGTCACAATCCCTATGGTAAGCACAAACACAAATAAGATAACAAAATAACAATATTGTATATGCATTTTGCAGGAAATAGGCCTATTTCAAGTTAACAACACCTACCAACAACAACAAAACATAAAATAATAACATTAATTTTGTTCCTATCCTGTTTCTCTTCTTTCATCCTTGTAGGCTGCCATTCAAATCTCATCATTCACAACACTGTCATTTCCTGAGTACATTCTACAGTCTTTTCTATTTCTGTTTCTGTTACATGTGTACACTGTACTGGCTTTCAAATCCCATCGTCCACAACACTTCCTGAGTACAGTCTGTGTCTAACGAAAAATAACTACCACACGCAGATACACTCAAACATACACAAGAAACACCACACACATATGGTGACTTACAGCCACTCATTTGTCAGCAAGCCCAGTTGATACACTGAAGTACTGCAAACACAGCGAATGACTGTATTATGCTATGACAAAATTCCACAAAGTAAAACCACTACCAGCAGAAAACAGGAAATATAGTTTCTTCACAATCGGAAGATCTCATCTAACAAAAAAAGGAACAAGTCCAAAATGCTTTAACTCTGTTCCTTTTTCTGTTGGCCTTCCTACTCTGTGTTTTGCACAAACATGTATTGTCTCCCCTCATTTATTCACGTTTGTGTTTTTTTCCTTACTTTTGCCATTTTTAATGCTAGCAGTTTATTGTTTTATTCCATCCATTCCTACCAACAGTATGGACAAAATCTGTCCCTCCTGTCACTCTCAGTCAAACGCAATATTGCTGTCTAGTGGAGAAGGGTCACTAGAGAGAAGAGTGTGTGGCCTGTGCTACCTTGGATCCTGACTTGCGCCCAATGGCGTTGGAGATGTACTGACCTGCCTCCAGCAACTTGTGAATATCGATGCCCTGAAAACAGGTACCATAAATGAGTGATAATTTATTAAGCGCCTACAAAGATTCCACACACAATGCAGGTTTAACAGTGCTGGAAAAAAATAACAAAATTACTAAAACTTTAGTAATAAAACAGAAAACAAAGTGAGTCTCATAGCAAGATTGCAACATTATATATAGTTAACTAAATTACTAGCCTGCGCACGAACAAATGGGACAAAAATCAAAAGAAATGCGTCACAAATGTTAACAGCAAACAATGTCACAGACCGTGCGAATGTTGAGACCATTCAACATGTAGACAACATCCTCTGTAGAGACGTTTCCACTGGCTCCCTTGGCGTAAGGGCATCCTCCTAAACCAGCCGCAGAACTGTCCACCACGCTCACGCCCATCTGACAATCAATGACAGATCAAACACACTTGACAATCAGACTCAAAACTGAGACTCATGTCTTATTCGCCTCAATAGAAATCATTTTGCACATTGAGATACATGACTTCATAGTACTAGTATAATGGCACATTAAACATTTCCTACTTCATAGTACTAGTATAATGGCACATTAAACCTTTCCTACTTCATAGTACTAGTATAGTGGCACATTAAACATTTCCTACTTTATAGTACTAGTATAGTGGCACATTAAACATTTCCTACTTTATAGTACTAGTATAATGGCACATTAAACATTTCCTAGGCTACTTTATAGTACTAGTATAATGGCACATTAAACCTTTCCTACTTCATAGTACTAGTATAATGGCACATTAAACATTTCCTACTTTATAGTACTAGTATAGTGGCACATTAAACATTTCCTACTTCATAGTACTAGTATAGTGGCACATTAAACATTTCCTACTTTATAGTACTAGTATAGTGGCACATTAAACCTTTCCTACTTTATAGTACTAGTATAGTGGCACATTAAACCTTTCCTACATTATAGTACTAGTATAATGGCACATTAAACATTTCCTACTTCATAGTACTAGTATAATGGCACATTAAACTTTTCCTACTTTATAGTACTAGTATAGTGGCACATTAAACATTTCCTACTTCATAGTACTAGTATAGTGGCACATTAAACATTTCCTACTTCATAGTACTAGTATAATGGCACATTAAACATTTCCTACTTCATAGTACTAGTATAATGGCACATTAAACATTTCCTACTTTATAGTACTAGTATAGTGGCACATTAAACATTTCCTACTTTATAGTACTAGTATAGTGGCACATTAAACCTTTCCTACTTCATAGTACTAGTATAATGGCACATTAAACCTTTCCTACTTCATAGTACTAGTATAGTGGCACATTAATCTTTCCTACTTTATAGTACTAGTATAGTGGGACATTAAACCTTTCCTACTTCATAGTACTAGTATAGTGGCACATTAAACCTTTCCTACTTCATAGTACTAGTATAGTGGCACATTAAACATTTCCTACTTTATAGTACTAGTATAGTGGGACATTAAACCTTTCCTACTTCATAGTACTAGTATAGTGGGACATTAAACCTTTCCTACTTCATAGTACTAGTATAGTGGGACATTAATCTTTCCTACTTCATAGTACTAGTATAGTGGGACATTAAACCTTTCCTACTTCATAGTACTAGTATAGTGGCACATTAAACCTTTCCTACTTCATAGTACTAGTATAGTGGCACATTAAACATTTCCTACTTTATAGTACTAGTATAGTGGCACATTAAACATTTCCTACTTTATAGTACTAGTATAGTGGCACATTAAACATTTCCTACTTCATAGTACTAGTATAGTGGCACATTAAACATTTCCTACTTCATAGTACTAGTATAGTGGCATTGCCTATGTGTCGAGGCATCACTATTTCAGGAATTTTTCACACCTAATTCACGCACACTCAGACTTGCACTGCACCACACCTAAAAACATATCTCATTTAGTTAGAGAATCATCCACTATATTGTGAAAGAGACTGTTTAGCTCTCTGAGCTACTTGACAAAAACATTTTGAACAGTGCTTCAGTGCTACAGCTTCACCTGGATAGTAGTTTAAGATTAAAGATTCATAACGCCATCATTTAATATTTGAAGATTTATATTTTGCATTGATTTATTAATTGTGAATTTTTGATGTACACATTTTTGTAAAGAAACTGTTGCTGTTTAGTTCTGTTTGGGGTTAAACAAGGGGAGGTAATTGTTAGTCAATACTGGGACGGGGGTCTTGATAGGGGTTGAGGGTGGTTAGTTTCCCATTTTGTCCTGTGCGTGCATGATAAATGTTGAATAAAAGAGTGTGATTGTATTCTGGCATTTTGTGTTAGTCTATTTTGTTTGAGTTTTTATTCCTTTTCACTCGCTTTATGTGCTGAAGTCACGGAACCCGCTCGGGGGCCGTGACATATAGTGGCACATTAAACATTTCCTACTTCATAGTACTAGTATAGTGGCACATTAAACATTTCCTACTTCATAGTACTAGTATAGTGGCACATTAAACATTTCCTACTTTATAGTACTAGTATAGTGGCACATTAAACCTTTCCTACTTCATAGTACTAGTATAGTGGCACATTAAACATTTCCTACTTCATAGTACTAGTATAATGGCACATTAAACCTTTCCTACTTCATAGTACTAGTATAATGGCACATTAAACCTTTCCTACTTCATAGTACTAGTATAGTGGCACATTAATCTTTCCTACTTTATAGAACTAGTATAGTGGCACATTAAACCTTTCCTACTTCATAGTACTAGTATAGTGGCACATTAAACCTTTCCTACTTCATAGTACTAGTATAGTGGCACATTGTTACACTGTTTTTTTTTATATATCAGTAGTTGATTCAGCCCCGATGCTTGAATCCTGATAAGTGTAACTCAGATTCGTTTATCCACGCAACCTGTTCACTAAGCAACAAGGCAGGAGTCATAGTATGAAGTTTTCCAACTTTATTCAGCATACATCAACAACTGCATACAATCACTCAATCGCTTTTTCCACTTTTACTTTTTCAACTTTTCTTTTCAACTTCTTAGCTCTGAAATAGTTCGGCACTTATATAGTCTTTCTGTACTCAAGAGAAAGTTCAAACATTCCAGCGTGACGCAATTACAGCCAATCAAAATAAAATTCGTCATCAGAACTATGCACCGTCTTACGTCATACAACTCTTTTTAGGCTAGAAGCATCTCGTAGATTTATCTACACACTTCGATCGACAGTAAACAAGCAACACTAAAAAATTCTCCAATAATATCGACCAACGAAAATTATCAACATTATACCAAGCTTCTTCTAATAACACCGCAAAATCAAATCAAAGGTAAATACACTCTGTTATTGCATGCTTTGCAAAACAAAACGATCGGATCTATCGTGCGCGTCTCAAACATAACAAACATTAAATCTTTCCTACTTCATAGTACTAGTGTAGTGGCACATTAAACATTTCCTACTTCATAGTACTAGTATAGTGGCACATTAAACCTTTCCTACTTCATAGTACTAGTATAGTGGCACATTAAACCTTTCCTACTTTATAGTACTAGTATAGTGGCACATTAAACTTTTCCTACTTCATAGTACTAGTATAGTGGCACATTAAATCTTTCCTACTTCATAGTACTAGTATAGTGTCACATTAAACATTTCCTACTTCATAGTACTAGTATAATGGCACATTAAACATTTGCTACTTCATAGTACTAGTATAGTGGCACATTAAACATTTCCTACTTCATAGTACTAGTATAGTGGCACATTAAACCTTTCCTACTTCATAGTACTAGTATAGTGGCACATTAAACCTTTCCTACTTTATAGTACTAGTATAGTGGCACATTAAACATTTCCTACTTCATAGTACTAGTATAGTGGCACATTAAACATTTCCTACTTCATAGTACTAGTATAGTGGCACATTAATCTTTCCTACTTCATAGTACTAGTATAGTGGCACATTAAACCTTTCCTACTTCATAGTACTAGTATAGTGGCACATTAAACCTTTCCTACTTCATAGTACTAGTATAGTGGCACATTAAACATTTCCTACTTCAAAGTACTAGTATAGTGGCACATTAAACATTTCCTACTTCATAGTACTAGTATAGTGGCACATTAAACATTTCCTACTTCATAGTACTAGTATAGTGGCACATTAAACATTTCCTACTTCATAGTACTAGTATAGTGGCACATTAATCTTTCCTACTTCATAGTACTAGTATAGTGGCACATTAAAGTGTAGCTATCGGGTGCTGACCTACATTTCGTAAAATCACGAAATAGGACTATTTAGTGACTTATAATGTACTATACTAACTAAAAAAACTACGAGGAGTTCTAAAATGTGCTTGGATTATCTTGCCGTTGCATGGATTGTTTGATATATGCTCCCAAAAAATCGACTTCCCCCCAAAAAAATTCTTCGGCAAGTTTCGGAAAGTGACGTCACAAAAGTGACCGGTTTGGTTGGTAGTGTCTAGTGTGTTATGTTGGTTTGAGATTTGGCGCAGTGCAATTTAGCGTATTTACTGATTAAATGTAGATTTTATTTATTATTATAGTTAATTTGTAGAGGATAGCATATGCACTATTAAAAAAATGCCAGCTCAAATGTGTGTTGTTGGTGGATGCATAAATAGATCAGGCCAAGAAACATCGCTGCATCGTTACCCGAAAGATACTTCGTTATGGCAACCTTGGAACCGTTTTGTTGTTAGTACGCGGAAAGATTTCTCCAAGGGAAATGCACACACTTTTGTGTGCTCCTCACACTTCAAAGAAGACGATTATTTATACCAATCTTCTTGAATTTCGAATGAAATTCGCGAAAATGCTCCTTCTCAAACCTGAGCGATACCGACTATCAAGCCGGCAGTAGGCCTGCTATCGGAACAGAGTAGCTGAGTAGGCCTACACCAGCAGTCGACCCTCACCCTAGCAGTGATGCCACAACAACAAGAAAGAGAAAGAGAAGTTGAGAAAGAGAAGTTCCATTCTTCTTATGAAGCTAAACCTTGCGAGAGAGTTTAATGATAGCATCACACTCTAAATAGTTTAGAATATTAGATACGCAACAGTGAAAATTGTGTGCGGGAGGTTTGGGGTGGTGGAGATAGGGTAAATCAGATAGCATTAGCAGTGCCAGCCGTTTCCACAATTACTTCAATTAGGCCTACGGCAGTACTAAGCTTACTAATAGTAGCAATATTGAGTAAATTACTGTAACTTTAAAAAAATACTTTTTCCGTAGACTATATTGTAGACCTAAACCAAATTGTAAGTGCAGAGAATTGGTTTTCACATTTCAGTCTTAGTTTTCTGTTTGTAATGTATGAGTGCATAATAATAATATTGAAACATTATTCTGCATTTAGTGGAAATACAGTTTTTCCTCTGCTTATCTTTGTTAAATCCATTAGGAATATCGTGTCCTATTGTACTGACAAATGTTAAATTTAACAGATCTAACGAAAAATATGAAACTTGAAATGTACATCACCAAAACAATAGAATAATAATAATAATAATAATAATAATAATAATAATAATAATAATAATAATAATAATTATTATTATTATTATTATTATTATTATTTATAATAATTCATGCAAATGAAACATGATTAGCATCATACAAATAATAGTAATAAAATTTGAAGACATTTATTATGACTAAATAAATGTAGATGAAGAAAAATACAAGTTACAATTACTGAATTAGGCTTGAGCTCAACACAAACTGAAAGAGTGGTCCTTTTTGTGACGTCACTTACGTCGAGCGGGGAAAAGCGAAAAGTTTCCGGTAATCTCCGGAATTACCCGTGAGTCATGACTACCCAACACCTACACTTTAAACCTTTCCTACTTCATAGTACTAGTATAGTGGCACATTAAACCTTTCCTACTTCATAGTACTAGTATAGTGGCACATTAAACATTTCCTACTTTATAGTACTAGTATAATGGCACATTAAACATTTCCTACTTCATAGTACTAGTATAGTGTCACATTAAAAAATGTCCTACTTCATAGAACTAGTATAGTGGCACATTAAACCTTTCCTACTTCATAGTACTAGTATAGTGGCACATTGTTACACTGTTGTTTTTTTATATCAGTAGTTGATTCAGCCCCGATGCTTGAATCCTGATAAGTGTAACTCAGATTCGTTTATCCACGCAACCTGTTCACTCAGCAACAAGGCAGGAGTCATAGTATGAAGTTTTCCAACTTTATTCAGCATACATCAACAACTGCATACAATCACTCAATCGCTTTTTCCACTTTTACTTTTTCAACTTTTCTTTTCAACTTCTTAGCTCTGAAATAGTTCGGCACTTATATAGTCTTTCTGTACTCTAGAGAAAGTTCAAACATTCCAGCGTGACGCAATTACAGCCAATCAAAATAAAATTCGTCATCAGAACTATGCACCGTCTTACGTCATACAACTTTCTTTAGGCTAGAAGCATCTCGTAGATTTATCTACACGCTTCGATCGACAGTAAACAAGCAACACTAAAAAATTCTCCAATAATATCGACCAACGAAAATTATCAACATTATACCAAGCTTCTTCTAATAACACCGCAAAATCAAATCAAAGGTAAATACACTCTGTTATTGCATGCTTTGCAAAACAAAACGATCGGATCTATCGTGCGCGTCTCAAACATAACAAACATTAAATCTTTCCTACTTCATAGTACTAGTGTAGTGGCACATTAAACATTTCCTACTTCATAGTACTAGTATAGTGGCACATTAAACATTTCCTACTTCATAGTACTAGTATAATGGCACATTAAACCTTTCCTACTTCATAGTACTAGTATAGTGGCACATTAAACATTTCCTACTTCATAGTACTAGTATAGTGGCACATTAAACATTTCCTACTTCATAGTACTAGTATAGTGGCACATTAAACGTTTCCTACTTCATAATACTAGTATAGTGGCACATTAAACCTTTCCTACTTTATAGTACTAGTATAGTGGCACATTAAACATTTCCTACTTTATAGTACTAGTATAATGGCACATTAAACATTTCCTACTTTATAGTACTAGTATAATGGCACATTAAACCTTTCCTACTTTATAGTACTAGTATAGTGGCACATTAAACATTTCCTACTTTATAGTACTAGTATAGTGGCACATTAAACATTTCCTACTTTATAGTACTAGTATAGTGGCACATTAAACCTTTCCTACTTCATAGTACTAGTATAGAGGCACATTAAACTTTTCCTACTTCATAGTACTAGTATAGTGGCACATTAAACATTTCCTACTTTATAGTACTAGTATAATGGCACATTAAACATTTCCTACTTTATAGTACTAGTATAATGGCACATTAAACCTTTCCTACTTTATAGTACTAGTATAGTGGCACATTAAACATTTCCTACTTCATAGTACTAGTATAATGGCACATTAAACCTTTCCTACTTTATAGTACTAGTATAATGGCACATTAAACATTTCCTACTTCATAGTACTAGTATAATGGCACATTAAACCTTTCCTACTTCATAGTACTAGTATAATGGCACATTAAACATTTCCTACTTCATAGTACTAGTATAATGGCACATTAAACATTTCCTACTTCATAGTACTAGTATAGTGGCACATTAAACATTTCCTACTTCATAGTACTAGTATAGTGGCACATTAAACTTTTCCTACTTCATAGTACTAGTATAGTGGCACATTAAACATTTCCTACTTCATAGTACTAGTATAGTGGCACATTAAACTTTTCCTACTTCATAGTACTAGTATAGTGGCACATTAAACATTTCCTACTTCATAGTACTAGTATAGTGGCACATTAAACCTTTCCTACTTCATAATACTAGTATAGTGGCACATTAAACTTTTCCTACTTTATAGTACTAGTATAGTGGCACATTAAACTTTTCCTACTTTATAGTACTAGTATAGTGGCACATTAAACTTTTCCTACTTCATAGTACTAGTATAGTGGCACATTAAACATTTCCTACTTTATAGTACTAGTATAGTGGCACATTAAACATTTCCTACTTTATAGTACTAGTATAGAGGCACATTAAACTTTTCCTACTTCATAGTACTAGTATAGTGGCACATTAAACATTTCCTACTTTATAGTACTAGTATAATGGCACATTAAACATTTCCTACTTTATAGTACTAGTATAATGGCACATTAAACCTTTCCTACTTTATAGTACTAGTATAGTGGCACATTAAACATTTCCTACTTCATAGTATTAGTATAATGGCACATTAAACATTTCCTACTTCATAGTACTAGTATAGTGGCACATTAAACATTTCCTACTTTATAGTACTAGTATAGTGGCACATTAAACTTTTCCTACTTTATAGTACTAGTATAGTGGCACATTAAACTTTTCCTACTTTATAGTACTAGTATAGTGGCACATTAAACTTTTCCTACTTCATAGTACTAGTATAGTGGCACATTAATCTTTCCTACTTCATAGTACTAGTATAGTGGCACATTAAACCCACAGACTGGTGACCTCTACTATGATGTAGTTCACAAGGGAGCTAACTTGTCTTCCTACTGATACATTTTAGAAGTCACTGGATAGAATTTGGATCTCAGTTCTACAACTGCTACTACTTTTTTCTGCTACACCTGAAAAAAGTTTCAGTGTACAAAAACGAAAAACCACAGGCCCATACTTTCTGCTGATCTATCTAATGTGTTATCTTTGAACCTGGTACTTTGGAAAATGAAAGCGAATCGTTAAGTGCATTTGAAATGATCTAACTCACATTACCTGTAAAGCAGCGAAGATGTTGGCCAGTGCTTGACCATAGGTGTCATGACAGTGGACGGCCAGACTGCTGACTGGCACCTGCTGACTGACCACTTCAATGAGTTGACGCATTGCCCCTGGTGTGCCCTGACCGATAGTGTCACCCAGCGAAATCTCGTAACAGCCCATTGCATACAGCTGCTGTGCTACCTGTAGACCCAAACACCATGCTATAGTATAATAGTAGTAGCAGCATGAATGGAATGGAGATACAACTCACACCAGTTAATTCATCCTTCAGTTATTCCAGCTATTCATCCTCAGTTAATCCAGTTATTCATCCTCCGTTAATCCAGTTATTCATTCTCAGTTAATCCAGCTATTAATCTTACAGTTAATCAGGCCATTCACCTTCAATCAACTATTAATCCTCAGTCCTAGTTATCATTTCATCCTTCAATTAATCTATTTTCTGTGGAATTACCCAAAGATAATAGCATTGAAAGCATATTATATTTTGTACACTAGTTAATCACCATTCAAATTCATGTTTATGGGTTTATAGTTTTTCAACATTTGAGAAAACGGTTTTTATCTATGTAATAAAATAACCCCGTTTTACTTTTTACACATCTGCGGTAAGAAACTTTAAACTGTCCTAGTTCAGTTCATTTCAATGTTCAGTCAGAACAGGCCAGAGTCTCCACTAGAGTGGACTTTCCCCTTGGCTGTGCACATAGGCTGTGCCGTAACAGTCTGTTACACTCACATTAGGGTCAGGGTGGTTTTTCAGGCACGCTGCACTGACTGTCTCAATGTACTAGTAACCTCCCAACTGTGCCCGGACCTAGCGCCTACAGCTCCATTTACAATATTCATATGATAACAAGGAGACAATATTTATATTCACATTTTTGCCTCTAGTAGACTTCTGTGTGCCTGAACCAAGTTGCAAACAAAAGGTCTATCATTTGCATTAATGATTTTCAACTAAAAAAGTTTTTTTTATATAGTTTCAAACCTGTGCTACAGTTTCTGCCTTGATTTCTCCTTCATATGGACAACCCAGCACGCAGGACACATACCTGAAAAAAAGTACCACATGTTCTCAACCATTGTTTTACAAGTCGACAGGCTTAGATCATTCCCTCCTTGATCCAGCTGAGTAAAAGTATGTCAAATCTGGGTGTTCTCCATAGTTTTCATTCAATTTTGTTCAATGTTATGATGAATGCTGCCATTGCTAAACACTCCTATTCTGTTGGTAAAGCACAGTCTAGAGATTGCACCTTCCTGATTCATTTATGTCATACTGTTCTGATGTTGGAATTGTTTTAAGTGTGTGTGTTTATCAGTTTATAGTCCCCTCTCTTCCCGTAAGGATTTTCAGAGAGGAGACTCTGATGACTCAGTAAACACTGAGCTGAATACTAATTATTTTAAGTCCCTGCAAATCTAGACTATAAAGTGGACGCCATCTGCGTTGAGCAGATTTGAAAAAGAATTTTAGCCGCATTATCGTAAAGACAAGCTCACTTGCATCAGAGTTTAATTTACTAGTGACCATCGGCAAACGTGTTCATCTATTTAGTTGTTTCTATCAAGTTAAAAATAAACAAAAGCATGAAGAACTAATTGATCCATGGCTTACTGTTTTATGCAATGAAATGGTGGTACCGTACGTGGAATAAATGTCTGTGAGAAAGAAATAAGAAATAAGAATATTTATTCACCACGTAAGACGTTACAAGGATTTTGGTGTGACATGGCGACAATGAAATACATCCTTTCTTGCAGAGTCTTAATGTATTCATCATGTCATACTCTCAATTGGCAATCATCCTATATACAGCAAAAAGATAGGAAAATAGAAATGCTAGCATTTTTTAAAATTTTATTCCACATTTTATTAAAATATCTGCAACAAAGATCGCACAACGATTTCCCAGCGCTACGTGAGGACAATAAATGGTTTTATATTCGTACTGACCCTCGTACTTTGATGTTTGCTTCCCTGGCCTTGTCCATTACTGCCTGAAACCTCTGCATAGACTCTGCTATAGTACAGTTGATGTTTTTTCTGCAAACAGGCAGATGCTCTGTGTTAAACTATACAAAATACAGTACAACACAACATGATATGATGCAATACAACACTACAGGATACAATACAGGGTGTTCCAAAAGTCTTGGGCACATTTGAAGTCCCTATATCTCAATTACTATGAATGGTAGTAAGATACAAGTTGTGCCATTTTCAAGCTAATTACATTAAGTTTTTTGTAAAGCTGTTGATTTTTTTAATTTATCTTCAGACCCATTAATGGCGTTCACTCAACCAAAAAATGCTGGGACGCGTTTGGCAAGAATTTGACTATCGGCTTGATGTGTGTCGTGTGTCCAATGGTGCTCACATTGAACATCTTTAAACATTCTATGTAAAAATTGAGATTACAAGCTTTCTGAATTTACCAGATGCGTTTTTAAATCCTTAATAGTTTCGGAAATATTCAATGTCAAAATGTGCCCAAGACTTTTGGAACACCCTGTACAATGCAACACAACATGATATTATACAACACAACATGATATGGTGCAATGCAACACAACATGATATAATACCACATAACATGATATGATAATACAACACAACATTTTATGATACAATACAACACAACATGATACAGTACAATGCAACACAACATGATACGCTACAATGCAACACAAAACAATACAATGCCATGCAAAACAATACAACATGATACAATGCAATTCATTACATAGCACTAATATAATATTGCTTCTCCTCAATCAAGCTTAAAGTGTGGCAATCTAAAGAGATTGCACATTTAGAGGACAGAAACAAACTATTTTTATTTGTGAAATTTAGACTGACTGCATCCAATACCATTATGAAGAGGAGGAGGAAACTGGAGTATTCGGAGAAAACCCTTGGTGACTTCAAAAGTTAAACCTAAGTAAAGAAGGGTGTCCTCAGTGGAGGTCGAACCAACAGCCTTTCACATCAGAAACTAACGCTATAACAAAGTGAACTGTAGGTGACCCTTTAAATGATACCAAATCTTATTGCAATAATCGGTTATTTTATCATAGAAGATACAGTGGAACCTCTCACAACGACCCCCCTCTATAACGACTCCCCTGCTACAATGTATTTCCTTATATTGCTGTCATCAGTATAGCGACTCCCTCGCTATAACGTCTAACGACCGATCTTTGCAGACCGTATAGCGACTTTCTCGGCATGACTGCACAATAAAAACTGTCTACGATCTTGTTCAGCACAGTCAGACAGGTACCTATATGTGACACGCCAGCCGATAAAGTAATCTTCTTTTATGTTTGACGTCATCTTGTAACGTCACACTCTAGATTCTACTCGTTTGGGGTTTGCATTTCACTTTATTCACATCACGAGCGCGGCACTGAGAAGAAGCAAAGAAAGCGTGATGGGATGATGGAGTCTACAAAGAAAAGAAAATTTTTATCTCTGGAAGATCGAGTTAATGTTGTAAACAGACACAAAAAAGGAGAGACTGCCATTGCGATTGCAAAGAGTCTTAAAGTTGAAAAAACACAAATTCAAGGAATTATCTGAGACAAAGATGACATTCTTAAAAGGTGGGAAAGTGGTGATAATGCCGATCGTACGCGATCAAAACGGAGGAAGACAACATACTCGGAAGTAAATGAGAAAGTTTGGGATTGGTTTCTGGATGCTAGAAGAAAGAATATTCCGATCACTGGCAAATTGATTCAAGAAAAGGCCATTATGCTCTCTGTAAAGACCCCTCTCTATAAAGACCCCTCTCTATAAAGACCGATTTTTGTCAACATTTTCAAGGTCGTTGTAGAGAGGTTCCACTGTATCATGATTTGCACAGATCACATTCATGCTAAAATAACCATGTATGTCAGAAAACACTGTCATGACGCAAACATGTCTGAAGAGGTAAAAACAACAAACACCTATGTTAACAGCTGTGAATTTTCAATTTATTAAAATCTTAATTTAAAGTAAAATCATGGACTAGTGCAAAATATGCTTGTAGCATTGGATTACTTTGGTACAGAAAATACTATAAGCTTACTGGCTGAAAGTTTCTGATGCTGCTCCAAATATGGCCACTTCTGATGCCTTGGCTTCCAACTGAAATAAAAAAGACAATAGACATTGGAAAAAGCATTTGATTCAGTCTGGAGACATGGCTTATGGATGAAGCTAGTGAGTCAAAATATTAATGGGAAAGTTTTAAACGTTGTAATGAGCATGTACAGACAGATAAAATCTTGTGTCTTGTGTAACAGGAACAAGTCAGAATTTTTTGAAAGTTTTAGAGGGGTCAGACAAGGAGAAAATTTATCACCTTTATTATTTTCTTTGTATTTAAATGATTTAGAAGAATTTTTAATACATAACGGTTGTCAACCGGTCAACATTTTGACTAACAATATCACTAATGCTGAAAATATTGATACATACTTCAGTCTACTGGTTTTACTATATGCAGATGACACTATTATTCTATCAGAATCAAAAAGTGGGTTACAAAAAGCACTTGATGTTTTATTTCAGTATTGTTTCAAATGGAAACTAGAAGTTAATGTTTCAAAAACCAAAATAATAATTTTTAATTTGAACAGAAAAACAAAACATAATTTTACGTTTGGTTCTGAATGTATTGAAATTGTTGATTCTTTTAAATATTTAGGGATTGTTTTTACTAGAACAGGTACATTTTTTAAGGCAAAAAAAAATGTTTATGATCATGCACTTCGAACAATATTTTCATTGTTACACAATGCAAGACGGCAAGAATTATCTATCAGTGTCACATTAGACCAATATCAAAAATTGGTTCTTCCAGTATTATTATATGGTTGTGAAATATGGGGATTTGAAAATATAGCTATATTAGAAAAGTTACAAATGAAGTTCCTTAAAATGTTGTTTCATTTGCATCGTTGTACGATGAATAATATGATTTTGGGAGAAACTGGTTTATTTCCCCTATCTGTTCATGTCAAATGTAGGATGATTCGATTTTGGACAGGTATTATTCAACCAACTTCTACTGCTAAATTTTCATGTCGAATGTATAAAAATATGCATCAATTGTGTTCAGCGTCTAATTTTTCCTCACAATGGTTAAATTATATTAAGATTATTCTGGAGGAGACTGGTTATGACTGTGTGTGGAAGACGCAACATTTTCAGAGTTCAGATTCGTTATGCAAAAATGTAGCCATCTCTTTAAAGAATAACTTTATACTGACATGGAAACAGTCTCTGGACGAAAGCAGCAAATGTTTTTTCTACAAAAGTGTTAAATTACAGTTTGGTCGTGACTGATATTTATATTCATACTTTGATAAAATTTCGCTGTTCAGATCATAAGTTACAAATAGAATTAGGAAGGCGGGAAGGTGTAACAAGGAAAGAAAGATTTTGTAAGGACTGCAATATGGGTTCAATTGGGGATGAATTTCACTTTATTTTTGAGTGCCCAAAACACAAGCATATTCGACAAATGTTTATATGTAGTAAATATTTATTGTGCAAGTCAATGTTTAACTTGTGTCATTTGTTTCGGGAAAAAAAACATGTGTTACTAAAATTGAGTAAATTTATAAAATTAGGAAAGGGCGTATACTAATAATATTAACAATATTAGCAAAATGTTATTGTTGTGAATGTTAAAGTGGAATGTTAGTAATGTTGCTGTTATTTTTATTTTATTTTATTTTATTTTTTTTTTTTTTAACAGCCGCTTTATGATTGTTATGCTTATGTTTTTGTATCCTCCACACCCCAAAAGGGGCGAATAATGGGATTAAATCTTAAATCTTGAATCTTGGTTTGTGCAGGTTATCAGTTGATGTTAAAATATAATTATATCAAATATAATGCTCAAATGCCTCAATAAAGGACTAGGACTGAAACAACTTGGGTAATTCATTTATTTCCACAACCATCCCATGTTTAAAAATAAATATACTCTATATATAATACTAATACAATTATTTATATAGCTCACATATCTAACAGTACATAGATATTCATTGTCTATACAGTAAGAAGATGTCCGTTAGTGAAACTAGGTAATCATGCAAAAAATGAACTACTTTGGTGGAAAATCTTCACTGGAAACACTGTTTAGACCTCCTTTTGTCCTATCCTATCCTATCCTGTCCCATAACCCGAAGGTCGTAGGGGCACCACAGATGATCGTTTAACCAGCATACTCCATCTTTCTCTGTCCTCAG
The DNA here is from genome assembly GCA_036898135.1 of Oncomelania hupensis. NCBI lineage: Eukaryota > Metazoa > Mollusca > Gastropoda > Littorinimorpha > Pomatiopsidae > Oncomelania > Oncomelania hupensis. The sequence goes on from CM072526.1 coordinate 24,207,143, forward strand.
CAGCCCTGATGGCTTTGCTCAGTGTCAAACCAGTCCATTCTCGAATGTTGTCCTCCCACCTCTTTTTCGGTCTCCCCCTTCTTCTACCTCCTTGCACTGTGCCTTGCAGAATGGTCTTTGCAAGGCCTGATGATCTGGTGACGTGGCCATACCATCGGAGTTTCCGTTTCTTCACCACTGTGAGCAGGTCATCGTGTTGTCCAATGGCTTGTGTGATGGTCTGTCGGACTTCGTCGTTGGTGATGTGTTGGGTATAGGAAATGCCCAGAAGTCTTCTGTAGCACCTCATCTCCATGCTTTGTATTCTTCGTTGGAGATCTGCTGTGAGGGTCCATGCTTCGCAAGCATATAGGAAGATGGAGATGACCAGAGCGCGCAGCAGTCTTACTTTGGAATGTAGACTGATGGTTCTGTCTTTCCAAATGGGCTTCAACCTTGTCAGGGCAGCAGTTGTTTGTGCGATCCTGGAGAGGACTTCCTGTCGAGACCCATTATCTGACACAATGGCTCCTAAATATTTGAAGCTGTGCACTGTGTTGAGGGATTGGCCTTGTACTTTGATGTCCGTGTTGATGCCATTGGTGTTGTTGGTCATCATTTTGGTCTTCTCTGCACTTATTTCCATTCCATAAGCTCTGGAGGTGGTGTCAAGCCTCTGTACAAGCTGTTCAAGTTCTTGTTCCTCTCCAGCCAAACCATCAATATCATCCGCAAAACGAAGATTGGAGATTGCTCTGCCCCCTATGCTGACTGTGCCTTCGTGATCTGCAAGAGCATCTGACATGATGCGCTCTAGGAAGATGTTGAAGAGTGTTGGAGAGAGTAGGCATCCTTGACGCACACCGATTGTTGTTCTGAACCAGTTCCCGATGGCGCTGTTATGGAGGACTGCACTGGTAGCCTTGTCATACAGGCTTTTGATGACTTCTATAATTTTAGGGCTGATGTTGTACACTTTCATGGTTGCCCATAGAGCTGCATGCCAGACTCGGTCAAATGCCTTCTTGAAGTCTATGAACACATGATATAGATGTTGTTGGTGCTGTAGGTATTTCTCACAGATTATTCTGAGGTTGAAAATCTGTTCAGTGGTACTTCGCCCTGCCATGAATCCTGCTTGTTCTTCAGCTATGATTTGTTCAGCTTGTGGTTTCAACCTGTTGAGTATTATTTTCAGGAGGACCTTGCTGGGATGGCTGATGAGGCTGATGGTGCGGTAATTTTCACACTCCTGAAGGTTACCTTTTTTGGGAAGAGTGATGACAAGCGACTGGGTCCATGGTGTAGGCCATTCCCCACTCTGCCAGATCTTGTTACAGATAATGGTGAGAGCATCAGTCATCGCTTCTCCTCCTGCTTGTAGCAGTTCCGCTGGTATGTTGTCCACTCCCGCTGACTTCCCTTTCTTCAGCGATTGCACTGCTGCCTCAACTTCTTCCAGGAGAATTGGGAGGATTTCTTCTTCTTCTCTGCTCTCGGGACATGCTAGAACTGATGGGTCTCCATTTGGTGTATGGTTGTAAAGGTCAGAGCAGTACTCTGTCCATCTGTCCAAGACTTCTTGTTCTTCTGTAAGGCAAATGCCAGACTTGCTTTGGATAGTGGAGACTTTGGGCTGTTTAACACTTGTCAGCCGCTTCACAGTCTGGTAGGCCTTCTTGCTGTTGTTCTTGTTCAGATTGTTCTCTATTTCCTGGCATTGATCTTCTATCCAGTTCTCCTTTGCTGTGCGCATGCCTTTTCGGATGTCATTGTTGATTTTTCGGTAGACATCAGCTCCCTGTGAGGTGTTCTTTTTCTTTTTTAACTCTCTTCGTTTATCACACTGATCCAAAAGTTCAGGTGTGATCCAGGGCTTCTTCATTGGTCGGTGCTTGCCAAGGATCTCAGTGGCGGCATCTGTTACAGCTGAGTTGAAGGTATTGGTCATGGTGTTGACATCTACTTCGCCTGCCCCCAAAATAAGCAGTGGTGCAAATTTCCCTCCAATTGTGGCCTGAAATATCTTTGCCACCTCCGGGTCTTGCAGTTTGTCCAGGTCGAACTTCAGCCTAGTGCACTTTGCTGTATTTACTCTCTTCAAATGGAGCCGGAACGACATCATCACGAGATCGTGGTCACTTCCAATGTCTGCTCCTGGAAAAGTGCGTGTCCTGCCAATGTTGATGCTTGATCTGAAGCGTTTCTTGACCATGATGTAGTCGATCTGGTTGTGATGTTCCCCGCCGGGACTGTGCCATGTCCATCGTCTGGATTTTTTGTGGAGACCAAGCGTGTTTGCCAGTACCAGATTGTTGTATCTGGCAAACTCCAATAGCCTCAGACCCCTGTCATTTGTCTCGTTGTTGCAGTGGGGTCCGCATGTGTCTCCCCAGTTGTGGTGCTCATCTTGGCCAACCTTGGCATTCCAGTCGCCTTGCACTATGACTATGTCCTTCTTCGGCACTTGGTCAAGGACCGCCTGTATATTTTCATAAAAATCCTCCACTTCGCTGTCTTCATAGTCTGATGTTGGGGCATAGGCCTGGATGATGGTAATGTTGAAAGGGGTTGCTCTCAGACGGATGGTAATGAGTCTACTGGAGACTGGGCGGCAACCCATGACAGTGGCTAGAATGTTCTTGTGGACCAAGAATCCAACGCCGTGTTCGTGCCTGTCATCTCTACCGCTGAAATAGAGCTTGTGGCCTTTGTCAGTCGTTGTTTCCTTTTGTGCATTATGTATTTTAGAAAGTAAAGTTGTTTCCTTTTGTGCATTATGTATTTTAGAAAGTTTATTGTATTATACTCCCATAAAAAAGACATCGGATGACATTTAAACACCAATTGTTCTCCTTTAAGAATTAAAAAAAATTTTTTGGGGGGAGGGGTCCCTTTTAGTAAAAAGTATCAGACTTTAACTGAAATAACAACAAAATTAAATGGATTTATGGTTGTAATCAATTAAGGAAAGAGTGCTGTAAACTTACAGCACCCTCCAGTCCCTTGATGTTTGGTGTGAGAACTGTATAAATGGTGTTGGGACGTCTGTTGATTGCCTGCATCACCTCACTGTGGTCTGCCATCTGTAACACATTTACTCCTTTTGATGAGCGCATAAACCAAGGTCCAGTCTGTAATACGCATGCATTCCATGGAACATACTTTAAAGATTTATGCTCAGTTGTCTGGGTGTCAAACTAAGGCAGAAAGTGGGCGCCTCGGGCGGCTTGAGGTAAATTCTGTATGGGCCACAACCTTGAGCTCTTGAGCTGAAAAAGCTCTATATCACAACCATTAAATAAATAACAGCTACTACCTATCATATTCATAATAATACACCTTGTACATATAATATACATAATAAACTTAGTACATATAATACACATCATAATACACCTACAACATATAACACACATCATAATACACCTATGACATATAATACACCACATATAATACACCTCATAATACACCTATGACATATAATACACATCATAATACACCTATGACATATAATACACATCATTATACACCTACAACATATAGCACACATCATAATACAACGACATATAATACACATCAAAATACACCTACGGCACATAATACACATAATACACCACATATAATACACATCATAATACACCTACGACATATAACACACATCATAATACACCTAGTACATATAATAAAACTCAAATATACCTAGGACATAGAAATTATAATAAATATATAATAAGAAACATAGTATACATAAAGTCACAATAGTTAATAAGCATGTAATAATACTACAAATACTAACACAACTAGCACTATGGGCACCTTCTTCATCATCGCAAACTCTTTCAGTTAACTCACCGTGATTGTGGTGATGATGCAAGCACTGCTTGCTTTAAACTGAATGTAATAAAGCCCAGGACTTGCTAGCATTCAAAGGTTGCAATAATAAAAAACAAATATGTATATAAGCCAAAGGAATGCTAGTGTTGACAAAGATGAGACAAAACCACACAATGCACATTTTGGAGCTAAGCTCTTCTTGAGGCGGACAAAACACAACAGACAACATAACAATACTTCCCAAAAGAACTCCAAGGAAGAAATGATATTTAGAAAGCAGGCAAGAGAAAAAAGTAATAGTTATAATAATAGGTGATTCGATAGTCAAAATTTTCAAAGTACTGGAAGTTTATAAAAATAAACTGGGTAGAGTTTAAGATTTAGAGTAAATGCAACAGATAGTGTACAAAATAATAACTTTATGGGAGAAAAAAAGGAAGTTTGTTTGTTATTATTGCCTATACTGAGTATTGATCACTACTGCTTTTCAACTTTTCAAATTTTGTTACATTATTATTTTTTTAATAATAAAAACATTCAGCTTTTGATGCAAGCTCAGGGGTGAGATTTAACCCAGGAGACTAACTAGCCCGCCGGGCTAGCTAGTAAGTAAAGTGAGGTAGCCCGCATGATTTTTAGGCAGCCTGACAATTACAATCGTTCACATATAAAACACAAATTTTGACAATACACGTAATTTGTAGCGGGTGTCTTTTTCACAAACAAAGCAGACAGCGCGCTTGGCGCGAAAGGGAAGTAGGCAAAGGGAAATAATGCTCGAGTATGCTTCATACTCGTAGCAGACGAACAGTGACCTAAAAACGCCCTCGCTTCGAACCGAGCTTCTAAAAGTCTGCAAGTATTATCCTTTTTTTTTAGGTCGCCAGGCGGGCTGGCTCAATTATAAAGTGAGGTCGCCCGAGCCGGTTTTAAGTCGCCTCGGGCGACCGGGCGACCGCTAAATCTCACCCCTGAAGCTACTGAGCTGGCTAAATGATTTGTCGAGAAAAGTCTTACCTGCGGGACCCATTTTGGTGAGACGAAGCTGGTGACTTCAATAACGGGCAAGCCTGCATCTGACAGCTTGTTGATAAATTCCACTTTCACCGACGTTGGCACTATGCTCTAAAAACAGCAGTTTACATGTTTCCCCCAATCATTTTACCCAGATGAAATCATACAAAACGTTGCAAAGCTGTTCTCTCATATGTAAACAATAAAGTACAAGGTACAAAGAAGAAAATTGACCAATTTCTAGGAGACTTGGCTAAACTTGTTACCTCCCTTGTAATACTACTGCTACTACTATTAATAATAATAATACTGGATGCTATTTATCCTTGTCAGAGGTTGGTTAAACTGCAATGTGATGTGATGTGTGTATACATGTTTTTGTGTGTGGTGCTTGTGTGTGCTGTCGTGCATGTGGTATTGCTACACTGGTGTGAGAGACCTTCAGCATTGCGAGTGAGGTGTGTTGGGTGATGTGTACAAGTGCGGGTGAAGTTGATATTTGTGTATTCTTAAAAGGGACCACTTTGACCACGCCCCTTCCACACACTCTTTTAACTCTCACAGTCAGTGTTGCCCCATTGAAAACATATAAGCTTACAATAAAAAAAATAACTCTTACGGAAGTACAGTTATTTTTTAAATAAATAAATTCCATAGTTTTGTTGATATTAATAGCAATGGCTAGACAAAATGTAGAGCTAAAAATAGCATCTACCAAAGCCGATAAGAGACAGAACACAATAAGGTTTTTCGTTTTAGGTAGATTAAATAGACCCTGCCCTAATCGAGACACCAACGATGCACACTTCAAGCCGTGTGGCTAAATCAGAAGGGTCAAAGGTCACACGGATGTATCATTAAAACAGGGGAAATAACTCTGTCAAAATCGAAATGGAAAATTCAAACTTTAATGGTTGGTTTGAGCAATGAAAGCCACTATATCATTCCTATCCTATTCCTATCAATAAAAAGTGTAGGATAAACCCATTTTTGCCATAGTATTAAACTGGATTCTGTGTCTGTTGTCAGTCCTTTTGAAGTCATTAAGATGTGTTGTATTGTGTGGGATCATCTACTATAGTATGGCATAAGATGTGTTGTATTGTGTGGGATCATCTACTATAGTATAGCATAAGATGTGTTGTATTGTGCTGGATCATCTGCTATAGTATGACATAAGATGTATTGTGTGGGATCATCTACTATAGTATGGCATAAGATGTGTGGTATTGTGTGGGATCATCTACTATAGTATGGCATAAGATGTGTTGTATTGTGTGGGATCATCTACTACAGTATGGCATAAGATGTGTTGTATTGTGTGGGATCATCTACTATAGTATGGCATAAGATGTGTTGTATTGTGTGGGATCATCTACTACCGTACGGCATAAGATGTGTTGTATTGTGTGGGATCATCTACTATAGTATGGCATAAGATGTGTTGTATTGTGTGGGATCATCTACTATAGTATGGCATAAGATGTGTTGTTTTGTGGGATCATTATTCAGACTGATTTGTATCCCGCTGCCATTCCTTCCTCTTTTGTCTCTGTCTGATCCGTAAGTGTATACACGGCTGTACATATTTATACTGTTTTTCCTCTTGGGCCTAACCGGGCATATAAATAGCTGTGAATAGGTTTTTTGCTATTCTATTTCTGTCTTTTCTGTCATTTGTGTACATAGTTGTAAATAGTCTATTTCTGTCTTTTTTTTGTGTAATTTGTGTACATAGTTGTAAATAGTTGTACCCTTACTGTTCTGTCTTTTGGTGTATTGTAGCAAAAGCAATGTTTTATCGAGTGCATGTATTTATATGTAATGATTATGTAAAGCGTGGTGAGTCTGGTCATAGGCTGGAGTACCCGCTATATAAAAATCCGTTATTATTATTATTATTATCATCTACTATTGTATGGCATAAGATGTGTTGTATTGTGTGGGATCATCTACTATTGTATGGCATGTGTTGTATTGTGTGGGATCATCTACTATAGTATGGCATAAGATGTGTTGTATTGTGTGGGATCATCTATTATAGTATGGCATAAGATGTGTTGTATTGTGTGAAATCATCTACTATTGTATGGCATAAGATGTGTTGTATTGTGTTAGATCATCTACGTATGGCATAAGATGTGTTGTATTGTGTGGGATCATCTACTATTGTATGGCATAATTATAATTATGCAAACAAAAAAATCATACTAGTTATGGAGCTGGAAGTTTTTAAGAAAACTGGTGTCAGAGTAAGTGTGCACATTTTGGCCAAATGTGACCTTTGTGGGATACACAGACTTGATACCTCATCATGGGTGGCATATATAAAAAAAACAGAATTTTGGATTCCAGCATTGCATCATGAACCCATGTCTCATTTCTTCATAGTCACAAAGCATACATTGACTTACAAGTGAAGTAAAATGGCAGTGGATGATGACTTACAAGTGAAGTAAAATGGCAGTGGATGATGACTTACAAGGGAAGTAAAATGGTAGTGGATGATGACTTACAAGGGAAGTAAAATGGTAGTGGATGATGACTTACAAATACAAGTGAAGTAAAATGGTAGTGGATGATGACTTACAAGTGAAGTAAAATGGCAGTGGATAATGACTTACAAGGGAAGTAAAATGGCAGTGGATGATGACTTACAAGTGAAGTAAAATGGCAGTGGATGATGACTTACAAGTGAAGTAATATGGCAGTGGATGATGACTTACAAGTGAAGTAATATGGCAGTGGATGATGACTTACAAGTGAGTAAAGTAAAATGGTAGGGGATGATGACTAACAGGTGAAGTAAAATGGTAGGGGATGATGACTTACAAGTGAGTAAAGTAAAATGGTAGGGGATGATGACTAACAGGTGAAGTAAAATGGTAGGGGATGATGACTTACAAGTGAGTAAAGTATAATGGCAGTGGATGATGACTAACAGGTGAAGTAAATTGGTAGGGGATGATGACTTACAAGTGAAGTAAAATGCTAGGGGATGATGACTTACAAGGGAAGTAAAATGGCAGTGGATGATGACTTACAGGTGAAGTAAAATGGTAGTGGATGATGACTTACAAGTGAAGTAAAATGGTAGGGGATGATGACTTACAAGTGAAGTAATATGGTAGGGGATGATGACTTACAAGTGAAGTAAAATGGTAGGGGATGATGACTTACAGGTGAAGTAAAATGGTAGGGGATGATGACTTACAAGGGAAGTAAAATGGTAGTGGATGATGATTTACAGGTGAAGTAAAATGGTAGTGGATGATGATTTACAGGTGAAGTAAAATGGTAGGGGATGATGATTTACAGGTGAAGTAAAATGGTAGGGGATGATGATTTACAGGTGAAGTAAATTGGTAGGGATGATACCTTTTCATTCTGAAGGCCGTCACGAGGTCCCACTTCTACCACTTTGACATAGCCAGGCAGCCCTGCCATCTGTAACAGCACTGACTAGTACAACACCGATGCACACTGGGTTAGTTCATACTGACTTCATAATCACAATAATAATCTATCAGTATCATCATCATCATAATCATCATTTCATCAAGCTTAGCACGTACTCCCCTTAAATAGCATATCATTAAAAAGGGGTAGGGTTTAAGGTTAAGGCTAATATGAGATTCAGGGTTAGGGCTAGGCCTAGGCTAGGGTAATATCTATCAGGGTTAGTGATAGCAAATCTTAATCCTAACCCTAATTCTGATTCTTGCCTTACCAGTAATGCTAACCACAAGCTCTAAAGTCTCTTCTTTTGTCCTTGTAACTTTCAATATCACTACTACTTACTTACTGAGAGTATTGTAGTGAGGCATCTGGGTCTGCATCATAACCCAAAGTTTGGGCCAAACCCTACTTAAGTACTATACTCCGTTTTTCACTGCGCGCATCCAAAACAAATGAGTGAATTGTGACACGTAAAACTGACAACAGTGATGGTGCTGACGGCGGCAAGAAGGAAGAAAGGACCGATGGCATACAATCATCAAAAACATTGCTGCGTAACTTTCGCATATAACCATGAAAACGAAACAAGATAAGCGGCCATACACTACAGGCATCCTGCGTAGTATAATACGATACGACTGCAGATTTACGATCACAAAGTATATTTTTGGCAACATTAGTGTATAAAAACAAATAAAAACACCTGACAGTCTACATATAGTATAACTTGTATACCCCAACATGTGAATAGGATCTGCAGAGACTCTTCCCCAAGAAACGAAGACGAGATCCTAGTAATATCGCCGCCATGTTTTTGTTAAAGGTCAAGGTTGTAAGGACGAATAGGCCTTTTTGCACAAATTTACTGAAATAGGTCTACCAAAGAGCTTAGTGATAGAAAGAGGCGGGAACTTGGTACAAAACCGCGAGACGAAAGGTACGAGTTATGCGCCCTTGTCAGCATGCTGAAAATGGCTCGTGGCAGAAAGTCAAAAGGCGACCGAGTGAAACAGGGCGGTGACCTTTGCACAGCCATAAATTGCCATAATGCCAGATACAAGAAAAGTTGTGTTGGCAAGTCCTTTTTCAAATTTATAAGAGACAAAGAAAGGTAAATTGCAATTGAAAAACTTAATTTTTTGGTGTTTATGTAGGCCTAAACTAAGACCGCTGCAGTGCTGTTAGTGTTAAAACAATCAGAGAGCGGCTTGAATGATTCATGTTATACCTATGTGCTAAATCCAAAACACTTTGCTTGCTGACAATTTACGTTCAACAGGTCGCTCACTGTTTACATTATTGCTAGGTTGTTTGACTATTTCAAAAGTAGATGTCAGATTGGCAGTTTGGCTTCGTCAAACTGCTTATGTTAACAAGTTAAATTAGACTAAGTCTGTTTTCTCCTCGTGATCAAATACTGTGCAAGATAACCCCTTACCTAGGCACAAAAATGGTCCTTGATCTGTTGTAATCCCTTTTTATTTGAGTGTAAACGGGAAAAAATATGTAACGTAGAAACTCAGTCCTTGTTCTGATCTGTGAATTTTTGCGCATTAGATCTATATTGCGTGGAATGTTGTGGTCTAGGTTCTGATTGTTCTGTCTGATTAATTAATTATTTTCCATGAAGTGACTGATGTTATTAAGCCTGTGATGTGGGAGGTGAGAGGGTTGGGGGGTAGGGGGACACCTAATATAAATTAAATTCACACTATTAGTGAAACATTTTGTTATTGTGATTGAATGACAGAGCTCTCTCTTCCCCCAACCTCTCTCTCTCTCTCTCTCTCTCTCTCTCACGATTACGGATTTACACCGTTTCGGATAAATGAAACAGTCTGTCATGCATATTTTAATTTTAAAATATCTGTCGTTGATTAAAAAATAATAAATTCCAGGGCAGAAAACGAACCTATGACATACACACAAAAGCAGCATAAAAGCACCTAATAAATGTCAATAAGTAAACATAAACAAAAACCAAAAAAAAAAAAGACAGCAGTAGCGGAATGTTAATAATAATGATGGTTAAAAGTTTGGTTTTTGCAAACGTTGCCATAAAAATGTTCTTTTGCAATGGCATAGGCTCAATAAGTTACCACGCACAGATCATTCATATAGCAGATGATGAAATATAGCCAGCCCGAGCAAAGGGAAATAATCCGTGAGAGCATCTCGCATTTTTGTATAGGACATAATGGAAGTTCCACCTCTTTCCGTAATAAGCTCTTTGGGTCTCTCTCTCTCTCTCTCTCTCTCTCTCTCTCTCTCTCTCTCTCTCTCTCTCTCTCTCTCTCTCTCTCTCTCTCTCTCTCTCTCTCTCCCTATTCCTATGAGTATACACAAGGGCCTCTTTATAAACAGTCATTTGGAACCAAAATTATATAAATCTTCCAACAGATGAATTTGTAAAAAAAAATTCAAAGCTTTAAGCAAACTGAAAAAGTTATCGCACTTAGCATCGTAATGTTTTCTCATTTCAACTGGTGGTAAAAAGTCAAAATCGTTGCGTTTATACAAAATATGAACCCGTTTAAAAAAAAAAAAAAAAAAAAAAAAAAGCACAAGTGTACAAGTTTATTTAAGAGCTCGAATCAGCAGGGATAGATCTTAGAAAGTAAAATGGTTCCTGATAGGTGTGGGATCGATCCAGCATCTGGGCATTATTTACTTTCGACTCGGGGGTTTTCTCCAAGTACTCCGGTTTGCTCCCCAGCAAAATTTAAAAAACACAACTAATATTAGGTAGGTTGGGTTTGGTCGCGCCACAGGCTGTGACTACCCCTTCCCGATAAAAATGGTCCCAAAAAAACCAAATGTTCCACGCATTTATCCTAAGGACATAATTATGTATCCTTCAACTTTGAGCTTACTTCCTTCAGGAAAAAAAAAACTTCTATCATATAATAACAAAACTGAATAATAAAAATAATAACAATGGGAATTCGGAAATCCATAAATTTTCATTTCAAAGAATTTTATCTGCATCGGCAGACTACAAAAACTTGGTATTACTTTGCGTCCGTTAAAAAAATACGTCCGCGTCCGTCTGTAAAAAATAAAGAAAACATACAGGGTACAACCGAAACCTCCGTCACTTCAATTAACCTCGATATATCTTGCACCTAAATAAATAAGTCAAAATAAATTGAAAGCTGTGCCAACCTAAAACATCTTGACAACAAATGCTATAATGTATTGTACTAAATAATGTTATTAAATAATTAATTTATATGTAATGTCCAGCAGCTTTCAGTTGTATATTTTCGTTAAAATACACGCTAAATAGGAAGGCTCAAAAGGGCGACTACTCTTCAAAGACAAAGTGAACTAAAAATTACTTCAATATTTTTTTCCTCATGTTCTTTCTTCTTTTACATGTGGTGTCACTGTGGGTGGGTGGGTGTGTGTGGGTGTGGGTGTGTTGGTGTGTGTGTGTGTGTGTGTGTGTGTGTGTGTGTGTGTGTGTGTGTGTGTAGGGAGAGGGAGAAGGAGTAACAAATCGTCACAGAACTGTCCATTCAGTTCAATTAATTTGTCCATGTTTTATGTCCTAACAAAGGTGGTCCTGATTTGGCTCGGAAGAGTCCGCTGGACCTAAAGCAATAATCGTGTGTGTAATATAATGTCCTAACAATTCTCTGTGGTATCCATTATAGATCTACCAGTGTAAATGTTGTGTGCGTTTTTAATGATTGATTGTGAGATCGATTGATTTGACATAATTTTCTTCCTGGGACTGTTGGTTTTGATGTTAACATCTCACAATTATCAGAAGACCATGCGTTGTTTGACAGTCTAATGCTTATTGAAATTTCTGGATAAATTGTCAAAATGTGTGTGTGTATGTGTGTGCGTGTGTAGGTGTGTGTGTGTGTAGGTGTGTGTGCGTGGGAGACATAGAGTGAGTGGGTGTGTTTGACTATGTTTTAATACTGTGGTGATAGAGATAGACAATTTTATCGTGCTTTTGTATTTTATTGTTTGTGTGGTTGTGTGTATGGGTGTGTATGTGTGTGTATGTGTATGTGTGTGTATGTGTGTATGCGTGGGAGACATAGAGTGAGTGGGTGTGTTTGACTATATTTTAATACTGTGGTGTTTGGTTTTTTTGTGTTTTGATGCTTTTATTCTTTTATGTTCCTTGAGTATTTATTTATGGCTGGCTGTAACTGCGCTTTGAGCTTCTCCTGAGGGAAAGGCGTAGAATTTTAAATGAAATAAATTATTATTATTATTATCAACCATCCCATAACTAGAGGTGGTTGGGTCCACTCCTCCCCCACACTTACCTTTACACTAACACTTTACCCCATCCATATCCCATCACTACATCACCTGTAGATGAGACAGGGGAGCGTGTGTGTTGGTTCAGATCGCCGCCCTTTACCCACCCTCACCTATTGCACGGTGGTCTAATGGTAGTGCGTTAGCTTAGGAGATCAAAATCATTGGCATCGCTCAATTATTGAGTTCAGAGTGACTGTTTTAGTGATCCAACCCCCAAAAAAACATGTTTACAACACCACCTTTTTGAGATTTTTTTCAAAAACGGCAGCTACGATTTCCTTTTAATTTCGCACACTAGTAGGGTTAGGGTTAGTGGCAAATTGATCAGCTCGATAGCGCGAACATTTTTTAGCATCACAGCCAATGTGACACGCATTGACACTAAACTGTTGACCGTATGAAGGGTTAAAGAGATAAAAGTTACAAGATAGATAAAAACTACTAAAACACTCATAGAACCAATAATTCTTAACCGATTTTAGTGCGGATGGTGTCAAAATGATCAGCTCGATAGCGCGATTCCTTTTCAGTCATTTTTCAATTTAGGTCCGATTGTAGCTGATACATGTTTTTGAATGCCCTACCCGTAATTCTAGACCAATTTTAATCGGGTTTGTTGCAAAATGATCAGCTCAATAGCGGGAACTTTTTTCAGTGAAATTTTTTGGGGGATAATAAGATACAACGGAGATATAGGATAACAAAGGAGTCAAGTCGTGTTGTTCACTTACCTGTGGATGAGGACTGGCGGCGGCTTTCTTTTTCTTGTCCTGCTCTTGCTTTATTCTGGGCTCCTCCTCTTCCTCTTCACGGCGCCTGGACTCTTCCTCCTTCTTCTCCTCCTCCTCCTTCTTTCTCTTGTCATCTTCCTCCTTCTTCCTCTTGTCATCATCTTCTTTCTTTTTCTTCTCTTCTTTCTTCTGCTGCAGTGCTTGTCTCTCTTTGCGTTGTTTCTCAGCGCTTTCACTGTCCTCTTTCTCGCGGCGGGCTCGAGCTTCTTGCTGCGCCTGCAGGTTGGTGGGTGCGCCGGCCTGCTGTTGGCCTTGTAAGTCTGCTGCTTCTCTTCCCGGTCTCGCTTGTGAAACATGGACCATCACAATAGACCTACAACGAAGAATACAAAGCCTGGAGATGAGGTGCTACAGAAGACTTATGAGCATTTCCTATACCCAGCACATCACCAACAACGAAGTCCGTCCGATCATCGCACAAGCCATTGGACAATACGATGTCATGCTCACAGTGGTGAAGGTGAAGAAACTGAAACTGCAATGGTATGGCCATGTCACCGGAGCATCAGGCCTTGCAAAGACCATTCTGCATAAGGAGGCTGACAACCGTAACGAACGAGAGCATCGTTTCCTTGCGGATGAAAGAACATTGACTCTGTGTGTATGAACTGAAATTATTGACAGTATCCGGACAGACTGGAATAAGTTTTAATTCTGGACTTGGTTTTATTCATTGCGTCTCAACGTGTTGAAAGAAATTAAGTAAATTTCTTCTTGAGTGGGGGGTTATGTTACGTTGAAACGCGCACGATAGTTCGTGTGTGACGCGTGATTGTCTTATTTTGCAAAGCATGCAATAATAGAGTGTATTTATCTTTGATTTGATTTTGCGTTGTTGTTAGAAGAAGCTTTGTATAACGTTGATAATTTTAGTTGGTCGATATTATTTGAGAATTTTCTAGAGTTGGTTGTTTACTATCGATCGAAGCATGTGGATATTTCTAGTGATAACTAGAGACGCTTCCATTCTAAATATGGTTGTATGACGTGAGACAGTGATGACGAAATTTGTACCCCCGTGGGGGTGCCGGGGGTTTCAGTATAAATAGTATCCCCACTTTCTGGAAATTTAGTGCTTTAAATTCCCACTGTCGCCGTCTTTCTCATTTGCTCTTTCTCATTCCTGCTCGGTTCTATCAATCTGCTATACTATCTTATTCTTCGCTAGACCAGTCACCTACCTTTTTTCTTGAAAACTCTTCCGGGACAAGACTCCTTATTTGTGTATGAGGTCTGTTGGATCAGCTTGGGAATATTGGATGCTTTCTGCCAGGTGGTCACTAGGGCTTTCTATGATATTATTTAGCAATGTAGGCATTTTATATGTATGTGTTTTGTTGATATTTTATAATGATGTTTGTATTCTATTTTGTTTTTGTAAACGGGGGTTCGATAAATTAGAGTACAGCCTCAGCGTCCCTGCGTGGGATGTCTTTATTGTAAAGTGACTGGCTGGTGGAGAGCTTTCAGTTTTACCACTAAGGTTGTTTCAGCAGATCTTTTATGCGGATTGGGGGTTGTCCGGTCCTGATTTGGCTCGGAAGAGTCCGCTGGACCTAAAGCAATAATCATGTAATGTAATGTAATGACGAAATATGTTGTGATTGGTTTAAATTGTGTCTTGCCCGAATGTTCTTCCTTACTCTGGAGTGTAGAGAGACTATATATGTATCGCACTGTTTGAGTTGAGAGAGAATTGTGGAAAGTTGTGTTGAAAGTAAAAAGTTGAAAAAGTGAAAAGTAAAAAGTTGAGAGTGGAAAAGCGATTGAGCGATTGTATGCAGTTGTTGATGTACGCTGAATAAAGTTGGAGAACCTCATACGACGACTCCTGCCTTGTTGCTGAATGAATGGGTTGCGTGGATAAACGAATCCGAGTTACACTTATCAGGAGGATTCAAGCATTGGGGCTGAATCAACCACTGATAAAAACAAAACCAACATCGAGTGTAACAGAGGCAGAAGAACAGGGAGACAGAAAAAGATATTGTAAACACAAACACACACACACGCACAGATACAGACAACAAGCCAGAAGAGAAACCTCCAGATGTAATTATCTTGTCTATCACAGTAGCCTGTTGCACAAAATGTATGAGCTGTGTTCACATCCTATTTCACTGAATACATGAGGTATTTACACAGTATTCTGGTCTTTAGTCACCCCAACAGGAATTTAATTGAACTGAAGAACACTCTACAGTTCTGCAAGTACCTAAAAACCAAAAGAAAATAAGATGGGCAGGATACTTATTTGATAGCACTTACATTTTAGTGCATATAACACATTGGAAAAAAAATTAGATGGGCAGAATGCTTATTAGATAGCATATATTCAAATTTAAATACGCTTTAATGCATGTACACAATTTAAAAAAAAACTAACAGAAAAAGCCTGCATAACCTGAAATAGCGTCTTTGATAGAATTAACATATTTGTGCAATTTCTGTTGAAACAATGCAATTGCATAATATATCTTATATCTAATTGATAAGCAGTGTTTATCAAGGGGAGATTGTACGGGCCATGGTTGTGTACCATTTGTCGTCCTTCTCAAGCAGTGTGCCGTCCTGCTGTGACCGCCCTGCAACGCAGCTTCCAGTCGTCCTGGGGCTGATGTCCTGTGTGATTGCAGCTATACAGGTGGGGGGGGGGGGGGGGGGGGAGGGGAGGGTAGTTATAAATAAATAAATTAGTTTAATTTTTGTGTAAATAAAATAGTGGTAATTGCTTTTATGTGTTAGATATTTTATTTTATTTTATCTACCTGTAAAAGAAATAATTGGTCTTCTACCAATAGTAAAAATTAATATGACACTTTATCTAAACATTACTCAGTGAAGTGTGGTTCACAATACCACAAAGAATACTGTGTGCAAACAAAAAGGTGCTTTCATTTCGCTTTCAATAACTCAAAGATTTTAAAAAATTTTAAAATAATTAATACAAATAAATACCGGCAATGAATTATACATTTAATCACAGCTAGAGTGACAATATATAATAGATCACACAATGTAAAATACATCACTATAATATTTCATCATCCAACATTATATTTACATTATCATAATTAAATTTTGATTGGACCAGTTGACCTTGAAGCTCATACTTCTTTCCATTCCTGCATTACTGACCACCACTGGATAAAGCTAACTCAAATCAAATCAGGTCTAAAAAGACAAATAATGTGCAACTATATTTATAAAATGTTCAGTTAATGGTAAGTCGAGATGTTTTTGCTTTGAGCCTTATATATCATAATGCAATACAATTCTATTGTTTAATTAAAACCAGAAATTTGACTTTGGCTTGCCGTCCATATATAATAACCCTGAATGTCTTTTGTGTTTTAGTAAATACAAACTAAAATTCACAGGTCTAAAAAGACAATAATATGCACATTATTTGAATAATTTTCAACAAATATGTCAGTCTTGTTTTTTTAAACTTGTATATAACTAGGCAACAATAAACTTAAAGCATATGAATCAGGGAATGATATGCATCAGATGTTGAAGTCAAAGCATGTAATGATATGTGGCTTTTTTTTCCTGCTGATAAATACATAACCAACGTCTTTTAAAAAATATTCCAGTTGTTGGTAATACTTGCTGTTAGCAACATTATGCTGGGACGGATAGAATTAAAGTTGGATCGGACTATAGAAATGTACAAATGTACAGTCTCTCCATCAGTTAACAGACATTGTATCATTCCACAGGGTTCAATACTTATTCTGATCCAAGTCTTACAAATACTGATTCTGACCAGGTTTTTATGTGTACATTAGTATATTCTCTAAATATTATATGATTACAAAACCAAAGGATGCAGTATATATAAAAACAGAATCCAACATTTTTCCCTATGTACTTTGCACAATGTCAAACCAAATAATTAAAACATGAGTGACAACCGGAGTCACACATTAATTTTGTATGCAGCTCTGCTTCTTTCACAATACACAGATTTATTTACTAAGAACGAAACCTGTGCATTTGTTATAATTAATTTTATTATATACATATAGTTATAGATATTTCAAAGCATGGCCTAGCACAGAGTCCTCAGGTAAAAGCATTTTGTCCCAAATGAATCAGACTACAGGAAAAAAAATCAATAACCCTACAAATGTCACCAAAAGTTAGGATGGAATGCCAATTCCCAAAAGATTATCATCAGATACCAACAACATTTGTATCCCCTTATAATAATGATTATTATTAGATATCAATAACCTCCATAACCCCTTAGCAAGATTATTATCACATACTAATAACATCTGTAACCCTTTACAATGATTATCATCAGATAATATAATACAATTATGATGAATATTCTCTGACATTATTTAAAAGCATCTTAACAATCCCTAAATGATAATCAGATATTACAAATAATGTCATAAACAACCCCAATTCTCATCAATCATAATAACAACCTCACAATGATTATCACACTACACACCAGAGTATGTGATAGAATGTGACTATCTTGACAAAAACAATCACACAATATATATAAAATCACTGTATATATGTATAACAACAATAATGAGGTTTATTATATATTAGTGCACTTATCCTGCACAAAGAGCTGTTCCAATGCTTCCATGAAGTATTTACAATAATGAATAATGTACAGAGAGATTATCAATAGAGTCGATAGCCATGCTATGCACAAAAACAAAACAACAACAAAAATCCGCCCCAACTCCCAAGTTTTCATTTGTAGCAAATGTACGAGTGCTCACAATGGACAACATTACCATTTAGTCATGTTAAAATAAAATGTTAACAAATTTCATTCCTCCTCCCTCAGTTCTGATTGTAGCAAATGGATGAGGAGAACAGCTGTCATAACTCAGATAAGTCAGCAAAAGGACAAACTAAATTAATAAATTAATAATAATAATAATAATAATAATAATAATAATAATAATAATAATAATAATAATAATAATAATAATAAACAAATAAATACATAAATAGATTAAAATAATTCCCATTTATCCTTTGTTCCAATAATAATAAAAATATGAGTGCACAGTTGACAATATACAGTTAAGTTGGAAACACAAAAAATACACTTTAACAGTTAAAAAAACAAAAACAAAAAAATGAATACATAAATAAATAAATAAAATCAGCATATTTGCCCCCCTCGATTTCTATTATAACAAAAGGGAACTAAAAAGTCACATAGCAAAATATATGTGAGCACGTGCAAAGTGGACACTATAACAGTGCAGTCATTTGATATTCATGTAAGCACTGGTATAGTGCTATAGTATGTTAGTGGCGATACTCCAGCCATAAAGACACTTCACTATATGCATGAATTTAATACAAGTCAATAACTTTACAACTCACATAGTTTATTATGTACAACATCAGTTACTGGAAAAAATGCACATAGTATACAGATATCACAGACAATTCCAGTACAATATAAATACAATAGTAATACACAACAAATTGGTGAACAAAGGTGCAAAACAGCCAATCATATATAAATGAACAGAAATAATTTGACCAATCAATCAACAGAAGTTAATAAACTAAACAATACAACAAAGTTGTAGAAGTACAAACACCACAAGAATGCTGGGTAACCATTCCATAATTATAAAGATCATTTAAAATAATAAATAAATAAATAAACAAAATATGGATCAAGGAATGAGAAGGCCAATATATCATACCAGGACAAACCAAACTCGTGTTTTCATACAGTGAACCGAAAACAGTAATGTTGTAAAAGCAGACTGACTGAAGATAAAAGTTGTATCAAATTTTTATTCATCAAAATAACAAGCTGTACTGACAAACTGAAAGATAATAAGACGATATGGTTTATGAGGAAACAGTCAACCTTACGAGGAAATGACAGTATGATTGCTGTGAAAGAAATCGGGGCAAAACAAGACAAAAAAAAATCAAGGTCTATTGCAGAAGAAAATGACAAAAGGACACCACACATGCTTGCCTTTCTAGGATACCAAACGCAGAACCAATGATGGGTACCTTGAATGTTTTATCTTCAAAAGACTGACAACAATATACAAAAATATCTATATATTTATTTACAAGCTGAACCAAAACGAGAAGAGGCTCGAAAATACCAGCTTTATTTACTTCAATTCCAATAACAAAGGGGTATAACGGAGAGAAAACTAACCATGTTGATTATTGAACAAAATACTACAAACTTACGCTATTCAAGGATACATTCATGGGCAGGATAATCTGTGCTATTTCAACGGTAAAATACAGAATATCCACTACACCTGTGCCATTTCAAGAGCAAAAACACAGTACATTTGTGCTGGAAAAGAAAAAAGAAAAAAAGACTGTCTTAAAGATGAAAACTGATTGAGTTGCCTTTCATTAAACAGCGAAACTATAGGGAAGAAGTTTTACAAACCAAAGAAAATAACAAAACAGCATGCCTGACACAAGCATTTGTATTTCATATTATACATAGTACATATGCAGACCTCCATCTGATGAATAGTCTTGATTGTCTTGTTGTGTTCATGGAATAGTCATCAGTCTTAGTATAAACACGGTACACGTTTTATCAGCAAGATCCAGAAGAAGAAGAAGAAATAGCAAGGAAAAACAAAACATCAGTTTTTGTTGTTTCCAGGTTGTTTGTTGTGGTGATGCCTCTTGAAGAGAAAATGAATGTATGTAAGCCTCGCTGTGACAGTCAGTCACTGAAGTCCTAAAGGATAGGATGAAATTCCATGTAATCTTTGAACAGTAGATGTAGTCCCTCAAGCCTTGACGTACTCCCGAAAGTGTAGATGTAAAAGACGTGATGATGCAATACGGCCAAACGAGCTTAGTAGATGCAATCAATTGTTTAACCCTGAAATCAAATAAACAACACTAACTGATTAGTCAAAATCAAAAAGAAAAATTAAAAATCAAAAAGAAAAATTAAAAATTTAAAAGAAAAAGTCAAAATCAAAAAGTCAAAATCAAGAAAAAGTCAAAATCAAAAAGAAAAAATCAAAATAAAAAAACTCTCTCCCTCTCTCTCTACCCCACCCCGCCTTACTGACTGTAAAAAAAACCTCTGGAGACTAATTGATTAATCAAAATCAAAAGGAAAAGATCAAAAAAAAAAAAAAACTCCCTCTTCCCCCCACTCTCTCTTACTGATTGTAAAAAGAACTGGAGATCTTGACTAAAGGGATGATCAACTTTTCTGTAATGACTCTTCCTCTTACCAAATAAAAGTTGATCAAAGTTTGTTGCTTGAGGCCATAGTTCAACAGTTAATCCCTAATACCTTGCATAAATGTTGTACAGTTATTAAACAGTAGATCAGCCACTTTTCTTTACAAAACAGTTAAAACATTGAATTAAAAGAGAATTCTGCTACACACCCTAATAAATAGCATTTGATAACAAGGGCAATTGCAACCACAATGCCACTAATATTCTGTGCTGAGTGGTTGCAAGTGACAAGCTGTGCACTTGGATTACAATGTTTAAAAAATAGGAATTTCTTATAAAAAAAACAACCAAACATAATTAAGTAGCGTTGGATAAACATGTGACGTTGCTACCACCTATTAAATCTATTAGTAAGGATCACAATACTGACGCTAGATATTTTTGGAAGAGCGAGAAAAACATATATTGGAAACTCATGGCATGCAAACATTGGCAGTATGCTTTATTGGAATATACTTTTAAGTTACTGGACAAACAAGAGTTAAATCTTGGGCTTGGGGACTTAGCCAAAAGCAATCTTGGAAGTATACAATTTCTGCAGCTTTGGTGTAACAAGGTTAGCACAGTATAAAATAGAACAGTCTGATTATGTTATGAACAATTAAACAATAGTTGGGTGTGTAGACAGAATTCACAGTACATTTAACTAAACACAACTTGTCTGAATGTATTACATATTAAAAAACAACATCACATCACTTACAATCAGACAGAAAACTTACGTTATAGGTAGCCCACGAGACCACTAGTTTCCACAAATAAAGAAAGGATTATATTATCTAGACACAACAAACAAGAGCATTTATCGAATTATACAGAACAACAAGAGACCAGTGCCACACATTCAATGATGCAGTAGTGTTTACCACAATGAATTATACCACAGCACAAATCCTTGCTCTGAGTTGACCTAAGCTAAGTTCTGCTGACCCAAATAGCAAACCAGCCTCTATCCTCTATGCAGTGCAAGAGTATCATGACCCTCTGTTGACTACAGCATCAGCTACACCAGCCATCTGCCTCCAAACCACAGCATACTGGAATAATTATTACTCCAGAGCAAGCGTCCTCCAATATGAACAGCGCAACTACTGACAAAACTACATTCACATCACCAAGCTACAAACAGCTGTAAATAACAGGTTCATAACTATAGCTTTTCTACTGAACGGACACACCTGTCTAAATGGCTCTGATACAATACCTCTGTACGGTACGACAAAGCTTGGCAGTTACTATGACAGATGTACAGGGCTAGAATAACCATCCGTGCTGACACTGAACATTGCATTAGTTAATGATTGTCCAAGAGTTGTGACAAACATGCTGACATGCACATTCCATAGTGACAGAACAGCAATAATAGTAAGAACAAACAACAACAAATATACTTCATGGTTTAGCTATAAAAACTCCTGGTAATTTGGCTTGTAAATTAGATATTTTTTAAAAAATAAAAAGAGACTTTTCTTGGCTTTTGATGCAACATTTTGCTTTTAGTTTTGAATTTTGTTTTATAATAAACAAAAAGACTTCTTGGCTTTTGATACAACATATTTCTACGTTTTATTGAACTTTGAAGCAGCATCAGCCTATGCAAATCTATTGTTATATACGAACATTGCACTGATCTGAAGGAGCGCAGTACTAAAACAATGGCATGTCTGAATACAGGAGGCACAATGAAAGTGAGTACAGAAATACAAAACTAAGGCTGACAGAAAGTGTGAGACACTACATCATTCATAAAGCATGAGACACTTATTCCAGCTCCCTTTCTTTACTTTGCTGTTGTTGGTTTTTGTTCAGCTAAGATCACCATACTGACGACACACACTGGTCTTTAAGGCCTTGGTCCACAATCAGTCCACAATCATCTAACGTGACTGAATGTATGACAAAATTAACATTTGATAATGTCTTAGCTTTCATTTAAATCCAGAACATCTCAAATGTAAACTCAGTCTCGTAGATTATAACAATATACATCCATTGTGTAGTGTCCCACATTTTCTATGGTAACATGCAATCCGCCAACAATGTTAAACAAGAAGCATGCACCAACAATGGCTGAATATCTCGTGCATATTGTACACTAGCTAAATGAAAGAAAGTGGATATGTACAACCATACTGTTTCCCAAAAGCAAAAGAAAGAGGTACATGAATGAATATAAAATAATGTAAATAATAATGAATGCAATATAAAACTAAAGCAAACAGAAGTACGTAACCTGCTTTATACCAATCCCTTGTATCTCTTATGCTCTAATCTGCCAATATTAATAAATACTCCTGTTTTCACATATTTCCCAAAGCAAAAATACATCAGTTAATGAAGTCTGACTTTTTAAAAAGTGTTAATAGACACGATGCATTGTTATTAAACCTCTCCGTTACTTCAAATTAACTTGAACCCACGCAATGCGTTAAACCTATTTTTTACTTCCAATATTATTATGAAACCAATAGCAAGCACACAACTAGCATTACATAGCATTAAGGCCAGCAATACCTTAACCATTATACATATAACTTTATTAAAAACAACAGAAGTTAATAATAATAATAATAATAATAATAATATTTTTAAATCCAATTCAACACGAACTCTTCTCTGTACAATTTTTCATCCTCTCAATTGTATCGTCTGTACGGAATGTGGTTTGTGATTTAAATGTATTCAAGGTTAACAAGTTTTTGTATCCTACAATTCTTCTTTAAAATATCATCTCCTTCCATTCCCCTGCAGTTTATCTGTAACTCCAATAAAAGAAAGAAATAGCATTCAATGATACATGCTGTCTATGGAATACTTTTATTTTATCTAAAAAAAAATTAAACTGCAGGAAAAATAGAATCGAAAGGCATACGAAAGAGTAGAGTGTGTCATTTAGCATTCTGCTACACTACTGCTGCTTATACTACTACTACTGCTGCTACTACTATTATTATTATTACTAGTACTTTGAAAAATAATCACAATAGAAAAAAAAATTAATAATTTGCTTTCTGAATTAACAAAATGATAAGATCAGCGACATTATTTTTCAGCAAGCGTGCAAACTCAAAAGTATACAACAGTATAAAAATTGTAAGTAAGACAAAAAAGAATTGAATGCATTTCACTTCTCCCCCACTTTAAACAAACACACACACCAAACAATGTCACTCACACACATGCACAAAACAACAGAAATTTGAGATACACATACACAGATTACAAGGAAAGTAAAATCAGTTTGGGAAAAGCTATCGAAACTAAGGGAGGTAATCAAGTGTCAGAGCTTCACAAAAACTGTCAGTAAACTAACTGTCGAGAGTGTTGTTTTTTTGTTGTTTTTTTAAATTATAGTTCATGGAACTTGGCAAAAATAATTTTGTTTGAAGGTGGATGAGGGGTGAGAAAATGAAAATTACAAACTGCCAACCAACATAACACATCACACAGAAACAGACAAGACGGTGACTGGGTTAATTAAAAAACAACAACACAAAAAAAACATCCTTCCACATTTTTCATCAAACTGAAGATAATGGCAAGAGGTAACAGTGCAATACTGTTGCACCAACAGAACAGAAACATCACAGCAGAGCAACACAAACACTGCAGAAAGAGGTGTGTGAGAGAACAATACTGTTGCACCAACAGAACAGAATCATCACAGCAGAGCAACAGAAACACTGCAGAAAGAGGTGTGTGTGAGAACAAAAGAAAGAATGGGGGTAAAGCGAAAGCCAAGCCAACCTGTTAGTCAGACATGCCAGAGTGTGTGTGCGTGTATGTCAGATCAGTTTTGTGTATCGCCGTTGCCAGCGTGCACCTCATCCTGTTGCTGCATTTGTTTCACTTCCTGTCGAGCCTTGTAGCCACGGAAACCAGCCTGAAGCTTAGTAGCTGCCTGTTCTGCTTCAGGACCTGAAAACTCCTCCTCCATGTTGTGGGCACTAGAAAGGGGCTGAGGGGTGGGGTCAGATTCTTTATCAGCTTTCATATGTTTTACTTCCTGCCGAGCCTTGTAGCCACGGAAACCAGCTTGAAGCTTAGTGGCTGCTTGTTCAGCCTTGGGCCCAGAAAATTCCTCCTCCATACTATCCTTCACTTCCTGCTTAGCTTTGTAGCCGTGGAAACCTGCCTGCAGTTCTGCTTCATGCCCTGAAACCTGGTCCTCCATACTGGGGGCGTTTGGGGTGGGGTCAGACGCTTTCTCTGCCTTCATTTGTTTGACTTCCTGCCTAGCCTTATAGCCACGGAAACCGGCCTGCAGCTTTGTGGCCGCCTGCTCGGCCTTTTGACCCTGGAACTCGTCAATTGCATCGTCTCGAAGCTTCACCTGCTGGTTGCGCATCTGCTTGACTTCCTGCCTGGCCTTGTAGCCGCGGAACCCTGCTTGCAGCTTGATGGCCGCTTGCTCCTCTTCCTGCTCTCGCTTGTTGTGGGCGGGTCCTGGGCCCCATTCGTCCTCGCTGGCCAGAGGAATGGGGTCATCACGCAGTAGGCTTGAGTCGTGACCTTCATACTGGCCTTGGCGCTCCTCCTTCATGCGTTTTACCTCCTTGCGAGCCAAGTGGCCGCGCGCTGCAGCCTGGATCTTGATGGCCGCCTCAGTTTCTCGCTCCGCCTGACGCCTGTTCTCTTCTCTCCGTGCAGCTGAAGGTGAGCGGTCATCCTCATCATCCAAAAAACCATTGCCTTGATAGTCGTCCTGTTAACATAAACATTTAAATACAATACTCAACCTTTGATAGAGACCGCTTACACAGCACAAAAAAAATGTCATATATCAAAACCAGGAACTGATATATAGTAACAAATGATGATTGAATAAGTTTACTAGCAGTTATAATGGCAAAGAAAGAGGACTGAAATCACTGGTCACTTTACACCAGCTAAACATTTGTCCAGGCAACCTAAAATATGCTGCACGTTCACCCGAAATACCTTTTTTGTCACTTTTCCATTTTTCATAGCTGATTATCCAGGTCAAGTTACACCGAATCTGTTATTTTAGTAATAAATTTGTTAACAGGCTAAGATTCTGACAGACTATAATGAGAATGTGGAAAATTCTGGCCTGCACCCTGCAAGAGTGTATGCACATTACAATGAAGCAGCTAGACCAAACATAACTGAATAAATTATGTGCATGATAAAAAAAAGAAACGGGGGGAGAGAGAGACCGACAGACATACAGACAGGCAGAGAGACAGGCATACAGACAGGCAGAGAGATAGAGACAAAGAGACAGAGAAAACGTTACAAATATTTCATCCTAATTATGAGCGATCGTGTTGTTCACTTACCTGTGGATGAGGACTGGCGGCGGCTTTCTTTTTCTTGTCCTGCTCTTGCTTTCTTCTGTGATCCTCCTCTTCCTCTACACGGCGCCTGGACTCTTCCTCCTTCTTCCTCTTCTCCTCCTCCTTCTTTCTCTTGTCATCTTCCTCCTTCTTCCTCTTGTCATCATCTTCTTTCTTTTTCTTCTCTTCTTTCTTCTGCTGCAGTGCTTCTCTCTCTTTGCGTTGTTTCTCAGCGCGTTCACTGTCCTCTTTCTCGCGGCGGGCGCGAGCTTCTTGCTGCGCCTGCTGGTTGGTGGGTGCACCGGCCTGCTTGCTGTTGGCCTTGTACGTCTGCTGCTTCTCTTCCCGATCTCGCACTGCGGCTGGGGGAGGTGGGGGAGCAGCACTCTCGTCCTGGGTGGCAAGTACCAGACGGCATTGAGTGACATGTGACATGGCAAAGGTATTAAAGGGCTGGGATACAATATGTTAGCACTGTCATTGTTTGGTCACAGTCACTATCGTTGTCACGGCTGTCAGGAGTAAAAGACATACTAATACTAAAGGCCAGGAGAATCATAGGAAACTATCACTGCATGGCAACTGACTAGGAATAAACTTACTATCACCAAAGAGTTTATATACCACGTACAGTACAGGAATACAGGCTAGGGGTATATATAAACTATCACTGCATGGTATATGATATTCATCACTGCTTCTTTTATGCGTGTTATAGATTGAATAGGATATGCTATGACTAGTCTGATGTTAAAATTAATGAAAAATAAATAAAACTGCAAGACAACTGAACAGGGATACAGGCTAGAGTATAAAATATCAACGCATGATCTTTATCATGTAAAAATGACTTCTTTTCATGTATGTTATAGATCAAATAAACTAAAAAAACAAAGCAAAAACTGAAGGGAATAAAAATTAAATTATTTTTTAAATAACAAAAATAAATTAAATCATAAAAAAAGGAATTCTTAATTATTAAAAAAAGAATACATTAAAATAAAATAAATTAAAATTAAAGAAATTAAAAAGTAAAGTAAAAATGTTTTAAAACGTAGCATGTGGATAAGTAAATAGGTAAAGAAATAAATAAACAGACAATAAAGATTTCAAAAAAGATTTTAAAAAAAATCAAACCTATTTGTATTGTGAAAGGAACTGGGAGTTGATATATGACTAGCTGTAGCGAGTAGCATCAGCACTACAGCAATATGGCACACAAAATGTTGACAATGACAACTATGGCCTGGGGCAAGGGTTTGGGTGGTGGGCTCCATGCCACTGCGAATTAATGCTAAGTTAGATTATCACAATAAGCTTACTTATGCTGCATCAATAAAATTAGACTTGGACCTACTTCAGCAGAAAAGACGGGTTTCTTACCATTCCAAACAAAGCTACAACAGTGCCTATGATATACCAACAGCATTTTTCTACAGCGCGCTGCAAAGTGCAGAGATGCCAACCTGCAGAAAAATCTGTCAGTGAGAAATTTATAAATTGTCAGTAGATTTAAAATTTTGTCAGTAGACAAGAGGGAGCAAAGGTCCAGGATTGAGATTTCTTATTAAAAATCATGTCGGAAAAATCAGAGATGACTGAGCTCCACAAAAGAATTTTATAATAATCTGTGGTAAAACTTGACCCCGATCGAAGTCAGAAGGATAAGTGATGTCAGATCACAAAATTTTTAACATCAACCTGCTACGAATCAGAATCATGTACAGCACAATATTAGAGTTAATTAAAATAAATCGCTTTGAGGTTGTGTATCGGCAAACAATTTTAAAAAAAAGGTAAATCTAATTGATTTCTTTGCATTGTTTTGTCTGCTGCTGCTGCTTCAGCGCAGCTAACATGGTTGTGAACTACGATATGCAATAAGTTAAACTAATCAAATAGATTTATTACCTTATAAGGTCGTTATATAATATGCTGCATTATTTTATAATGTGACAGTGCCTAAGTGTAATCAGTCTCAAACGTGTAACAGTCCTTTTGCCATAATCATCAGCTGGAAATATATATTCTTGTAAAAATTATTCTCGACGTAAGAAAAATGACTTCAGCGTAAATTCGTAAAAATTTGCCACCGTCATACCTGTCAAGCTCTTGTGGGCCCTTACCATAAGATTTTGCTTCCCATACTATAAGTTTGAACAAAATACCATAAGAAATGTGTGAAAATGCATGGATTGTCACATTCACGAACCTTAGCGATCTCTCTCTCTCTCTCTCTCTCTCTCTCTCTCTCTCTCTCTCTCTCTCTCTCTAGATATAGATATATATCTATCTATATACTTTTTTTTGTTTCACCACAATTTTAAAAAAACTTAAGATCTTCACCTTATGCCCTAAGACTTAAAAATCGCCAAAATTCAGTAAGAATTATGTCAAAAGCATAAGACTTGACAGGTATGCACCGTAAAATAATATGGCGAAACAGTGAGGGTTGGCATCTCTGAAAGTGTCTACAATGCAGACTTAAACGCCTTCAGTAGTTTTGAAAATATAATCATACTGCTGTGAAAGGTGATAAAAATGTAATAACATAAACCCGCTTTTCTCTACCTTATGTATTTGATAAAATACGTAAAAATATATAACAATTTGTATATATTTTACTGTACAAACCTAAAGCACCTTATGCATTTCACAACTAATATAAACTGAACGGATGAGCTGATCTGTTTATTTTTTATCATGTTCATGATTTGTGGATATTCTGCTCAGCTTGTGGTCTTATTCATTCAGCATGTTTATGGATCTGTTCATAACAGCCAGAATGAGAAAAAAAGTCAGCATTGTTTTAACACAAAGAAAAGGACTGACTAGCAGCGTTGTTAGACAAAATGCAAATTAGCTGAATTAGTTCACAGCAAGCACATTAGGATACAGAATGTTTTTCCACTAACAATTATACATTTTAAATGTTTCAAAATCTTGAATCACATCTAAAGTAAGACGAAGCCTGTGTTTTCAATATCTAAGAGTATGAAACCATATCCCTTAACAACTTTGAAGGATGTTCAGCACTGATAAACAATTCATTCAACTGAACACTTTCTTATGAAATATCAATCACTTTACTTCCCCAAGAACTGGAATAGGGGGTTAGAGAATGTCCTTTGTTCAAACTATGATGCAAAATGTGAATAATAAAATAGGCAAGCTCTAATTATTAGAGAAACAAGTACTAGCCTTAAATCTTATAAAAACTTTCAAGTCTAGTTGTCAATCTCTTTAAAAGGTTAATGTTATGTTATAGTAGATTAACGTCCCCGGACACATCAGCATATAGGGGACTTGATTGTCAAAACTCTTTGAACATTAAACCCCCTATCCCAAATAAGTCTTGTTCAGAAATAAAACTAAAACCCTTAATGACAATAACTTCTATTTATTCCTAACTAAAACATTTCTAGTTAATCATAACTAAAAACATAACATTCCATTTATATTATTATTATCCGCTAACCGTTAGCGGACATTCAAAAACAAATGATCTAACTCAAGCTCGCCCGTATTAAATAACGGCCGAGATACAATTCAACCGAGAAAAATAATCCCACACCTTCCCGACTACCTTCACTTAAGAAAGCCTCTATGTGTCTTACATATAAATAAACAAGTTAAAATACACCTAAAGCATTCGTAAACTTCATAAAATGAAAACCAGATGATACTTTATA
Organism: Oncomelania hupensis; assembly: GCA_036898135.1. NCBI lineage: Eukaryota > Metazoa > Mollusca > Gastropoda > Littorinimorpha > Pomatiopsidae > Oncomelania > Oncomelania hupensis. Next base: position 24,236,759 of record CM072526.1, read on the forward strand.
CTGTACTTAACAATGTTATTAAACATTTAAACACTGGAACTACGTTCAGCAGTTAATATCCTTACTTCAACTATAAAATCTTTTTCGGGAAGAAAAGGAATGGCGTTGGGGTAGCAAAGGGGCGACAACTCTTCATTAACCCTGTGAGATTCCATCTTTTTTTTTTCCATGTTGTCAAATAATCAAACAAAGTAATCAAAATATTTAACAGAGCGTAAAATAAATAAATACATATTATATAATTATAAAAAAAGAAAGTTCTCCACAATTTAAATATAAAACAACGCCTCATTGAAACTTTCGTATATCGGTAACAGTGTCAAAGAGCAATTCCAGGGAGATAACTGTTTTCGTTGAACTGACACATTCCAGGGAGATAACCTTTCTTGCTCTGCCTCACTTCCGTCAATGAAAGCCAAATTTATTACATTTTTAAAGTAAAGGAAAAAAAAGATAAAGGTATTACATTGTGTTTATCACTGAGATTTGTTAATCTGCCTTTTTTTTTGTTTATCATATATTTTATATATATATATATATATATTAACAAAATATTAATCAGAATACAAATGTAAATGTGTACCCTATGTTTTTTCCAATGTTAAAATTTTGGCTACATTTTAAGATGTAGGCAACGATATTGTATGACTAAAAAACAAATCTGATGCTTTACACTAATAGCAATCTTTTAAAGAGATTAGTGGTCTAGTCAATGAATCTCAAGCAAACACACACACATGTACAGCTACAACACCAATGTGTAGTTCCGTAAGTGAACTGTTCACAGAAACTTGAGTAAAGTGCCTTTTGTAACTTTACACTACGTCAGAGCAGCTGTTCTCAAGAAGAGGATGTTTGTGCAAAGAGCAGGCGTGTTGATATTCCCACCTACCCCCACCCTCCTCTCCCACTCTTTCCTATCCCCACCCCTTCCCCACCCAAACCCCCCTCCCTCTCCCCACAAAAAAAAATAAAATAAAGAAAAGAAAAGAAAAAAGATAAAACAAACAAACCAAAAAAATTATTGCTTTCATGTCGTCTTCACTATTCAATTTGAAAAAAAAAATAGTAAAAAGGAAATAAAAAGGTATAACCTCAAATAAATTAAGACTCAACGTAAGAGGAGTGGAACAGAACTAAAATGAACTTTCTGGAAGAAAAAACCCACAAAAACAATTTGCTAGCAATTTTAAATCTGTTCATTTATCCCCATGTCAATGACAAAGGATAATTTATAGTCCTGCTGTAAGATGATGTTGAAATCTAAAAGAGGGGTAAGAGCTGAGAGGTTGGGGGTGGTAAAGGATGGGAAAGGGATTGAGGGAGAATGGAAATGAACCATGTATTTGGGAACAAATGCCATATTTTGGACAGAAATTGTGCTCAGACCTCATAGTATATGAGTGGAAGCCCCACTGACTTTTTATAGCTCTGCAATATAGTGTGGAAAATATGCAGTAAGCTCCCTGGAAACGCAGTCAGTCACACAGTCATTGTGTTGTCGCTCAGCAAAAGGGCAGAAATGGAGATAAATATTCAAAGCAAAAGGGGAGATAAAGTTATGGCAAGCGCATCCCTTCAAGCACATTCAGACAAAAATTAATTTATTCATTCATCTACTAATTTATATTCATTCTCAATTAATATATCTCTAGATAGATAGATAGATAGATAGATAGATAGATAGATAGATAGATAGATAGATAGATAGATAGATAGATAGATAGATAGATAGAGATCTTATGTTATTTTTATTGACTCAAGAACTTAATTTTTTAATGTTAAAACAAACGGTATATTCTGCATAGTACCTAATTAATACCATTAGTATTTCATAATTATCTAACAAAATAAATTCAAAAGCACCATAATTATCTCCCTTTATCTTGAATTAATAGGAAAATCCGTTCAAAGCAGTCTTTGGTTAACGGATTTAAAGTAATCAAGATGGAATGGAAAGCAATACAACACAAGCTCAGGGAAAGAAAAAACCAAATTCCATTGAATAGTGGAAAGCAACATGAAATTTCAACATTTTCACTGCACTGTGTCAATAAGTTTTCGCAGAGAAAAAGAAATCTAAGTGTTACAGTCTGTAAGCTTGCCTGCACATATAGATTTGCTTGTTATCTGAAACCTGCACTGCTATTGGGGATTGCCCTGCTGTACAGCCCAAGGGTGCAATTCCTGTTTACATTCTTTACTTAGTTATGCAACAGCCAACTGCGTTCATCACAGAGTTATTTCCCTGGGTTATCAGATTTCCAACCTCCCTTTTTAATTGTATTGGATACAATCAATCAAAATTAACAGAAAAATTATTCCCTCTCTCTTCTTCTATAATAGTGGTTTCTTAGACTGCTGTTCTTTTATCTTGATTGAGAATAAAGCATACAAATAGCATTTTGAATTATTATTTATTTATTATTTATTATGAAAGTATGAGCTGTACCTTTTCTAATGACTTCAAATTATTCATTCTGATACTGTTTATTTGTTTGTACCTATTCAATCTTTAAAAAAAAAAAACTTTATTGTTTTACATAAAGTTATAATTATCAGCAAGCTGAAAATTAATTTGAAACTACACTTATGATCTGAAACTGCTAAAAAAAAACTAAACATAAATGGTGAGAGATACAAAAGCAGCACACTCATGAAATACACAATGGAAAACAATAACATGCATAAGTAAAAGGGGTAAAGCAAGGGAGAGCATTCAAACACATATCAATGATCGGACATTGAAAGCCTTTCAATGGATGTGATGAACAATGAAGAGTGCATGAAGAAAAGAGCTGAAGAGAAATCGCAATGTCAAGCATATGTAGACAGCTTACAGGCATCAATGTTAAAGATACTGTTCACTCCTGTCAAGCATTTGTAGACAGCTTACAGGCATCAATGTTAAAGATACTGTTCACTCCTGATCCTTGCCTGACCGTTGCTAAGTGTACTTCAGCCTTAGTTAGCTGCTAGTTTCAATTACGGTATATGAAACCAAACTCAAAAAGGGAAAACAAAATTACCAAGAGATTACTCAGGGCAAATCAAAATGCAAAAAATGCAAAGTAAAGATAGGAAATATTATCAGTACATAATGTAGAAGAAAACAATTTTTGAAATGTGAAGTAGAAAAAGAGAAAAAAAGCAAAAAGGGGGAGAAATAATCAGCGTTTAATATGTACTGTAGAAAACAAATTCAAAGTGTGAAGTGGGGAAGGGAAACAAAAATCTGAATAAAAAGTGCTGAAAAAAAGCAGTGAGCCAATATACACAATAAACTGAACAAACAGTGTGGAAATGCATGCTACACACTAAAGCTCAGCGATCGTATACATGTAAGGCAGAGCTTGGTAATTTGGCTTTTGATGTCACGTATAACATTAGCAAACTTTAAAAAGCAAAATCAACAATATGTCAATAAGGAAAATTATGCAGTAACATTTTACACACAAGTATACATTTTTCTCCTATCTCTCATTGTGAACTGTAATCATTTCATTACAAACAAATCCCATTTATAATTTCACATCCAAAAAAATCCCATCTATAATTTTAACAAACAATACTAAATCTCATTAAATTTACAAATAATGCAATCTATTTTATCATTAAATCTATTTATTTAATAAAATGCTAATACAATTTAAAAAAAGAAATATAAATCCCATATTTTAAGTTTGTAAACTAAAAAAAATAAAATGGTCCTTTCACTACTGGTGCGGCAATATTCACTTATTTCAAAATCCATTTTTATTTTCATAGAAACTGAAATTAGTTTTGATGACTTTGATGACAAACTGAAGCAACAGTTTAACAATGAGGTGCTTTTGTACGACTAGAGTTCAGCAAGTTACAATGCTGAAAGTGTACAGAGATAATGATGCAACATGAAGTGTTTCCCTGACACTAGATACTTATAACTCTGATGCAACATGAAGTGTTTCCATGACACTAGATACTTATAACTCTGATGCAACATGAAGTGTTTCCATGACACTAGATACTTATAACTCTGATGCAACATGAAGTGTTTCCATGACACTAGATACTTATAACTCTATCTCATGGTTAGGGAAGGTGGTCAAAAAGAGAAACTATAGGAATAAATAAACCATGGCTAAGAACACCTGAAATCTGATCATCATACAGATTCTCTAGTAACAAAACCTAATTTTTAAATAACAATAGATTTTGTTTGTGATTTTTGGTATTGTAAACAATTTAAATTAGTTTTAAGAATGAGTAAGATCGTTTGACTGATTTTCAGGGTATGTAATGAGTTTGTTATGCAAACTTCTCCCCCATCCCACACTTTTTTTTTTTTTACAAGAAAATGATGAAGATGCTAAACATTTTAAAAAATTTGAAAAACACAAAAATCTACACTGGGTCGGAAATGAAGAATATATGGTAATTCGCTGGAAATGAAGAAAATACATCCTAAATGTGGGGCAATTAAAGACACAGCAGGGATAGTCATAGACAGTCTATCACAGTCATTGTCTATACAAAGCTGCAGTTGCCAGGGGGCGTAACTGCACATTTGCCAGGGGGCATACAATGATACACTGCCAGGGGGCATAATTGCACATTTGCCAAGGGGCATCATTGCACATTTGCCAGCACAACTGCACACATGCCAGGGGACGCAACTGCACAGTTTGTCGTTTTCTCTGTAGCTCTGAAGATTGCAATCACAAACTGAAACTTGTAGTATTTTTGTGTGTTTTTCCTCTTCAGATCAGAAGCTGAAATCTTTTAAGTCGCAGAAAATCCATATACGAACTACTACATCATGCTATTCCATCAACAATGCTCAACTTCAATGTGGCACCATCTTCTGCAGATCTGGTGGAAAATCTTGGTGGTCGGCTACACATGGCAACAGGATGAGTGCCTGTGTCAGTGTTTGATTGTTAGATTGTTCAGTAAGTTACTTAGGTTAGAGAATACAAGAACATTTTAATAGCATTCATTCGTAGCAAATCACTCGGTCATCATCATGTCAACTGCTTTTTCGAAACAATCCTGCATCTGAATGAAACAGTCTGCAGAGTGGACACTTTGTATTTAGTGACCACTTTTTCAAAACTGAATGTTGGATCGGCATGAACCATAAAATCAAAAGATTAAGACAACAGTGCAACTACTGATAATTGTAAGCATGTGAGATTTTTCTGAGAAGTCAACTGTTTTTTTTTTCCTTTTCTAAAATACTGGATGTGCATGAGAAATAGTCTGTTTAAAATGAGTTAGTGTAATTGCTGGTAGTTTCAAATAAGCTAGATTTCCTGAGAAGTTAAGTGCTTTTTCAACACATTAAGGCCAGAAAAAAATGCTTTAGTTTATTCTGTGAAGCTTATGATCACTTTATAATATATATTTAAGGTTTTTGTGAGTTGAAATAATCTGTGACATGAAAGCTGTGGCGTGAATGTGTCCAATATATCTTGCCAACAGTAGAAAATGTGGACGTACAGAAAAATCATGAACATGTGGGCACTAACATGAACACATGGACAACTAATAAGTTAAAGTCATGTTACAGGTGAACTACATATGTGTCTGAATTCAAATAGGTGGTTAGTACTGAAAGTGATGTGACTGTACAGAGGAGTCTCTGAAAATGTGAGAACTGTGCAATTTATCGCTTTTGAACATGCAACTATTTCATCACAGAATGACAGCTGTGATCATGCAATGTCTTATTGCTTGACAATTGTTCTTATTCCTCTTTACCAGCTGCTCAAAGTGTAAGTCGATAAGGGAAAGAGAAAACAGAAGGGGAATTCCAGTGGGATGTATTGATCCTATCCCTCAAACTTTCACAAAATGCATTAATTGGGATCAAAATGCGGAATACAAACACTCCACATGACCAACAATATATATAAAATATATATATATATATTTGTTGTCAAACACTACCACACACAAGGTTGGTTAATCACGTTGGCCTACAACTTGCCAGACATCAACTTAATGAAGCATGATGTACTATGCAAAGATATACCATTTCTTAATCATCTGAGATTCCAAAACTTAATCTGCAAAAATGTCCAGTCACTACTTTGGGCCTCACAGAAATCTATACCTGCTAAATCACAACTTCCAACTTAGTCGAATCTGTATACCTCATAATGTTCTTTTCTTGAACTTCAGATCTCAACGCAATAGTTTCATCACTGGATGTGCAGCTTAGACGAAGCTGTACACCTCATGATGAATATATGCCTCATAATCAATGTGTATGCCTATAAATAAACTTTCTTTTCCCAGACTGTAACATTCCCCCAATCCAGAGAATGCAACTTACTTGAATCTGTATTTTTTACAACGTGTTTTTTTCTTTTCTTCTCTTCTTCTTCAGAATGTAGGATTCCCTCTAGGCAAGAGTGTCAAATTTATGCTTGATGATGCAGAGCTTATTCTAGGATTTTGAAGAAGTGGGGGCAGGCCCCCCTCCCTTGAAAAAAAGGGGGGGATTAGGCCCCCCTCTGACCAAAACAGTGGGGGCGTCTTCTCGGCATATATAGGGTGTACACACAAACAAATATCCATATCTGTTTTCTCCCGTGATGTTCCCGGATAAACTGTGAAACAGTCAAGTGTCACATTCTCTCCAAACAGTAAGTACACACAAATCGCAGACAAAATATATCACAAACTGGTATCTGTAACCTTGCTTTCACAACTGTTGCATAAAAGCTCTGCTATTTTAGAAGATCAGTCATGGGAAAACAGTGTGACTGTTTTCTTCACAGTTCCTCCACTGAATTCGAAGTCGAAAAGCGTGCGCTTTTTCGAAGCCATTCTGATTCTGATTGTAAACCAGTTCCAACCGGTCAGGTTCATCGATGCCACACTCAGAAGAAAGGTGATTGGTAAAAAAGAATAGCATCGGCCAATGAAAATTTGAGACACATCGCATATACAAGAGAGCAACTTCCGTTTAACTCCAGTTTCCGCTACGCCCTAGCAGACGACAGAAACGTCACAGTAAAGCCCTTTTCGATCAAGACATGTAGCGGGATATTTTTAATCTCCGCGGGATCGCGAACGCGCTCATCGAATTTTTTTGCGTGAAAAAAACTTTTTGTGCGTGATCCCGCGCATCCCGCGCCCTAGAATAAGCTCTGTGATGAATCTGTATGCCTCATAACTTTCTTTTCCACAATTTATGCTTGATGATGAATCTGTATGCCTCAATTTCCACAATTTCAGACCTCCCCCCAATTCAACTCCAACCCACTGGAAAGAAATGGAGACCACTACAGTGGAAGAGAAGGGTGATGGAGATGCATCATTGTTGCTGCATAGTTTTCCTAGCCAAGACAAACAGGCTTTCAAACATTAATTGCAGGCTGTGCTGAACTACCCGTGTGTTCACTGCAGTTAAGCAATGGTGCAGCAAAATCCAGTGATAATCACCAAAAAGCACAATGAAATGGATACAAAAGTGAAGAAATACATTAAAAACATACAGCGAAACAGAGTTAAAAGTGGACTATTGAACTTATAAGCAGCCACTAAAATGACTGACAAGAAAAATGGGTGCTGGTACTACCAAAAAAAACAAACAAACATTACTGAAAAAGAAAAAATGGGTAGTAAAAAATAAATAAAAAGATATGGTATTTGATGCCAGCCTGAGCACGGAGTGCCTGCCACAGCTAACTAGTGTGTGCATGTTATTTAAAGCAAGATTCTGGATGCCTCAAATCCGTGCCCCAAACTCGCCCCACTCCCAAAATACCCAACAATACCATAAAGGACCATACAATGTAATGCAAATCAATTGTAACATTTTATGTATTGTGGATCACTATATTGCTATCTATAAAATGGCAAACTATATTGTTTTCTATAGAATGAAATCATGGCTGTTTATAAGCGGTACTTTCAGGCTATGGCTAAAAATAACCCTTGTGCTGTCCCTTATTGCTGGCGGAACTACTTGAAGCCAGATCCGAGACGCTGGCTGTGCATGGATTTCGCACGGCATAGCTTGCTGGCGTGGCTAAAAATAACACAGCTGGTGGCTGAAAGTTCACTTTCAGTGAAGGAAGTTTCAGACGTATACAAAATTGTTTTCTATGATGGGGTACGCTATTATTTTCTGTAATACAGATCGTTATATTTCTATGCCCTAATTCTAGTCCCCTCAGCTCCAGCAGAAAGAAAAACAACTTTGTGAGATTCAGAGTCCATTCTTGTCAAGCAAACCGTCCACTGTTGACTAAACATCTGCACTGTCTTTGATTCATCCAGGTGGGCACTTGGTGTCACACAATATTAATGCTAACAAGTCCAAAATGTTAACAAAGCATACATTTTTAAAAGCAATGTTAAAAGCTGTGTTAGTGTTTGAACTGTATTACTCACAACACGACTGGACAAATTAGTAGCTAAGTGTAAACGATGGCTTGTTAAGTCATGTGTACGTGTGCATGGGTTTAGTAAAGATGATGTTTTGAATTCAACTAAGAAGGGAACGTAAATTTATTTTCTCGCTTGTCCCTTCCACAGCATAGGTATGGGTGAAGAGAAGTACCTTGACTAAGTTCATGCAGTTGTTCTGTTGGGTTTTGTGTGCATAGTTTGATATACTCTAACACTGCCTAATTGTTCCAACCGTCCAACAAGACTGCAAGCGCTGAGTGCTTACCTACGGTCAGCAAACATCTATAAATAAATCTACCTTGATACAAGCTTTAATACATAGTACAAGTCCTGCCAAAGCACTAATCTGTCCTCTCCAAGCGTTTCCACCAAAAAGCCAAACACAAAGACTGCTCTGAACAGCATTACACTTAAGATTATCTAAAGAAGAATAAAAATGGATTCATGCCAAATTCTGAATAAAGTTTGGACTATTCCTGTATAATAAAAACAACAAACAATTACATACGAAGAAATAACATTCATGCAAAAATTGGGGTATGCAAGAATTTTAAAGAGAAAAAAAAGTATACAACATTCCAAGGAGAAGCCAACCGTGCGACAGGTAACATGCATTGTACAGGAACACAGTACTGTAGGATGGCAATGAAAACAACAACATCCACTCTTCTGTGTTTGCTCCATGTACTGATAAAGCAATCAATGAACAAAATCTTTAAATGATCACCTTAGTCAATAACAACGGGGAAAAAAAAAGGATTGTATTGTAAATGATGCAAGCCTTTGGCACAGTGTATGTGATAACAACTGATTGTATTTAATTTATTTATATATAGTTTATATTTTCAAATTTTGTTTGTGTGCTTAAACTGCTTGAAACTTCATCTATTTCTCCACAAATTGCAAGAGCTTTAGGTTCACCAATATTTAAGTGTGAACGTTAACTGCATGGTCATGAAGTTATGAAACTATCACCATATTATCACAAAGCTGCATAAGTTCATGCATTACTGCTACTTGAAGGATAACATAAGATCTGAACAAATTATAACTGAATAGCAACAATTTTGTTTTATGTGAATGGACCAAAATGATATATAGCTAGTAAAGAAACAAAATTGCTTGAAATCTGTACAAAAGACTGCCGTCTGCTACTTTGTGGGATAAAATAAGGTATACTGGTTTGTAAAAAATGTTTGATTTGAACGACCATACTATAAGACGTTGCCGTCTGTTTGCCTTATCAATAGCGTGGAGCAGACACAAAGGTGGACATCACAGCAACATTGAGGGGAAAAAGTAATGGTGGGAGAAGGGGAGGGGGGGGGCACTAGAGACAAAACCATTCTCTCTCTCTCACCTTCTTTCCTTTCTTGTCTTTCTTGCCCTTGATGTCTTCTTCCTGTGGAAATGACACACATAAAAAAGGTACATGACATTAACAAACAAGACAATCTAACCACTTTTGACCAACAAATGAGTAATTCTCATGACAAAATGTATACCTGTGCAAAATGTATACCTATACCTATACACACATATACAAGCAAGAATGCACACACACATGCACAACGCGCCCACACACGCACAAGGCAAACTATAACAGTAAATGTCAGAAATCAGATTCATATACTACTGCACAAGAACCCCAACCTCAGAATATTGCCAGCACCATAATCTATTTACATTCAAACCCATCATGTAAAAACAGTTGGCCCAACCTAATATAGCCTTTTGAGTCAAAAGTGTTCTGACATTGCTTTGCTATATGTATTTGTTGCTTTTATATTACTATATAGAGGGAATAACCAAACATTACCTTCAAAGCCAAAAGCTAGACCACTATAAATACAATTCAGGCATTAAAACATTTGTCTTGTGCAATAAAATTATGAATCCACATAAAAATAAGAAACACTTCTATAAATAAACAAATAACTTTGGTGATGAGAACCATGTTTAGTCCTTGAGAAGAAAACTAAAACACATTTATGGAAAGACAGCCAAAAACTGATACAAAGAACCGAATGGGCAAATGACATAAAAACACAAGTGTTTTTGATTTCACAACAAATTATGGAAGAACATAAAAAAGCCCAACCTTGCTGAAAGGCAAGAATACATCGACAGCAAGAAGTAAGTAAATTATCTTATGCCATTTTATTTGATGAAACATATTCTTTGAGAAAAGAAACTTGTGTACTACTGTTACTATAGGTCCCTGTCCAAATAAGAGGGGTGTCGGATAGTGCAGTGGTTGGAGCACTCGCTACACTGTCGAAAGTGAAGCACCGTCCGGTGCGGTTAGCACTTGGATGGGTGACCGCTAAGGTGTGAAGCGACAAACAACAACGCCCCCAGTTGACTCAACTGTGATTGAGTACCTACTCTCTTGAGGGTGGGGAAGGTAAAGCAGCGAGGGAGAGAGTTGGGCATCACCCTCATTACGCTGGCCCAAGATAAGTGTGATCTCCAACATCACGCTCCCCTACGGCCACAAGGCTATGGGACTACCTTTACCCTTTTTTTTTTACCATTCCAAAGAAGTGTGGAAAAAGAAGAAGAAAAAATGATAGAACTTTGTAAATTCTCCAAATGTCTGCAAAACAAAGTGCTGCAAACTGTTGTATAAAAAGTAAAAACTCTTGAGATGCACAAATAAAAGAGTTTTAATACACAATTCTGTGAAGAGTTCTGAAAACACATAAACATTCCTTTTGAATCAAACCATAAAACAGAACAAGTAGTGCTATCTCCCTGACAAAGTAACACAAATAGTGGCAGAACAGTGAGACGATGAACTATTCATCTTGAGAAAGGAACAATAGTGATACAGGTACTCCAAAACAAATAAACAAACAAACAAATTTTCTTTCTGAACAGAAATTAATATTTCCTAAAAAAAAACATATCAATGGTACTTAACTGCAAAACTATTAAAAAATAAAATATGCAGGTTTGGAAATGAGAAAACAGCAACACAGACACCATCAGACCAAATGAAGTAGTCCTTTTTGAAGAAAAATGAGCATTCGATGGAGAAAAATAAAAAAGAAGACAAGTTTAAAAGACCTTTTGATAGTTATCATCAATAGCAGCAGGATCAATTTCTTCCTCCTGTGTTAATGACAGGAAACAAATGCCATTTTGATTTTTCTTTACATTTAAAAGAGGGTGCAGGTAGAAGACATGAAGGAAAGCACCTTGCATATGACCGAAAAGAAGGAAAGTAAGAGGAAACAGAAAGAAAATTTAGTGATTTGAAGAAAGGGAAAAGCCTGACAAAGAACAAATAATGCACGATTCATCTTCAAGCCACATTGTACACAACAACCAAACGTCCTCATCTAATGTTGATGATGAAAATGTGTTTCAGCTACATATCGTCGGTGTCCATTCAAAACCTCGTATGTCCCAAAATACAGTTTTGAGAAAAATGAAAAATACTGTTTTAAAAAATCAGGTGTCACCAAAACAAATGGTTTTAGTATAATTTGCATTCAGTATTAAACAGGAAATTTGGCAGTAATAGTGGCAAGATTTAGAGCGCATGCGTGTTTGAGTAATAGACAAAAAAGTTCACATACGAGGTTTTTACTATTTTGTATGAGCTGGAAGCTGCAAATTACGAGGTTTTGACTGTTTTGCTTGAGCTTGAAGTTGCAAGTTATAAAGATTAGTCACAATAGCAATCAACAAAGGAAACATTAATACAAAATAAAAGACCGAAAAATGCAGTTGAAAACATTGTCAATGTTGTTTTATTCAATAATGCAGACACAACCCTTGTCTTTACAAAATTGAAATAGGCTAATAGGCCATTGATAGATTAACACTGTAACACCCAGCAATCAATGAACGCGTTGTTGCATTCATCACTGACATAATAATGTCCTTCTGACCAGTACAAGCCCTGTACTTAACGTAGCACGAAGTCCTTTCTCGGAAATTTCCTGTGAAATGAATTATAAGATGTAAGCTAAGTAACACATGACACTTATGTGAAGTTTTTATTACCATAACATAACAGTCTAAATGAACTTTTATTACCATAACATAATAGTCTAAATTAACTTTCATTAACGTAATAGTCTTAATTAACTATTATTACCGTAACAGTTTAAATGGACTTTTATTACCATAATAAATGAACGTTTACTACCATAAGTCTAAATGAACAATTATTACCATAACTTAAGCCTAAATGAACCACCATCGGCACATGGAATGTTCGGACGATGTACGAATCAGGAAAGACGGCACAGGTAGCAGCTGAGATGAGGAATAATGACCTGACCGTGTTAGGCATCAGCGAGACACGATGGACCCAAGCTGGACAAAGGCGACTGATGACAGGAGAACTATTGCTGTATTCCGGGCACGAAGAAAACGATGCACCCCACACGCAGGGAGTATGCTTTATGTTGTCCAATCAGGCACAGAGGGCACTTATAGAATGGGAGGCCCATGGCCCCAGGATCATCACAGCATCCTTCCGTACCAAGATGAGGAAGATCAAGATGAACCTTGTCCAGTGCTATGCTCCACCGAACGACAGGGAAGAGGATGTTAAAGACCATTTCTACAGCAGACTACAGAAGATCCTTGAGACCTACCCAGACAAGGACATCACCATCCTCATGGGAGATGTCAATGCCAAGATTGGGTCTGACAACACCGGATACGAACCAGTTACGGGCACCCACGCCTTAGGAGTAATGAATGAGAATGGAGAGAGATTTGCGGATCTGTGTGCACTCAACAACCTAGTCGTCGGAGGCAGCATCTTTCCTCACAAGCGGATCCACAAGAGTACATGGGTATCTCCAGACAATGCGACAGAGAACCAGATCGACCACATCTGCATTAGCACGGAATTCCGAAGATCCCTGCAAGACGTTAGAGTGAGTAGAGGAGCAGACGTGGCGTCCGACTATCACTTGGTGGTGGCGAAACTGAAGCTGAAGTTGAAGAGGACATTCGTCAGGCAGAAGAATGAAGTACAACATCAGCCTTCTGAAAGACCCAAAGACAAAAGAACAGTTTAGTCTGGCGCTAAGGAACAGGTTCGAAGTGCTTCAGGAATTATTTGAAGAAGAAGAAAAAGACAGTGTACTCAACAGGTGGCAGAAAGTGAAAGAGACACTAAGATCGTCATGCCAAGAAGTTGTGGGGCCAAAGAAACATCAACAGAAAGAGTGGATCACAGCAGAGACCTTGGTCAAGATAGAAGAAAGAAAGAAAGAAGAGGAAGGCAACAGTCAACAACAGCAGAACCAGAGCAGCTAAGGCCAAGGCCCAAGAAGACTACACAGGAGCCCATAGAGAAATGAAAAGAAACATAAAAAAGATAAGAAAGCCTACGTGGATGGACTGGCGGCTGAAGCGGAACAGGCAGCGTACAGCGGCAATATGAAACAGTTGTACGACACCACTAAGCGACTCTCCGGAAAGTTCAGCAAACCAGAAAGACCTGTTAAGGACAAGCAGAGAAACACCATAAATAGTATAGACCAGCAGTTGAACGGATGGGCTGAACACTTTGATGAACTTTTGAATAGACCAGCACCAACGAATTCCCCAGTCATTAAACCAGCCAATGTGGATCTTCCAATCAACTGTGAGAAACCGACCATGGAAGAGATCAAGAAGGCCATCACTCTGATGAAGAACGGAAAGGCCGCTGGACCAGACGACATCCCAGCAGAGGCTCTAAAAGCGGACTTGGAAGCATCAGTGGAGATGCTGTACCCACTCTTTGAGAGGATCTGGGAGGAAGAAGATGTTCCGGCAGACTGGAAGGAAGGTTACCTGATCAAGCTTCCCAAGAAAGGTGACCTCAGCAACTGTAACAACTACAGGGAAAGGGGCATCACACTTCTATCTGTGCCTGGGAAGGTCTTCAACCGGGTCCTTTTGAAAAGGATGAAGGATACTGTCGACCCACAGTTACGAGACGAGCAGGCAGGCTTCCGACAGAATAGATCCTGCACGGATCAGATAGCAACGCTCCGCATTATCGTGGAGCAGTCCCTGGAATGGAACTGGCCATTGTATATCAACTTCGTCGATTATGAGAAGGCATTTGACAGCGTGGATCGAGATGCCCTCTGGAAGCTCCTTCGACACTACAGCATCCCGACCAAGATGGTCAATCGGATCAGGAACTCCTATGACGGTATGTCCTGCAGAGTTATCCATGGCGGACAGCTCACAGACATCTTCCAGGTGAAAACTGGAGTCCGACAAGGGTGCTTGTTGTCACCTTTCCTCTTCCTCATCGCCACATATTGGGTTATGAAGATGTCCACCAGGGAAAGTAGGAACGGAATCCAATGGACTGTGGAACCAGCTCGAGGACCTGGACTTCGCTGACGACCTTGCTCTTCTTTCCCATAGCCAACAGCAGATTTATTTATTTATTTATTTATTTAATCGTTCTTATATAGCGCTTTACCAGCTCAAGAGCTGATCAAGGCACTGGCAGATGCTAGAGAAGACAAATGCAGTGGCGGCCACATCGTCGGAGGTCGGCATCAACATCCACAAGGACAAGGGCAAGATCCTGAATATCAACTCCATCAGTACCGAACCAGTCATCGTGAACGGCACAGATGCGGAAGGCTAGGATCGGCAAAGCAAGAGCTGTCTTCATTCAGCTCAAGAACATCTGGACCTCAAGAGAGCTGTCTTTGGCCACCAAGATACGGGTATTCAACTCCAGTGTGAAGTCAGTCTTACTGTATGGAGCAGAGACATGGAGGACAACCAAGACCACCATAAAAAAAGTCCAGTCCTTCATCAACAGTTGCCTCAGAAGGATTCCCCAGATCCGCTGGCCCGACACCATCAGCAACGCCAACCTTTGGAAAGGACCCGCCAACTCCCTGCTGAAGATGAAATCAGGAAAAGGAGATGGGGCTGGATAAGGCATACCCTACGCAAACCAGCGACGAACGTTACCCGGCAAGCGCTGAAGTGGAACTCCCAGGGAAAGCAAAAGAGAGGACGTCCAAGGAACACCTGGCGACGCGACCTCGAGGCCGACACCACCAAGATGGGCTACACCTGGAGTCAGTTAGAAAGAATGGCATAGGACAGAGGACTCTGGAGAGCTGTTGTTGGCGGCCCATACCCTGGCAGGGGTGACGGGCATTAAACTAAAAACTAAAAACACACAATATTATTCTGTATTTTGTAAATTATTTTGAATTATGCCACAGTATGCCTTTGACTGCACTCATTCAGTGTCAGATTTAGTCACAGAGTGTGATATAACGTGCCTGTTCGTTTATTCCTGAAGAGTAATATGCAGAAGATCTGGACGATATCAATCTAGAAGAAATCATGATTGAATAAAATGACAACATGTATCATCAGTACTCACCAAAATGTAGAAAAACTGACCAGAAGCAGCTGACATTTCCACGATGACAATAACAAAAACCGCGTAAGTGACGTCAACTCAACTTCTTAGCGCGTCATTTATTTGAATGAAACCTCTTAAGTTGAGTTACAAGGTTTTAGAAATTTATTCCAAATGATAAAAACCTCGTAAGTGAGATACGAGATTTTGATACAAATCGTTTGACCTGTTGGGACATACGAGGTTTTGATATTTTGTATTACTGATGCTTTCTAACTGAGCTATGAATTCCGAGCTTGTGATAAAAAAAGCGCAAAAATTCAAGGGACATAACCATGAAAAGATTGCAAAAACTACTTTTTCGGAGTTACGAGGTTTTGAATGGACACCGACGATATCTTGTCTCCTAACCCAGTGTGCACTGCACCAAAGCTAGATTTGATGCATGATGTAAGACCCAGAAACATCGAAGTAACTATTATTTGATTTTTTAAAGGTTGAAACACCCAAGCCTTGTAGCACAGTGCTACCCCCCCCCCCTTTCCCTCCCCACTGCAGCACCAGCAACCAGCATGAACAACTCTCATGTACTCTCTGAAATGCTCGGCTCCGAAAATTAAAAAGGTTTCGTGCTACATTTCTACCTGTGTCCATGAATGGAGAGGCTCAAAAGGCAGTCAAGAATGAATGAACATCATGATGGTTATATGCAAAGTGCAGCAGGCAACAGCCAGTAATAATAATAATAATAATCATAATCATAATGATAATACACTACATATATCCCAAATTGCTGTCCTATTTTCCACCCACCTTAACTTCCATAACCCATTCCATGCCATTCTGGTTGTTTCAGAGACCAGGCAAAGATTTCTGGAGTGTCTTTGTAATCTCTTCTTCCCATGAAAGGTGGTAATATCAAAACTGTCAGTTCACCCCTTCATCACTACACCACTAAATGTAATCTTTTAAAAAATACAAAATGTAAAGCCCAACCCTATGCGAAAGAAGTACTGTAAGATCGTAGTGGGATGTTTTGGATGATAGATCCTTTCCCAATAAATGTAAACAAGCATGCCTCATTGTGTTTCCATCGTTCACTGCTGATAAAGGACCAGCTTCCTATCGTTCCACAATTTTCTGCTTTGGATTCTTTGGTATAATACTTCTTCCGCAATTGGATCTTTTTATCTTGTATGATTGCTTGCTACAACAGTGGTGTCCCTATGCTACTTCAAGAATGAGCGGTCATCTTTTGATTTCAGTGTTAGAACATCTGTTGATTTCAGTGCTAGGTCATGTGTTGATTTCAGTGCTAGGTCATGTGTTGATTTCAGTGCTAGGTCATCGGTTCATTTCAGTGCTATTACTCCGAAACCTTCACGTCAATAGCCACATCTTCAGACCCTTTGAAGCTTCTTTTATCATGTCAATTCTTACTTTATTTTTTAATTGCTGGCATGGAAGTTGTGTGTCAAAAACAGAAGTTTGCTTGATCGGGTGGTGAATGTTTGTGGGAAGATTGTGGGTGTGACACAAGAAAGTCTTCATGTGTTGTATGAAAGGAGTGTTGTGTAGAAAGCTCTTTCCATTGTCAATGATGAAAGTCATGTGCTTGCTTACCACTCCCAGCTCCTACCTTCTGGCAGGTGTTTCTGAATGCCTAAGATTTGTACCTTGAGAACTAAAAACAGTTTTATACCACATTCTATATGTCTGATTAACAGATAATAAATTCAACCAGATGAACTATATGTGTGTGGGTGCGCATAAAGGCACTGTTTTTTGTATTTTTTTTTTGGGGGGGGGGGGAGGGGGTGTTGTGTTTTTTTGTAATGCTTTATTGTCTTTTTTTATTGGAAAATTCTGAGCCGCCTCCCCTGGGGAAGGCACAGTCGCATCCTGCAGCGCGCCCAAACCCAACCTACCTAATATTAGTTGTGTTTTTTAAAACTTTTGCTGAGTGAGCAAACCGGAGTACCTGGAGAATACCCCCGAGATGATGCAAGAGTCGAAAGTAAATAATATTCTGAGAAACATAACACCCAGATGCTGGACCGATCTCACACCTGTCAGGCACCATTGGTTTCTGGCTTGTGTTAGTCCCATCTTAGACCACTTGGCCACGACGCTCTAGTTTGACAATGACTATAAAAATTATAATCCTGCATTTTTTGATTGCATTATGTACACCACCTTGTAATTTTTCATAAAAATAATAAAGTTGTCGTATTTGAGCAACACTGACCCGCACTTCCTCTGCAGGCCGTTTGTCAATGGGGAGTTCTGTGCGAGTATGCCGCGAGTCCTCTACCTGTCGTGCACCCTTCGTCGCCTTGTTCTCCTGCTTGGACTTGAACACGCCTCCTTTATCTGCAACAGACACCTCATGCTGAGAGGGAAAAATTCATGGTCTCAAACTCAAGCCTCAAAGTCTGAAGAAGAATAAGAAACAAAAATCATTTTAAATTCCGAAATACACATCTGATAGTTGGTCTAAAATATATACGCCTCATGGACTGATACACACATCCCACAGTCTGAAATACACACCTTCGGAACATAATAATGCCTCAAAGTGTAAAACATACATCTTATTGTCTGAAACACAGGTCCAATGGTCTGAAACACACACCTAAAATAAAAATACACCTCATGGTCTGAAAAAAGTCATCTTAAGCTTTGAAACACACACCTTATGGTCTCAATACACCTACCTGACAGCTTCAAACACATCTCAAAGTCTTAAATACATATCTTCAAGTCCGAAAACACAGACATCAAAGTTTCAAAAATACTTCCAAACTTGTGTAAAAACACAGACCTCATGGTCTCAGACACACCTCTACAAATACACATCTCAACCTCTCTAGCACATACCTTTAAGACTCAAAAGACATTTCTCCACATCTAAAAATGCATTCAATGCTTTGAAGTAAAAAATGCACACTACAAAGTCTCAAACACATAACTCCTAATGTCAACACCACACTCCCCCTCCCATACCCCATGGTCTGGAAATCATACCTGACAGTTTAAACACCACACCTCTTAAGCACACGCCTTACCATTTATTAAACACACTGAAAATACTTACAGTCTGAAAAATAAACATTGTTCAATCTTAGCATTTAGATCTCAAAACAAAATATAAATCTCATGTTTATATTTATAATGAGTTAACTTATAAACTCAGTTGAAGTGAGTCACTTTTAAAATAATTAAATGTCAAACACAAATGGCAAAATGTATCAAACTAAATACTGTAAAACTAAATGACTTGAACAATCTTTTACTATACATATGTAATATAACCTGTTCTCAAAAGACAAAGAATCAAGGAAAACAAATCAATGATCACGTATTAAGTTATAATATATTTTTAAAAAAAAAAAGATATATACATAGACGGATATATAAATAAATAAAAGCTTAAATACCTTGATAAATAAATATATAAATACACAAAAAATAAATTAAAATAAATAATAGAATAATAAATAAATAAATAAAATGATAAAAGATAGTATGTCTAAATGTATCATTTTGTGGAAGACTAGAGATAACATTATTTTCTCTGTTGGTTGATCATAGTGGGTCAGTTGTCCATGGAGTTTCATGTTGCAAGATGGTACCTTGGCTGTCACTGCCTCAGGTCATAGATCGTGATTTCAGCGAGTGCAGTGAGCAGCTCTCTTTTGAGCCGATGAAATGCTCTACATAACAACAATCAATGTCTTATTTTTGTCCTTTTTATTTACCTGCGTCATAGTCCACCTCCCTTGGTGTTTCGCTGCCTCTGGACTTGTCTGAGCTACGTTTGTGCTTGAGGGGGCGGGCTGGGATGCCTCCTTCCTCTTCTCTTTTGGCTCTTTCTCTCCTGTATCTGAAAACGCAGACACGTCTGTCAGCATCCACATCTCAATATTAGAGGAGGGAGTGAATTAACAAAGTTATCTTATATTACTAGTACTGCTGACAAACTGAGTTATTTTAAGAGAGAAAGGTGTTATTCATTTCTTCTCATCCAAAACATAAGGCAGGACAAAGAGAGTTGAGGTCAAGTCAAGATATCTGTACTTCACACAAAACCAAACAAAAATGTTAAAACCCTTGGTCCGAGAGCCTCAGTAAAACACTTGTGAAATTGATGAAAAAAAAAATTTACCACTGTATGCAGAATTTACAATTTATATAAAAACAAGGAAAATATTACCTTCTACCTATCTCCCTCTCCTTCAGATGTGAGTTTATCAAATATACCTCTTGGCAATTAAATAATAATTATTGTTCCCTACGACAATTATAATACCTGAAATATTTTCATAATTAATCATACTGACACTACTGGAACACCATCAAAAGAAATCTCTCAAAATAATTTCAAACAAAATAAACATAAACAGAATAAATTGATGATTTGTCAAATATTACAAACAAAATCAAACTTTAATCTTGTGATCTTGTTTGGGATATAAAAACAGGAATCAAGTAAATAAATAATTGTGTAACAAACTAAAAGAAAAATAATAAAATAATCTAAACAAAATGTGATGCCATTTGCCGTGCGTACTACTAAACGAATCTGGCAAACATATTTTCTCTCATACAGCTTAAATATTGTGGTTACTTCTCACTAAAAAGAGATTGGTCACGTCAATGAATTTTGAGTCAGAGAAGAACATACTACAAACAGTAGCATAATAACATACTAGCATACCAACATATAGCAGTCTAACAGATAGTTCCACTGCTGTTTCGTTACTCCACACAGAAGTCTCAACAAAATTATTTCCCTTTATTTGCATTGACAAACTGTGCCTCTCTCTTCTTACAAAGTAAAAGAAAGATTTATGACAGCTATAGATGGGATGACATGTTTATTTATTTATTTAATCACTTTTATATAGGGCTTTTCCAGCTCACTCAACCCCGCCCCCATCTCCGCTCTCGTCATTGGCGGTGCTACAGTAGAGAGGGTCATAGAATACAAGTACCTTGGCACCATCATTGACGAGAAGCGGAACTTCTCTTCTAATGTCAATGGTATTCACAAAAAATGCCAATCTAGAATTTATTGCCTCCAGAAACTCTGAAGCTTGCATGTTCAAAACCGTATCCTCCAAACCTTTTATGATTCGTTCATCTCTTCTATTCTCACGTTCTCCTTTGTATGTTGGTATGGAAGGTTGTCTTTGGGCAGTAGGAATGTGTTGGACAGAGTGGTGAGAGTGTGTGGGAAGGTTGTGGGAGTGCAACAAATGAGTATGATAGCGATGTATGAAAGGCGAGTGGCGAGAAAGGCCCGTCTCATACTTCAAGACAGCAGTCACGTGCTCGCGCACTACTTCAATCTCCTGCCCTATGGTAGGCGCTACAGGACACCAAAGTTCAAAACTGTACGCACTAAAAATAGTTTTATACCCACTGCAATCTCTTTATTAAATGATTGAGAATTTGAACGTATGATGCTTCTATTATGACAGTGTGCGTGGCATGATTTATATAATTAATGTCCAATACGCATTAGATAGTGGGTATGTGCCCCTGTGATCTTACATTTCCGTTTAGTGTAGGCCTATGTGCTTGGCGATTTTTATATTCTTTTATGAACATATTATGACACTACGCAAATCATGTGACAGGTATTTGTTTTCCCCATGTAACTTCTTATAACAGTTTTAAATGGTTAATTCAGTAATGTCTTCTTGATATACTTTTATCCTGTTTTACTGTTTACTGTTGTTAGACTGTCCTTTATCGTCTTGTAACATTTATACGTGGCACCATGTGTGAATTTCTCTTTGATTGAGATAATAAAGTGATCGTATTCGTATTTACTAGCTGCTCAAGGCGTTGGCCAATACAGGATCTAACCCACGCAATCCGAGGCGCCCACTTGCATTCTTTTGGTGCATAGTCTGACACCCAGATGACTGAGCACAATCCTGGGCGACTGGGGATGGGGGTAATGCATGCTGGGTGTAGGATGGGGGTAATGCGTGCTGGGTGTAGGATGGGTAGCCGGCACTGGGGATGGGGGTAATGTGTGCTGGGTGTAGGATGGGTAGCCAGCATTGGCCCATCAACAAAATGAGTGTCAGGATCTTTAAAGTCCATGCTATGGAATGTGTGCTTGCACAGGATAGACCTTGGTTTATACTCCCATCCGAAGGAATAAATTAAGAGTAATGTTAACGCTACACTGCATTTGCAAATTGGAAATCTGAATATTGCTCCCTTTCTTTCAATCTTGATAAGATTTATGTGTACAAAGTTCATGCAAATCTTCACAGCAAGCAATGAAGTACCTTTTATGAAATCCTAAAATTCTAATCAAATTATATTTTGCAGATGTGCATCGAGTATGGACAATCATGCAAGTATGCTAACTAGTCAGAGGAAGACACAATATATGGCAAACAGTGGTCTAATACTTGGGGTGTAATATTCACTACTGTATTGACTGATATCATTGGTAAGCAATGCCAAATAATATACTGACAAGTAAATTGCAACAATTTTCATCCTAGTAGTATTATCTGACACTATGTTTCCAGGCCTTCTTTCTCCCAGTGCCTATAGCGGTAAAAGAAAAATAAGAAAGGAGATTAAAGCCCAAACAATGCTGTACAAGAGAGAATATGCTGACATCATAAACTGAATTCAGTTAATTTAGACAACAGGAACCCAAAACACAGAGCGAGACATTTCTAAAGAACTAACAAAAAAAAAAGAAGAACTTTTTAACCAAGATTTTAACCAAAAATAAAAACAGAAATTTATGTTATTATCCATCAGTTGCATGGTTAACTCGGTGGGTTAACACTGAAAGTTAATTTATCTGCAAGCAAACTTAAGAAGCAATGATTGAACATTGAACCAAAAAGTAAGAAAAAAATTTTTTTTTTAGAGCACTACTTTTCACAGAAGTTAACATTTTCTGGAGTGATGCTTTAAAATTAAGAAACAAAACAAAACAAACAAAAAAAGAAGAAAAACAAACAAATGTATCAGGCTCTAAGACAGGCCAAAAGTATAAGGCTATGTGTTCGGGTCACTGTTAGAGCACGCACGGCCTATCGCGCGACCTTTGTGTGTAACTGTTCTCAGACCCATTGTTGGAGGCATTGGAATGTTCCGGAGAAGAGTGGCTGCTGGTCTTGTTGGAGCGAATGGGGGCTAGCCTGCAACACAGTACACCACACCACTGTCTAGCCTTCATAGTACACCAACCATAGCTACAAATATTCCACATTAAGCATACTACGACGGTACAGGATATCACCGACATTTTCATTGTACCCTGAACATTTTCTTTTATAAAGACTTTAATAAAATCTTTTGTAAAAGAGGACAAACTTTTAAAAAAATGTTATTTAGAGCTTTTCCTATATGTAAATTTTTTACATTTAATTTTCTCCTTTAGTCTCTTATTTTACCCGCCAAATAACTACCTTTATTATTTTATTTTAAAAAAAAAAACACAACAACAAAGGTTTGGTTAATAATTGTTATAGTACCTTGAATATTCCTTTTATAAAAGACCATTGTAACCTGAATATTTTCTTTTATAAAACTCCCTAAAAATCCATGTTATTTACAGTTGTTTCCTTTATATTTAATTTTCTCCTATGGCTATAATCTCTTATTTTACCCCAAAATATTACCATTAATATTTGTTTAAAAATAGGTTTGATGAATAATTGTTATAGTACCTTGAATATTTTCTTTATAAACGACTCCAAATATTATTTCATGTTATTTAGTCTTGTTTCTTTATTTAAATTTTACATTTAATTTTCTCACATACTAACATCTCTAAATTTTACAACAAAATATTGACCCATATTTGTTTTTGTTTTTTCTTCTCTCCTTTTCTATAAGACCCCAAATATTTTAAAATAAATTTCATGTTCTTTCTTTATTTAACATTTAAGTTTCAATATTCTCCTATATCTTCTTATTTTACCACACACAGACACTAACTTTAAAAAATAAATAAATAAATAAAATTTGGATCTTTTCTTCCATGTGGAATATTTTGCTATACTACACATCACACAATATATAAATGAACATTTGATCTCACAAGGCCCACTATCTAACTGCAAAGAACATGAAATGATATTGCACACTGGTGGGGACAACAGAATGAAGTAATTCAAGACATAGATTTATTAGTACCGATACCCAATCGTAACCGTTCTATACTTTATCAGAACCTTAAGGTTTTACTGATGTGTACACATCATGGTTGGTGTAACAGCCTATCAGATCCACCTTCACCAGTCATTGAAAATTATCACACAATTTCTAAATATATACCAAACAAAAGAGAGAGAGAGGGAGAGAGAGAAAGAGTGAGGAAGAGAGAGACAGACAGATAGATATATAGCCAGAGAAATGCCAGTGATCGAATTATCTTAAAAATTGGGGTCATATGAGTGGACTGAATTGAGTTGATTGCAGGTCAGCAATTTGACATTACAGATCAATGTGATTGAACAGTGAAAGTAGAAAAATCTATCTCAAATTTCACAAGAGGAGCTACAAACGACATCTATGCCGATATCATCTGTGAACTTTGATTTTTACATATTTCAGGAAAAACGCCTTTATAAATATCCTTATTATTATTATTATTATTATTATTATTATTATTATTATTATTATTATTATTATTATTAAGGCAATTTTTTGTGTTTTTATCTGACGAAGTTGTATTGAATTGTATTGTATTGTATTGTATTAAGAATATGCCAGTATGAAAGTGACTGGGACGGAGCTACAAGGCCAGAAGCATGCAACAGCACCTAGCCCTAAGGGGACCACGCAATAGTACTACTAGGTCTACTATAAGCACCACGGCCACCTACTCCATGTGTTTGCGCATCATGGTGGGGGAGTTGGTGCCGAAGTTGGGCAGGGCCACCTCCTTGTAGTTAGCGTGCTTGAACACATCATGCTTGCGAGAAGCCACGTAGTGACCGTTGGGCAGTATCTGGTCCATGCTCATCACGCGTGTCCCATCTGGAAGATACAGCCTGAAAATAAAGACGCAAACCACCAATAGTGAGTGAAAATCTGATTGCTGCATCTTTGAGAATAGAAGACACAGAAGTGTTCTAAAATAAAAATCATCACCATCTTCATTGTAGTTATCATCATGATGACATCATCATCAGCGTCATCATCATCATCATCATCAACATCATCATCAAAGATATAAAAAGAATAAATGCAGAAAGATGGCCAGAGCTGGCTTCTGTACCTGTCAACCGGGCCACCACACTGATTGCAAAGCATGCCAGACACTAGTTCAATCACTCCTTCCAGCGTTACCGGTTTGTTGCGATACGCCGGCAACAATACCGGCCTGGGGGCATCCGTCTCATTGCCATTTGCCCAGCACCTGGGACAACACAAACCATTGCAGAGTGGTCATATGCAATTACTTCTACACATATTGCATTGTACAGTTGTCACACATACACTCCTGTGGGAACATACAATCTTGGGAACATAGAACTGTGAAAATCTAGAGCTGTGGGAACCTAGATCTGCAGGAACATAGAGCCATGGGAACGTCAACAGCTTCCTTGGAGCATGGTAAAGAAAGGAATGGGGTCCACTCATTTGACCATGTTTTGGAATCCCCAATCTACTTCTACCACGTGACCATATGAGGTCGTCATCACCTTTATGACTTCGTCATGCTTTGGAACAGAAATTTCAATGAATTTGTTTTCAAATTACTTATTATTTGTATTACAATAACAGTAGCACTGCACTGGAACTGAATAAACTGCTTATAATAAAGCCTTACATCACCCTAATAGCATCTTTAGTACTTGTAAAGATGTCTGTCCATCAACATGACTTCACTCTAGTTCATCCCTTCTATTCTACTAGTTCAACTCAGTTATATAACTGCTGCATGGTGGCAAAACAAAGGAAATTGTTTGTCTAAAAATAACAATTAGCCAAACTTTCAGTGTGAATTTTGAATGCAGGACTGGGGCCCTCAGATTGCTAGACCTACGCAAATAAGTCATCAAAATCCAAAACACAAACGGGACGGTTATCAAGACACAAAATGCTGATTTGCTATTTCATAGTCAAACAAGCAAATCTTCGACAGCACAAACAGACAAAGTAAGCCTTCGAGACACAAAAAATTTATTTTTCTTCTCCAAACTAGCGTATGTTGACTTGCTTTGTTTTGTCACCACATGGCAGAACAAGCTGTTTAGAGACATGCATATTTTAAAGGGAAAGGCAGAAGCTTCAAAGTAACTCCTCTGTGGATTGCAGGACTATGACAGTTTTCACCTTGTTTTTTCTCCACACACCGTTCAGGCCCTGTTCATGAATTACCCTGGCACAAGAACAATACCATATTGGGGAGTTACTATTAACCCCGTTGCTATGCCTACACCATTTTTTTTAAATTGACACACACAGATAAACACTTATTAATACTGGTTGCTAAGTCAAATCACCCCTAAACAAAATGCAAGCATCGTACACATGTGACAAATATTATCCATACGTTATGTCGGGTTATAACTCGTGATGAAGGATTTCGCAAAATACGTGTACTGAGAACATTGTTCTCTCCTCCATTTCTTCCGTTATCTTATCTTCCAATATAAATGCTTTTGTTGCTGCTGTTGTTTTAAATATACATTTAAAAAGGTAATGATGTTTAAAAAAAAAAGTGTGCGCTAAACACAGATCTCCAGATTACCGCGCTTTGAGTTGAATTGAAGAAAAAGCGCGTGATAGCATCCTGTATTATTATTATAATTATAATTATAATTATAATTATTATTATTATTATAATTATTATTATTATTATAATTATTATTATTATTATTATTATTATTATTATTATTATTATTATTATTATTATTATAATTATTATAATTATTATTATTATTATTATTATTATTATTATTATTATTATTATTATTATTGTTATTGTTATTATTATTATTATTATCATTATTATTATTATTATTGAGATAAACATTTGTTTTATGGTAACAAGACTCTTAAGTTTACTAACTTTAAAATAAAATTTCATCAGCTGCAAGCATGGTGTTTAAGTCCCATTATTTCATTAAAATGGAACACTTACCTACAGACTTGTACACCATCATGATGAAAGGAATACATAAGTACTTTAAATATAACTTTCACTGTGATTGTAAGAGATAGTATATCGCACTGATAAGAAAAACATAATCAATGGCCTGGGGTTGAAATAACAGCACCTTTAAATCAAAACTTAGTAGGGGCAGCAGAGTGACAGATGAATAATTAATTATGCTTTTAAGGTGTTGCTGTATAGTTTGTGTCATTGTTATTCTTTCGTTATTTTTTTGTTTGTTTAAAAATAAAACAATGCTCATTTCAGGGAGAGATATCTGCTTTGCGTAATGGGGATATGATAGAGATAAAAGGGTAATTTATTTTCTGGTTATCTTAAATTATTAGTTTTTTAGTAAAAATAAAGGCACATATAAATTACACATTTTGTAATCTTTCGCTCCTAAATGAAAAATTAATTCAGTACTAAATTAGAACTGATTCTCCTTATTTCTTAAAGGGGTTTGCAGTAGCGTTGTAATCTGTTTAATAGGGCAGCTTGCATCGAAGGGGGTGGCTTGGGGAATGAGGAGTTTGAAGAAGAATACAACTTTTTTGTAATGGAAAATACATTTCTGTTAATTATACATCCTGATCTAACCCCTTCCCCCCCCCCCCCCCAAAAAAAAAAAAATCAATTTCGGTAGTATTAGTGTCTGATTGTTTTGGGGTAATTTTGTGTTAACTATACTACCAAAAAGAGCCGTTTACCGGCACATTAGTCTTTTCTATTGGCGTAGCACTAAAACGATCAATTTTCTTTAGCCGTACTAGAGTGTCCTTGTCCTATTGTAATTTGTTAGAAGGCAGCTTGAGCAAACGGGTAAAGGAGCTGGTAAATCATGTTGGCTGTAAGGGTAGACAGCGTAGCTATGTCTATTAAGGCATACACCAAATACATGTTTACGGCGTATGCCGCAGCAGGCTCGGACATCCTGTATGGGCTGAAGGCAGACTAAAGTGCAGTAGCGGAGAGCTCTTGACTGGCCCTCACCTTATCGGTCTCATTACCGACACTTGCAAGTTCTCCCAGTCAACAAACACACTGCACCCTACATCCTACCACACACGCTATTTGGACATGGCTCAGATTAAAAATATGAGATGGGAGGAACGAGCGAGAGAGAGAGAGAGAGAGAGAAAGAGTGAGAGAGAGAGAGATGTGCGTGTGTTGAAGTCAGTGTGATCTATATATGTACTTCTGTTAATTTTCGTTTTGCTTACAATCTCAAACTGGTATCTCCTTATATGATCAACGATCTTGCGTCTGTCAAAAGTCATCAGTGCAATAATAACAATTCGTTGACCCGAAATTTTGAAAGAAATATGATTGTCATGACAATAGTTACTCACTTGATGATCTTGCCATGGATGTCGATCTTCTTGTATTTGCCCGACACCTGGAACCTCCTGTTGTGGGCGGGATCAGGCTGCAAACAACAACAACAACAACACAGTTATGAAGCATTTGAAACATAAGTCGCTTGTACCTGTCAACATCTTCATCCATTGAAGGAGGTTTCACTGAAGGCCAGGCTTTATCGACATTCTTCCACCCAAACCCTTTCATGAAATCCCAACCTTCATTTTCAATGTATCAGATTTCTTCTTTAAAAAAAGAAAAAAGACATGATACAGAAATAAGTACATTTTTACAACAATAAAGGATAATTGTAAATTGATTCAGTGCTCTGACAACACAAATCCACACTCACAGATTCAGAGAACAAGGAGGAGAATAAGGACATAGAAGATGAGGAGAAGGGAGATGGGGAGGTAGAGATGGGGGAGAGAGAGGGAGAAAGGGAGAGAGGGGGGAGATAGAGGGTGGGAGAGAGAGAGAGGGAAGGAGAGAGAGAGAGAGAGACGACAGAGAGAGACAAAGAGACAGAGAGAAAGATATAGATAGAGACAGATAAAACTGAATACATTACATCAGAGATAACGTCAGCTACAGCACTTTGTGTAAAGAAATACCATGCTATGACAGAATGTGTTTAATGGAATGTGTTAGCTATTAACGGTTGGAATTGTATGAGGGAGTGGGGATGGGAGCTTGGCTGGGGAAAATGGGGGGGGGGATGTTTAATGTTGTACACACTGCTGCTCCTGAACACTGCAGAGGGAGCACTGAGCGAATTACCGCTATATAAGCTGATTACCAGTTTCTCTGCTTTTGTGTGTGTGTGTGCGTGTGAGTGTGTGCGCACGTGTGTGTGTGTGTGTGTGCGTGTGTGTTTGTGTGTGCGTGCGTTGTTTTTTTTCGTCGATGAATGAACATAATACATAAACAAAAAATGTGAAATATGTTCTATTGTCAAAGCGACAGGGGGATGTTCTCAAACACTGCGATGACTAGACTGGTGACAGCAACAAGACTGAGATTATAATATTATGCTTGACACAAAACTATAGCTTACAGTTGCGTTCTGATCTGAGGAAAAAGCTGTTTATTGTCTGCAGTAAAATATCTAAGGACTAAAACCTTCGACAAAACCATCGCTTACAAAGGGAGACAAACAGTTTATGCTGTAGTTGTCTCGCCAAATGACGCGGGACAGGAGTTAAATGGCAGCATCTTGGGCATAATATAATCTTGATTCGATGTTGTCTTTTGGAGAATAAAGGAATGGCAGGCAAGATCTACCTCCCCTTCTGTGCTATCAGTGGCATAGTTTGTGGAATTGTGCCATAGCTACCGATTACCATTTTGCTGTGTTCTCAGCTCGTCAGTGCGTCACCTGAGTTGGCTGAAAATCAAATGACCGATGTTGTTGTTGTTGTTTGTAGATTATAGTCACACGACACTTTCGCATATAGGTGACTACTGGACCGATTTATACTGACACCAGCGGGCCAGTTGTTGGTAAAGGGGAAAATAATATGATCACACGTTGACCAATCCGGGAAAATGACCGATTTCCAGCAGCCTAAGCTAAGTAGATGCTTGGATGAAGTTCTATGGAAAATAATCTTCATGCGAAACATGTATCCACAAATTGGCTGCCTAGCATCATAAATGGGAAGGAATCTAACCTTTTGAAAGAGAATTCATAACCGAAAATATCAATATAATCTAAGGTTGCGGTCTTGGGAATTTATCACTATTTGAATAGGAATAAATGTTCCTTATTGTCTACAGCAAGAAGTCTGGGATTAAAGCTTGGGACTGGGACAACTGTTATTGTCCAAGACAATTTGTTTGAGGACCACCCTATGCATCAGATGTCCGTTGTTCAAACGCTGCAATCTCAACGCTGTTAGTCTATTTGTCTTCACTGTTTGAAAGTTTCACTAACTAGTTGAGCGGACTGTTATGCTGTCTTGCTCTGAGTTGTTGCAACACTTCTCTCAAGCGCTTAATCCCCGAGGTTCACAACTGTTCATGACGATACTGAACTGCACTTTGTGGGGGGCAAAAAAAAAAAATAAATCAAAAAGAACACTACATACACAGACTTACGCATACTTATAGGTATTATGTAGAAAAATGGGCTATAACTCAGTGTTCCCAAAGAAGGTTTCCTGCCCTGATAGGTATTCCATCTATCTGTATATCTACTCCCACCCTTACCATCTTTCCACTGAACACCAGAACTTCTATTAAAACAAAGGAGGCCGAAAGTGGTGGATAACACACTGAGGAAAAATGTCGCCTCTGGAAACGGGCCTGAAGTAATAATAGCGTCTGGAACATATCTCTTAATGGATGCAATACTGCAAGTCCCCGTGATGGAGATTGCAAGGGTTAAAGAACAGGAAAGATCTATCTGCTCTCTTCTGCTGTCAGCGTTTTCAATGGCTCTGAGTGAGCTTTTGCCATACATACTACAGCTATGAATACTACCCAAATGTTGTTGTAGATATAACCATGTAACAAGTATGGGACAGTGAGCAGTGTAAAACTGGTACTATTAATCCAGAATTAAAAGCCGCTACTGGTCCAGTGTTGTTATTAAGTACCAGGGCCTCTAATCCCTTCCGGAATCCTGGAACCAACATCATTAAGTTCCTTCCTTCTCCGACCCCCACTCTACCTCAAACCTACTGCTGTTTTACCAGTCCGCTGGACCTTATAAACTCTGAATATCTATCTATCTATCTATCTATCTATCTATCTATCTATCTATCTATCTATCTATCTATCTATCTATCTATCTATCTATCTATCTATCTATCTATCTATCTATCTATCTATCTATCTATCTATCTATCTATCTATCTATCTATCTATCTATCTATCTATCTATCTATCTAATCTAATCTAATCTAATCTAATCTAATCTAATCTAATCTAATCTAATCTAATCTAATCTAATCTAATCTAATGTAATCTAACCTTATCTTATCTTATCTTATCTTATCTTATCTTATCTACCCACCTCCTTCCAGTCTGCCCTCAAAACTTACCTTTTCAAGCAGTTCTAACACTATGACCTCACTACGCACCCCATCGCCAGCTGTCTCTTGCATATAGTGTCTGGTCTGTTTGTGGTATGAGTATATTTGAGTGAATGTATTTTTTGCGTAATTGTTACATGTGTCATTGTCTAAAGCGTGCACATGCGTGCGTGAGTTGTGAGTGCGCGCTTAGAGTTATAATTATTATAAGATAAGCGCATTATAAATACAGTAATTATTATTATTATTATTACCTACCTACCTACCTACACCTTCTTTTTCCTTCTTATGACAACCTGCGCCTGTTTCTCTTCTACAATCTTGGCTACATTCTCTCCGATGACATGTCCCTCAACAATCACATCTCTCACATCTGTCGCTCTGCTTACACCGCCATTCGTCAGATCAGCTCCATCCGCCATTACCTCACTATTAGTGCTACAAAAACATTAGTCTGTGCCATCGTTCTCTCTCGTCTAGACTATTGCAGCTCTCTTTTGTCAGGTTCACCTAAACACTTTATCGATAAACTGCAAAGGGTCCAAAACTCTGCTGTTAGGTTAGTTCTTAAGGCAAAAAAGCGTGATCACATCACTCCACCTCCACTCTCTTCACTGGCTCCCCACAACTTCCTCTCTGACTCCTGCCCTTCCTATCTTACTGATCTTTTATCTGTCTACTCACCCTCTCGACAGCTTCGCTCCTCTGCAGATGCGCGCATTCTTTCTGTTCCCAAGGCACGCACTAAGACATACGGTGAACGATCTTTCTCTTTCTGCGCTCCCAAGCAATGGAATTCTCTCCCATCACACATTCGCAACATACTGACCACCCAGGCCTTCAAAAACGCACCAAGACCCATCTCTTCAAACTGTATTATCATGATTGACTCTAACCTTCCTTAGATGTAACACATTTTTAGTTATATTTTAAATTTGTATGGCGAATCTTATTATTATCTAATATGCCATTGTATTAATATTTTTTTCTTTTTTGTTTTATTATGCATGTGTAGTGTATTGCATATGTTGTTGTTTCTTTGTAAGCCTTTGCGAATGGTGTGAATGCTAGCATACCCTGTTTTATTGTTTTATGTTTGTTCTAAAGATATATTTGTTCTAAAGATATATTCTATGTTAAGAGTGGTGAGCCCAGCCCTGAGCTGGGGTATCGCGCTATATAAGCCTACTTTATTATTATTATTATTATTATTATTATTATTATTATTATTATTATTATTATTATTATTATTATTATTATTATTACAACTTCTTAATATAATAACCTACATCTGTTAAGACTCAGACCAAAACTGTTTAGCTCGCTAGCTTACAATACCGAAATACTGGGCAAAACACCGGCCACCACATATAGTATCTTAACTCATTTTCGCTGGCTTAAAAGATTTGACATACTGCTTTTTTGCAACAAGCCTATGTTCTGGCGCGGTGCCATAACTTAAGGAGATCTGTCATATTTTGCTTGGGGTGCGAAATGCCCTCATACCTTATCCTAACCTCTGGTTTAGACTTACACATTAAGCTAGGATACCCTTTTCAACCATGCTTGCTAGCATACACGCCATCATGCTAACAATTTCGCCCAAAGCACCAAGAAAGCTTTACCACCCCCCCCCCCCCAATGCAAGCCAATCTCAAAACATAAAAGGACATAATAAACATGTACCATTTAATTTCATGCGTAGCTAGCTGTGGTGGTTGTTTCACCCTGAAAGCTCTAAACTCGCTGATTTAAATTCCAGAATGTTCGTATTGGCTCTACAAACAAAAGCGTGACTGTGTTACTAAGTTATGTAGCGTCCATTGCCCAAACTAAACTGTCTTCGTTATTGTTGTCTCAGAAGGCAATTTCCTCAGTCTCCCTGCCTTGTAAACTGTTTATCCCCCTCCCTTCCCACTCTCCTCCCCACTGTACCAAACCAAATAACAAGTGTTCAGGTATACTCTCAGCAAACAGATTAAATTTGAATCTTGAATATGTAATTACCGATTTAAAAAATTAAAAAAAAACACCCACAAGAACAGGTGGCCTGGTAGCTCAGTTGGTAGAGCGACTTACTAGTAACCATAAAGGTACCTGGTTCGAATCCCGGATTGGCCAACGTGTGACCATATTATTTTCCCCTTACCATCAACTGGTTTGTTGGGGTAAGAATGTGCCTATAAGCTCCGGTGTCGTGTGACTATAATCTACAATTAACCTTAACAAAAACAAAAACAGTTGGAATACCCACTGAAGCGAAATAAACAGCTGCTTGAGCGTTCAGCTAATTTGCAGTGTTCTCTATCTAAGCGCTTCAATCGAATCCAAAGACCTTTAATTACCACAGAGCGATTTGACAAGAAATTCAGGTTGGCTGTCAGAAAAGATCAAGTGCAGTGTGTTTCTCAGCCAAACTGGCGCAAACACATTAAGTCCGTAGCACACTGCAATTGTTCACGCTTAAGGTAACAATAACGAAGACAACAGTAGGTTGCTAACACTCTGCACGTTACATGACTTGGTTACAGTCACATAATTGTAGCTAGTTAGTGTCCGACAAGCTACTGTGATTTTAACACTTTATACTTTTTAAAAATTAAACTCTGTGAGTGAGGCCTACATGTCGGTTGAAATAGCAATACATATTCTGTTCTGTTCGCGTTACTTTTTTGGGTAGAGAACGTGGCTACTCTACATTTCTGGAACATTTTTTGTTCGAAGGTAAGGGGTAAGGGAGAGGTGGAGGGAGGAAGAGGATGGGAAAAAAATGGAGGGGAGGAGGGGTGCCTGTTTATTTCTGTTCGGTTGTGAAGCTTAACACCTATGAAAGGAAATATTTTTAGTCGGC
Organism: Oncomelania hupensis; assembly: GCA_036898135.1. Lineage (NCBI taxonomy): Eukaryota > Metazoa > Mollusca > Gastropoda > Littorinimorpha > Pomatiopsidae > Oncomelania > Oncomelania hupensis. Next base: position 24,270,943 of record CM072526.1, read on the forward strand.
ATCAAACAGACAAGGCACATAACAAGCAAAGAGCGACTGCAGGAAGATAACATGGACAGGCATTAGCCGTTCGTAGCCCGGAATTTTTTTTTTTTTTTTTTTGGGGGGGTGGGGGTGTTACTTTAATGATTTGTAGCAAGGAAAATGGACAATCAATGCTTCCAGTTTGAGTGGCCATGAGACAAGATAAAGTATACAAACAACGAACGTTTACAGTAATGTAAATAGATGGTGAGCTTTTGCAATAAGGCACACACACAGACAATGAGTGTTGGCAATACGTTCGTTTTCAATTAAGTCTACAACACACCTATTCCTATCCCATCCTATCCCGTAATTCGGAGGTTGTAGGGGCACCACAGATGATCGTTTAACCAGCGTGCTCCATCTTTCCCTGGCCTCAGCAACCCTGATTGTTTTGCTCAGTGTCAAACCAGTCCATTCTCGAATGTTGTCCTCCCACCTCTTTTTCGGTCTCCCTCTTCTTCTACCTCCTTGCACTGTGCCTTGCAGGATGGTCTTTGCAAGACCTGATGATCTGGTGACTTGGCCATACCATCTGAGTTTCCATTGTTTCACCACCTTGAGTAGGTCATCGTGTTGTACAATGGCTTGTGTGATGGTTTGTCGGACTTCGTCGTTGGTGATGTGTTGGGTATAGGAAATGCCCAGAAGTCTCCTGTGCACCTCATCTCCATGCTTTGTATTCATCGTTGTAGATCTGCTGTGATGGTCCATGTTTTGCAAGCATATCGGAAGATGGAGATGACAAGGGAGCGCAGCAGCCTTACCTTGGAATGTAGACTGATGGTCCTGTCTTTCCAAATGGGTTTCAACCTCGCCAGGGCAGCAGTTGTGTGTGCGATCCTTGAGAAGACTTCCCGTCGGGACTCATTGTCTGACACAATGGCTCCTAAATATGTGAAGCTATGCACTGTCTTGAGGGATTGGCCTTGGACTTTGATGTCCGTGTTGATGCCATTGGTGTTGTTGGTCATCATTTTGGTCTTCTCTGCACTTATTTTCATTCCATAGGCTCTGGAGGTGGTGTCAAGCCTCTGTACCAGCTGTTCAAGTTCTTGTTCCTCTCCAGCCAATCCATCAATGTCATCCGCAAAACGAAGGTTCGAGGTTGCTCTTCCCCCTATGCTGACTGTACCTTCGTGATCTGCAAGGGCATCAGACCTGATGCGCTCTAGGAAGATGTTGAAGAATGTTGGAGAGAGCAGGCATCCCTGACGCACACCGATTGTTGTTCTGAACCAGTTTCCGATGGCGCTGTTGTGGAGGACTGCACTGGTAGCCTTGTCATACAGGCTTTTGATGACTTCAATAATTTTAGGGCTGATGTTGTACACTCTCATGATTGCCTACAGAGCTGCATACCAGACTCGGTCAAACGCCTTTTTGAAGTCAACGAACACATGATATAGATGTTGTTGGTGCTGTAGGTATTTCTCAAAGATTATTCCGAGGTTGAAAATCTGTTCAGTAGTACTTCGCCCTGCCATGAATCCCGCTTGTTCTTCAGCTATGATTTGCTCAGCTTGGGATTTCAAACTGTTGAGTATTATTTTCAGGAGGACCTTCTGGGATGTATGATGAGGCTGATGGTGCGGTAATTTTCCCATTCCTGAAGGTTACCTTTTTTGGGAAGAGAGATGACAAGCGACTGGGTCCATGGTGTAGGCCACTCCCCACTCTGCCAGATCTTGTGACAGATAATGGTGAGTGCGTAAATCATCGCTTCGTCTCCTGCTTGAAGCAGACCTGTGCACATCTACGGATTTTCCGTATTTTCTCCGATTTTCATGAGCAGAATACAGATTACTTATTAAAATTCTATTAAAATTCCGAAATTCTGATTTTTTTTTTTTTACTTGAACTGTCGTTACAGCTTGCTACTGAAAATTTTTAAAAACTACTGAAATTTGGTTTGTTTGCTACTGATGAGCATTTTGAGTGTGCACAGGTCTGTTGAAGCAGATCCGCAGTTATGTTGTCCACTCCCGCTGACTTCACCTTCTTCAGCGATTGTACTGCTGCCTCAACTTCTTCTCGGAGAATTGGGAGGATCTCTTTTTATTCTCTGTTCTCAGGACATGCTAGAACTGATGGGTCTCCGTTTGGTGTGTGGTTGTAAAGGTCAGAGCAGTACTCTGTCCATCTGTCCAAGACTTCTTGTTCTTCTGTAAGGCATATGCCAAACTTGCTTTGGATCGTGGAGACCTTGGGCTGTTTTAACACTTGTCGGCCGCTTCACAGTCATGTAGGCCTTCTTGCTGTTGTTCTTGTTCAGACTGTTCTCTATTTCCTGGCATTGATTTTCTATACAGTTCTCCTTTGCTGTGCGCATGCCTTTTCGGATGTCATTGTTGATTTTTTGGCAGGCATCAGCTCCCTGTGAGTTGTTCTTTTTCTTTTTCATCTCTCTTCGTTTATCAAACAGGTCCAAAAGTTCAGGTGTGATCCACAACTTCTTCTTTGGCCAGTGCTTTCCAAGGATCTCCGTGGCGGCATCTGTCACCTCTGAGTTGAAGGTGGTGGTCATGGTGTTGACATTTACTTCACCAGCTCCCAAAATGAGCCCAGTACCCCTTGTCGCCCAGTGCCATGTCCATCGTCTGGATTTTTTGTGGAGACCAAGCGTGTTTGCCAGTATCGGACAGTTGTGGTGCGCATCTTGGCCAACCTTGGCATTCCATTTCCAGTCGCCTTCCAACATGACTATGTCCTTCTTTGGCACTTGTTCAAGGACAGCCTGTAGATTTTCATAGAAATCCTCCACTTCGCTGTCGTCATAATCTGATGTTGGGGCATAGGCCTGGATGATGGTGATGTTGAAAGGGGCTACTCTCAGACGGATGGTAATGAGTCTACTGGAGACTGGGCGGCAACCCATGACAGTGGCTAGAATGTTCTTGTGGGCCAAGAATCCAACGCCGTGTTCGTGTCTGTCATCTCTACCGCTGAAATAAAGCTTGTGGCCTCTGACGGTCGTTGTTTCACCTATGCCTTTCCAGCGCATTTCGCTGATCCTAAAACGTTCCATCAATAGTGGTCCATCTCGTGGGCCAGTTCTTCTAATTTTTCCTCCGCATTTAGGGTCCTGACATTCCAGGTTCCTATGACGATGCTATTTCTGGTGCGGATCTTTCTAAGTTGTCCATCAGTAGCATATTTATTACCTCCGTCCTGGTGGCCAAAGGAAGGCGCGGTCCTTGGTGACCCGGGCGACATCCGGTATGGAGTAAATGGTTTTATTCATCATGCAGTGTGTCTTCAGAAAGACCTGGCAGGGCCAAATCCTCTCCAGGCTGTCGGCCACAGCCGATATCCACGAATACAGTGTGGCTCGCGTTGACCCCGAGCACGTGGTCGTTGAACCTGTAGTAACATGAGGTTCCTCCGTCCTGGCCGGTGACTTCTGTATAGAAGACTTTCGCCCAGTGATGCTGTACTGACATCACCCCTGTTAGTCGCCTCTTACAACACGTCGGGAAACGTTGGTTCTATTTTAATCAGTGCCCGAACCCACAAGGTACACAACACACACACAACTGCATTAAGAAAAGGGGAAGTTGTACACCGGGAAGCGTTCATTTCCTGTCCTGGAACTACAGCCATAGGGACACAGCCAACCACAGGTCAATCCCTAGACGTACACTACTGTCTGCGGTCTGACGGACAATTTTTATTTGTAATGTCAATTTTGGACTATTTAACTCATCTCGCACAGATGTGCAAAATCCAGAAAAAAATAATTTTGGGAGATGAGTGCATAGAAACATTGCAATGCATGTGAGTCAATACAAATTATTTCCTTTTAGACTTCTGTAATCCTGATCTCCTTAGATCGCCACGTTTATATTATTTATATTATTATTATTATTATTATTATTATTATTATTATTATTATTATTATTATTATTATTATTATTATTATTATTATTATATCACTTGGCACTCAGCTGAGGCAAAGGGCATCGGACAGTAAGTACTACGATAACACCGTGCATGTAAGCCTATTGTCTCAGTGGTCAACGCACAATAATGATTCATTTCACAGCCAATAAGACCGCTGACCAAAGTGCAGAGAAATAAAAAACATCGCGTTGCATACGACGATCTAATAACAGAAATCACGATACGAATTCAAAGGTGCCTAACAGGAACTCTGCTAGATGACAAAACATATCGCATCCATTTTTGTCAAAACTGGCATCATTGCATTCTCATAGGCCTAGTGACATAGGAGTTCACCTAGGAGTTTCTGTATCTTACGATACCTACATCATCATCATATTACGAGATTAAATGCATCTCCAATATCCATGTTGAATGTCAGCTTCCCTTAGATTGGCAGCAAGTCATCAAAACACGAAACAACGAAGGTCATCGGGACACACAAATGTGAACGTTTTACAAACCGATGGACTAGCTTTGTTTTGCCTTGGAACAGCATGCACAGCGGGCTGTACCGTACGGTAGGTACTGCATAGGTCATTCCTACCGTTCTTTCACCCCTCGAAAAATGATATCTAATAAGCCTTATGTCCAAGACGCTCTCAGCCCTTGTAGCCCAGACAATTCTATAACTCATGTATTTTAAACAAACAATTTGATGTCACTGTGTTTTGCGTGTGGGGGTGTTTTTTTTTTAAAATAATAAATACAGAACAAGAAGAACAATACCAGATCAAGAACAAGAAAGGCAATTAAGAAAGTTTAAGGAGGCAGATGAAGCAGATGAAGAAAGATAATTAAGATCCGTTTTGAACAAATTTGAAAGAATGTAATGTGCAGAGAAGATAATCATGGTTTAAAAGAAATACAGAAAATAAAAAATAAAAAAACGAAAATAAAATTTAAAAAAAAACTTTGTATACTCACGTCGTAAGATACGGGTCCTTTTCGTTTGGGAGTGGGGTCTATCTGTGCATAACTGAAACAGAACAGACAGGAACAGCCATTAGCCACTGTGGAAAAAAATAACAACAAAACATTAGATATAATTTAATGTCCATTCCCAAGTTTTATGCTAGCAAAAAGGCGAAGGAGTTGGTCAAACTACTTAACCTCGATGATTAAACGGACATGACTATGCCACAACACTTTTATAAACCAACATCAACAGTACGTTGTGGAGAAGGATGTCCGTCTCTTCTGCGCTCGGGTTCCCCTACAACTTCAGACGTGGATAGACTGCGGTCAGGCGAGGTTATATGATACATATAGTAGAATAATCAATCATTTCATTGTTACTCCGTCCCCACGCTACCCCTACTTCAAAGTATAATGACATCTCTTTTTTATCCACCTCAAAGTCCCACTCCCACCCTTATCTCAACCACACCCATAACCACCCTCTATTTCTCCACCTTGATAATTATTCAAAGGGTTGGGGTGTGTGAATACATAAAACAGAATTAATTCGCACTATTTCTCACGCAATGCAACGCAAAAAGTTATTGAAAATAAATGAAACAGGCTAGCACAACCGGAAACTAGCGTGTATCTTTCTACTGTCCCACGCCTATGCGCCGTGCAATCTGCATTAAGACAAAAAATATATAAAAAATTAATAAAAAAAATAAAAAGGCCAGAAGTGGAGACGATTCGCAAGTCAACAGATAACAACCATTGAGAAGTTTTATTTTGTTTGCTCTCTCCAGCTAGCCCTGTGGTACAAACGACACTTATGCCCCCAGCGTCATATTCATAACGGTTGGGGCTGGTCGTATTTGCCTAGCGATAACGACTGCAAACAGCGTCAGCGCATTCCAGCATATGCGCCACAGGAAGCAGGCCACGAAGGCCCAACAATACGGTTACAACCAATTAGGGCAGGGGACGAGGTGGAGTGTCAGATCTCGATCAAGCATAGGTATAAATGTAAGCTCACTAGCCCCCTAATAGATTGAGGGGTGTCATAAGCTGAACAAACATACACAAGGTGATAATACTGACAGTGACTGTGACGACTACCAAACAAAAATGACTTTTTGCATACATATCGATCTGATTTTCCCTCCCCCTTTCTCAACTGACGACATAGATCATGTAATCTGTAGGGGACGATTGTTTGACAATTAACCCACGAGAAGCCCGTGGCAGGAGCTCGTACAGAACATGCTGGATTATCACATACAATGAAGAAAACAAGTACATTTCTATGGACTGGATTAAAAGTTTGGGTAAATCCACCTAAACCACGCAAACACTGATGGTGATTGAGGGAGTCGATGATGGTTCTAATCTTTGTGCTGTGCACGCTTTCAAGTCTTCCTCAGTACTGCGATGCATAAACTGAGACAACCAAAAGTCTGGGACAATACCGGGGACAAAACCACTTGCAACGCGTTTTAAAATTGGCTGGGACAACTTGTTTAGGACCGTTCCAGGCATCAGACCGCTAGTTACAATGCCAGACGAGAATGACGTGATATGCATCAGGCAGAAGCTAATTCAAGACATTGTTCACCATCACCGTTGACCCCTTTTATTTACCTGCTTGTCGTAATGGCAACGCAAAAGCGGCCAGCTACAAGCAAGCAAACCACTGAGGAGAAAATGGCCATCATAATTCATGTGAACACCGCAATCAATGGCAAAGAGTTAATCTCTGTCTGTCTGTCTGTCTGTCTATTTCTCTCTCTCTTTCTCTTTCTCATCCCATCGCACCCCACTTCTCCCTCCCCCGACCCACCCCAGTTTCTGCTGAAATATCAGCACCATCGGTGGACCCCTTTACAGCTTCTACAAATCTGTGTACAACTAACTGTAAAGTCTAGTATTGAGTTGTTTGAACTATGATACTGCACTGTAATCAATATATTAAGATTATACTATCGAAGGAGTCTGCAAGTTCCAGCATGAGAGAGAGAGAGAGAGAGGGAGGGAGAGAGAGAGAGAGAGAGAGAGAGAGAGAGAGAGATAGACTGATAGAATGTTAGACAGACACATACAGAGAGAGACTAAAGACTACATCCATAATCTAAACAGTGCAATAAGAACCAACTATGGTCACATACAGACTGACCGACACACATCTCTCACACTATCACTAAAACTAAACACTCCTACCCCACTCATCCACCCACCCACTGATAAGTCAAGGGCCATAATATAAGATTACACAAGTCGGAGCCGTGGCAAAAGAGTAAACAATGATCTAATAAGCACGTCGCATACCTGTGTAACATGGACACCATGCCTAGTACTGTTTTGAAGCAAACCGATTCTCACTACCCATGTCAACAACCAAGCACATAAATTCCACCTGTTCTTTGGGAACCATAAACTTCTTAAGCTCTGACTTGTTTCTTTCTTTCCAGTTCTTTCCTTTAGCGAATTCTCTTCTGTCATCCAGAATCTATCTAGCCACTATATTATTGTGTTAACACTACATTGAAATATAGTCAAGATATGAGTGGATCGTGCGCGGGTATATTTGCTGGAGAAGGGTGTGTTTGTGCACGTATATTATCAATTTCTTGTGAATTGCGAAGAAAAAAAAAGGCATCCAGGCGTTTGAAATGAAATGCTATCGCAGAATGTTGCAGATCGTCTACCATGAACGCAATTACGTCAAGAGCCTGGCCATGTCGCTTGCGGGCCTTCAAGAACCACTCATAGCCCTTGCCATTGCTAGGAAAAGGAAGCTGGCGTGGTTTGGCCATGTCGCGCGACACGATACCCTTGCAAAAACCATCCTGCAAGGAATCAATGGAAGGAGATAGGCGCAGAGGACGGTAGAGAAAGAGTTGGGCAGATAATGTCACAACATGGACGGCGCTGGACATGTCACGCCTCTTCACAACAGCTGTACAGACCAAGGAAGTTAGATAACCTCCTTGATACACACACAGACCCAAATGGTTGTCACGCCTCTTCACAACAGCTGTACAGACCAAGGAAGTTAGATAACCTCCTTGATACACACAGACCCAAATGGTTGTCACGCCTCTTCACAACAGCTGTACAGACCAAGGAAGTTAGATAACCTCCTTGATATACACACAGACCCAAATGGTGGTCACGCCTCTTCACAACAGCTGTACAGACCAAGGAAGTTAGATAACCTCCTTGATATACACACAGACTCAAATGGTGGTCACGCCTCTTCACAACAGCTGTACAGACCAAGGAAGTTAGATAACCTCCTTGATATACACACAGACCCAAATGGTGGTCACGCCTCTTCACAACAGCTGTACAGACCAAGGAAGTTAGATAACCTCCTTGATACACACAGACCAAAATGGTGGAAACTGCGTCAGCAACCCTCATGTCTCCCTAACGGCCCCAAAATGGACTGAAATACCTGCGGGACTGACTGATGATAATGATGATGGTTTAGGTGTCTGTCCCATCGCAAATACGGATAATGTGATCTGTCAACTATAAAGACATTTGTGTGAGTGTGTGTGTGGGTGTGGAGATGTGTGTGTGTGTGTGTGGGTGTGTGCGCGTGTGTGTGTGTGTGCGTGGATGTGGGTGTGTATGTGTGTGTAAATATCTGCGAATGTTCTGTGATATGCACGTGCAACTGGTTTATTGCTTAAACGTTGTGTGATACTTGAGTCTAATAGCTGCTTGTAAGTGGTGATGTTGATGAACATTGGCTGCTGTTGTCAAATGTATCAGCCATAGCAAGTGCTCGTCATTTATGCGTTCGATGGTTTATGGTTTACGTTCTGTGATACTTGGGTGCACATCCGATATGCAATTGCTGTTGTGGTTTACAATATTTATGGCACGGCAGTGTAATTTTTTTTTTCTCGGAGATATTAATGACTATTTAGGAACGCCCTGTGCATGGGAGAACGAGGGGGGTAGGGGGTGGTAGGCGTGAATTGTACTGGACGGCCAAAAGGTGACGTGATGACGGAGCAAGGTATACTTGATTAGCGACAGAAAGACGAGACATTGTCCTGCTGAACTAGTCAAACCCAGTGATCCACCGCGTGTCCGTGACCTAGGCACGTACATTGCTCTCAAATCTCTGAAAGTAGCAATTCCCATTACTGAACTAACCTGCTGCAGACAAGAGCATGCTTTTGCGCTCTCTCATACTCAATGCTGAATTAGTATGAAACAAGATACATATTTTGGCTCAGTTGTCTCTGAAAGCAGAAACTCTAGATTGCTGGACTATAGGCGGCTGCAGATAGCGCATAGCTCTGATACTCAGACTGCTAAATTAGGATGAAACAGGCGGCTGGCTCAGCAGTGTCTGAAACTCGGTATGTGGTGAAGGGAACAGTGTGTTGAGGTGCACGTTAACTACCTTTGGCCTGAGGCCTGATCAATGGGGCCACGGGGCCAGCCGCCATCGACAAATACTGCAGCCACGCTCCCTTGACACACAGAACATCGCGGCCATTACCACAGACCGCGCATCGACAGCTTTTGCCATTACCATTGCCTCCACTTAGGAAAGTTCACAGAACAAACAGTACTATTTCACAAAGCAAATAGTCCCTTTTCCACCGCCCCCATTGATAAGCATCGCTTGATTGGGAAATCGCATGATACGCTCAGTGCGGTGGATTACTTAACCCTTATAGATGTTTATACCCGAGTACCTAGTGCTTCACAGTACAACCCTTGTATTGTGTACGCGTCCGGCGACATACATTCGAATTTGAACTTCAGCGATTTTGTGCATGCTGGATATTAGATTTCAGCGTCTTGAAACTCTCTCAGCTTGTTAGTGCGTTATATATGAACAGACCCTTTTGTTGTATGGCATAATACTTCCACTAACCCATTGCCTACTACTACTAAGTGCAACCTAGTACATTACACAATTCTACACAACAAATTCTGTTTCCATCAATACTGCCCAGCTCAGACATCGAAACAGACAGAAGCATTCCTGTTTTCCCCCCATTATATGTATTACGCAACAAATGTGATTGCCACGAAAGTATCAAAGAGAGAGAGAGAGAGAGAGAGAGAGAGAGAGAGAGAGAGAGAGAGAGAGAGAGAGAGAGAGAGAGTTCTGAGTGGATTTCCGACAGACCGCGAGAGAAAAAAGATACTGCTGCCAACTTCAAAAACTGCCTTGCTGTAGAATCACAAACACTGCATATGTATAGGTGCAAGAGAAAGGCATCCATTTGTCTAGAAATCCGTAGTTTCTACTGATTAAGTATTTTCATTACTGTCCATGTTTCATTAAAGCTATCGAACTCGGTGACGTACGAGGCAGCTAATGATGTAAGAAACAGACGGCGACGGCGATTCCAAAAAGGAAAACAGAAAAAAAAAGAAGAGATTTCTCTTATATAGCGCACTTATAAGCTCAGAAAGCTTCTCAAAGCGCTGGCCACTACCATCCAGCAATCACAAAATAGTTTGCTGAAGTCAGGATTCGAACTCACGTCGCCCAAAAAATTACAACGCCAAAGGTCATCACTGCGCAATGTACTGTAACCAAAGTAAATGAATACATAGTTGCCAGGCGAAGGACACGGGTGCATAATTGAAAGAAGCAAAATACAGGTCGGGAAAAGATGCAGGTTATTCATGACGTCTGAGAGTACGTTTCCAGAATCTTCTCATTCCTCTTGCATGTTATATAATGCTATCCTACCAATTCATCTTTTCCGTTGAATAATGTTATCCTCTAAAGCCCCTGTCAGACCTACTGATTCTCATAAAATGTACCCGGTCACACGCGGCAATCTCATGCGAATCCATCGTAGATTCATAGGATAGAACGTGGGGCGACTCTCAGCGGCTACCATAAACTCTATATAGTTGATCTAAACACCGGTGAAAGATGATCTAGACCAACCTTCATCCTTACGCGAGTGTAACCAGAGTTTGAAGCGTTCAAAATGGCCGACAGTCAATCTGAAAGCTGAGGCGCGTTGCACACTTTTATCTCTGTAGGAGATTTACAGACACTTTTTTTTTGGCCTAAACAACGCAAACATGTGAAGAAACCCTTTGTGGGTCAAACTGTTACCAGTTTTAATTACAGTTTTCAAATAAACGTAGCGTTCAGAACCTATAAACCTAATCGAAAGCAGAAATTCTAATGCAAGCAATCTGGGGACAGCCATTTTCCAGGATATAATCGACTAGAATTTGACCAAAACGTCTTTTAGCGAACTAACAAACGTGACATGCGCAGCTGAACTTCCAGACTAGACTAGAATTGACCGCTGAAAGTCGCTCTAATTCCTGCGATGAAATCCTAAGTCCGGACCAATCAGACCGTGCCGTGGCGTCCTTGACATTGCGACTGAAAAAAATGGCCGACACCGCAACACAAAGGTTTGCATCGGATCTAAGAGCAGAATTAGCCCCGAGTGTCTCCCTCCTCCCGATCCATGGCTGTACCCACCATGAACAGAAGTTTCCTCCTCATCTGCTACTAAATCTGCTATATATGGCAAACGATCTTTTCTCTCACTCTCCGAACTGCAACGGTCACACGTTAAAATTCATTCATAGCCTTTATAACATGTATACGTAGCAACAAGGGAGAGCACTACAGGATCAAGGAAAGAAACCTCATTCTGAATGAATGTTGTCTCCTCTGTCAAATTTCCTCCTCATCTGCTAATAAAACAGCTAAATATTGCAAACAATATTATCTCTCACTATCCTCCGAACTACTCGACCATAGTTTTCACAAAAAGTACGTAGCATACTCTCTCCAACAATCTTTAACATATTCCTGGAGCAAATAATGTCAGATGCCCTTGCAGATCACGAAGGCACAGTCAGCATAGCGGGTAGAGCAATCTCCCACCTCCGTTTTGCGGATGACATTGATGGATTGGCTGGAGAGGAACAAGAACCTGAACAGCTGGTACAGAGGCTTGACACCACCCCCAGAGCCTTTGGAATGGAAAATACGTGCAGTGAAGACCAAAATGATGACCAACAACACCAATGGCATCAACATGGACATCAAACTCCAAGGCCAATCCCTCAACTCGGTGCACAACTTCAAATATTTAGGAGCCAGACAATGGGTCCCGATAGGAAGTCCTCTCCAGGATCGCACAAACAAGTGCTGCCCTGACAAGTTTGAAACTACTTGACCGCGGGGAATCGGGGTTGGACTAACGACTCCCTGTTGATCTTAATATAAAGACAGTGGTGCCAGTCGCTAACGACCTGCCGGCTAATTGGGCCAATCGATAAGCACCTCCGCCACAACCAGCCTCCACGATGACAGGCCACGCAGCAAGACAACAGTGGACAATCAGGTCAGGAGAGCTAAGGGTTCAACTACACGTATCAACAACGATAAGGCGAGATTACACGGTGAACAGCTGCTTCTTGGTTGACTGATGATATATGCTTTCTGCATTATGTAAATGAGCGTTCTGGTTCCCGCCAACGCTCTGATCCAGCTTTTAACTCTTATTTTCTCTGTTGATCACCCCATTCCATAGCCGTTGGAAGGTCTTCATTATCTGACACGTGCACGTAATTCGGTCGCGAGAGTAGTTTTTTTTAAATTTGTTTTAGATTGTGTATGTTGATTTTTGGATTTTTTCCCCGTCACCCATGCGACCGAAATTAACGCTGCTTTCTCAGCAAAGGTCTTTTGCAAAAGATAAAAAGTGGCAGTAATTGCCTCGCCTAAAGAATGGGGAGTTCAATGAGAGTTGGTGATCTCTCTTATGCCTCAGCAGTCTCAACATCCTCTGGTCTGGGGTGGGACTATTATTGGGCGCAATATGAACCCCAGATAACAATGCATCAATGTTCCGCAGACAGAAGATAACAGATCGCCCGCAAAGGCTGTGGTGTAATATCACGTCTATGGAGAATTACGGTTAACAATCGACCTTAGGTGCAAACGTTTTTAGTGCCGAGAGGTCAGGTGCTTTTACAGATTTAAAAAAAATGTTTTCAAGAAATTTCAAGACGAATGGACGGAGTTACACCACAACAGCCTAAGACTTGTCCAGGACTAATTATTAGGACTAATCCAGGGATGTTCAGTTGATAGCACAGGGAATCCGACGCGAGCCAAGGAGCCAAGAAAAGCAATGAAGCGAACGAGAAGAGATAGAAAACATCCACATAGCTGGCTTAGACAAAAGGGGGGCTTGTACCCCCCACCTCCTCTCTCTCTCGAGCTCACTCTCTCACATACACATACACACACACAGTTTTTTTTTAAAACCTACAAGTTCGAATATATCCAGCATTTACTTCAGATGTTTCCTGTACCATATTCAGCATTAGTTTAAGATATTTTAATATATGTGATGGTGTTACATTGTTTCTTCATGTTCATCTATAGTTCTTTATGTCCCACGACTATTCTATCGGCACTTTCACTGCCATTCATTTAGAAGCCTATTATTAAACAATGATGGATCAATCTGACGACTGTTACACGGAACATTTTGCGTGAAACATGCGCCTAGCATATTAAATTATGTAGAACATGCATCAGCATAATAAGACATTAAAATTATACGTCTTCTAAAACAATAATTATATATTTAACCAGATACAAAAAATCCAGACGATGGACATGGCACAGTCCCGGCGGGGAACATCACAACCAGATCGACTACATCATGGTCAAGAAACGCTTCAGATCAAGCATCAACATTGGCAGGACACGCACTTTTCCAGGAGCAGACATTGGAAGTGACCACGATCTCGTGATGATGTCTTTCCGGCTCCATTTGAAGAGAGTAAATACAGCAAAGTGCACTAGGCTGAAGTTCGACCTGGACAAACTGCAAGACCCGGAGGTGGCAAAATTATTTCAGGCCACAATTGGAGGGAAATTTGCACCACTGCTTATTTTGGGGGCAGGCGAAGTAGATGTCAACACCATGACCAATACCTTCAACTCAGCTGTAACAGATGCCGCCACTGAGATCCTTGGCAAGCACCGACCAAAGAAGAAGCCGTGGATCACACCTGAACTTTTGGATCTGTGTGATAAACGAAGAGAGTTAAAAAAGAAAAAGAACACCTCACAGGGAGCTGATGTCTACCGAAAAATCAACAATGACATCCGAAAAGGCATGCGCACAGCAAAGGAGAACTGGATAGAAGATCAATGCCAGGAAATAGAGAACAATCTGAACAAGAACAACAGCAAGAAGGCCTACCAGACTGTGAAGCGGCTGACAAGTGTTAAACAGCCCAAAGTCTCCACTATCCAAAGCAAGTCTGGCATTTGCCTTACAGAAGAACAAGAAGTCTTGGACAGATGGACAGAGTACTGCTCTGACCTTTACAACCATACACCAAATGGAGACCCATCAGTTCTAGCATGTCCCGAGAGCAGAGAAGAAGAAGAAATCCTCCCAATTCTCCGGGAAGAAGTTGAGGCAGCAGTGCAATCGCTGAAGAAAGGGAAGTCAGCGGGAGTGGACAACATACCAGCGGAACTGCTACAAGCAGGAGGAGAAGCGATGACTGATGCTCTCACCATTATCTGTAACAAGATCTGGCAGAGTGGGGAATGGCCTACACCATGGACCCAGTCGCTTGTCATCACTCTTCCCAAAAGGTAACCTTCAGGAGTGTGAAAATTACCGCACCATCAGCCTCATCAGCCATCCCAGCAAGGTCCTCCTGAAAATAATACTCAACAGGTTGAAACCACAAGCTGAACAAATCATAGCTGAAGAACAAGCAGGATTCATGGCAGGGCGAAGTACCACTGAACAGATTTTCAACCTCAGAATAATCTGTGAGAAATACCTACAGCACCAACAACATCTATATCATGTGTTCATAGACTTCAAGAAGGCATTTGACCGAGTCTGGCATGCAGCTCTATGGGCAACCATGAAAGTGTACAACATCAGCCCTAAAATTATAGAAGTCATCAAAAGCCTGTATGACAAGGCTACCAGTGCAGTCCTCCATAACAGCGTCATCGGGAACTGGTTCAGAACAACAATCGGTGTGCGTCAAGGATGCCTACTCTCTCCAACACTCTTCAACATCTTCCTAGAGCGCATCATGTCAGATGCTCTTGCAGATCACGAAGGCACAGTCAGCATAGGGGGCAGAGCAATCTCCAATCTTCGTTTTGCGGATGATATTGATGGATTGGCTGGAGAGGAATAAGAACTTGAACAGCTTGTACAGAGGCTTGACACCACCTCCAGAGCTTATGGAATGGAAATAAGTGCAGAGAAGACCAAAATGATGACCAACAACACCAATGGCATCAACACGGACATCAAAGTACAAGGCCAATCCCTCAACACAGTGCACAGCTTCAAATATTTAGGAGCCATTGTGTCAGACAATGGGTCTCGACAGGAAGTCCTCTCCAGGATCGCACAAACAACTGCTGCCCTGACAAGGTTGAAGCCCATTTGGAAAGACAGAACCATCAGTCTACATTCCAAAGTAAGACTGCTGCGCTCTCTGGTCATCTCCATCTTCCTATATGCTTGCGAAGCATGGACCCTCACAGCAGATCTCCAACGAAGAATACAAAGCATGGAGATGAGGTGCTACAGAAGACTTCTGTGCATTTCCTATACCCAACACATCACCAACGTTGAAGTCCGACAGACCATCACACAAGCCATTGGACAACACGATGACCTGCTCACAGTGGTGAAGAAACGGAAACTCCGATGGTATGGCCACGTCACCAGATCATCAGGCCTTGCAAAGACCATTCTGCAAGGCACAGTGCAAGGAGGTAGAAGAAGGGGGAGACCGAAAAAGAGGTGGGAGGACAACATTCGAGAATGGACTGGTTTGACACTGAGCGAAGCCATGAGGGCTGCTGAGGACAGAGAAAGATGGAGTATGCTGGTTAAGCGATCATCTGTGGTGCCCCTACGACCTTCGGGTTATGGGACAGGATAGGATAGGATAGGATAGGATAGGATAGATACTATTGTTAGACATGCTGACTGTAATAAATCGAGTTTTTTCTGTAATTATTTATGTACAGAATTTTGTTTGATGTGTATATTTCTGTGTATCCTCCACACCCCAAAAGAGGCAAACGGATTAAATCTTGAATCAAACTGTACAACAATCATCAGTATATTTATACAATAAAAGTTGAAGAAATATAACAAGTGCCTAATGGTAGAGCTTTGGCTTGCGGATCTGAAGGTCCCGGGTTCGAGCCCAGGCCGGGGCATTGTGTTGTGTCCTTGGGAAAGACACTTTACTCCCGTTTCCTACTCCTTCGGATGAGAGTATAAACCGAGGTCTAGTCTGTGCCGCATACATTCCATCATAACGGACTTTAAAGATCCTGACGCTCATGTCCTAGACGGGTGAGTGCCGGTGACAAGAACACACCAAGCATGCACCTAGGTCCTTCTCCCCCATCCCTGGCTGCCCAGGATTGTGCTCAGTTGTCCGGGCGTCAGACCATGCGCCCATAGGCTGCGGCCGGGTGGGCGTCTCGGGCGGCTTGAGTTAGATCCTGTATCGGCCAGCGCCTTGAGCAGCTCTTGAGCTGGAAAAGCGCTATATAAGAACGATTAAATAAATAAATAAATATACTATAGCCACCTGATGCCTGGCGACACTGGCACCACGGGTTACAAATGTAATCCATGACCTTGGACACTACAACCTGACACCTTATCACACCACTGGCTCACACCGTTGGTCAACACTTTGCACGATCAGTTGACCTTGATAGATACATTATAAATCTGCAGCAGACTAAGGCAAGCCAAAATGTGACCAGACATCATTACTGATTCATTCATATAACTTCCACAATCAGCTCATTAATTGAGAAAGTCTGTTCCTCTATTATAGCTGAATAACACGTATCTCTACGATCGGGCGAGGATCAACGACGAACCCCCTGTTCAACGTTGACGCATGTAAGCTTTCAATTTTGCAAATAGATGAAGGTTCTTACTTCTATTTCTCGTATCTACACGCTATTCGACAGCGTTGAAGGCAACGAGAGTTTGCTCAATCGATGTTCATGACATTTTATACCCACTGAAATAATGTCAGTGTCAATATGAAAGCTGATATGTTTAAAAGAGCTTAAATATCGACCGATGTGATAACGTTTTACACGACCTAGGCCTCTGATGGGGCGGGCGGTTGGTGCATTATTCAGGACCTTCCTGGGGCAGGCCTTGAATCAATTAGCCATATTTCTGTTAATACTGTCATTAGCAAGGCCACAGGCGTCACTGCCAGTCGGACAGACGCTGGCCCTTGACCCTAACTGATCGTGACTTGATGAGCAAACACTGTCCCTTGTCAACTGACCATGGCATGGACAAGGCTGGGCACTGCGCCCAATCCCAAAGGCCACACCACATTTCCTGACTAAGACAACGAGAGATTTGGGACGTCGACCACATGGACAAATCTATGTTTTACAACACGATGTGAATTCGAACTGCTATTATCTATGATACATGACTGTGCTTAAGGACTGTTACATGCATCAGCCCACAGGAGTATGTTACCAGACAAATCCCCAACAATCCTTAATTAGTTAACATTCTCTTCTTCTTTTTTGTGTGTGATAATCTAATGGTGTTCAAATTGTGACTCCACCAATCACACTCCCAAACAAACAATCCCTAACAGCACATGACGTTTAGTACATAAAGATCTCGTGTGACATTGTCATATTGTATTAACAAAATCCTCATTGTATATTTCAAAGATACAGATAACATATTATCTATTCCCGTGATGGCGTGCCAACTGGATGAACATGGAATTATTCCTATCAGTATCAGTCTAAGAATGAACATTGTATTATATTGTAATCAGTTCAACATGTATGCAAACCACCTGTAACGTGCAACATCCTTAGACATGCAACCATTCGTGTATTTGCGTGATAAAGCAAATTAAGTGGATCGGGAAAAAAAAAGTTGAATGTAATTATCAAGTACTGGAAAGAACGTCGGTCGACGTACCTGCCAAGTATAGTTATTAACCGCTTACACTGCAAGACTACATACAACAAAGAGACTTCCATCCTAAGTAAACCCACCCAAATAGGCTTTAGTGAAAGGTTACGTCAAACTGAAAAAGGCGTTGACAGCCCGGACCCCTTTCCCTTCTCCCCCTCCTCCCACTCACTGTACTCCTCCCTCCCCCAATTTCAAAACGAAGAAAAAAAAACTTCACGCTCCATGTCAAGTCTACATTACAATAATTCATAACAAGCTTAGTTAAGAATAGTTCCTCGCAAATCCTTTTCAGATCAGTTCAATCAAACCCGTACAGAGACGTCATATCCAATTTTATATAATGGTTTAACATTATCACGATGCACATATAACCTTAATTCCGCTCTTACTATTGGCAGGTATGTTTTAGTTGTAAAGCACGACGTGCCTGAGCATAATGTACATATCCAGAAATTGCGATAAATAAATTGACTTTGTAATGTTTTCTAAATGACTTTTATTATTATTATTATTATTATTATTATTATTATTATTATTATTATTATTATTATTATTATTGTTATTATTATTATTATTATTATTATTATTATTATTATTTATTAATAGTTATGATTTTAATAATAATAATAATAATAATAATAATAATAATAATAATAATAATATAATAATTATTATTATAATAATTATTGGAGTATGCTGGTTAAGCGATCATCTGTGGTGCCCCTACGACCTTCGGGTTATGGGACAGGATAGGATAGGATAGGAATAATAATAATAATAATTATTATTATTATTATTATTATTATTATTATTATTATTATTATTATTATTATTATTATTATTCATCTTTATCATCATCATCATCATCATCATCATCATCATTAAAGGTGATTTTTTATTTCAGTCCTTACCCTTGTGCTAAAACAAGGGGGATACGGAGAGGAAGTCAATGGGTCTATTGAGAAGACTACAAGACCCAGTTATCAGTAAACTATTTCGCACTACTGACGGTCTTTGAATAGCAGTCATTTCACAACCCGTTCAAAACAGAATCTGTTCTCCAATCTTGAAAAAAGAAAGAGGCGAGGGTGAGAAACGAGAGAGAGAGAGAGAGAGAGAGAGAGAGAGGGGGGGGAGATAGAGAGAAATGGGGGGGAGGGAGGTAAGGTCTTAGTTAAGAATAGTTCCTCGCAAATCCTTTTCAGAATGGGGATGGTGTGGAGGAGTGAAATGTTTGAAGTAAGTCCCTCCACTCGAGCACTGAATGGGGTCGGGGAGGGAAGGTAGGTGAAAAACAAAAGCAGCTGGAAAGGCCATTCAGTTCAAAGCGGGCTAGTGTTGTAATGGGTTTAGAAAGGCCATTCAGTTCAAAGCGGGCTAGTGTTGTAATGGACAGAAAGGAAGACTTCTTTATGGCGTGACTTGATCGGATTATATTACGTTTTACCAATCAATGTTTCATTCCCTCAAACAAACACTTAGGAATTTTCTCCTCTGAAAATTCTATTCTGGATTACAACAACAACTGCAACAGCTACAACAAGGCGACTAAAATTATGGTTACAATAATCAACTGTCAAAGATCACTTACGGCGTGTACTAAAATTTACAGGAAAAAAAGAAAAAAACAAACATTATTATCATTGTAATATTAACTGTTTGCATTACTAAATATTTCACGATGGAGCAGAAGTTAATATTTGTAGGGAATACTAGAAATACTGTGATAAACACACACACATATTCTAACCGTGCCCACCCTCTTGCATTCCCCAATACATACTACTCACACACACACGCACACACCTCCTTCCCACCCACGGAGAAGCTACCGAAACTCTCCCCCACCCTTCCTCAAATCTCTTCCCTCACCTCTCAATTTTCTCTCCTTTTCCCCCTCTTCTCACCACCTGTCTCTTCACTCAACGACCCTTTTCTTCATCCTCCCTTGTCCCTCTTTCTTTCCTTCCAATCAGAGCAGAGCAATCGATAGTGATAAAAGAGCAGCAAGCTTGTCCTTCCCCTGTAGTCTCCTCTCTGAAAATCCTTATCGGGAAGAGAGGGGACAATAAACTGATACACACCTTCCCCTCCACACCCCTCACCTTCCCCCATACGTCACAATATGCTAACCTACACCACTGCATCCCGTTTCAAGCGTCAATAGTAGGCATCGGCCAGTAGCTTCTTGTTTAGGTTAGTCAATGAAAGCGAAATCATCTGTTCTAATTATACTGTATCATTATTATATAGATATATAGTATATTTTACTACTACTACTACTACTACTACTACTACTACTACTACTACTACTACTACTACTACTACTACTACTATTTATATTTATATAATAGCGCTTTTTCCCAATGAACAATATCAGTTCAAAGCGCAGTACCCACGCATTCATTCTAAACATCCGGCCTCATACGCAATAAAATTAGACACTTGCTAACAATTAAGAGACGAGGGAGGGAGGAGGGGAGTGCTAAGGATGGATGATAGGGTGGGTGGTCTGAATCAAAACAAAAAACAAAACAAAACAAATGGAGGAATGACGACGATGATGATGGGAGGCAAGATTTTCCTCTGGTTTCATTACATCTCTGCCGCAAATCTGTACGACGGAACGAGGGGCCGGGTAGCTCAGTTGGTAAGAGCGTCTTGCTAGTAACCGAAAGGTCGCTGGTTCGAATCCCGGATTGGTCAACGTGTGATCATATTATTTTCCCCTTTACCAACAACTGGCCCGCTGGTGTCAGTATAAATCGGTCCAGTAGTCACCTATATGCGAAAGTGTCGTGTGACTATAATCTACATACAAACAAACAAACGACGAAGCTTCAATACATTAACCTGTGACTATTGAGATCACCGCAAGTTGTTGAATCTACTTAATTTTACTTGAATTAATTCTCTCTGCGGCGCGTATAGTACCAAGTACCTTATCGTAGCGAATGTGAAAACTGCTAGGAGATGGACATTGTGTTGGGTGAAGCCTGTTTCTCTTTCTTGGTGTCAATACGTAAACAGCAAGTGATCGAGTATTCAGATCAACAATAACAATAAAGTGTATGGTTCGTAATCGAGTGAACGATTATCGGCAGCCGGAAGGAACCATAAATACCGATAAAAACCAAATAAAAATAAACGTAATTTTTATGGTTAATAAACCAGCGAAGTGTCTGTGCCTGCCTTCAAGCCTTTAGTTACCGTGTTGAGATACATTGAGGACTGGTAAAAGATGTAATGCATTGTTCGTTCAAAACTATTGCCGGTACTGACGATAAATACCCTTATTGGGCCCCTTCTTGGAAAGTGATCAAAGGACTATTCATTCTCTTTGAATTTACTCCATCCTCCGGCCAGCCATCGGATTATTATTATTTAAAAAAAAAACAGCCGCGTAAAGCCCACGTAACAACACTGCTATTAAGAAGAAGCACAGAGGGCACAGCTAGGCCATTTCAATAGGATTGCCGACAGATTACAGAAGGTTAGAATCAATAACAATGTCGATAGTACTGCTCAAGCGCTTTTAAGCCTCACAACGTTGGGGACCAAAAAAAAAAGAAAAAAAAAAGAAAGAAAAGACGTTTTCACAACTTATACTTTTATGCAACAGAATGCGTTAAAAAATAAACGATAAATAATAAATTTCAAATAAAATAAAATATTTTCTTTTTTTTAAATAAAGCGAACTAAGAATAAATTAAAATAAACCGTGCGCATCGTGCTACGAGGGTTCTAGATAACAGAAAGGAAGTAAGTGAAATTAACATACTCATCATCTTGCTCAATGTTTCCCGACGAAGCAGGGTATGGGTCGGACACTGGTCTTTGTTGACCAGGCTTCCTGTTCTTGCCGGCCTCTCTGTTGGACTGCGCCCTGGTACTGTGGTCCACCACTAGGATGTCCGCGTCCCGGTTTTCCAGTGTCGGCAGCCTATCGCGGCTACTCCGGTCCTGCGACATGTCTGCTGTTGCTGGTGGTGGTTCAGGGCGGCGTTCCGGGGCTCTGGTCCTGCCATCGCCTTTTTTGTCACCAGGCCATCTATCATCTTGCCTGGATCCCTTTATCTGATTAACTCCAGCAACTCCGTTCTTTTGCCCAGCTGCATTCTTGACTATATCTCTATTTCTGTCGGCGGCTGCATTCCTGTCGGAAGGGCCGTTCCTGTGGTCAACCTCATTTCTATCAGATGCTACATTTCTGGCGGTGGTTCCTTTCTTGTTGCTGCCTCCTTTCCTGTCGGAATCTTCATTCCTATCAGAGACTCCATTCATGACAGTGGCCGCCTTCTTGTCAAAGCCTTCATTCATGACAGTGGCTCCCTTCTTGTAAAAACCTTCATTCATGACAGTGGCCCCCTTCTTGTTATTATTTCCATTCCTGTCTGAAACTTCATGCTTGTCGAAAACGTCTTTCTTTGGATTATTAACTTTATTCGTACCAGCCGCTCCGTTATCCGTAGTTCCATTCTTTCTGTCCCAAGCGCTTGTGTGACTGACTATGTTCTTGTGAGGCGCACTCTGGTCAGACACTGCATTCCTCTGCCTGACAGGACTGGCCTCCTCAGCCGACGGCCTTTTGTCGTTGACAGCGTTGCCGCGCCTGTTGTCCTGACGGCCCTCTGACCCCACTGCCTCATGCCGAGTCTTCTCGCTTTTGCCTCGCTTAGTGGTCGGCACGTCCTCTAGCACAGGCTGATGCTTGCTTATTGCCAGTTCTGTCCTACGGGAGTTACGCTTGTCCTGGACAGCCTGTTGCAGGCCAACCCCATTTTGAGATCTGTTCCGTGTGGGTAAGATGTGGTCCGTCATCTCAACATCTTGAGACTGATGGCGTTGTTGTGCATGTGGGCCATTCTTTTTCTGCGGCTGGCTCCGTGTGGTTGTGGCGGCAGCTGGTGAGCGATCAGCGTTGTTGTTAGTGACGGCTCTCTTGTTGTGGTTGACTGGCGGTTCAGGCTGTACAGCTGCAGGATATTTAGGTACTGGTCGCGCTCTGCCCTGTTGGTCACTGACGTCTTGCCTCCGTCTGTCGGAAGCGGGTGGTGGTGTGCTGGTCCTCACCTCGCCAGGGAGAGGTTGCATGCTGATGTCCACCACCCCGTATCTAGGGGACGGACGTGGCTGTCGCTGACCTCGGCCCCCCGCTGCTCCCCTGGGCTGTGGCTCCGACACTCGATACGTCAACGGCGCGTCGTCCACATCACGCTCTGAACGACGGCCGTACTTGGGCTGTACTACGTCATCGTAACGATCATCGCGCTGTGCTGCTTGCCTTTGTGCCTCCCTCTTGTTGACGTGGACGGAAGACGGCGGAAGGATGGTGTTATACAGCACGACGTTGCCGTCTTCTCGCTGAGTATAGCGCATGTCGTCGTCCAGAAGAAAGTCAGTCTCAGGCAGAGTGTGAGCATTGACGTAGCGACCTTTCCTACCACGGCTGGTCTCTGGGTCCATTCTGGCCACGGGCTCCGTCCTGGAGGGTGGCGCACGTCTCCCGTATTTGGGTTGTGGTCTAGCCATGGCAGTACGCTATTGTCTCTACACTGGATCGTCCACAATCACACAGAACAAATCACTCTTTAAGTTTTCGTGGGTTTGTGTGCGTGTGTGTGTGGGTGTGTGGGTGTGTGTGTTTCGTTGTTGCTTTTCAAGTCGAACAGATAACGAAACTCTTGAAAATAACACTGAAGTGGCAGCAGAGATAGCACAAAGACATTCGCTGTCCCACTACTAAAAGCGCTCTGTCCGTGAAATAGCGCTTAAACATTAAACCCCATTTTACGGAAGATGTTATTTGTTTGGCTTGTCGCCCTAGCAACACCTCTCATCAGCGAAAACAATAGACTATAACAGTAGCACGTTCACAAACAAACGGCACACTGCTGCTGTAGACAAAAACAGTGCACTGAAATGCTACAATGTCACTGTACGCTGAAATGCTGTTAACAGCAAGTATCGGTCAACGCTAAATGCTAGTTTTGTGACAGCGCTTCAACGAGAAATTTCCCTATTACTTCAATTAATATGCTTACTGAAATGCCTATAGACTCCTCAGGGCAGACGAAGCGTGTCGTGGTGGGACGATGCTGTTGCGGACAGAATCCCGACACTCACATTTTCAATAGCGCGTGATGCGCTCGATATATTATGGTCACGGGTAGCGGATCAGGGAGGTGATTGGATTAACCGTTATCGTCTCTTTCACAGGCTCTCTTCAATTTCAGGCCGTCGTCGATAACAACAAGCGCCAGATGTTGATTGGATGAGGCGTTATTTATTTCACACGCAGGCTTCCTTCGTCAATTTTCAGGATGCCACCGAATTTATTTTTTTTGGGTGGGAACCCCATAGACTTCGTAATTCCACTGTTTACTCTTCACAGAAACCAGTAGAATAACTTGCTGGCTGCTTTTTTAAATGGTTAATAAAATGAAATGAAGTAATCAGCTGTATATGCTAGCTTACAGTTTCAACCTCAATAAAGCATTTAACCCCCAGTAGTTTCAAATGAAATAAAGTATGTCGCATTTGATGAAACAATATGAAGTATTTCGCATTTAGTGAAACACAATGAAGTTAATGACGCATAAATGCGACAGCTTTGCAGAAGTTTTGAGTGAATTCAGAATCATCTTATGTATCCAAACCTTTGAAAACAACAGTGAACTAGAAAAACAACAGTGAACTAGAAAAACCCAGTACTTTCAAGCGTGTTTTGCAAAAGACACAAATGATAATGGCACGTCAAGCATAGCTAAGTCCTGTCCTATCTCGTTAGCGTTCTCTCTATTACTCAGTCGATGGTTCTCAAACGTGCTCCGATACAAATCGTGAACTTTAACTCCCAAATAGAATACTGCATATACTTATACTGTAGACCACTGCAGATAGACTATTGCAAAGCCACTACTTTAATCCTGCTCGTAAGTAAATCTATTTCATTCTCAGGCTTACAACGCCACAATTCTACAGCATTCAGTTCCACAGTTTCTGCGATATATTTTACCACAAAAGAACAGCTGAATGTTACCAATATAGAACAGTTGATAAAGCAAGTTCAGTAACCAATGTCTACTCAATTTGGATGGGAAGTCTTCTCTGAGCGATCCCGTTCATTGTCTAGCCATTCAGTGTCAGTACCGCACCTTTTTCCTTACAACAACGTCCGTAACTGTGCTGCCCCTGGACGCCAAAGCCTATACCACCGAACTCACAAAACCTATTATAACTGTCATAAAAAAGAGTTTAACAATAGGTTGCTAAAAACGGAGAGCGGTGATGCTGATGAAAACAATAGTTGATAAAACGATCACAAAACAGTGTGTCCGCGATTCCTCTGTCCAAATCTTACTCGCGTCGTCCACATCTGTGCTATCTCTGCTGCCACTTCAGTGTTATTTTCAAGAGTTTCGTTATCTGTTCGACTTCAAAAGCAACAACGAAACACGCACACACACAACGGTGTTGTAAGATTTGGACAGAGGAATCGCGGACACACTGTTTTGTGATCGTTTTATCAACTATAGTTTTCACCAGCATCACCGCTCTCCGTCTCACAGTGACAGAAATGGTTTTAACTGTGCATTTTGGAGTTCAATATTTAAACGGATTTACACGGAGCTGGCTAGAGCAGCGATGCTGATGGTGGTGACAGGACCAGGCCAGAAATGCGGCGTGACACAAAACTAGCGAAACAAGGCAAGAAGAACAAAAAAAAAGGGGGAGGGAGGAGTGAGGGGAAGGCAACAACCCGAGTATCTGGGACTGCTGAGGCCTGCACGTACACAGTTTGTATAGGATTCGTTGATCCCGGACTCTCAGTCTGAGCAAGACTGCGCAGAACAACAAAGGCGTTGTTAGAGACACGGGATGTTTCTAAGGGTGGGGGACAAACACAACAAAGCCGTCAAGCAGCTGATGCGGAAATGTGGGGAGGGATGAAAGAAAAACAGTGTTATCATGTTCCCCATTGTCAAACGGTAAACGGTGACGACTTATTCATCGCTTCTTGTCGTCCATGTCGCCTTTCAAAATAAATGTCACAAACAGGCAACGGATGAAGATGACCCCTGCAAGTTTTTCAAAGAGCTGTTGGCATGGCATGTGCAAGTTTGTCACTGAGCGGCCAAAAGTGCCATAGCAATGGTGGTGACAAAAGCCAAGTTTGTCATAGAACGGTCAGTGTCATAGCAATGGTGTTGGCATTTGCAAGTTTGTCAAAGAGGGTTCGAGTTCCAGAGCAATGTGTAGACATCTGCAACTTTTTTCCACATAGTTCCAGAGCAATGTGACCATGGTGCACCAATGGAGTGAACGTTGTTTGACTAACACAATGATGTATTGAAGGATGGACTGCGATGGCGTTACAATCAACAGTCGCGTTTGCTTATCCGGTTTACCGCACAAGTTTAAGTGCACTGGGGCGTGGAGGTACTAATGACAAAAACTTCTGTATTCGGGTTTGAGGTGCACATTGCGAAACATGCGTTACTAGTTGGTTTAAAAATTACTAACCTATCTCGACGGACATATCAGTTACCACGTGATAGGTTCAAAGTCAACGAACTAAACTAATGAAGGATGAAACTGGGTAGACGGTAAACAGATTTTTGCCCGAGTTTAGCACATCTTTACACGTCCGTAGCAACTTTGGAAATTTATTTTAAAGGATGTGTAGTTTACGGATACATAATAATAATCTATATCTTTATCTACCAAAGAAGCAATCAATAGAATAGAAAAGGCATTTTTTAAAAAATACAATTATCCACCCCAATATTCGTTGCATGTTGGTTTTTCTAGATCTGTTGTAACATTAGCATATAGAATTCTTTTAAATTCATTACGAACTCAATTTTGTAAAAAATATTTTTTGCTCATGTAATTGTGCTTTTTTTTTTACTGGTTCATGTACTGTTTAAATGCACTGATTTTGACTTTTTGCTACCAGTGGAAATGAAAAACATTATGATACTACGTGATTTACATTTTTCAGTTTGTTTAAAGCTGGCAAAATGTTTTATTTATTTATCTGTTGGAAGATTTATGTAGAATTTTTTGTTCAGTGACTATAGTATGTGTAAATTAAATCATAGAGGTATGAAGAGAGAAAGAGAGAGAGAGAGAGAGAGAGAGAGAGAGAGAGAGAGAGAGAGAGAGAGAGAGAGAGAGAGAGAGAGAGAGTGTGTTATTTAATTTATTTTATTTTTTTCTTAGCTGTTCTTGTTAATGAGTTGATTTTTTGATATAGTTAATTATTTACATTTGTTCAGTAATAATAATAATATGCTCGTTTTCTTATTTTCAATGTCTAAATCACTTAGGTGGATAGTAGACAATAAATAAGTAACACACATAATAACACACGTGTAACCTGAACAATAAAATATATTTATTTTATGAGATGGTGTGATGGCCGTTGACTAACCCTAATCAATGAACGAATCATATTTTATTTCAGTCTCAAAACAAAAACAATGCCTTATAGAGACTACACTAACCCTAACCCTAACAGAAAATGGCGGTGCAACTGTAAATGAACAGTGCGACAGTGATGATTCGTTATAGAGATCTGCAGAGAACGCCTAAAACGTTTCGCGTTTAGCACTGATATCAAGACACCATCCATGCGTCTAATAATAATAATAATAATAATAATAATAATAATAATAATAATAATAATAATAATAATAATAATAATAATAATAATAATGGAGGCTATACGCGCCTTATTCCTAAATTAGACTCAAAGAGCGGCGATCTGTAACCAACATACACGCTGGCATGTTACAGACACTCACTCCTATATGCACAACAAACACATTGATCACTCAAACATGTGGTGCGAAAGGCAGTCGCTATTAACAAAATGAAAAAAATCGGATTTGTATTTGTGACATTTTAGATTGACTGAATCCAATACCATTATTGAAGGGAGTGAGGAAATATGAGTACCCGGAGACCCTCTGTGACCTGAATAATCACATAAGTTCGCCCCTGCGGCAATCGAACCCGTGATCTTCGGCATAGGACACCCGCGACTAACCCACTACGCCACGAGGCCACCCCACGTCTGTCAATCATGCTGCTATAGAGGGTATCTGAGGCAGCTGAGAGACACGCCAACACTGCCTATGCTTGACAGATCTGTTGATAGTTTGTCGTGCATGCCGCATCCCAGCAGCCGTCGCCACAATAAAGACCAACAATACTGAAGCGACGCGCATTAGGCATGGAGCATACAGTTTGTCAACCGTATCGCCAGTAAAACCTGTAATCTAGGCAACCGGCAAAAACACCGATGAGCACTGATGAATCTCTCTCTCTCTCTCTCTCTCTCTCTCTCTCTCTCTCTCTCTCTCTCTCTGCTTGTCTCCCTTTTCATTTGTAATAGTTCCTGACATCACAAAGACCGCTTTCCGCCTACACACAGTAAAGATTAAAACATACGTCAATTGGGTACTCAAGCGATTGATCAGGCCAATCAAATAATTATAATATTGTGTTTGTTAAGAATAAGGTTCATTACAGAAAGCACCCTAAGAATACCGCCAAAACCTAAATCTAAAATAAAGTTAAAAAATAGAGTTAGCATGGAGTGCTAAATTAAGTGACATGAAAGTGAATATTTTAATATTGAATGCATTCCACCAGTCAGCTGATCCGTCTGTTATTGCCTTTATGGCGCCCCCACCCTTCCTTCCTCCCACCCTACCCCACCTCTCTCTCTCTCTCTCTCTCTTTTTTTTCCCACTTCCATGAAAGTGCAAATCAGCTGGCCATAATGGAAAAAGGCTTTGTTTGGAGTGCTCACAGGCCATAATAGTCTTAATGCTTTAAACAGACAAACAATCTTTAAGTTGTTGACACGATGATTCAACCTATCTATGCATCAGAGGTAGGGAGCTTGTTAGTCAAAAAAGATCCAACAGAAAATGTACATTTATTTGCATGTAAAAGGTTAATAAATGTAGCACTAAGAATCCCAAACAAAATGATGCATGGCGACTTGAGATTCAATGGTTATATCAAAGTTGAAATATTGTTTCAGATTGTTGAGGATTGATGACAATCGGCTCCCAAAGCAAGCGTATCGCATGCTGTGTACCATGGACAGTAATGGAAAACATAACTGGATGTCTGAAATGAGACCTATTTCGGAAAGAACTGGCTTTGCCTTCGTGTGGCTATCCCAGGGTGTAGGTCATCAAAAGAAGCCAATTTATCAATTTAAACCGAGACTTATGGACATCAACAAATAAGACTGGAATGCAGTCTTAAATGATAGTAATAGTTTAGTCAGTACAAGCGGATTAAGATCAATTTGAGGACAGAAATATATATATATTATATATATATACTTGGACTGTATTAAGCAAAAGTGTTTTAGAGACTCGTGTGTGCGATTGAGGCTAGGTATCAGTAATCTGAAAGTACACAAGAATAGATACATCACACAGTGTGTATCAAATGACTGTCCCTTCTGGCCCGGAGCTGAAGAAACGGAGCTGCACATGACAAGCTCACGGTGGTGAAGAAACGGAAACTCCGATGGTATGGCCAAGTCACCAGAGCATCAGGCCTTGCAAAGACCATCCTGCAAAGCACAGTGCAAGGAGGTAGAAGAAGAGGGAGACAGACAAAGAGGTGGGAGGACAACATTCGAGAATGGACTTGCTTGAGATTGAGCGAAGCCATGCATGAGGTTTGCTGAGGACAGAAAAAGATATTGTACGCTGGTTAAACGATCATTTGTGGTGTCCCAACGACCTTCGAGTTATATGATAGGATAGGATAGGATAGGAACAGATTTCCTCCAAACACGTTTAACGAGGTGAATGTTTTTAATCAGGAAAGACATTTGTTCAGATGATGGCATGCATGGATGAAAGAATGATCAGGCAGAATGCTTGTTTCTTTTAAAATGTTTCTAAATGAGAAACAACAACGAACTTTAGGTAGGAGGCTGTTCACATTCAATATTTTGTTGTGTTTGGAAGTTTTGTGTTTACAAGTTAATACTTTGAGCGTGGGTTTGGCCAACGCATCGATTAAAGAAGTAATAAATATTGAGTTTGGATCTGCATAGTAATGTGAATGATATATATCATTTCATTATCAGTCTTTATAAACAACAATATTCATAATTGGCACGCAAAATAGATGGTTTTATTGTTTAGATCGATCTATTTATTCTTAATACTCCCATTGTATCTCTCATCCTCTTCATATGAGCAAATTGCTTTATTCAATAAAATAAAGTCTAAACTCTCTCTCTCTCTCTCTCTCTCTCTCTCTCTCTCTCTCTCTCTCTCTCTCTCTTTCTCTCTCTCTCCCCATACAGTATTCTTGACCTCTCTCATAACCTGAAATTTCAGACGCACCACTTAATAATTAAATTACGATCATCATTGATTGTTGAAAGAATATTACCTACAAGCGAATCAAAACTAACGAACTGTACCAAAAGCACTTAATGCACCATTTACTAAGTCAATGAGTGTTTCAGTACTGAAACTGTTTATACATTGTAAGTTTTAACCGGTTTGAAAAAAAACCAACTTAGGTGAAGTGCGTAGTAGTTGAAATAATAAAACAAGCCAATTGCAAAGTAACCAACGAATTGTGCATAATAAGTAAATGTAAATGACAAATATAATATCATTAGTGAATAGTCTAGCATTGAGACTTTATTTCATTGACCATTCAAATGATCGGAGTAAATGGATCTCCTCGATGGAATTGTTTACAATTCATAGATAAGCAGTACCAACAAGCATTGATTTATTCAAGCCATTCGCACAAAAAATGGCAAACCACAATCTACTGCCTTCAGAAACTCATAAACCTTCAAGTCAATAGCCGAATCATTCAGACCTTTTACGCTGCTTTTATAGAGTCGAATTCTTACTTTCTTTAATTTGCTGGTACGGAAGTTTGTGCGTGAAAAACAGAAGTTTGCTTGATGGAGTGGTGAATGTTTGTAGGAAGGTTGTGGGTGTGAAACAAAAAGGCCTGCACGTGTTATATGAAAGGCGTGTTCTGCAAAAAGCTCTTTCCATCACCCATGATGAAAGTCACGTGCTTGCTCACCACTTCCAACTCCTACCTTCTGGCCGGCGCTTCCGAATGCCTAAGATTTGTACCTTAAGAACTAAAAACAGTTTTAACCACATTCTGTACGTCTACTTAACAGATAATAAATTGAACCAGTTGTACAAAACGTGTGTGTGGGTGCGCAAATATGCACTGTTGGACTATGCAAATTATAATCCTGCAGTATTTGATTGTATACCACTTTGTAATTGTTCATAAAAATAATAAAGTTGCCGTATTTGTATCCAATCCAATGTCCACTTATATGGCGTTCAATAAATGCATTTGTAACATTTGTGAATGGCTTGAATAAATCAATGCTTGTTGGTACTGCTTACCTATGAATTTTAAACAATTCCATCGAGGAGATCCATTTACTCCGATTATTTGTAACAACAAACGAGTTTTATTCTCAAGGTCAATTAATATTGTTATTATGCTGTATATTTGTGTTTACAGTTTGTACACCACAATGCAATTTCTTGAAAGAGATAATAAAGTTGTCTTATCTTGTCTTACCAATCCACTTCTTGTGTACCGTTTGCTTACCATTTCTATAGATGACCTGCTTAGTACTATAGTAAATGAACTGTACATTGGTATTGCTAATAAAATTAGGGGCAAGCGGAAATAAGAAGCATTCCTTTGATTTCTACCCCAAGTACTTTTCAGCGCAACGTACCGTAGTTGATGTAGGGGCCTTAATCAGCTCCGCTGGTGCTTGAAAGTTCTAGAGAGAACTTAAACTGAAGTCACATTAGCAACAATTCTGCTACCATGTTTAACATTAATAACGCATGCAGTCACACGGTAAACTAAAAATCAGCAACATCTGCACCAAAACAATGCGCACTCCGCAAATCTTCAGAGAGCTGCGTTCTCTTTGCGCTGCTATTTTAGTTGTAAAGAACATGGCTGACTCAACGGATAGCGATGATAATATTATTATTATAGTTCTGTATAAAGTAGTGGAAAATAAATAGCGGAAGAAAATTAGGCAGTATTGGTTGAAACCTTGGCATGACTACTGTTTGACTGCGCATTTAGCAGTGATGTCGTTTTCGTCGGCAAATCGGCCATTCACCGATAAAATTCCAAATTGTCCGAAAGAGTCATGTTGTGATCGGCCCGCTGTCCTAAGGTTTTACGCCTCCTTCGGCCAACCTTTGTCCGTTTTTTGTTTGCTTGTCTCATGTCTGTTTCGCTGTTATTGCTTCTGGCCATATTAATTTCCTATCGGATAAATAAAGGTGCTATGAGTTATTGTCGAACATCGCGTATCGGAAGCATCAAGCAGACGACACATGCATCACCAGAGAGAGTTACATGTAGAGTAACTCCCCTTGTTGCTTCCGTCAATAACACTTTTCGTTTTCGAAATGCCACCGAAAAAGAAGCCAAAACTTATCAGTGGCCAGCGCTTCCTTTCGTTTGGTGTTGGAAAGAAGTCGAAATGATGGCCGAAAGATTTTCAAAATGTCCTAAAGGTTTGTGACTGAATCGGCCAAATGGCATATGCTGAAAATTTCCAGCAACATCACTGATTTAGTGGCGAAGCCATCGTTGGGCGAAGCTTATGCGTTCTGATTCGCTACTATAACACAATGTTGCTGCAGTACACATTTAGAGCGGCAGGTTCTAAATCACGAAATGAAAAACGAAAGATGTTTTAGACATGGTCACACACGAAACACAGTCAAAGCATGAAAATATTCGTGTGTTTCACAAATGTTTCGTGTTGTGTTTGGCTGTTGTGACTTCAACTTTAGAGCTAGTCACAGGCAGTGAATGAATGAACATTGAGGTTTAACGTCTACAGCCACCATTGGCGATATGGCACACGGGGATAACCATCCCAGGGAAAGAGGGGTAGGGACCTGAATTAACAATGAACCACCAAAGCAATCATGCTGCTAAAATGCAGTGAAAATGGCCACATTTTATAACGCCCACCACGGGATTCGAACCTGGGTCATCGGTGTGCCAGGCGAACGCTGTACCACTTGAGCTACGGCGGTGGGCCTCACAGGTAGTGTCGTGTAGAGCGACATAAATACAGCCTTTGGAACTAGCAGCTCTCGAGGCTGAAAGAAAGATCTGAAGACTTTAGAGCTAACAAATAGTGTACAGTGTGATAGATAAGCTTACATACGGTCTGGGGAACTAACTCCCTAGGTGCTTAAAAAAACTCACTTTGATCACAAAAGATCTGTTTGACATTCACAGTGAATGCTACCCCACTGAAAACAATAGCTTGCAAAAAACAGCAACTCTTTCAAAAGAATAGTTGTTTTTTTTTAAATCAGAACATTCCGTCGTTTGTGTGCGTGTGTGTGGGTGTGTGTGTGTGTGTGTGTGTGTGTGCGTATGTGTAATTATTTTTAGCTACCGCATTACCGCTCAAAAAACAGTATTTAGTAGAGCGCATTAGTGTACCGTCAAACAGAGGACATCACTCCCTGTCAGAACAGCAACTCTTTGAGAACAGAAAGGAAAAACTCAACAGTAGCTGTTAGTTTGAGCAACGGAAGCCGGCTCTTTCTCATTGTTTAATGTTAATAACAATGCCAATTTTAGGGTAAACCCGTTTTCGCCAAAAATAAACAGTCTTCTACTTGGTGCCCTTTAAAAAAGATCTACAGAGATCTTAGAGCTAGCCGCAAAAAACAGTATTATCTTGTAATCTAGTTCCCCTGGTGCTGTACAGTTTCACAGAACTTGTAAAGAGCTAGTAAAATTAATATTTTTACAACAACAACAACAACAGTCTACAAGATGAAATCCCACACTGCCTGCGCACCTAGTTTAATAGCTGGTGCTGGAAAGATCTAAGAAGATCTTTAGAGCTGGCATTGTACAGTGTGATATATAATGTACGGTCTTGTAGACGCAAATCTCAAAGGTCTTATATAGAAGCTAGCGGTTTCATGGGTGTATTGGTATAGGGAATTGGTGAAGCGTGTCTAACTGACATTAACAGCCAGCTTACAATACAGTTGGAGCTCATAAAACAAGCCTTTGTCTTAAGCCACGGTCACAGTCATCAACAGATCTTTCTTGTGAAAACAGCGCTCTTGTTTTAGCAACCCACCAACAAACACGGCACCGGTACTAATTAGCACCGTCTGTACAGACCTGCAGTCTTCTTTCCCAGCGCCCCTCACCTTCTCACGCAAGCTCAAGTCGAAACACTCTAACCCTCCCCTCCCACCCCCTCTTCTCCCACCCCATACCTGTACTGAACAAGGATATTATGCTTTCTCAATGAAGGAGAGAGAGAGAGAGAGAGAGAGAGAGAGAGAGAGAGAGAGAGAGAGAGAGAGAGAGAGAGAGAGAGAGAGAGAGAGAGAGACTAACGGGGGACAAATAGTTTGTAGGTACCAGTTGTCTTCTCAGAGGTCCGTGCACTCACTTGTAGCACGAATCGTAGGGCAACACCGGCTGACATCTCTATGTGCCGCGATCACTGACCCTCTTTTTATTTTGTCTTTACTGAGAAAAAAAAAGTTCGGTTATGTTCAAAAATCTTTTTTCGTAGGCCTTTCCTCGTTCCCAGGTTATTTGAAAGTATCCGGGCATCACTCTAATTTGTTAACATTAGAAAAAATGTAACATGCTAAATTACATTACATTACATTACATTACATGATTATTGCTTTAGGTTCAGCGGACTCTTCCGAGCCAAATCAGGACCAAACATGCTAAATATCGAAACAAATAAAGATTTGTTTAATTCTACCGAGTACAAAAACTGTTTCTATGCAATGAGCATAAGGGCAACTAAGTAACTATTAGTTCATGCTATTTCAACATATTTGAAACAATTTCTAATGTAACCCATACCAATTTTTTTTTTAATATCATGCTGACAACCAACGTCAAAAGAAAGTAGAAGGGCAAAGCCCATATGACTCACATGCTCCTTATGGAAACTGCAATTTTTAACATGAAAATGACTCGCTGCCAAGAAAAGAAAAAAGAAACAGTGGCATTACAATGCAAAGTAATACCGAGTAATATCGACTTTGATTTTTCTATGCTCTTGACCTTGAGATGACACTGACCTCCGGCTCCAAATACACTCATGTAATATCAATAAACGACATCAAAATTTGTATGATGCCCCCAAAAAACTACCTTGGGATGACCTCGACATTCTGTGACTTTGACCTTAGTATCACCTCGACCTACACGTGACGTCTCATGCTCACGTATGACCAAAAAACCCAATGTTGTTGCATAATGTTACGTCTGAGACGCGCACGATAGATCCGATCGTTTTGTTTTGCAAAGCGTGCAATAACCGAGTGTATTCACCTTTGATTTGGTTTTGTGTTGTTGCTAGAAGAAGCGTTGTATAATGTTTATAATTTTCGTTGGTCGATATTATTGGAGAATTTTCTAGAATCAGTAAGAGTATTTATTAAACATTTCTTAACTGGGCCGTTGTTTTTTTCATTTCCGATGTAGGTTTACCTCTTTAAAGGACGAATTTTACTTTTTTATTGCTACCTATCACTGATTTTTGGGGGTGGGGAACAAAGATCTAGATACCTTTCACTGCTTTTTGTAACCTCTTAACAATACCTCTTCCAGGAACCAAATATATGCGTTTTGAGCTCTATCTTACGCGGAATCATGCTTAGTAGTAGTAGTAGTAGTAGTAGTAGTAGTAGTAGTAGTAGATACAGGTGTATGTAGATAGCGCAAGGTAGAGAACAGATGGCTCGCTAAGCTCTATAATGAACATTGAAGTTTAACATCCAACCCATCATTGACGATATGGCAAACAGAATAAAACCTATTACCTACTACAGTGGAACCTCCGGTATACGACCGTCCAAAATCTGAGAAAAAACGGTCTTATAATACAGGTGGTCTTATACCGGAAACAAGGGGTGGGGTGGGGTGGGGAGGGGGGTCAGGCTCGGAGGGGTATGTAGTCATAATTTTCACACTCACTGGCATGTATTCTCTGACAAAGGAAACTGTAAAACATGTTTCATTTTTAGCTTTGTCTTTTATTCACAACTTCAAAAATAGAAAACAGTCGAACCACTGCCAGACGCATTCATTCAAGTCTGTCAGTGCAGAAGCTCTCAGTTTCGATGTTTCCCTTTTCGCCACTTTCTCCACTCTCCCATCGTAGTTTCACAGATTCCTTACTTATCCTTTATGATGAGCTGCTTTTGGGTCTTCTCAACGTCCAAACTTCTTGCAATAGACAAACAACTATCCCCATTGTCACTTCTTTCAATCACTTTCATTCTCTCTGCCAAACTCAAAACGTTCCTCTTGCGCAACGCCATTTTGACAGCCAGTGTAGGCAAGTAATGTCCCTTATTTGCGAACCGGAAATAGCAGACAACAGCAGGCGTACACTAACATGAGAGAAAAAACGAAAGGTACAGACAGCAAAGTAACTGATATCTCTTTTAAATTGCCCTAAGACGGTCGTATAAAGGGCTTAAGACACGGTCGCTGGTCGCATAAACGAGGTTGTCGCATACCAGAGGTCATTTATTATTGGAAGTGAATCCGTCAGAAGTATTCAGGTCACATAACGGAGGGAGTCGTATACCAGAGAGCCGGATACCGGAGGTTCGACTGTATACGGAAGGACAGCAGAAACAAACAAAGAAAAAAGAGCACGGTGATATAATAGCGGCTACATAAAACCTATTACGTACTACGGAAGGCAAGGACGTAACGTGCTTTGTGTACGTTGTCGATGGCCAATATTCAATAAACAGATACAGTTTGCCATACACACACAGGGCAACAATGATCAAACATGCGGGCCACTCCCTAAAAATAAAAACCAAAGAAATGGTCACTAATTAAAAGCAATAGCAAAAGAATCCGTTCTACCCTGTTACTGGGACGGATGGAATAATCACACAACACAGATCACACATTTAAACACGAATGTTACACTTGAACGAACGATATACAATAAACACGACTATTACTTTAAAATAATGGTTTCGGTATCGGAGCGGCTACTATTGTTTACTCATTATTGATTTTAGTCCCCCAATCATGCACCATAATTAAACAAATAATATATATTTTTTATTTTATTTTTATTTATTTTAACAACTTTATTAACACCAAGGCGAAATTCGGGCACTTTCATTTTCGAAAGTACAGCAGCCCCAAGTGAAGCGCTTTTTCCAAGGTACATGCTGGGTGTGTTCTTGTCACCAGCACTCACCCGTCTAGGACATGAGCGTCAGGATCTTTAAAGTCCGTTATGATGGAATGCATGCGACACAGACTAGACCTTGGTTTATACTCTCATCCGAAGGAGTAGGAATCGGGAGTAAAGTTTCTTTCCCAAGGACACAACACAATGCCCCGGCCTGGGCTCGAACTCGGGACCTTCAGATCCGCAAGCCCACGCTCTAACCACTCGGCCACCTTGAAAAATTCCAATCCAACATACTGTTTCCATATTAGCCCTCACACTCCCTTAAAGACTTGGGAGGACATATTAAATGCTTTTCTCCTTCTTCGCATCCTGTCTTCTCATTATTTTGTGTATGCTGGATATTAATGGTGTCAGCGCCTATAGAAGCTATCCGAGCTTGTACGCAATATAAGCGACTACGCCTTCTCCAGGGGAGGCAGCCCAGAATTTCCCGATCAAAATGGATAATAAAGTGTCAAAAAAAAAAGAACAATCCCTCTCATTATCATCACCATCGTCGTCGTCATTATAAGCATCAGTCCTTTGATATTGCTACAAAATTTCTGTTGAACCACTATCGTCGCATCATTGAGTCTCTTCTCACATATTGCGGTATGATCTTTTTTCCATCCTTATGTGTCTGTGAAAAAACCGAGCTTCTCAATGTCTTTAAAACCTCATCCAAGATAATCAACCTCCCAGTACCTTCCATAACAGAGATCACAGACAGGGCAATACTCCGAAAGGCATATGCAGTCTCAGCGAAAGGAGGAAGATAAGAAGAAGAAGAAGAAGAAGAAGAAGAAGAAGAAGAAGAAGAAGAAGAAGAAGAAGAAGAAGAAGAAGAAGAAGAAGAAGAAGAAGAAGAAGAAGAAGAAGAAGAAGATTTGCGGATTCATATTTGTCTGAGGTACTCACTACCTACACTACAACTCGTTCTTTGCGCTCATCAGATGAAAAACTGTTGAAAACGCCCAAGCGTCGGCTTAAAACAGTTGGCGAGCGGACTTTTAGTTTTCAAGCACCTGAGGTTTGGAATGCGCTGCCTGCCGATTTAAGACATTGTACAGACCTTGTATCCTTCAAGAGCTGCTTAAAAAGGCACTTGTTCCGCAAGGCGTTTTCTGTGTAAATAGTATGAACAGTAATAATACTTTTTCAATGATGCTGTACATGATGTAGTGCGAATGGTGTGATGATGCGTACGAACGATGTGTGTAAGCGCATTGAGTTTTTATTCTAATGAAAAATGCGTTGTATAAATGCAATTTATTATTATTATTATTATTATTATTATTATTATTATTATTATTATTATTATTATTATTATTATTATTATTATTATCCATCTCATCCCCTTCATGGAGAGTTGAAGCCGCTACCGTCAGGCAGGAGATTCAGAGTACCCCCTTGCCGAAAAGTGAAATACAAACTCTCATTTGTTCCAAATGACAACAACAGACTGAATCAAAGGGCTGGGAGTTCTGCATCATCATCATCGTCATCATCCTCTCGGGGATGCACTCAGTAGAGAGATGAAGATGTCCCCCCACACCCACATCCCTCATCTCCTCAAAGGACTGTACAGAATGTATGGTGACGGAGGAAGTAATGTATGAGTTCTTGAGGCCGATGTAATGTTATATTACACAAGTACACATCAGAGGAAATCCCACCAATACCAGTAATATAGATAAATAAATCCTATCCTATTCCATGCCGTAACTCTGAGGTCGTTGGGGCAATAAATAAATAAATAAAATAATGAATTAATAAACTAGGTGTGTAGTGGGTGTATAGTGAAGGAAGAGGTTGGGTTAAGGCAGAAGAGAGAAGATGTACAGGTTTATAAATTAATCAATCTTATAAGAAGGTGGGTGGGTGGGGTGGAAAGTGTGAAGACCAGCAGACAGCTAGCCAATGGCTTCTTGCTGTATTAACAAAGCATACATTACTACAAAAAGAAAAAAAAGTGCGGAAGAGAGAGACAGACAGACAGACAGAGAGAGACACACACACACATAGAGAGAGAGAGAGAGAGAGAGAGAGAGAGAGAGAGAGAGAGAAAGAGAGGAGAGGAGAGGAGAGATTGTATTTACTGAGGAGAGGGGTGTTCTATTGTCTTGTAATATTATTATCTTTTGCCATGTATTCACTGTGACAAAACACATTTTCCTTGTTTCTGTGGAATGAAGATTTCGACTTAACTTGACTTGATTACCTCCACGTCTCCTTCTTCTTCATTTATTGTTCTTCATCAACGCTTTATCTCCCTCTCCTCGTCCCCCTCATCCTTCTCCTCTCCTAATCCACATTCTTCTTCTTCTTCTTCTTCTTCTTCTTCTTCTTCTTCTTCTTCTTCTTCTTATCTTCCTCCTTTCGCTTTTAACTGAAAATGGATAGCCAGATGAAACTGGATGCTGTTGGACTATTGTGTGTCGGGATTGATGTGGAACAACACGCAAACACTTAATGAAAGGCGCCACCTTGAGAAGCCACAATAGCACTGGTTGTCAACAAAACACGGTCGATGTCGTGCTTTATGTGTGAAAGAAAGCGAGAGAGAGAGAAAGAGAGAGGAAGAGAGAGAGAGAGAGAGAGAGAGAGAGAGAGAGAGAGAGAGAGAGAGAGAGAGAGAGCCTACGCGCGTGTTGATTTCACGGATTTTTCATGACTGGTGTGCGTGTGTGGGTGTGTGTGTGTGTGGGTGTGGGTGTGTGTGTGGGTGTGTGTGTGTGTTTGTGTTGCATTCGTGTGCGCGCCTTGTCTGAATGCATACGAATGTATCATATGCGTACGCGAGTGCGTAAATGTGTTCGAGTATTTGGCCTCGAGATATAATTGCCATTACGGATATCATAACCAAGGTAATAATGCGATTACCGTTACTGCTCCAAGTCCAACCAGGCCACTCCCCTTTAAGTTTTTAACCACCGTTTATTCTGGGAACCGCACACACCAAAACAAAATCTAACGTGTCTCTTACACGGCCATTTGACCAAGTCACACAATCTTATCAAGCTGCCTTTGCACTAGCCTACAGGGCAGACTGTTAATACTGGACACAGCAATTACACCATCTATATTCTTCACGGTCATATGACAAAGGTACTGCCTAAAGTATAGCATACAATAAACTATTCAGGCTGACTTTTTACATTTTTGTCGACAGATCATACAACGCGTGTGATTCGGTCATTTGACTACCGACGTGTCTTCAGACAAGGTTTCATTTCTACAATATATATTAGAGTGAAATTCCAAAGGGATAAATAGTAGCAGAAATAGCTGCAGTGTCAAGACATTGTTAGTTCGTTGGTTTATTGATCCGAGGTAAACGAAACTCTCAGTGCCGTCTATACACTGGACAAACCAACCAAGTGGCCTTATATTTAATGTTCGCTAAACAAAATACACGGCTAATTAAGCACATAGCGTTGGAAGCTAAGATTACTGCGATGCACGCTTACAATCTTTATGGACACTTTCAACTGTCCAATATGCAAATCGAAACAAGAGGACGAACAAATGAAAAAGAAGAAGAAGAAAAAGAAGAAGAAGAAGAAGAAGAAGAAGAAGAAGAAGAAGAAGAAGAAGAAGAAGAAGAAGAAGAAGAAGAAGAAGAAGAAGAAGAAGCAAAAGAAGAAGAAGAAAGAGGAGGGGGAGGAGGAGGAGAAGAAGAAGGAACCGAAGGAGGAGGAGAAGGTACATCCATTATTCTATGGGCAGAAGATGGGTACTGAATACTCTGGCAATATGTAAGAGTTAGTTAGTTAGTAAGTCATTGCTTATAGGGTCCGGCGGACTGCAAAGAGCCTAATCAGGACCACAACATGGTTGAAAGCGGATTCACCCCCGATCCGTATAAAAGATCTGCTGAAACAACCCTA
Source organism: Oncomelania hupensis (assembly GCA_036898135.1). Lineage (NCBI taxonomy): Eukaryota > Metazoa > Mollusca > Gastropoda > Littorinimorpha > Pomatiopsidae > Oncomelania > Oncomelania hupensis. Next base: position 24,312,027 of record CM072526.1, read on the forward strand.
ACGATAACACTAAAGCCACTACCCCAACCGGTCACTTTACAATAAAGGCATCCCATGCAGGGAACGCTGAGGATGTACTCTTATCGATTTATCGAACCCCGAATAGAATATAAAGATTATTATAAAATATTAACAAAACACCTACATATAAAATGCCTACATTGCTAAATAATAATACCAAATAAAGCCCTATTGACCATTTGGCAGAAAGCGTCTAATATCCCCAAACTGACCCAACAGACCCCATACACAGACGAGGAGTTTTGGGAGAGTTTTCAAGAAAAGAAAATATAGGTGACTGGTCTAGCGAAGAAAAAAGAAGCTAGTAAATTGACAGAACAGATTAGGAACGAAAAACAAAAATGAGAATGACAAAAACAGTGTTAACTTAAAGCACTTAATTTCCTTTATTTTTGGGGGGAGTAAAATTTACGTCGCCGGACACATTAAGCGTATAGGGGACGAACATTGTATATTAATTTCCACAAAGTGGTGATACTTTTTATACTGAAAATCCCGGCACCCCAACGCGGGTAGACGTAAGAGCGGGAGAATGGAAGAGAAATTATTCATTAATCTAATTTAATCACTTTATTTATATAGCGCTTTACCAACTCATGCTCAAAGCGCTGGCCGATACAGGATCTAACTCAAACCGCCCGAGACGCCCACCCGCAGCCTTTGGGCGCATGGTCTGACGCCCGGACAACTGAGCATTCATGAAAGAAGACACGCGCAGGACTGGACACCAATACAGATCAAAGAGGTGTATAAGAGGATTTTGATAGGAAGAAGGAGGAGGAGGAGGATGAAGAAGTAGAACAAGAAGGAGGAGGAGGAGGATGAAGAAAAAGAATGAGGAGGAAGAATAAGAAGAAAAATGAGGCGGAAGAACAAGAAGAAGAATGAAGACCAAGGTAGGAACGAAGGAAAAAGGAATGAGGAGGAGGAGGTTGAAGAAAAAGAAGAAGAAGAAGAAGAAGAAGAAGAAGAAGAAGAAGAAGAAGAAGAAGAAGAAGAAGAAGAAGAAGAAGAAGAAGAAGAAGAAGAAGAACAACAACAACAACAACAACAACAACAACAACAACCAGAAGAACAAGGAGATCAAGGAGATCAAGAACAAGAAGAAGAAGGAAGGAAAGAAGAACAAGGAGATCAAGAACAAGAAGAAGAAGAAAGGAAAGAAGAACAAGGAGATCAAGAAGAAGAAGAAGAAGGAAGGAAAGAAGAACAAGGAGATCAAGAACAAGAAGAAGAAGAAAGAAGAACAAGGAGATCAAGAAGAAGAAGAAGGAAGGAAAGAAGAACAAGGAGATCAAGAAGAAGAAGAAGAAGGAAGGAAATAAGAACAATGAGATCAAGAACAAGAAGAAGAAGGAAGGAAAGAAGAACAAGGAGATCAAGAACAAGAAAATGAACAAGAAGAATACGTCACAAATCACAACAATGAATATAAAATGGACTGGACTAGGTCCACCCCACAACTCGATAGTTTGGTTGTTTTTTTTTGGAAGAGTCAGTTCTAACTATTGAACAATTCGGCAAATATTCCTGCCTTAGATTGAATTCAGGAAAAAAGCAGCGCCGTATACACTTATGGCTAGGAAACTCACCTATTCAGTTTATGCAACACCTAAATATGGGCTGGAACACCAGTAAATTTAAAATATTAGGAATATGGTTTACTAATGATCTCGATGACTACATAATAATAAATATGAAGAAAATGTTTCTAGAGCCAGTAGAGGTTAAAGTACTATACAGAATCTGATTAAAAGGACAGATAGCCCCAGAAAAATGACTGTTAAGAATATTGCTAATGGAGGTAATGGGATACGTGATAAAAGAAGCTATATATACATACAATCACTAAAACTGTCGTGGATCAGAAAGCTTCAGTATGTTCACTCAAAATGGAGAACTATTTTGCTTTGGGCTAACCCTTTGTTAATGCACATTGGTGCGCTAGGCCCAAGCCTCCCTCCCTAATGCACATTGGTGCGCTAGGCCCAAGCCTCCCTCCCTAATGCACATTGGTGCGCTTGGCCCAAGCCTCCCTCCCTAATGCACATTGGTGCGCTAGGCCCAAGCCTCCCTCCCTAATGCACATTGGTGCGCTAGGCCCAAGCCTGCCTCCCTCCATAATGCACATTGGTGCGCTAGGCCCAAGCCTCCCTCCCTAATGCACATTTTACATTAAATGATTTCTGGACAGACCATTACCGGCCACCCACCTCCCGGTCTCTTCCTCCCCGGACATTCCCCCCAGGTCTTTGCCTCCCCAGTCCATTCCCCCTAACCCACTTCCTCCCTGCTACCTCCTCCCCCTCCCCTCTCCTCGTGACCAATCCCTGTGATCACTGTGACCCCCTACCCTGTATTATTCCACCCCCACTTTCCTCAGCTAAAGTACAGTTGCAATCTTTAATTTCTAGTTTCTGCTTTTATGAGCAAACTCAAGTATTAGAACACTTGAAGCAAGAAAGTATACTACTGATGTTTTATTATGATTACTGAGAACGTTACTGCATTTTTTTCAAGACTATCGATGTTTGATCATTGATCATGAAGTCAGTTTTGAAATATGTGAACAGTTGTTCAGTTGTCTTCGCCGCTTTTACTTAAACAACTGTACACTGAAAACGTTACTTTAGCTTCTTGAGGTAGTTAAAGCAACCACAACAACTAAAATAAATGATGGAATCAGGTCTAGTGTTTTGATTTTCTCGAAAGCCAAAAAGATGAAGAACACAGTGGATTCATTTTCCACTACCAAAAGAAACTATCTAACAACACGGACGGATATAAATGTGAATACAATCACAACATCAAATGCAAATCAGTTATTCATGTAAAGGTACGCACAATTATATCTCGTCAATTCACATCAAGTTACAAATATATACCAGTCATTCTATAAGAGTAGGTCACATTTAACAAATTTATTACATTCATACAAGTCACTAAGAAACTGTATCAACCTTTTATTTAAAAAGTAATAAACTGGTAGGGGATGATATAAATAAATAAATAAATAAATAAATAAATAAATAAATAAATAAATAAAAGATATATATATATATATATATATATATATATATATATATATATATATATATATATATATATATATATATATATATATATATATATATATATATATATATATATATTCATCATGCTGACCATAGGGAATAATACAGGGGGGAAGTGGTCACAAAGGAGGTTTAGTCGGGGAGGAATTGGGCGAGGGGTAGGGGGCGACTGGGGAGGAAAAGACCGGGGGGGGGGGGGGGAATGTCCGGGGAGGAAGAGATCGGAGAGAGGGGGGAAGGAAAGGGAGGGAGTGGGGGAACATTACCCTGGACAGACGTGTTCTCAGCGTACAAACAATTCTCCACGCACGATACTGCCCACAGCTGTGAGGAACTGTCAGAGCGTATTTTTTTATAATAATAAAATCCAAGTTGACAAAAAAAAACTTTCTTTTAGAGAAATTGGTTCAATAGGGGTGGGTTTTTTTTGTTTTTTTTTTAATAGAAAATTTTCTTAAGGACTTAGGGCAATTTCTGGCACTTTTAGAATTCTGTCAGAAACTTTCAATTTCATGTTTAACATATTATATGTTTTCAGTTATGTAAAGCATAGAAATTTTTTAGCTCGGCCTGCAGAGGGCTGCGAGTATACTATACGATATTTGTATGTCTGATAACCGACAGCCTAATTGCTGTCAGAAGTGGGAAGAACAAAATGCATAAGGAACTTGAGTGGAGCGTAATTTTCAAAAAGATTAAGAATATTCGAGAGACAAAATTTAAATGGTTTCAGCTTCGATTAGTTTACAGTGTGATAGCAACAAAGGTTGTACTATCCAGCATGAACGTGGTAGCTGATACAATGTGCTTCTTTTGCACAACCCAGCGAGAAAGCATTGAGCATTTATTTTGACATTGTGAACACGTGCAATGTTTCTGGAATCAATTCCAGTAGTTGGTAAAAAACTTATGTTAAAACCTTGTTAATTGCAAGCTAAATGAATGTATCATTTTGCTTGGACATGATGATGGTTTCATGTCTAATGTAACCTTTGACATATTATTACTTGCCAAATGTTTTATTTACAAATGCAAGGTGGATGTTACGATACCACATCTTGGATGGAATATTTCAAATTTACTTAAAGGGACGTTATGATATTGAACACCATAATAGCTATGTTAAACACGAAAGTACACCGCTTTAACATGGAATGGCTCTTAATCAAGACAATAATTGAAGCTGTGTGTATTACTGCCAACTATTTTTTTTAAATTTAAATATTTTATTGTACCAAGACTATGTAATCACATGTATGCTTTACTTTCTCCATAGTTAGAGACAGGCCTCACTGCTAGCATCGAACACAGTGTCGCATGACACAAAGTATTTGCGAGTGTTAAGAACCCCAGCTCTCTCTCTCTCTCTCTCTCTCTCTCTCTCTCTCTCTCTCTCTCTCTCTTTCACTTTCTCTCTCTCTAAAATTATGACCTTGAATTTGTAATATCACTTTCATACGGATAAAAAGAATCGTCATTATAAGTCATCATTTCATTAATGGGCATTTCACCCATGTGTATGACAAATAAAAAAATGTTGACAAAAAAAGTCCTCACAATCCTCTTAGCCGCGCTTCATCATGCTGAAAACAACGAGCGGAACCGTTGTGTCGAAACGAGGCCAAACCAATAGGGGGCAAAGAAATGGCTGAAAGAAAAGTGTTATCGGTTCCGTCTTGAGTGACGAGTGAATAGCGTGCTTGCAGGAAATCGACAGAAGAATGAAAGTCTTTTCTAAGCTATGGTCCTGCTATATGGCTCAATAGCAAAACTGCTAACTTTACGGTTCATCTGCGCTTATGGCCAAAGCAAGCCGATCGTCTGTGCTTATTCCAGGATAAAGTGCTCACCTGTGATTATGCCAAAACAAATCATTCACCGCTGTGTTTATGCCAAAACAAATCGTCAAATTGTGCTTATGCCAAAATAAATCGTTCAGCTATGCTTATTGCCACAATACAGAATCCCATTTTTTAGTACGCACTATAACGTCATGTCTAACGCCTTTGACCAAATAGACAAACAATTTTTACAACTGGCACTAAAAAAACAAAACAAAAAAAAACTTACTCAGCGGTGCTTATGCCATAGCAAACTGTTTATCTGTGTTTATGCCCAAACAAAACTGTTCATCTGTGTTTATGCCCAAACAAAACTGTTCATCTGTGTTTATGCCCAAACAAACTGTTCATTGGTGTTTATGCCCAAACAAAACTGTTCATCTGTGTTTATGCCCAAACAAACTGTTCATCTGTGTTTATGCCCAAACAAACTGTTCATCTGTGTTTATGCCCAAACAAACTGTTCATTTGTGTTTATGCAACAAAAACAGTTCATCTGTGCTTAAGCCACAGCAAACTGTTCATCTCCGTTTAGGCCATAACAAACTGTTCGTCTGAGGTTATGCCATAACAAACAGTTCATCTGTTTTTATGACAAAACAACGTCTTCAACTGTCCTTATGAGAAAACCCGTGTTTAGTTGTCTTGATGCCAAAAACAACCTGCTCATATGTGTTTATGACAAAATAACGTCCAAAAAAGCTGTTCATTTGAGTTTATAACAAAACAGCGTGTTCAATTCTCCTTAATATGCGGTCATCTTTGTTTCTGCCAAAGCACAATGTTAGATTTGAATGTTAAAGTCGTGGTATTTGTTCAGCGCTCCAGGCGGTCAATGTTTAATGTTTAACCACTGTCTGCAATGCTATCGTTCAACATTCCATGTTTTCCCACCGCCCACCTCCCTCCCCCTTCCCCCTGGTCTTGAATCGGCTCTTGCCAGTTTGCTGGCACCTATGAACAATGACTAACTAACCCCGACGCAATGTTTGTAATGTTTATTCCATACTGATGTCCTAATGTGAAATTAGATAATCTGCGTGGTGCTGGAACGGGAAAAAAACCACTTGAGACTTGGTGGAGCAGCCCTCCTAGCATGTTGTGCAAGGCAGTGGAATATTGAAAGAAAGGAAATTGGTGATAAAGCTAGCTGTACAGTCAGCACTCACGATGACAAAACTGTTGTGCTGATCAAACATAGTTGCAATAACGCCTTACAAGTTACTCCTAATACCCATCCACACTACACACGGATATATACACGTATCATCAATGACAAGAATCAACATTTCGCCAAAGCCTTCTCTCTCTCTCTCTCTCTCTCTCTGTCTCTCTGTCTCTCTTCGCCACTCACACTCCTAATTCACACCCCACATCTTCCACACGGAACCTCTCTTCTTTCTCCTGGGCTGTCAAGAAAGGGATAAGCAGCGGGAAACGCTCAGTGTTTTGAAGGAGGAGACCCAACATTCAGGCGATATGGCACCCACGACTCTTTCTCTCCGCTTCCCCTCAAACACGTCGCACCAGCATTAAGACCACTGCGCTTTAGCACTTTGATCTTTCACGACACGGCTGTGTGCACAAGTCATAAGGTCATTAGTGAAGTCACTCCAAACCTCACACCAACAATGCTTAACATTGCAGTTTACATTTCCGATCATTTTATGTTGCAATCACAACCGGTTTAGTAGTAGTAGTAGTAGTAGTAGTAGTAGTAGTAGTAGTAGTAGTAGTAGTAGTAGTAGTGTGCCTAAGCTAGACTTTACTCTAGGTGCTTACATGAATACAGAACAACTTTAACTATAAAACAGAATGAGAAAAATTCATGAACTATTAACAGTAAGCTTAGCCGATAAATAAAAACTAATGACTCTCAAACTCTCTCTCTCACACATACACACACACACACGCGCGCGCGCGCACACACACACACACACACGCACTCTGACTTTGCAGAATTGTTTCATTCATGTCATTGAGTGGAAAGAAAATAATGAGTTTTAAGAAAAGATTTCAATGACTGCTTTGAATGAATGAAATGTAAATTTATACGCCTAACCTTTTACAAGCCCTAGGCGTTTACAATGGCAAACATTAACACACTCAGACATACAATACAATCTGACCAAACACAGCAGTTGTGTAATATGAGGAGGAAAGTTTAGTGTGGAAGATGGAAGAGATGAGTTTTTAAGGAGGTTTTGAATGACAGCATAGAAGTGGAGTGACGGAGTGAATGAGAGAGTTTATTCCAGATAGATGGGGCCTGGTAGGAAAAGGTGCGCTGGCCATAGGTTTTGGTGCGTACGGTTGGGATTTTAAAAAGACGGGTATCTGCAGAAGATCTAAGAGAGCGATTGGGGTAATAGGTTTCGAGAAGGTCGGAGAGATACTGTAGCTGGAAGAAGTCAGGTCAAAATTTCTGAAGCAGAGTGTAGAAATGTTGTGCTGGATTCTGTGCTGTACTGGCAGCCAGTGAAGGATTTGAAGAAGAGGAGTTATGTGGTTGTATTTAGAGGAGCGAAAAATGAGGCGGGCAGCATGATTCTGAACACGCTGAAGACTATCGACGATATAGTTGGGAGAGCCAGAGAGAAGGGAATTACAATAGTCAAGACGGGAAAGAACAAAGGCTCATAGCAGAGTTTTGGTTGCCTCATCAGTGAGGAGATAGCGAATGGAAGCAATGCGACGGATTTCGAGGAAGCAGGTAAGACTTAGATGAATTTCTAAGCGAAACAGGCAGTGTGTTTCAAATACTTGGGCCCTGATTAGAGATAATACGTTCACCATAAGATTTCGTACGAACGATAGAACTGCAAACAGACGAGTGTCAGAGGAGGAGGGAAGTTGTCTAGACGGGTTCTTCCCTCCCCCATCCCTCCCCCGCTCCGCCCTCCCCAACAAGCCACGGTATCAATAATTATATAAAGAAGATCTGACAGAGTCAAGAAGTTAATACGTCACCAAGCAGAACAAACCATGGCAGTATTAAGACAATGCTATAAACATTGCATAGCCTTCCTAACGACCTGTCTTAATTGGAAGTTTCGTGGACAGTTCGGGGAGGTTCAAACACTTTTTTTTTAAAAAGAGATTCTGGACAAAACTAGGGTCAGGAACCTAGGTTCTGGATCTGAGAACCTCGGAAAAAAAAAGTTGTCGAGCTTTCCCCTAACCATCCACGAACCTTCTAATTAAGACAGGCCATAATATCAAACTACAAAACCTTACAGCAGGGGAGGGAGGAGGAAGAGAGAGAGAGAGTGAGAGAGAGAGAGAGAGGCGGGGGGGGGGGGGGGAGGTCTCGTCTAGTTTCCAATACACTACACGACTGAACGACAAGATGAAAGAAGGAACAGGAGATAAAACCCAGCTCCCCTATAAGAACCTGTGTCCGGGGACTCTAAGCATGACCAAAACCCAGCTCCCCTATAAGCACCTGTGTCCGTGGACTCTAAGCATGACCAAAACCCAGCTCCCCTATAAGCACCTGTGTCCGGGGACTCTAAGCATGACCAAAACCCAACTCCCCTATAAGCACCTGTGTCCGGGGACTCTAAGCATGACCAAAACCCAGCTCCCCTATAAGCACCTGTGTCCGGGGACTCTAAGCATGACCAAAACCCAGCTCCCCTATATGCACCTGTGTCCGGGGACTCTAAGCATGACCAAAACCCAGCAGAATCAACGAATGAACATTGAAGTGTAACGTCTACACCCACCATTGGCCATATGGCAGACGGTAAACACGCAGCAGACTTGTAAAAACAAAAATTCTCAAGAGTTGCACAAATCCAACTCAAATATGTCCACGAAAGACGTTACAACAAAACAACCAATGTTTTCTGTTACCCAAAGTATATCTCGCCTATAGCAGATAATATGGCAGTACACTCAAACAGCATTCTCCCACAGACAAGACAAATCAGCAAAATCTTAAAAGGAAATAGCAGTAGATGGATACAAAGAGAGATATAATATGCATTGAAGTGGTAGAGGAAAGAACAAACACAGAGAAATTAGAAAAGAATAAAAGACACCAACGAACGAATAAAACAAATGCGAGTGAAGAGGTGGGGTGTGGGTATGGGGAAAAACACTTGCTTCCTTAGTTGGAACCTGTCACAAGAGGCGAGTTTGGACACTGCAGTAAGGCTTCTCACCTTAAACATTCATCTTTCTTTGGCCTTGTAGCTTTAAGTCGATGCCTAGCAGACGACAAAAGTTAGGATTGTTCTAAGAATGTGTAGGGAAATCTTCACTAAGTATGCCGTGGCATAATCCAGCTGACCTATATCCATCAGCCCCTGCGTCGGCGCAAAGAATCTATGGATACCGCGGAATTTAGCTGCCCACACAGTTAACGTCAGTGCTAGCTAAAATGGCGAGCAGGCTTGGTCCGTGGCAGGAAATAGACACCACAGAGAGTCATCCCAGACACGCGGCTTGCAATTGAGCAGAGAGCACTGAGCTCAATAACTCAGTAGTCAACAAACAAGACGAGGAGACAACAGCACCGCACCTCGACGCACATGTTAAGTCCATAGAACAAATGCACGAACACTGATCTATAGGGACTGTGCGGTAGTCCACTCTTCCGAGAAAACGAACATTAGGCAAAACCAGAACAAAGCCCAAGGATGACTCAGTAGCAAATATCGAGAACAGTAGCAGAACAGAGCCATCAAAGATCTACCCATTCTCCGAACTACTCGAAGTGAATTTTGGACTGTTAAGTTAATCCTAGTTATATTACGTTTTGGACATTTAAGTTAATGTAGTGATTAGATAAGTAGATATAGAGTAGAGGAAATAAATGTGTGATAGTTACTGTTCACAAGTGGCTAGACTACCTATGTTTCATAGCCGTGCGAGAGCTAGTGTGTCAGTGACTCTTTACATGTTTCTTCCTGTCTCTGTAACCCCATCCTCACACAGACCGGGCCAAACATAAAAATGACCAAATGTATTCAGATTAGTCATAGGGCGATCTAACTAGCCGATCCCCGCAGACGAAAGACGAGTGGGTAATAGCATTCCATTGTGCAGAGCCCAGCAACAATAGAACCCACCGTCACAGAACCACAACCTAAGCAGAAAACATCTAAGTACAAAGAGGATCAGGGGAAAACAAGAAACAAACAATACTCGTTGGGAGGACCTTACTCAAAAGCAATTTAAACAATCAGAAAGACAAACAATGGAGAAACAAGTAATCAGTATAAAGAAAGAAAAAGACAATCAGAAGAAGAGAAGAAGGTCAAACAAACTGAGTGGTCCACGGCCAATGTATTATATAATTGTAAAGAAAGGCAATAAATCATACAACTATAAAAGGACAAACGATTAATGCTGGGTGGATCCGCGATCAGGGCAGTTTAAACAATCTACAAGATAAATAGAAAGAGAAACAATAAATGATGAATTGACCGCGACACATATGATAAAAAAAAGGGAAAAAAACAGAACGACAAACCAGACAATAAACAAAAGCTGGGAGATTCCTTATCACAACAGTGAAAGCCTTAAGTTAAACAATTAAACCGATCACATGAATAGAATGTATGAATGAATGACAACTTATACATAGCACAAAAAGAATCCACCCAAGACATGATCCCAGCAACTACGGTAAAGAAACACAAAAGTTAGTTGTTTATAAGGTCCAGCGGACTGTAAAGAGCCGAATCAGGATCACAAAGAAACACAAAATAACATAAACAACCACAAAAGGAAAACAAAATAGCAATACAAACAATAAATGCAGGGAAATGGAAAAACAAAGTATAATTTTAACAAATTCAGGGAGTGGGGGGAGGGGAGGGTATTTTAGAATTGCTATTTTGAGATGGACACACACAGCAAAGGAAACAATCCAGAAAGAATCAGCTTTCAGTGATATTTGTACACCTCTGACCCATTTCTATCAATTTTTCCAATCAATCCGCCAGGATTAAAACACCTATCATTCCAATATTGATTCAACGGCTCAGGAAGACATTTTCAACTACTGCTCGCAAGAATATGACCCCACCAACGATGGGTTATATCCACAAGCTGTCAAGGCTCTAAAATTTACGGCCTGTGCTGTTAAATAAAATATACTGAGGTACTCCTACTGATTTGAATTTAGAGACTGTGCTGGTATATCGTATAAATATAATTACAGTATTTTCAACAGCAGACTTTCAATTCAATCTGCTCATAGAAAAATTTACAAATAAAGAAATTTTACAGTACTTCCTAAGGGGTGGAACCCATCATTTTGATTTGAATATATTACAGTACAGTGTCCAAAGAGTAATTTGACTCATTCTGACTTTTGTTTGTAACAGTACAAATTTGTTATTTCATTTTACCAGCAAGGTTCAAGAAATGGAGCTCACTGCATACGAAAATAATAATAATAATAATAATAATTAAATAATAATAATAATAATAATAATAATAATAATAATAATAATAATAATAATAATAATAATAATAATAATAATAATACAAAGAAGAAGAAGAAGAAGAAGAAGAAGAAGAAGAAGAAGAAGAAGAAGAAGAAGAAGAAGAAGATGAAGAAGAAGACTTTTTGACTTAAAACGTTTACTGCAATTACAACATGTTACAAGGACAATAATTTTAAACTTACAGCTTATTCTTATTAACAGCAATCGAAATAGTACAGCAATATATTTACAGAATAAATATTAACACACTTAATAAGTCATATGAAAAATTACGTCAAACAAGCTTTTATCGCAAACTAATTCAATTCCATTGAAGAGTATGTGCAAAATCCTCTATATTGTAATGTATAAGCTGAAACAACAAGAAGTGGTGGATTGGTTCTGGGACAAAAGTACTTTTTACTGCATAGACAGAAACAACTAGAAGTCTGGTAATAAACCTTGGACAAAACCATTTGGAGGCAGGGTAACTGGTTGTAGGACAACGTTTTTGAGAAAGTTTCATGCATCTGACATCTGTAAAGATTGTATCCAAGCTCTATACTGTATTGCGGATTGGGAAACATTGGTAATAGGTTCTTGCTGCTCATTGCTAAGCTTTGTTTATGCAATAAACTATATCAATTAAGAAGACCGATATAGATGGACACATTAATTTCTTTTTTTTAAAATTACATACCGACAGACAAATAAATGAATAAAAATACATAAAGTCAATAAAGTTGAAACACTTAAATTGTTGTTGTAGGTATACAACTATACTGTTGTTAGTGGCATTCTTGTTGTTCTTTACATGCACTACTTTAATAAGTCTTTATCTTTCATATTGCTTTTATAAAACGTCCTTTCCTAATTTAATTTAGTTTAATTACTCTAAGTCATTTTTATACTACATTTTAAATTAAGGGTTCATTCAAACAATTCATTTTTAAAAAAACTCAAATTTGAACTGTAAAATAATAGTGTAACATCAATTACATAAATTATGTGTAATTAATATAATGATTTGTACTTGCTGCTACTGCAACTAGTGCCAGGTGTGTGGATATAGGGATTAATATGTAAAGTATGCAGAAAGACCTGCAAATACCACAGTAGTTTATAGCCTGCCTATAATCCTATGGCTGTCTTCCAATTCAACTTCTTTTTTCACCCACACTGCCAAAGAAAGTAAGCTGACACTTTGCAAAGAATTTTTAGACAATTAATTATGAAAGGATCATTCCTTTACTGTTATACCCTTGCATGATTTGTTATATATTTGTTGTTGCCAATTAATTATATGACAGAATGTTTTCCCAACAGGTCATTAACCTAGGTCATAAATTATTACAGAATTATGTGTATGTGTTTCGGGCAATAAATCATTAATTTAAACTGAAGAGTTGGCAAGTGACAATAATACAGCTACAACTTGTTGTAGTGTGATTTGCTCAGGTACTACAAAGTACTAACTGCAATAAATATTTGCTATAATGTATTAGTTTAGCTAATCAGAAATACATTATCTGTAGCTATTCAAAAGTTTCAGCGTCCTTCTATGAAAAGTATACAACAGTGTAAATATGTATACATATAATTAACTCATCATCATATCCAAATTCCACATCCCCAACACTGTCACTCCAATCCAGCCCACCCCCAACATTAAGATAAATATCTCTATCTATCTATCTATCTATCTATCTATCTATCTATCTATCTATCTATCTATCTATCTATCTATCTATCGCTACACACACACACACACACACACACACACACACACACACATACACATCACACTCTCTCCTTCCATTCTTGCCCCTTTCCATTTGTTCTCCACCCCTCCCATCCTTAATTCCCTCCTCCCGAATCCCCTAAAATAAGAAGTTGTTACCCCACATTCTCTCCTTCCATTCTCACCCATTTCCCTTCACCCCACCCATCCTTTACCCCACCCCATTAAAAAGAAGAAGAAAAGAAGCAGCAGCAGTCATAAACAATAATCTTAAACCAAGCAAGATGTGTTTACCAAGATAAGATAACATCAAAAATCAGAGATTGTAAATTATGTAAGATGTTATCTTCTTACTAAATATTTGAGCAAAGTTAAGTTACAGAATTTATGATATGCTGTCTAATAATACTGTTATCTATATGACGACGATGATGTCTACTTGTAAGACACTGCTAATCCATGCTGGCAGCATCAAAACATTAGGATTTGCTCACATTGTTATCGAAAAACATAACACACAACATGAAAGCAAGAACTGTTCAGGTCATGCAGAGCAACCAACAAGATGAAAAGCAATTCCTGAATAGAAGCATAGCTCGAAGTCCATTTGCCATGCTATCATGCTTTACAAATGTCTCGCAACAGCTGAAGATCATACAACATTGTTAAATATTTGTAGAGCAAAAAAGAAAATGTTGAGAATTATTTTATGAAAAATTAAAGGTCAACTAATTTGAACATGCTTTCCAACAATATATATATATATATATATATACAGCATATATATATGTGTGTGTGTGTGTGTGTGTGTGTGTGTGTGTGTGTGTGTGTGTGTGTGTGGGTGTGTGTGTTGTGTGTGTATACATATATAAAAGCAAATTATCACACTCCTTTGATCAATATTTAATTTAGGTGGAAATCTTTGTTAGTTTGTTCTTTAATAATGAGGCTTTTCTTTATTTTTATTCTTCAAGCTATTCGTTTTCCTCACTTTTATTGTTTAGGTTTTCGAAACAAACCATTAATATTACATACAACTGTACATAAACTAATACTATATAAACTATTAAAATGTTTATTTTATAATAATGATGTGATATTATTACTGAAACAAATTTGAACCCACAAACCCCAAAAAGAAAGGCTGTAGGATTTTTTCACTAAGTAGGAAAATTAGCGTTGATTAATCTACATGATCACAGACAGTGCATGCAGATAAATAATACTGAATCTAAAAGCAAGATGTGTTTAGTTACCTGAGGGGTTTAAATCTTTCTTGGCCTCCGACCACAATCTGGCTACCATCCTCGAAGCTTTCGAAGTTTTGAACCCTGTGTCCTTGGGTTGGGGTGAAAACTCGCCACACAGCCCCAGACCGCAGCTTCATGCTGTTGGACAATTCCACTAGCCAAGCATCGAAATTCCTCGTTTTCGAACGGTCAATTGTGACCGTTTTCCCTGGGAAATTATTGTCACCATTTTTGTACACTTTTACATGAATGGCAGGATCGAGAGGCTTTTTCCAGATGGGAGGTAAACTGCTGGTTCTAGGACTGCTATAAGGATCCGCCATTGCAGTTTTATCGCTTTATCCTTTCCTGTATGTCACACTTTTTATCACAAAACTTGAAAGCCCTTTTCTTCACCGACTGCACCGTAAAGCAGTTTGCATGATGCGCCAAAAGCGACTCTGCGTTGGCTTCGCTGCTATCGCGAGTTTCCTGTCACAGCGATCAGTGGTGCATTGTGGGATGCCATTTGTTTACGTTGGCTGACCTTTCACCCTAGTTCCTATGGCCACGGCGTCCTGTGCTAAGCCACAAACGCGGAAGCCGCCACGAGGAGCTGTGACGAGAGAGAGAGAGAGAGAGAGAGAGGTTTAAAGAGTCTTTGATTAGCTGTGTTCTACTGCTGCTATTTTCTAGATTTTGACAGTTTAGAAGCTTGTTGTTCTGTCAAAAAGGCAACAAAAAACAGCAATGACCCAGTTAAAAGTATGATAATTATGGTCAAATAAAAATGTGAGCTCTACGAACGCTTACTTTGATTTCAAACAAGACTTGAATGAACGTCGAAAGGCTCTATTGATTAGTGAGTTTATCGTGTAGCTTTTAGAGAGCACACGCATTGTGAAAAGGTCAATGGAACGAAAGCAGCTCAAGGGTCGACCATTTTCTAACAGAAATACGGCGACGTTAATGTAAAATGACTGTTTTGAAAACAGGCTGTGGATTTCATTACCGCAAAATTTGCATTTTTAAATCCCCTCTGGGATTTTTTGAAAGGAGGAAAGGGGAAGGAGGGGGTTGTTGTTGCATCAATTTTTATTCATCAGATTAACATAAGTTGTACTGATAAGGAGGGGGAATTGTGGGGGAGGATTTAGGTGAGAAGTGAAGAGGATAAGAGAAGAGAAATTAAAATATTCCGGTTTGCTGAGGGCGAAGAGATATATCTTTGTACTTTCACTAAAATGGGTAAAAATATATAACGTGACAGATTAGCTATAATAATATATAATGTATCTAGATGTAGGTATTCTGTGATAACATAACATAATAATAATCCCCAGTCGCTTTCCAGCCCAATAGTTTGTAGGAGTCTGTACGTCTGTGCAATTTGAATACTTGTTTCGATTATAGTTCGGAAGACTTGACAAGTAGCCTTAGTCAGGGCAAAGTCATAACGATCACATCTCTGTTTCCATTAGCCAGACCTGTCGTACTACAATGTATGGATGTAGCGATTCATACTATTCTTGCATGAATGCAGGTAGCTTGCTAGCTGAACGTCTTCATTTTTATAGTTGTATGTTTCGGATGCAATATGTGCACTTTTATATATGCATTATAGGAAACAAGACAAAGCGAGCTTGATATATATGATAAGATGATACACACTGCTTCTGCCATTCTATTGCTTACAATTATGCACCGTTATGAAAACATAAATTGTCTAGTTTGTCGCATTATTTTGACATACTCGCACAGAGTAAGTTTCTGTTATTTGAGCTAACGTTTTAGTCACTTTTGCCAGATTCATATGTAGCCTAAATATTGTACAACACAGGACCTACAAGCGAACAAGACATTGTGTTGGGGTGAGGGTGGGGGTGGAATGACGGCTTGTTAGAGCTTTACCAGCACAAACCCCTCGCTGACCTAAAAGCCTCACAACTAAATAAAGAGGATCGTCCCTGGCCGGGATCGAAACCACAATCTCCAGCAATATAAAGTAACGACTTTTAAATGCTGGAAGTTGGGGTTCGATCCCGGCCAGGACGATCCTCTTTACGTAGTTATGAGATTTCAGATCACCGAGGGTTTTCTGCTGATACCCCGGTTTCCTTTCTTTCTTAATAATGGATGCAGACACTATAAATGCACAAGAAACACAAAAAAAAACTTATTTTCTTTCTATCTCTTATTAGCAATTTTTATAGATCGACGCGATTTCTTTCACTGAGCGAAAAAAAAATATATCGAGTATAGCATCACAATTTATAGGCCATACAGGATGCACACACATGTGGGGGTACCCGGGGTTTCTGTATAAAAAATATTACCACTTTCTGGAAATGTAGTGCTTTAAATTCCCACTGTCGCTGTCTTTCTCGTGTTTTTTTTTCTGAATCCTACTCTGTTCTATCAATATATTATCGTCTTCTTCTTCGCCAGATCAGTCACTTACCTTTTTCTCTTTTTTTCTTGAAAACTTCCCCAAACTCCTCATTTGTGTATGAAGCCTGTGGAGTCAACTTGGGAATATTGGACGCTTTCTGCCAAATGGTCACTGGGGCTTCCTATGATATTATTAGTTAGCATTGCAGGCATTTTATATATATGTATGTGTTTTGTTGATATTTTATAATGATGTTTATATTTTATTTTGTTTTGATGAACGGGGGTTTGATAAATTAGAGTATAGCCTCAGCGTCCCCTGCGTGGGTTGTCTTTATTGTAAAGTGACCGGCTGGTGGAGTGCCTTCAGTGTTACCACTAGGGTTGTTTCAGCAGATCTTTTATACTGATCCGTGGTGAGTCCTCTTTCAACCAAGTTGTGGTACTGATATTGTGGTCCTGATTCGGATCTATGCAGTCTGTTGGACCCTGTAAGCAATGAATAAATAAATAAATAAATAAATAAATAAATAAATAAATAAATAAATAAATAAATAAATAAATAAATAAATAAATACAGGGTGCAAACACACGTTCCGCACTATCCGAGACGGCTGAGACCGAATGAAGCAGAAGTCAACATGACAGATATCTGACACTCCGAATGATACATGCGCTATGCCCAGCACTTGTAATGGCAGCAAAAACAAACAGCCCAAAGTGTCGACAACGATGACTACCCACTCCCTCAAAGCCAGGTCGTTGTCGCATCCCTTGCTGACTGTCAAGACCCCATCAGCTTGCAATCCATCACAACTTGCGAAACAGAGACTCCCTCTGTCCTTTTTTAGGTTGCACACTCGATCAATGAGCGTTTAGATCTGGTGTGTGATAATTATGCCAACCGAAACTCCCATCTATGCTGTTCTGTTTGACAAATCGAAAGCAAACGCCATGTTTGTATACTGAACATACCATTGATTTCTGATGTGTTAAGTTACGTATTCAGTTGTTTAATTACCATATATGGGGATTTTTTTTTCTTCTTTAGTAACTTGGTAACAAGATGTCCACCAACATGCGTAGACCTACATGGACGCAAGCATGCATGCACACACACACACACCCACACCCACACACACACACACACACACACACACACATACCTACACATGCACGCACAGAACCCTACCTCATTTGATCTCCTCTCTCCCCCTACACACACACATGCACGCATAGAACCCTACCTCCTTTGTTCTCCTCCCTCCCTCTACACATACACACATACACACACACATCCACACACACACACATGCGTGTACGAGGTACAAATGGGGTAATTTCACCAACTTCGCGGCCCTTAGGCGGCGAATTAGGTCAAGTTTCTTCAAAAAAGACACTTTTTTGCAAGAAGTTTGACCTAATTCCTCGCTCCTAAGAGACGAAGTAGGTCAAGTTTCTTGAAAAAAGCACATTTTTCGCAAAAAGTTTGACCTAATTCCTCGCCTATTAGAGACGAAGTAGGTCAAGTTTGTTCAAAAACACAGCTAGGATAAGGAACTTTCCTCGACGATTAGGGTAAGGCAGTGCCTCGACGATTAGGGTAAGGCAGTGCCTCGACGATTAGGGTAAGGCAGTGCCTCGAAAAGGGTTAGGGTCAGGGCTAGTTGCAGCGCTGCAACTAGCCCTGACCCTAACCCTTTTCTGGAATGGGTGCCTTACCCTAATCGTCGAGGCACTGCCTTACCCTAATCGTCGAGGCACTGCCTTACCCTAATCGTCGAGGAAAGTTCCTTATCCTACCCGTCTGGAAGATGCACTACAACTACACCAGGTCAAGTGTACTTGTAGTGCATGTGCACTACAACTACACTTGACCTGGTGTAGTTGTAGTGCACATGCACTACAGCTACACTTGGGCAAGTGTACTTTAAGTGCTCATGCACTACAACTGCACTTGGCCAAGTGTACTTTAAGTGCACATGCACTACAACTTCACTTCGTGAAGTGTAGTTGTAGTGCACATGCACTACAAGTTCACTTCCATGTACTTAGAACAAATGAGCAACGCCAGACAAATGGGGAACGACAAAATTACCTCATTTGGTACTAAAAATGGCAAATTTCGTTCCCCAAATGTGACGTTTCACAACTACACCCCCCCCCCACACACACACACACACACACACTTTATTCACCTGGCTTCCACTTTCACCTGAATGGGAAAATAATTATTTATTTATAAGTGTGTTCGAAGTGCGCGCGAATGTATGTACATGCACACTCGAGCGCAGCTTTGAAGAAGTAATGCATAGTTAGGAAAAATGAAACAATGCAATTGACAGCTGTTAGGCTTGCTGCAGACACATACCAAACTCTACCTGCCCCCCACGTCTAGAAGGCAGCCTGACTAATCGTTTGTGGAGAAAGGAAAGTGATGTTTAGGATAAACTTGACCGCAACTCTATCCCTCGTTTAACGCATGATACACACAACTTTAATCTTAATGGCCAACAATAGAAACACTTCTGACTTCTCGGAAGGTCAGGGAAAGCTTGACTGCACATTAGGCTGCCATTTCAGACATGCTACAACTCGAGCAAAGAATACAGAATACAGGAAAATGGAGGCACTTCCGTCTTCTCTGAAGGTCAATGGAATCTTCTCTGAACGTCATTGGAATCTTCTCTCAACAAGAGACACTATTCTGAATAGAGACGCTTTTCTCTAAACGTAATGGGAATCTTCTCTGAAGGTCATTGGAACTTTCTCTATATTGAACAGAGACACTGCTGTTTTTCTAGAGATCATTTAAATTTTCTCCTAAGGCCACTGGAATCGTCTATGAAGGTGATTGAAATCTTGTCTGAAGGTCAATGGAAAGGTCAAGAATAGAGAAAAATAGTATACTGAATAGACACTACTTGCTTCTTTGGAGGTAATTGAAACTTTCTCTGAAGGTCATTTAAGTTTTCTCTGAAAGTCACTGGAACCTTCCATGACGGTTAATGAAATTGTCTCTGTTAATATCATTATAATTTTGTCTGATAGTCAATGTGTTACGTTTAAGACGCGCACGATAGATCCGATCGTTTTGTTTTGCAAAGCATGCAATAACAGAGTGTATTTCCCTTTGATTTGATTTTGCGTTGTAGTTGGAAAAAAGTTTTGTATAATGTTGATAATTAATAATTTTCGTTGGTCGATATTATTGGAGAATAAAACTAAACTTCCGCAGGTTAGTATTGCAAAGCTGTACAAAGATTTTCCCCTCAGACTTCTGTCACAAAAGGTAACTGTAGTAGTAGCCAAATTTAAAGGTAGGTAATATATTTTGTACAATATTTTATTTGTAAAGTCTCTAAGAAACATTACATTATTATTATTATGTAAATTGCTTCATCATGTCGTGTGAATAACTGCTTTAGCTCCTACTGAGCTCTGAATAACTGACAGTTTCTAAACAAAGCTTCTAAACTGTAAGATAGCTTTGGTGATAGTTTGAATTTATAAGATTTGCAGCTCTGGTTATTCAGCTGAGAATTGTATTGATTTGAATTTGATCGTTTATTGCTGTTTGCTGCACATTGTTGTGGGAAATCTGTTGATGTTTAGTTCTGTTTTTTTTTTTAGTTAAACAAGGGAGGTAACTATTAGTAAATACTGGGTTGGGGGTCTTGATAGGGGTAGAGGGTGGTTTAGCACCCCATTGTCCTGTGTATGCGTGTTTGATTGTTGAATAAAAGTGTGATTGTCTATCTAGCATTTTTGGGTTAGTTTTTTTTTGTTTGAGTTTTTATCCTTTTCACTCGTAGTTTGTGCTGACGTCGCGGAACCCACTCGGGTGACGTGACAATCCGCATAAAAGATCTGCTGAAACAACCCTAGTGGTAAAACTGAAAGCTCTCTCCACCAGCCAGTCACTTTACAATAAAGACATCCCACGCAGGGGACGCTGAGGCTGTACTCTAATTTATCGAACCCCCGTTTACAAAAACAAAATAGAATACAAACATCATTATAAATTATCAACAAAACACTATCCTATCCTATCCTATCCTGTCCCATAACCCGAAGGTCGTAGGGGCACCACAGATGATCGTTTAACCAGCATACTCCATCTTTCTCTGTCCTCAGCAGCCCTCATGGCTTCGCTCAGTGTCAAACCAGTCCATTCTCGAATGTTGTCCTCCCACCTCTTTTTCGGTCTCCCCCTTCTTCTACCTCCTTGCACTGTGCCTTGCAGAATGGTCTTTGCAAGGCCTGATGATCTGGTGACGTGGCCATACCATCGGAGTTTCCGTTTCTTCACCACTATGAGCAGGTCATCGTGTTGTCCAATGGCTTGTGTGATGGTCTGTCGGACTTCGTCGTTGGTGATGTGTTGGGTATAGGAAATGCCCAGAAGTCTTCTGTAGCACCTCATCTCCATGCTTTGTATTCTTCGTTGGAGATCTGCTGTGAGGGTCCATGCTTCGCAAGCATATAGGAAGATGGAGATGACCAGAGAGCGCAGCAGTCTTACTTTGGAATGTAGACTGATGGTTCTGTCTTTCCAAATGGGCTTCAACCTTGTCAGGGCAGCAGTTGTTTGTGCGATCCTGGAGAGGACTTCCTGTCGAGACCCATTGTCTGACACAATGGCTCCTAAATATTTGAAGCTGTGCACTGTGTTGAGGGATTGGCCTTGTACTTTGATGTCCGTGTTGATGCCATTGGTGTTGTTAGTCATCATTTTGGTCTTCTCTGCACTTATTTCCATTCCATAAGCTCTGGAGGTGGTGTCAAGCCTCTGTACAAGCTGTTCAAGTTCTTGTTCCTCTCCAGCCAATCCATCAATATCATCCGCAAAACGAAGATTGGAGATTGCTCTGCCCCCTATGCTGACTGTGCCTTCGTGATCTGCAAGAGCATCTGACATGATGCGCTCTAGGAAGATGTTGAAGAGTGTTGGAGAGAGTAGGCATCCTTGACGGACACCGATTGTTGTTCTGAACCAGTTCCCGATGACGCTGTTATGGAGGACTGCACTGGTAGCCTTGTCATACAGGCTTTTGATGACTTCTATAATTTTAGGGCTGATGTTGTACACTTTCATGGTTGCCCATAGAGCTGCATGCCAGACTCGGTCAAATGCCTTCTTGAAGTCTATGAACACATGATATAGATGTTGTTGGTGCTGTAGGTATTTCTCACAGATTATTCTGAGGTTGAAAATCTGTTCAGTGGTACTTCGCCCTGCCATGAATCCTGCTTGTTCTTCAGCTATGATTTGTTCAGCTTGTGGTTTCAACCTGTTGAGTATTATTTTCAGGAGGACCTTGCTGGGATGGCTGATGAGGCTGATGGTGCGGTAATTTTCACACTCCTGAAGGTTACCTTTTTTGAAAAGAGTGATGACAAGCGACTGGGTCCATGGTGTAGGCCATTCCCCACTCTGCCAGATCTTGTTACAGATAATGGTGAGAGCATCAGTCATCGCTTCTCCTCCTGCTTGTAGCAGTTCCGCTGGTATGTTGTCCACTCCCGCTGACTTCCCTTTCTTCAGCGATTGCACTGCTGCCTCAACTTCTTCCCGGAGAATTGGGAGGATTTCTTCTTCTTCTCTGCTCTCGGGACATGCTAGAACTGATGGGTCTCCATTTGGTGTATGGTTGTAAAGGTCAGAGCAGTACTCTGTCCATCTGTCCAAGACTTCTTGTTCTTCTGTAAGGCAAATGCCAGACTTGCTTTGGATAGTGGAGACTTTGGGCTGTTTAACACTTGTCAGCCGCTTCACAGTCTGGTAGGCCTTCTTGCTGTTGTTCTTGTTCAGATTGTTCTCTATTTCCTGGCATTGATCTTCTATCCAGTTCTCCTTTGCTGTGCGCATGCCTTTTCGGATGTCATTGTTGATTTTTCGGTAGACATCAGCTCCCTGTGAGGTGTTCTTTTTCTTTTTTAACTCTCTTCGTTTATCACACAGATCCAAAAGTTTAGGTGTGATCCACGGCTTCTTCTTTGGTCGGTGCTTGCCAAGGATCTCAGTGGCGGCATCTGTTACAGCTGAGTTGAAGGTATTGGTCATGGTGTTGACATCTACTTCGCCTGCCCCCAAAATAAGCAGTGGTGCAAATTTCCCTCCAATTGTGGCCTGAAATATTTTTGCCACCTCCGGGTCTTGCAGTTTGTCCAGGTCGAACTTCAGCCTAGTGCACTTTGCTGTATTTACTCTCTTCAAATGGAGCCGGAAAGACATCATCACGAGATCGTGGTCACTTCCAATGTCTGCTCCTGGAAAAGTGCGTGTCCTGCCAATGTTGATGCTTGATCTGAAGCGTTTCTTGACCATGATGTAGTCGATCTGGTTGTGATGTTCCCCGCCGGGACTGTGCCATGTCCATCGTCTGGATTTTTTGTGGAGACCAAGCGTGTTTGCCAGTACCAGATTGTTGTATCTGGCAAACTCCAATAGCCTCAGACCCCTGTCATTTGTCTCGTTGTTGCAGTGGGGTCCGCATGTGTCTCCCCAGTTGTGGTGCGCATCTTGGCCAACCTTGGCATTCCAGTCGCCTTGCACTATGACTATGTCCTTCTTCGGCACTTGGTCAAGGGCCGCCTGTATATTTTCATAAAAATCCTCCACTTCGCTGTCTTCATAGTCTGATGTTGGGGCATAGGCCTGGATGATGGTAATGTTGAAAGGGGTTGCTCTCAGACGGATGGTAATGAGTCTACTGGAGACTGGGCGGCAACCCATGACAGTGGCTAGAATGTTCTTGTGGACCAAGAATCCAACGCCGTGTTCGTGCCTGTCATCTCTACCGCTGAAATAGAGCTTGTGGCCTTTGTCAGTCGTTGTTTCACCTAGGCCTTTCCAGCGCAGTTCGCTGATACCTAGAACATTCCATTGATAGTGGTCCAGCTCGTGGGCCAGTTCTTCTAAGTTTCCTTCCGCAGTTAGGGTCCTGACATTCCAGGTTCCTATGACGATGTTGTTTCTCGTGCGGATCTTGCTAATTTGTCCATCAGTAGCATACTTTTCACCTCCGTCCTGGTGGCCAACGGAAGGCGCGGTCCTTGTTCCGGGCGACGACCGATCCGGCATGGAATTAGTGGATAGCCTCATCATGTGTTGTGTCTTGGGCAAAAAAAGACCTGGCAGGGCCCAATCCTCTCCAGGCTGTTGGCCACAGCCGAAATCCACGAATACAGTGTGGCTCGCCTTGGCCCTGAGCACGTGGTCGTTGAACCTGTAGTAACGTGAGGTTCCTCCGCCCTGGCCGGTGACTTCTGTGTAGAAGACTTTCGCCCAGTGATGCCGTGCTAACATCACCCCTGTTAGTCGCCTCTTACGACACGCCGGGAAACGTTGGGTCTATTCTATTTGCCCGAACCCACAGAGCAAAACACATATATATAAAATGCCTACATTGCTAAATAATAACATCATAGGAAGCCCTAGTGACCACCTGGCAGAAAGCATCCAATATTCCCAAGCTGATCCAACATACCTCATTGTCACGAACCGAGCAGTTTACCCTGCCTATGTACTATTTAGCCTTGTGTAGTCATTGTAACATTGGAGAGTTGGGGTATTGCACAGCAAGCAGTTACAGGTAGGAGGTACACACACACTGCGAGGCTGACCCACGCTGCGTAGTTAGTCGGCACTGTGGGCGAGAGTCGTAAAACTTATAACCAACCAGAGCTCAGGCAAAGCGGTTAGAGCCAGATTGACTGGGTCAAAACCTAGCACAGTTTTAGTCAGTCGTGTGTGAGACGAGGAAGAGTTAACATCTACATAGCTAGAGAAATATCTTCACTCATAGACCAGGAAGCAGGACTTAAGAATCTTAGAATTCTATCAAGTCACCACGGGCCTGAACTTGTCAAACAGGTAAATGAACATCGTTCTGTTTCATCGTGATATATTTATATTATTGTTGAAATTATGTTTGTGGAATTTGTTATGCATAAATGTGAATTGGTAATCCGAATTTGCCGTACCACGTGGAAGAGCCGAGCACGAGGCGAAACATGACCGGTTGCGCCGCCATGTTGTATACCGTACGGAACCACTGTTGTTTAACTTATGTGTATGTTTGCAGACCAGTGGCTGTACCACTGAATGTTTATAATATTATTAATTCTGTATGTGTATAATTAGCCACGAATTATATTTATGTATGTATAGAAACTTAGAGTTGAGATTCCAGTGGACCCCGGAAGTAGCAGAATGTTCGTCGCTTATGTATAGAGATGTGGAGCTATCACTGAGGGCTACTTTGGCTTTCAGTGAGACGCTCTGCACAAACCGATTATTCAGGGTTGTGCAGAATTTCGTCTCTTATATTACAGACGAGCAGGCGAGCTATCCTGTGCGCCCAACTCCACAGAAACGACGAGTTGGCTGTGTAGCATCTACAGCACAAGTCTGAAAGAGCTACCCTGGAACACACCCTGTCAGACCCCACAGCGTGGCAAGGGAACCCAACTACACAACGACACAGGCGTACCAGAAGCTACCTCACAGAAGGACTTCGAACGCACCATACGAAAGTTAAGTGTAAACACAAAAGTGCACTTAAACTGATCGAAAAAGGACCACAGTAGTCCACTCTCCAGAAACTGTAAAACGGACCACAGTAGTCCAATCTACATGCAAGCTAATAGCAAGTGCCCGATGAAGATATAACAGCTGCCTAGAATATCAGCGATCGAACTATTTGCATTGACGGAGACTTTTTAAGTTAGATTAGTACCTAGAAAACCTTGTATAGAGTAGAAGAAATAAATGTGTGATTTTAACTGTTTTCAAGTGGCTGGACTACATATGATTCATAGCCGTGTGAAAGCTAGTGTGACAGTAATCTTTTACCATTTTTCTATCTATCTCTGTACCCCAACCTTAACACAGAACGAGCTAAACAAATAAATTTATTAAAGTAATTCATAGGGTGACTACTAGCAGTTCCCACCGAATAAACGTGAGGTTCCATACGTCCATTGTGCAGAGCCCATAAACCCCACGTGACACTCATACACAAATAAGGAGTCTTGTCCCGGAAGAGTTTTCAAGAAAAAAGGTAGATGACTGGTCTAGCGAAGAAGAAGATAATATAGCAGATGGATAGAACAGAGCAGGAATGAGAACAAGCAAATGAGAAAGACAGTGGCAGTGGGAATTTAAAGCACTAAATTTCCAGAAAGTGGGGATACTATTTAGTCTCTAAGGAAAAAACCGTTGTATAGAATACATCTTCCAAAGGCAGAACCATGCTGTCGATGGGTCAGATGGTCAATTGTGTTACAGTATGTTACTGAATTGACATTGATTATCACAGATGATTCTATTGGAAACTTATTACATTAATGCCTATGATATATTCCATATGCATTGTATATTTGTGTGTTGGATGGTCTATTGTTCTGTCTTGGTCTAATTTTTCATGGCAATAATATTAAAGTTTAAGTACAGTTACTGCTGTTTTAAAATCAACGACACTATCTGATTTTGTGCTTGTCAGCTTTCTTCTTCATCTTAATCTTCATCATCTTCTTTTTCTTTCTCTTGTTGTTGTTGTTGTCCTTCTTCTTCTTCTTCCTCTTCTTCTTCTTCTTCTTCTTCTTCTTCTTCTTCTTCTTCTTCTTCTTCTTCTTCTTCTTCTTCTTCTTCTTCTTCTTCTTCTACCAACAATGAAGATATACTCGCAAAAACAACACCTTAAACTACTAGATGATGTCTGTGTTTTAATTATAATCACCAGTGCGGCACGTGTCTACTTGAAAGCAAGCAAGGAAATACTAACCTCTTTCTTAAGATAGATTAACTGCGAACTACAGGGCTACTGAACAAGAGAAGATAATGCCTGTTTGTCTCGAGTTACTTGCTTCTGCTGGCATAGAATTTGAGTGCAGGAAGGTGACATATCATGACTCAGATTATCTGAAAAATTCAGAAACTACTGAAGCTAAAACAGAAAATGCCAACTTGGTCCTTTTGCCTCCAATTATCCTTTCATTTGCACTACTGGAGGGTAGACAAGCAAACCTAAGTCTCGGCCAGTCTCAGATGCGCAGTGTGGCTTGCTTTATGCACTGGAACTAGTATAATAATTCTGCTGCATGTGCATGCATATGTCGATGCCAAGCTACCTGTAGACGTAATTGTCATGTTGATCTATCTTACCTGTATTTATGAGCACCGAGTGTGCATTACGAACTTATGGAATAGGTCGTACGGCATAGGTCTCCACGGAACTGTTGAGGGTTACTAGCATTAAGGGTTACTAGCATTCCACGTATTCAAAACCTTGCATGGGGTGGGCTATCTAGTCTACATCGTAGGCACGTCGTGTTAGAAAATAGGGTTTTGAACATTCCTTCGTGTTTAGCAGCTTTGTCTATACACTCTGAACAAAACTTCTCGTTTGTTCTTATCCACTCTCAAGGGCACAAACCGCAGGTAGCAATACGAAGAGAGAGGGGTGTGTGAGGTGGGGTAGATTTAACACAGAATGACCGACATGCCACAAGCTGCCGGTTGCAAAACGAGGGATTAGTTATCATACAAGTTATGTAAAATGCTTGATCCAGATTAGTTTGTTAGTCATTGATTTGTTTATAGGGTCCAGCGGACTGCAAAGAGACTACTCAGGACCACAACATGGTTGACACACACGCGATCCGTATAAAAAAATCTGCTAAAACAACCCTAATAGTAACACTGAAGGCACTACAACAGCCGGCCATTTTACAATAAAGGCAGGGAACGCCGAGGGTGTACTCTAATTTATCGAACCTTTGCTTGATCCAGGAAGCCAGAAACAAACAAAACGTGTGTAATAGAACACTAAGCTTAACAGACATTTAGGAAATACATTGGAATAAACATACCAAAGCGGCCAATAGGCCTCGGCCAAGCACGCCCCATCATTCAAAACACGAACACCACCACATTCAAATGAACATGCCCGAACGAGGAGTGAGGAGAAGAAGAAGAAGAAGAAGAAGAAGAAGAAGAAGAAGAAGAAGAAGAAGAAGAAGAAGGAGAACAACAACAACAACAACAACAACAGGAACAAAAAAGGACAAGAATAACAA
Organism: Oncomelania hupensis; assembly: GCA_036898135.1. Taxonomy (NCBI): domain Eukaryota; kingdom Metazoa; phylum Mollusca; class Gastropoda; order Littorinimorpha; family Pomatiopsidae; genus Oncomelania; species Oncomelania hupensis. The sequence goes on from CM072526.1 coordinate 24,339,852, forward strand.
TAATAACCAAGCGTTGCTTTGTTTGTTGTCAAATATTTTTGGCAGAAATTGCAGGAAGCACATGTGTAAGTTGTTGAAGTTGAAGCTTTCCAACTCTTTGGGATGAAAGTATAACCTGGCTCCAGTCTGTGCACGTCTGCAAGCATTAAAGTTCTCCTTGTTCCTCCTATTTCTGGGTGGCATAGCTCTACGGCTGCTGCGCTTTATCTGATAATGTAACTGGAATTTCATCCCAAACATCCACCCCCAAAACTCCTAATTATGAGCTCCACGCAGGGAGAGGACCAAGCTTTCAAGTGCTAGGCAATGTGTTGTTCTTTCTTATTATATATCTTGACTAAGATTTTTTTGATTTACCTTGATATATGTTTTCTCTTTATATTTTATTCTCTTTATATTTCTTCTTTTAATCAACATTTTTCAACTTCAACGTCAGGAGGCTAAAAAAAGGCAGCGTGGTGCTGTCCAAATTTAGGTTACCATGGTGAATCATAGGCTCAGTCAAGATAATACCTATTCAATATAACCACTCCAGATTCTGGGAACACGTACTCTACCATTGTTCTTTTTTATGCAGTCCGCTTACTGACCCAACGAGCTGCTCAAGGCTCTGAAATCAGGGCCAAACCCAGGTCAACCAAGACGTGGGCACAAAACACTTGAGTTCCTATCGAACCCACGTTGCCAAAGACCTAGGGACTCTAAATCCACCCTTATACACAAACTATACTTACATTATAAACACAAACCCACACACACACACACACACACACACACACACGCACACCCACACACACACACACACACACACACACACACACACACACACACACACACACACACACACACACACACAAACACACACACCACTCATCCTTTCTCTGCCGCCACAAAGCGTAGCTGAGACTCGCCGAGTACCTCTGACAAACGGAGAAGCCTCGGTAAGCCTCAGCTAGTCTCGGCTACGCTGCGTGTTCTGCAGCTTGCCTGAAAACGCTAAGACCAAAAGGGCAGTGCTCTGAGCCTAAAGTCTAGGCAATGTGTGAAGAGGTAACAGTGAGCTTAGCTGAAGTGGGAGGTAATATCAACATCCAGCACTGATTACACAAGGCAGTGTTTAGGTATTCATTCCAAAGCCAACTCAGACGACTGGCATTGCCTCTGTCGTCAATAAAACACAATTCCGGACCACTGTCTGACCGGACTGCCTGTTTCACGCATCCATGAGAAGTACAGTTCATCGATCTCTGAACATGCGAGAGTGAGATAAAGGAAAAGTCCTGCGGATGAGAGTATAAACCGAAGTCTAGTCTAAGTCTGTGTACGCATGCATTTCATCGCACGGACTTTTAATACCCTGAAGCTCATCTTGAGTGGCAGATACGAAACTACAGCCAGCAAACACTAGGTCCTTTCCCCCTTTTGTCTTGACAAGCGTTGCCTTTTGTCTTGAGAAGTTGCCTTTTGTCTTGAGAAGTTGCCTTTTGTCTTGACAAGCGTTGCCTTTTGTCTTGAGAAGTTGCCTTTTGTCTTGAGAAGTTGCCTTTTGTCTTGAAAAGCGTTGCCTTTTGTCTTGACAAGCGTTGCCTTTTGTCTTGAGAAGCGTTGCCTTTTGTCTTGAGAAGCGTTGCCTTTTGTCTTGAGAAGCGTTGCCTTTTGCGGCTGCCGAGCCGCTTTCCGCATGGGTGAGCGACCAATAAAATCACCTCTCCTGCACCATCCACCCTCTCCACACGCCACCCCACCTACCACCATCATCCAAAAATTCAAATACCTCAGTTCCACATCTGATTTTGGAAGAGTGAAGAAAACTGAAAGTACCCATCCGAGCTATAATACTCCAAATGAGTCTGCCCAGTGGTGAAAATCTGGATTTGCTGTTAGTTCTTTCAAACCTCCGTACCCTCATACATCGTTCATGGCGTAACTGTGCAGACTATCCTATCCCTAACTCGAAAGCCGTTGGGGCACCAAAGGTGATCGTTTAATCAGCATACTCCATCTTTCTCTGTCCTCGGCAACCCTCATGGCTTTGCACAGTGTCAAGCCAGTCCATTCTCGAATGATGTCCTCCCATCTATTTTTCTGTCTCCCTCTTCCTCTGCTTCCTTGCCATTCCATCGGAGTTTCCGTTTCTTCACCATTGTGAGCATGTCATCGTCAATGATATTATAACCAATACACCTGATGAAGTCAAACTTCATACAAGTATGATATGAAGCTTGTGGCACTCAATGTGCATGTGGTCTTCGCATTATCCACTAAACACTGCCATCGATATCTCGCTCCAACTATCTTGAGATCTCAGGACAAACGCGAGAAGTGCGTTCGATCGTCGATTACTGATTGACTGCTCTGCAGTTGTTGTTTTTTAATCTGTTGGTCAGAAGACCGTGCCTAGCTGATCCAGCTAAAAACACGGCAACGCAAAGAAAGGAGATAGCCTACCTACCCTATCATTTCCGTAACCCTTCAATTATCAAATCCTTTATGTGTTAGTCTGTGCACGCATGCATTACGTAGCACGGACTGTTAAGATCCTGACGCTCATTCTGAGTGTAACAAATACAAAAATACACCCAGCAAAAATCAGATGCTATAATAACTGCAGTCCAATTTGTTAAGGCCAGACTACTTTAAGTGTGTTTACACAACTTTTGACCCGCCTAGCAATTATAACACCCTCACCCACCCCTCACAATACAAGCATCTTCTCCACGATCCACTCCAATTCTATTTTATGTATGATATATAAACGGATGGATCGCTTTAAATACCCAAATCTGTTCTGTGAACTATTTGAATCCTAAAACACACAATGGGCAAAGCCTACTTTTATTTCAAAACCGTTTAATCCCAAACCTCTAATTCCCTGATCGAAAGCAAGATTATCCTAGATCCTTTCCTGTCTGTCAAAGTGGCCTCGTTTTTGCATGCGCATCCAAGGGACGTAACCAAGGCACCTGCATGCCTACAGACAACAAATGGGAGATCACTGAAACAGCACAGACCAAGAAATCGGCCACTCAAATATACCCCCACCCATAAAAATCATCGCAGAAACATGCAATTTAAACACATAGCACGCCATTCAAGTGCATTTCGATAAACATTCATATAGGCGATTTAAAAAAAAAAGTTAATTTACTTGGCGGTGTTGTGATTGGGCTTTATTTTAACGAAGCAAAGGAAAATGTGGTGTGATAGGTAACTATATGAACTATCTGAAAGCAACAACAATTAAAAATCACAATCAGCTGAGCCAGTTTTTAGATACAGCGCAACACGCTTTTGGAAAATGGTAAAGCGCAATGACCTTGATCCTTGAGAATTACAAATACGAATGATCTAACATGCCTACCACAAGATAAAGTATCTACAAAGAAAAAAAAAGATAAATTTGTGTTCAGTTGTTATTGAGACAGTGCAAAAGAGGGTGTTTTCAACACAGCAAAGGTGACATTGTGAGCGACGGACCGACCCACTGACCTAACAACCTGACTGCTACTGAAGGATGGCCCATGATTTGAAGTACCTTCAGCCAATTTGGAGATATTGAGCCAAACGTGTTTAGCAGCAACATGACTCCAGTTACCTTGACCTTTGGGATAGAGCAAATGGAATGTGTTACACTCGATTCGATATTGGTGTTTTCTATCAGTATCTGATTCAGCCCCAATGCTGAATTCCTGATAGGGTGTAACTCAGATTCGTTTATCCACGCAGCCCGCTCAAGCAGCATACAAGTCACAAAGTCGACGTATGAAGTTTTCCACTTTTATTCAGCACACATCAACAACTGCATACAATCGTTCAATCGTCTTTCCACTCTCAAATTTACTTTCCAACTAACAACAACTTCAACTATACTTTCCAGCTTCACTATCAACAACAATCTCTCAACAACAGTGCGGCACACAATTTTATAATCTCTCTCTCTTTTCCCGAAAAATTTCGAACCCAGTAGACTAAAATGACGCACTACAGCCAATCAATTAAAAGATCGTCATCACTGACTTACGTCATACATATTTCTTCTCCTTCCGCCATACTTCGATATTTATCCCGAAACTTCGATCGATAGTAAACAAGCGGGTCCAGAAAATTCTACAACGATATCGACCAACAAAAATTATCAACGTTATACAAAGCTTAAAGCCTCTCCTAACAACAATGCAAACTCAAATCAAAGGTAAATAAACTCCATCATTGAATACTTTGCAAAACGAAACGATTAGATCTATCGTGCGCGCTTCCGACGTACTACCATTCGCGTTTCAACGTAACAGAATGGCACGAGAGGCAGGCCACTGATATAGATAATGTTCCTATGACGTTTAGTCAAAATCCGTTCAGTGGTTCTTCAGACATGCTTCCCAACGGACCCGATCGACCGACACACAGACGGACGGACCGACCCGCAGACCCACTGGCGGTTTAAAAGTAGGCCTATTTCCAGATAATTCTGGAAATACAAAAACTGTTGAAAACGCCCAAGCGTCTGCTTAAGACAGTTGGCGACCGGTCTTTTAGTTTTCAAGCACCCAAGGTTTGGAATGCGCTGCCTGCCGGTTTAAGACATTGTACAGACCTTGTTTCCTTTAAGAGCTGCTTAAAAACGCACTTGTTCCGCAAGGCGTTTTCTGTGTAATAGTATGAACAGTAATAATACTTTCTCAATGATGCTGTACATGATGTAGTGCGAATGTTGTGATGATGCGTACGAATGATGTGTGTAAGCGCATTGAGTTGTTATTCTAATGAAAAATGCGTTGTATAAATGCAATTCATTATTATTATTATTATTACAAAAAGTAATCATAAAAGTTAACAGTGTAAGACGTCTACGGTAATCAAAACGAACAATGAGCCATGATTTGGGATTGAATGGTTTGACACGACTGGCTATTGTTTGAAAGCTACTAGCTCTATTCTCGATTTTCTCCCGCCCATTCCACGGTGCAATGAATCCAAATTGCTCTCTTTTGTATTGTAGGTCACCTCGGCCTTGTTCAGTTGCCGTTTACCCGCCTTTCTCCAAAGGAAATAATTATAAAAGACACAATGACCAAATCTCGCAGGTGTCACAAAACCTGTTGTTCAAAAGTGTAAAGTAGTCTTAGCGTATAAGCTATAAGTATGTCTAACCTTTATTTTCCATTAAAAAAAATAAGTTGATCTCTCCATTACTATTAACTTTAAATTAGGGAAAACTTACCACCCACCATCAACACAACAATTCTCTCTCTTTTATTCTTCTTGTTCTTTATTCCTCTTTTATGTTGTTTAGGAAGTGTTAAGTAATTTCACGATAACCTTCATCTCTTTCATTATTGATGCCCTCTTTGACTTCTTTCCCCTCTTCTTCTTCTTCTTCTTCTTCTTCTTCTTCTTCTTCTTCTTCTTCTTCTTCTTCTTCTTCTTCTTCTTTTTCTCTGCCTCCCCGTCCTCTTTTCGTCTTCTGATCCGAATTAGAGTGCAATCCTTCACGTGTCTTTATTCATGAATAATTTCTCTTCCACTGTTTCACTCTTAGGCATTGCCAGAGTATTCAGTACCCATTTTCTGTGCTCATCGAATAATGGAGATACGACTCCAGAAAGTCTGAGGTCATTACTCAATCTTTAAACTAGATCATGGAAGTATTTATTAATCCGTATGATTGAGCTAAAAAGCTCGCAGGTAAGCGTATGATTGATGACAGCTTCAAAAAGACTTTCGGTTTCTCCATAACGTCACATCGCGACAGCTCCGGGATACAGTCATTACGCGCCACTCAATACCACAGGCACACAATACTCCCGCTAGGTTAATTCCAAACAACGTCTTGGAGCAAGTCCGTCACGCACCGCTGCGTTAATCTGTTAGGCGCCTGGGCCTCTATCTTAAAGGAGATAAACCATTAACTGTGCCCTAGAAGACGACCTTTCCAACGGCCTGACACCAAATTTATAATTATTACATTTAGAATAAATTTTCGCAAAATATTAGACAGAAAAATGTGCGAACATATCACGAAATAATCAACTCTAAGCATGAATTATACATTAGAAAAGAAAAAAGTTATGCGCAATTTGGATCTCGACCTCAGATGTACTTTGAGAGCCCCAGAACTGCGAATGTCTGGAGTAGTAGATTAAAGGGTACGTGCTTCGTTACAGCAAGGCAGATCTAGGTGGACAGCATCTCAAGTGCCTAAGACGCCATTCTGATATCTATCTGGAAAGCACAGAAAACGCACTCGTTTAACTTCTAGTTCTGTCCTAATTCTTTCATATAACAATGTTAAAACCTTCAGTAAATGAATTATTATCCGTATTAAAACACTATATACCTTCTAAATTACTTACCCGCCTTTAGTAATTAAAAGCTTGGCAATTTTTCTTGTCCAAGACATTTAGGTAGGCTCATTAATAAACTAAGAGTAAATTCATGGAACACCAAGCCTTCAGAAGAGGTTTGTTTTTGGTACCTTTTAACATTCGTTATCCGTTAAACATATTTAATTTGAATGTCCTAGTTTGATTCCACTATAAATTATAAGGAACAAAACATCAACGTAAATATTTAAGAAACCATTCCAAATTGTGTTGCATAATCCCGCAATAATAGATGTTGCCCGTATAATGTACACGTCCGCAGTTGGTAAACCTTTGTAGTAATGTTACTGTTGTAGCTCAACCTTAGGTTTATGATTGCATGTCCATACGTGAGAAAGTTAGTTAGTCATTGTTTATAAGGTTCAGCGGACTGCAAAGAACCGAATCAAAGAGTATAGTTGAAAATCCCATGTATGGCCTGCACGTGAACAGACATTAAAATAAATAAATTATTGAATTGAGTTCTGTCCTAGTTCTATACTAATATTTTCCCGACAAAGCAACTGACTGGCTGATGCATGGAGTTGTCCTAAACAGTAGTCCTAGACAATAACTTTTGTCCCAGTTGAACACATGGTTGTAAGAGTGGATTTGCCCCACTACATGTTTTTTTTTCTCGCTGTATGTATGAATAGTAATATGTGAGTGGGCAACCAACAGGCCAAACATTGGTGTAATCTTCAATGTAGAAATCCGAAACAGTGTTGATCGCCTGCCATTGGGCATTTCCCTAACAACAGTTCATCCAAACCCGAAATTGAAAAAAAGGGTTAAGCGTTAAATATATAACTGGAAATAATGAAGCCGTAAAATAAACAACAGACTTCTTATTGCACAATCAATCAATTCATCAAACTGATCCAAATTCAAAGTCCTCAGTTTAAGGATTAATGTTCCTCCGTGTAAGGATTATTTGTCAACATCGCGTCAGAGCATCGAGTCGGCAGCTGTGAAGTCAGGAAGAAAATTATAGACATAAATCGATGCGGGAGCCTCGTGTTGTCATGATCAAAGCCTGGTAGCAGACGACAATTGGAAGGGCGGCAAGCTGAACTTTTAACGGAGAAATGCATAAATCCTCTGGATTAATGCATACATTCAACGCATTAAGGCATACATTTGAAGAGAAAGTCGCAGGGGTTCAAAGTGCGTGTCAGTGGTCCGTGTTTTACTGCTCCACACACTCATGGCAGTTGAAGTTGTGACACTTATTTGTGAACGAGGAGGTAAAATAAGTAAGGACGTCTGTCATATACCGTCCATGCTACGATTTCTAGGCTAGTCTAGCAACTGTGAAAAATATATAAATACCTCATTGGGTAGAATATTCACAACAACAACAACAACAACGAATATTCGCCTGGCGTGTAGAATAGCTGGGTTCCAACCTCATAAGAGTGAACACTCTTTATCATATGTTCTATCTCCTCCGGTGTACGTTAAAGAACTCGGTCATTTAAGGCTAAAAAAAAAGGTAAAACACGGTTACTCAGTTATTGTGACTGACTGCGGCCAGCGCCTTGAGCAGCTCTTTGAAGTAGTAAGTGCACTACATAAGGACAGCTTAATCACTTTTAACTGAGTGGGGCCGGGTAGCTCAGTTGGTAGAGCGGCTTACTAGTAACCGAAAGGTACCTGGTTCGAATCCCGGATTGGGCGATGTGTGACCATATTATTTTTCCCTTACCATCAACTGGTTCGCTGGTGTCAGAATAATGTGACCAGTAGTCGCCTATGCGCTCCGGTGTCGCGTGACTATAATCTACAATTACCCTTTTAACTGAAGCACAATTACATTTAACTGAGACTTTAGCTGTTTTCATATTATCCCGTCTCCAGTTCCTAATGAAGAAGAAAAAGAAGAACCACCAAAAACTAAACAAGGATTGGCGGGTCATATCCCTCTTGTCCTGGGTGGCGTTGCAGTGCGGCTGCCGGAAAGGAGTGGGATGGGTGTGGGTGTGGGGTCCAAGAATAGTCAAAACTTTCACCAGCATTTATCAATTTCATTTTACGTCTAAATGGAATGTGTGTCTTTACACGAAATTCACTAGCGTGGGAACAACCTAACAATCTAAACTAATATTCCGAGGCTTTGGCCTTGCTTGGTTTCTAAGTGAGTCGGTCTCTATTACATTTGCCTAGTATAAGGGAGGGGATAGCCCACACGAGTACAGGCAAATGTCTTGTTGGGTATGTACGTAACCCTTCTTTGGTTCAGGTTGTCCGAGACATGCAGTAGTGGGACGCCCCCAAGCTCAGCAAGACTAAGGCAGTGTCAGGACGACAGACCCCCATGTGTGCATGACAGCCTGGCAACACACACACTGACCTGTCACAAGCACTTGACAGGGCTGCACATCGCCTGGTACCAGCAAACATCCGGCTATGCCACTTACTACCTTGTGTTTAGCTTCTTTTTTTCTGTTTCAAACTTCACCTGCCAAACCGGTGACCCAGGTTCGAATCCCGTGGTGGGCTAGATAATGTGACCATTTTTCACTGTCCATCTTAGCAGTAGGATTGCTCTCTGGTGGTTCAGTGTTGATTTAGGATACTCCTACCCAGTGATGTCGTTTTCGTCGGCAAATTGGCCATTCACCGATAAAAATCCAAAATGTCCGAAAGAGTCATGTTCTGATCGGCCCGCTGTCTTAAGGTTTTACGCCTCCCTCAATCGGCCACCCTTTGTCCGTTTTTTGTTTGCGTGTCTCATGTCTATTTCGTTGTTATTTCTATGTCTTCTGGCCATATTAATTTCATATCGGATAAATAAATGTGTTATGAGTTATTGTCGAACATCGCGTATCACAAGCGCCAAGCAGACGACACATGCATCAGTGGAGAGAGTTAGAGTAACTCCCCTTGTTGCGAACTGCGTGCTTCTGGCAATAACACTTTTCGTTTTCGAAATGCCGGCGATAAAGATGCCGAAACTTATCAGTGGCCAGCGCTTCCTCTCGTTTGGTGTTGGAAAGAAGGAAAAATAGAAAGAGAGTTGAACAACCTCTCAGACTGTGACAAATCAGGTTGATGCAGCGCCATCGAACACTGTGACATTGGACCTGACTCAGACTGTTTTTGTTTTATGTGTTTGCATGATCAGGGATTCACCTAAGTTCACAGTTCAGTTGAAGAGTTTATTAGTCATCCATTCTAGTCATTTCATCAAGTTTTATATTGTGTCGTTGTTAATAAATGTAAGTGAAACTGTTTTCGTCAGTGTTCTGTGTGTGGTATTAGTTGCAACATTTTTGTAAGGCAAAATGATGGCCTATAGATTTTCAAAATGTCCTAAAGGTTTATGACTGAATCGGCCAAATGGCCTACGCTGAAAATTTCTAGCAACATCACTGCTCCTACCCTCTTCAACGGGATGGTTATCGTATTGCTAACGGTTGGTGTTAGACATTAAAACTTCAATGTTTAATTCAAAGAAAGTTTTATTTTTGAAATCTGTGATGTTTTGAATATTTGAATTGCGTTATCTCAATGACTGGGACGATTTTGATTATTTGTCTCCTGTCTTTTACCACACTGATCACGGTAGCTGTGGTCAATCACTTTCTCAGCTCATTTTGTGCTTTATCTCAAATTGGTTCAGCGATCGTGATCATTTTTAGGTTGGATGAATCATCGATGTGTGTGTGTGTGTGTGTGTGTGTGTGTGTGTGTGGCTAGGTAGAAACGCCGTTACTCTGACATACACTTCAAACTCTACGTACTTTCTTTTGACGGCCCCGTTATTTTGATGTCAAAACAGGGGTTGCGGTTATAGTTAAGGTTAGATTTGGGTTATGGTTAGAGTTAGGGCTAGGGATAGCTTCAAAACATGGAAAAATGTCAAAATAATGGTAAAAGTGTCAAAATAATGTATGTAGAGTTTCATGACAGTCATCACCACGGCGTTTCTACACGGTTGTGTGTGTGTGTGTGCGTTTGTGTGTGTGTGTACCTCGGCTGTGTGTGTACTTGTTTACACGGCGTTATTTGGACAAACCAGTGAACATCTACATAACTTGTTTTGACAGACCTCCTTGTTTTGACGTCAAACCATGATCCGTTAGGGTTAGGGCTGTGTTACGGTACCGGTAAGGGTTAGGGTTAGGTTATGGTTAGTGTTAGAACACTTAAAAGTACTTAAAAAGGGGGACGTTATATGATCCATTGTCAACACAACGTATGTGGCGTTTCATGAAAGTCATAATAACACCTTGAAAACAAGTATGTGTGTGTGTGTGTATATGTGTGTGTGTGTGTGGGGGGGGGGGGTGTATGTGTGTGTGTGTGTGGCTAGGTAGGTAGAAACGCCGTTATTCTGACATACACTTGAACCTCTACGTAGCCTACTTCCTTTTGAGGGACACCGTTATTTTGACGTCAAAACAGTGTTCCGTTAGGATTAGGGTATGTGTTAGGGTTAGGGTTATGGTTAGGTTTAGGGTTTGGGTTAGAGTTAAAGTTAGGGTTAGCTTAAAAAATGGACAAATTTGTAAAAATGTCAAAGTAACGTATGTAGAGTTTTATGAAAGTCATCACAACGGCGTTTCTACACGGTTGTGTGTGTGTGTGGAAGGGGGGGGGGGGGTATGTGCGTGTGTGTGTCTGTGTCTGTGTACAAAACATAACAGAACACACATGTCTACATTTGAACAGCTTGCCTCTTGTTTTCAATGGATGACTGGAGAACTTCAAAAGATCATCCATCGTTTTGAGGGTACGAACAAGAAGGATTTGTCATCTATTGTGCGAATTTTCAGTAAGACTATTTGCTAAAGAAAAAAAATCCCACGGACTGATTCTGTTTCAGAGCATTACCTAATAATAAGTTAAAATGGCACTGTACTTTAATGCTATAGTAAGTCTGAATCCTGCTATTTGATGCCTCACTGGTAGGCTAGAAACTGCCACTGAAAGGTGACAAAGGCTCCAAAGGGCGATCTGGCACAAAGAAAAGATCGCATTGTCCTCGCTGCTCTTTTGTGGCAGATCCGTACAGAAAGAACTCCAGTCCATTGGACTGCGGTTTTCCTTAATCCTTTCTATTCATAGCCAGGCAGACATTTAACGCTATTCTATCGCTGCTGGTAAAGTAGTTCAATGCATTCAGTCTGTTCAACAGGGATAACAATAGTTCTGTGTTTAGACTACGGTGTCCCGTAAGCTTACGGTGGAAGGGGGAAATGAGAGGCGGCATTAGACACCTCCCTTTCGTGAGGGCCAACTTAATGAGGGCATTTAATGCCGTTCTGTCGATACTGGTGATCGAGTTTGAATACCTTCAGTCTGGCAATGCCGATACACTAGTTCTAACTTCGAAGGTTTGTCCTGTAAATGTACAATCGTAAGGGAAAGGGAAGCGTTGGGTAAAGTTGAGGTAGGGCTGGGGGTGGTGGAGGTCCTTACTTCCGCAGGGTAAGCTTCATTAATATTTACAAACAAAAACGCATATTTATTCACAGCTCTGATGGAGAGGGAAAAGGAAGTCGGGAGAAATGATTACCCACAACGGAGAGAATTCAGTGCAGCACATTCTAAGCAAAATAAGAAACAGCAAAACTCTGAATGGAGAAACTGGGAAGTGGTAAAGCAGCACATTTTCCTTACCAAGCTTGATGGAACCAGGCTGACCGATTTCGTGGTTCTTTGGCTTACTTATGCTAAAATAAACTGCAACACAAAGGCTACGAAAACTAAGCAGAGGTAACGAAGTAGTAAGAGTACACTTCCCTTGACTTCCTTCCTTAAAAAATCATACAAGACTAACGAGGCAGGGCCTGGGGAAGTGTCTTTGATAAGATTTTAAACTTCCTAATTCCAGATGTTAGTTTAGATTAATGATATTTTACGCTCTATTAAAGCTGGTTCTGAGAAAAAAAGAAATTCCTAAGCGCCTCTCTCTCTCTCTCTCTCTCTCTCTCTCTCTCTCTTAGAGGCTATGGCCTATATTGAATAAATAATCAATCATTATCAATCTCTCTCTCTCTCTCTCTCTCTCTCTCTCTCTCTCTCTCTCTCTCTCTCTCTCTCAAAAATATGAAGGAAACGTTACGAAAATAACATTTAACACCACAATTTCTGCAGTTTATTGAACATTACCTAGCCCACGCAAACTTTTCAACATTTCCAGATCTATCAGTTGGCGGTCATTGAGGAGCTTAAGACTGGACGCGCTAGCAAGTTTGACTCTATTGAACCTTAAACCCTTGTGAACAACATCCAAGATTTTATCGTTACCTTTACCACCGCCATAGATCAAGTGGTAGAGCGTTCGCCTGGCACACCGATGATCCAAATTCGAATCTCGTGGTGGGCGAAATAAAAAGTGGCCATTTTCACTGTCCATTTTAGCTGTATGATTGCTCTGGTGGTTCAGTGTTGATTTGTTCCCTGGGATGGTTGTTGTTGCGATTATAGTTGTATATTCGTAATAATACAGAAACAAGATTAAGATCGTTAAATTGACTAAAACAGGCATGGTGTTAGCTCCTACATTAAAAGAAATTCAAGACTTCGCAAGTACACAATTTGTTCTTTTACACTCTAAAAGAAGGAAACATTGCTTTTACATAACCTCGTTTAATAAACGTTAACAATGTGTGTGCTTACGACAAATCAACGGCCTTCTTATAATTGAAATAACACTACCCGATTGGAAGAAGTTCGGATTGACAAATACGGTTGATGACGAATAGGAGAGTGTAAGCTTCCACCGGCTTTGAGTTGATACAATCACGATGATTCTGTTTCTGGTAACGCATCTAGATGAAGTGTAGAACTCGAACTCTCGCGCGCATTTTCCTGCAATGTAATCCACGTCATGGATCAATCAATACTTGTGGATGTGATTGGTGATGGAGGGAGGGGGGAGTAGGTGAGAGGAAACTGAGGGTATGTAAAGACTGTATGTGCGTGTGTGTGTGGGGGGGGGGGAGGGTGCGTGTGTGTGTGCGTGTGTGTGGGTATGTGTGAGTAAGTGTTTGTGGTTGTAGATTTTTATTCCTTTGACTCAAGAGGTCACCGAGGACAATGAACGTAACAGAAGAATTAGTCTTGAGATCGCTGGGATCGATTAATGATAGAAAGAGCGCCACCTGCTGGCTATCTTTGTTTTATTTCGCAATCTTTTATTATTTTCCACTTCAATAACCATCCCACCTCCAGAGTCGTGGTCAAATCAATTTAAATTTAAAATCAGGTAAAGGCAAATAAGCGATAAATGGATCAATACACATTCAACAGGCATCACCATAATTATGTTATGGAAACGTTTAAATACCAAGCTAATAAATAGAAATATCATGTAATCCTGAAACATATCACTGTCCATGTCTGTCTGTAAGGGTCTGTCTCTATCGTCTGTCTCTCTCTCTCACGCGTACACACAGTTTCTATTCTCTATGCTTTCTCATTGTCTCTGTCTGTCTGTCTGTCTGTGTCCCTCCCCCCCCTTCATCCCTCTTTCCCCCGTTGCTTGTTATTTCAGTCACCCTAGGGGCCTACCATTGTTAATATTTGTCGTAGACCCTAGGGGCCTACCATTGTTAATATTTGTCCAATACTTCTTTTGTGAAGTCGTGGACTCACTGTGTCTGTAAACAGGAGTCACTAAAATCGTATCCCACCGCACAACAAGACCCTGAAGTTACCCCGATCATTCATTTTATAATAATACTAACAATAATTAACATTTGTACAGCGCCCTTCTTCACTAGAGCTCATAGCGCTTTACAGAAAGAAAAAAAGATTTGAATAAATAAAGCAAAAGCAAAACATGAAATACCAAATCAGAACACACACACTCACACACACACACACACACCGAGATTTAAGGATAGACAGTGTTGTAAATGTGTGTTTTCAGTCCAGAGCGAAAGGAAAGGGATGACACGCACAAACCCTCCTCACACACACACTACACACAAATGACCATCTGTTGTCTGCCTATGACACACATCCCACCATGACCATACTTTTTCCTGCCTATGCCACACATCCACAAATGACCATCTGTAGTCTGCCTATAGCACACATCCACAATACCATCTGTAGTCTGGCCGATTGCACACAACTCACACAATATGACCATCTGTTAGTCTTGCCTATGGCACAGACATGAAGTGCATATGCATGACACATTCTTGTAGTCTGCCTATGGCAGACACAATCCACAAATGACCATCTGTAGTCTGCCTATGGCACACTCCATCCATAAATGACCATCTGTTGTTCTGCCATGGCACACATCCACAAGTGACCTCCATGTAGGTCTGCCTATGGCACACAATCACTTTCACAAACAACAACCATTGGCAGCACAGAAGAAGAGAAGTGAAAACTTTCCTCCTATCTCTCTTCTTCCTCGGAACATACATCTGATAAGGATTAAGGATTTATGGAAGTTGTTATCATACACTCCAGACCTTTCTTTTTCATGTAGGCCCAACACCTACAGCTTGTGTTATCCCAGAAACCCTACAGCTTGTGTTATCCAATCCCCACAGCTTGTGTTATCCCGATCCCTACAGCTTGTGTTATCCCAATCACTACAGCTTGTGTTATCCCAATCCCTACAGCTTGTGTTATCCCAATCCCTACAGCTTGTGTTATCCCAACACCTACAGCTTGTGTTATCCCAATCCCTACAGCTTGTGTTATCCCAATCCCTACAGCTTGTGTTATCCCAACACCTACAGCTTGTGTTATCCCAATCCCTACAGCTTGTGTTATCCCAATCCCTACAGCTTGTGTTATCCCAATCCCTACAGCTTGTGTTATCCCAATCACTACAGCTTGTGTTATCCCAATCACTACAGCTTGTGTTATCCCAATCACTACAGCTTGTGTTATCCCAATCACTACAGCTTGTGTTATCCCAATCACTACAGCTTGTGTTATCCCAATCACTACAGCTTGTGTTATCCCAATCACTACAGCTTGTGTTATCCCAATCACTACAGCTTGGGACAGATCGTCGCTCTTCTTCTTCTTCTTCTTCTTCTTCTTCTTCTTCTTCTTCTTCTTCTTCTTATTATTATTATTATTATTATTATTATTATTATTATTATTATTAATATTATTATTATTATTATTATTATTATTATTATTATTATTATTATTATTATTATTATTATTATTATTATTATTAAAAAGGTAAAGGTAAAGGTGGTCCCATAGCCTTGTGGCCGTCGGGGAGCGTAATGTTGGAGATCACACTTATCTTGGGCCAGCGTAATGACGGTGATGCCCATCTCTCTCTCTCGCTGCTTTACCTTCCACACCCTTAAGAGAGTAGGTACTCAGTCACAGTTGAGTCAACTGGGGGCGTCAACACGGACATCAAAGTCCAAGGCCAATCTCTCCACACAGTGCATAGCTTCAAATATTTAGCTTCAAATATTTAGGAGTCATTGTATCACACAATGGGTCCAGACAGGAAGTCATCTCCAGGATCGCACAAACAACTGCTGCACTGGTGAGGTTGAAGCCTATTTGGAAAGACAAGACCATCAGCCTACATTCCAAGGTAAGACTGCTGCGCTCCCTTGTCATCTCCATCTTCCTATACGCTTGCGAAACATGGACCATCACAGCAGATCTACAACGAAGAATACAAAGCCTGGAGATGAGGTGCTACTAACACTTCTGGGCATTTCCTATACCCAGCACAACCTATCCTATCCTATCCTATCCCGTAACTCGGAGGTCGTAGGGACAACACAGATGATCGTTTAACCAACATACTTCATCTTTTCCTGTCCTCACCAACCCTGATAGTTTCGCTCAGTGTCAAACCAGTCCATTCTTGAATGTTGTCCTCCCACCTCTTTTTTGGTCTCCCTCTTCTTCTACTTCCTTGCACTGTACCTTGCAGGATGGTCTTTGCAAGACCTGATGATCTGGTGACGTGGCCATACCATCGGAGTTTCCGTTTCTTCACCAAGCACAACACCAACGACGAAGTCCGACAGACCATCACACAAGCCATTGGACATCACGATGACCTACTCACAGTGGTGAAAAAACGGAAACTCCGATGGTATGGCCACGTCACCAGATCATCAGGTCTTGCAAAGATCATCCTGCAAGGCACAGTGCAAGGAGGTAGAAGTAGAGGGGAAACGAAAAGGAGATTGGGGGACAACATTCGAAAATGGACTGGTTTGACACTGAGCG
Organism: Oncomelania hupensis; assembly: GCA_036898135.1. Classification (NCBI taxonomy): domain Eukaryota; kingdom Metazoa; phylum Mollusca; class Gastropoda; order Littorinimorpha; family Pomatiopsidae; genus Oncomelania; species Oncomelania hupensis. Next base: position 24,356,408 of record CM072526.1, read on the forward strand.
TGTGCACTCAACCAGATAAATTTTAAGCCTGCATCTGTGTGTGTGTGTGTGCGCGCGCGCGCGCGTGTGTGTGTGTGTGTGTGTGTGTGTGTGTGCAGCTTTGCTTTTAATTCAGGATTATAAAGTTAACGATCACAATAGTCCCAGCTGTGTTTTTCTGCAGTGCCTTACCTGGTGTCCCGGATTACAGCGAGAGAGAAAGAGAGAGAGAGAGAGAGAGAGAGAGAGAGAGAGAGAGAGAGAGAGAGAGAGAGAGAGAGAGGGAGGAAGGCAGAGAAAGACACAAGAGACAGACAAAGAGACAGAAACAGAAAGACAGACAGAGGCAGACAGACAAAGAGAGACAGAGGCAAACGCAGAGAGAGAGAGAGAGCGAGACAGACAGACAGAGTGAGAAAGAGACAGAGAGAAAGAGAGAGACAGGGACAGAAACAGAGACAAGACAATGACAGAGTGAGAAAGACAGACGTGAGAAGAAGAGAGAGACAGAGACAAGAGAGAAAAGCAGACAGACGTAGATGAAGAGAGAGAGAGACAGACAGACAGAGAAAGAAAAAGGCAATGAGAAAGAGACAAAGTTTTCGTTGGCGACAGTTGCGCTGGGAATCAAATATGCACGCCTGTTGTAGTACTAAGTGTGCCCACCTTGCCGTGGCATAGACTATTCTAGCCCATTCTAACGCGTCAGGACAAAACGTTAGTATCATTTTCCATCGCGACAAGTAAACAAAATATGCAGTGGTTGTCTATTAGTAGAAGATGCGCAACTGCTGTGTAATGTGCTTGCACGCCGTGCAACGACACAGACCATTGAGATATTAAGATAAGACAAGTTATATTCTGAATAGTTGGCGAGGTAAATTACATTTGCGGCTGTTGCCTCGTCGCCAGTCACGCGTAAATTACAACAAGATGGCAAGCCATTCAAATGTATTTGAAGACACTCACCCACGTAAGCAAAAGTCTGGCATTTTGTAAAGGTGTTAATTTACTTGGTTTTATCCTAAAGAAGCAAAGGGAAACATGGAATGAAAGGCCACCATCTGAGCTATCTGCATGCAAAAATTTATTAAAATCGGATAAGCGAATGTTTAGATACAGCGTAAAACGTATTTGGTTTAAACAAATAGTTTTATTCAAGGAAAAAACATATAATTTCAAACAATGAATTACAGGATAGGCAACAAGCAAGCTTATATAAGCCCACCCTGTATGACAAAATTCTACATAATAATTAATTGACAGGCAACTGATAGTTGCATATAAATAAAGAAGAATACAACAATTTAAAAAGATAATATAATACATTAATTAAAGATAATAAGGTTTAGTAAATAATTACACGGACACACGTAAAACGTATTTAGAGAATGGTGAAGCACAATGACCTTGACCTTTGAGAAAGTACAAATACCAATGATCCAATATGCTTACCAGTAGGTAAAGTATGCACACAGTACAAATACCAATGATCCAATATGCTTACCAGTAGGTAAAGTATGCACACAGTACAAATACGAATTATCCAATATGCTTACCAGTAGTTAAAGTATGCACATATTACAACTACGAATGATCCAATATGCTTACCAATAGTTAAAGTATACACAAAGTACAACTACGAATGATCCAATATGCTTACCAGTAGTTAAAGTATACACAAAGTACAACTACGAATGATCCAATATGCTTACTAGTAGTTAAAGTATACAGAAGGTACAACTACGAATGATCCAAATTGCTTACCAGTAGTTAAAGTATACAGAAGGTACAACTACGAATGATCCAAATTGCTTACCAGTAGTTAAAGTATACCTAAAGTACAACTACGAATGATCCAAATTGCTTACCAGTAGTTAAAGTATACACAAAGTACAACTACGAATGATCCAAATTGCTTACCAGTAGTTAAAGTATACACAAAGTACAACTACGAATGATCCAATATGCTTACCAGTAGTTAAAGTATACACAAAGTACAACTACGAATGATCCAATATGCTTAGCAGTAGTTAAAGTATGCACAAAGTACAACTACGAATGATCCAATATGCTTAGCATAGTTAAAGTATACAGAAGGTACAACTACGAATGATCCAATATGCTTACCAGTAGTTAAAGTATACCCAAAGTACAACTACGAATGATCCAATATGCTTAGCAGTAGTTAAAGTATACCCAAATGTACAACTACGAATGATCAATATGCTTAGCAGTAGTTAAAGTATACACAAAGTACAACTACGAATGATCCAATATGCTTAGCAGTAGTTAAAGTATACACAAAGTACAACTACGAATGATCCAATATGCTTAGCAGTAGTTAAAGTATACACAAAGTACAACTACGAATGATCCAATATGCTTACCAGTAGTTAAAGTATGCACAAAGTAAAATTGATGGATTTCGGTTGAGTTATTCTTGAGATAAGACCAACGGTGTGTTTTGAACAAAAAAGTAAAATTCGGAGCAATGAACCAATCGGTCACGATTGTCCGACAACAAGACTGCTATGGAAGGATGGCCCATGATTTGGAGTACCTGTATACCAAACCTCAACACAAAGCTTTAGCCCTTTGTGAGATACTGAGCAAAACATGTTTAGCAATAAAACGACTCTAGTGACCTTGATCTTTGCGGTATAGCAAATATGATAGCACGAGAGGCAGGCTATTAGCTTATAGGTAATGTTCTATGAAGTTCGGTCAAAATCTGTTCAGTGGTTCTTGTGATATGGCATCCAATAGATCGACAGACAGACCGACAACTGGCTCCTTCCGACTCCCCATTGTTTTAAAGTATTTCCAGATAAGTAATGCAATACCAAAATCATAAGGGCCTTCAATGGAATCAGATCTCTCAGTCGCAGTCAGAAGACAATGAAATATAATGGCAGCCACCTTATCTTTAATCCCACAATACGAGTACATGTACCAATTCATTGCAGACCAATCCCCTTGAGAGATACTCCAAACAATACTGATCTAATGGAGCAAATACTCATAAATGTGCAGCTTTGTATGTCATTGTTTTCAAATAAGAAAATCTGCTTCATATTTAATTCATTATTATGTGCTAAGATAGTATCCAACAACCTACTGTGATTATTATTACTTATATGGCTATATCATATAACCAACAGGCTGGAATGGCAATACATGTGCACAGGCCATGTTCAATCTCCAAAAAATATATTTATAGTTATTGTTCTAAGCTGACCTAAAAACAAATATGCAGAAGTTATAGTTAGTTATTGTCCAGCGGACGGCAAAGACCTGGCAACCTCATGCCCGGACTGGTCCGCCTGCGCTAAATCACAAAATGTTTAAATCAAACATTGAAACAGAGGTGTGTGTTGAGCGTATATATGTTCTTACAGCTCTAAGTTACCATCGCTCTGTATCCCCACAGCTCTAACTTCTAAGTGTGAACAGAACTTGGAAATAGAGCCGCAGTGGGAACATACAACTATACAAACATAGACCTGTGAGAACAGAGGTGGTGTGCGGGGAGAATGTCTTTGTTCCGAAACATATTGCTGTGGGAACATAAAGGTAACCCAGGTGTGTGTGCGTGCGTGTGTGTGTGTGTGTATGTATGTATGTATGTATGTATGTATGTATGTATGTATGTATGTATGTGTGTGTGCGCGTGTGTGATGAGGTCAATGGAATAGCACGTGGTTTACATGGGATCGCACTTACCTTTGCGCTGACAATTGATTGAACAGATTACGCACGAGTCCCGAGATGTCTGGAATCCATACCAAGTTCTCTCTGCATACATGTTTGCGCAATTAATCTACTTACATTAGGCCAAAAAGATACATACTGTCCATCTAGAAAAGCACTGCAGCAAAGTATGGGTGAGCATGCATTAAGAAGAAGAAGGAGAAGAAGATGAAGAAGAAGAATGGATATAGGCCTAATGACTTGCTCTTTTCTACAAAGTGTGTATGACCGGATAACCTACTGAGGTTTCGTTTACAACGGGACGGCTACAAGAGCAAAACTCACAGGGCATTTTAGTCGTAGAAGTCACCCCCTCCTCCCCCTCCCACTCCGCCTGCCTCCGCACTTCACCCGTCCTCCCAACCCCCATCCACACCATCACCCCCATTCCATCTAGCTCTCTCTCTCTCTCTCTCTCTCTCTCTCTCTCTCAGAAGTTTGTCCATAACTGCTTTCTACTAGTAAAGGAAAAAAGGAAAGCTTCTTAAAACTCAAGAACACTTTGACGCTAGTAACCTACCTGAGTATTGTTGCTGGGCTGTTTAGGGGTCTGCTTACATCACCACATCAGCCCAACGTGTACCTGACTACAAAAGGTGGAGACCACACACTGACCTACTTGTGGGGCCGGGTAGCTCAGTTGGTAGAGCGGCTTACTAGTAACCGAAAGGTACCTGGTTCGAATCCCGGATTGGCCAATGCGTGACCATATTATTTTCCCCTTACCATCAACTGGTTCGCTGGTGTCAGAATAATGTGACCAGTAATTGCCTATACGCTCCGGTGTCGTGTGACTATAATCTACAATTACCCTTTTTTTTTTAACTGACCTACAGATGAGGAACGGGTAGTTTACAAGTGGCATGACATGTATTCTTACAAGACTCCAACAGTTGACTTTCTACAATGACTCTTTAGAATGACTGTTTCACTGATTCCATCACTGCAATGTTTTAACGTCAGTGTTTTACATTTTTTTGTGGTATAATAATTTAAACTAATAGGTCCAGTCTAAAAGGTCTAATTCAATGTAATTATTTTGTATTTTTGAACAAATGTTGATTTTTATATGCAAATGGACACTGCACAAAATTTTTCTTGTGAACGTTTATGAGAACAATAAAGGATTCTGTATTCTGTATTCTGTATTCACAGTCCCTTCATCAATCATCATCGACATTACAGTCACCATCATGGGCTGCCCTGTCCCCAATAATCACAATTACGATTATTAATGAATTGTTATTTTCAGTGTTTGTTCGTTTTTAAATAATGACATCAAATATTAATCATTTACATTACAATTCTACTCCCGTGGCCAAAATATGGATTTCATCGAAAGTCTTTCGAAATAAGAAAGATTAACTATATCAAATTGTATTGAAAAAATATTAATATAATTATATTACCACATTCATTATATTAATAGTACCACAAAATGCATTTCCGTTCAAACGCGTTAGACTGTATCACTACGCAACTCCTACTTGATTGGGAGCAACATGAACTCCAAAGAAGCTTGCAATGTTATTATGAACAAAATTGTTTTAAAATTATGGAAATACATGCTTTTAAAATTATTGGAATCTACATGCTTTTAAAATTATTGGAATCTGCATGCTTTTTATTATAAGAACCCAAAGAATCTTGTCAATAAAGTTTTTGTTTTCTTATTGTGATTCCCTTTCTTCAAAAGAAGAAATCAAAAACTTTATTGAAAAGATTTTTAGGTGTCACAATTCTTATGTAATCTAATGCAATTTTAAGGAAATTGGGGATTACGATTCAGGCAAAATAATTAATTGCTTACATGATTACCACTTTTCTCATCATGTACAACCACAAGTATATCAACTAACAAGTTAGTATCTCGTATTGTCCCCAGTCGACGTGCGGTGGTCCCGTTGCCCTTGGTTTTATCCACAAGCTATCCCAAACCTAAAAATAGAATAGAGAATTCTGGGAAATCTGTTCAAGGGAAGTAACTGATAACTAGCTACGGTTGAAGTCATGGTCGCCATTTTTCGCGAAGATGTGCTGGCTGAAATTAAACGAAAGTTGGGAGAGGAACTGCATATTTTTGGTAGTGAACAAAGGCTTTGCTCAATTATCGAAGGAGAACACGATGGATTTATAGAAACATGCACACATATGTGTGAGCTCAGTGCAGGCGATCGTGAGTCGCTTCGATGTGATGGTTCATTTATCGCTTGCATCACACTGTATAATGCACATGCAAGTTCTGTCAAAGATATGATGATTTGAGCATATGCTCGATTCCGTACCGATTGGAAGGTGGGGTGGAAAAATTCAATCATGGTGATGATCAATCCTATTTTGCAATGGTGGTTAGGCCTACTTTATTGACTGTATGGTCACGGGTACTTACCTCTTGTATTTTGTGTGCTTTTTGTTCTGTCGGCCTTGAGTGTTTGCGTCGCCTTGGCTCGTTGTACTTTGTTGTGGTCTCGCTCTCTTTTGATTTGTGAAAGCAAATTCAAATTACATTGTTTTTTAGCAGCATGCGAGGTCAAATTAGACGAATTCAGATCTAACCAATCTTCTTGTGACGCCATTTTGCGTGTGTCTCGTATGCCATGCACTAATCGCGAAGAGTCCTGCCGACGTCATTTCAGAAAATGATTTCCCTACCCATAACTCCCCTGGGTTTTGAAGTTTCTAAAAAATTATTTTAGGCCGACGACGCTATATGGAGCGCAAAGCATGTAAAGGGAAGCAACCGGTTGTACGCGCACGTCGACAGAGACATAGAAGGGAGATGCTAACTTGTTAGTTGATATACTTGTGGTACAACTACTTCCTTCTAAACATACTGGGACGAAGGCAAATTACCTGGATCGATTATTCATGACAGGCAATTTAATATTTGAAATGTGCCCGATCTAGATATTAGGATTTCGTTAATCATTCGGAACACTGATCCACCACCGTAGTTCAGCGTTGCCCTGGCACACCGAGGTTCGATTCCCGTGGTGGGCAATATAAAAATGGCCATTGTCACTGTCCATCTCAGCAGTATGATTGCTGTGGTGATTCAGTGTTGATTGAGGTCTCCACTTCACTCTTCCCTGGGATGGTTATTTCCAACCCCGTCTGTCGTGTCATATCGCCAATGGGGAGAGCGGACGCTACACTTAACGTTGTGACAACCTGGCCATTCTGTAGACCAGGATAAACCAACCATAATTTAAGTCGCTCAGCTTTTCCGCTTCCGCTCGACCACTTGCCCAGAGATATTTAATCCTTCCACTTAAGTACTAATGCAGTGTGTCGCAGTTATGTCCACAAAATCATAAATGAAAAGCCTGATAGGACCACAGTGCTCTCTCTTTTATTGTCAACAAGATTCTACATGGAGAGTATTGTGCATGTTAACTTCTTAACAAACAGGAAAGTAAATGAACAATATAAAAAGGTGGAAAATAAGTATTAGAGGCGTTGCATGTTCTGCATGGTACAAAATAAAAAAGCATGGATCGATAATGAGGACATTTGGACCCGGAGGTCATCCTGTGAAAGTTTCACATTTATTCGTGAGGTAACTGCCAATAAGTCCACCATTATTACTGACTACATGCACAGGAAGTGAATTGTTCACACATGGAGACCAACTGTGTACATTACAGTCCAAAAGTCTAGATGAATGGAAAGCCTGAGTCTTTAGATTTCATACCAGATGTAAAAAAATGCTTACCTGATTTGGTCATCAAACACAGCGACAGCACATGAAAAAGACAAAAATAAAATCTGTGAACATTTTAATATGATGGTCAACATAAAAACAATATTAACAACAATAACAACAACTGTAATAATAATAATAATAATAATGATAATAATTATAACTATAATAATAATAAATAATATAATAATAATAATAATAATAATAATAATAATAATAATAATAATAATAATAATAATAATAATAATAATAATAATAATAATAATAATAATAAATTATTTCTTCTTCTTCTTCTTCTTCTTCTTCTTTTTATTGAAAATTTGTATGGCGCACATATTTCGCCGTACTTGGCGACTCAAGGCGTTGGCCGATACAGGATCTAACTCAAACAGCCCAAGGCGCCAACTTGCAGCCTTTGGGCGCATTGTAATAACGCTCCAAACAACTGAGCACAATCCTGGGCAGCCACGGATGGGGGAGAAGGACTTAGGTGCATGCTGAGAGTGTTCTTGTCACCGGCACTCACCCGTCTAGGACATGAGCGTCAGGGTCTTTAAAGTCTGTTATGATGGAATGTATGCGACACAGACTAGACCTCGGTTTATACTCTCATCCGAAAGATTAGGAAACGGGAGTAAAGTGCCTTTCCCAAGGACACAACACAATCCCCCCGGCCTGGGCTCGAACCCGGGACCTTTAGATCCGCAAGCCAAAGCTCTGCCATTAGGCCACCGTGCCTCCCTACTGAGTGCTAGTTTGTGTAGGGGAACCCGGCTTTGCATTTGAAAGGTAACGAGATCGTTTTTTTCTTTCTACCAGGAGTCGATTTTTTTCTGTAATATGATGTTCACTCTCCCCTTCGCTTCCCACCCATGTCGCCGCAGCGTCAATTAAAGAATTCGACCATTCTTGCAAAAGGGCATTTAGCAGCTATAGTAGTGACCTGGTAGCTTAGTGGATAGCAAGCTATAGTAGTGACCTAGTAGCTAAGTGAATAGCGAGCTATAGTAGTGAACTAGTAGCTCAGTGGATAGCGAGCTATAGTAGTGACCTAGTAGCTCAGTGGATAGCGAGCTATAGTAGTGACCTAGTAGCTCAATGGATAGCGAGCTATAGTAGTGACCTAGTAGCTCAGTGGATAGCGAGCTATAGTAGTGACCTAGTAGCTCAGTGGATAGCGAGCTATAGTAGTGACCTAGTAGCTCAGTGGATAGCGAGCTATAGTTGGTGACCTAGTAGCTCAGTGGATAGCGAGCTATAGTAGTGACCTAGTAGCTCAGTGGATAGCGAGCTATAGTAGTGCCCTAATAGCCGAAGGTCGCGGGTTCGAACCCCGCAGGGAACAAACTGTTGTGACTTAGGTACGATACTTTCAAGTCAGCGAGGGGTTTCTCCAGGGTACTCCGGTTTCCTCCCTCCCTTCAATAATAGTAGTGGATGCAGTCTGTTAAAATTCAAAATTAAATTGGATTTCCTTACCGTCTTCTAATAGCCACTTGCCTTTACATGTTAAAAAAAGAGATTTCTCTTATATAGCGCACTTACAAGCTCAGAGAGCTTCTCAAAGCGCTGGCCCGTAATATCCAGCAATAGCACATTAGTTTGCTGAAGTCAGGATTCGAACCGTCGCCCAAGACGCACTCACACAATTCGTGCGCTCTGACCACTGAGCTATCCCTCCCGTGCATGTACACCACGTGTTTGAGTGATAGATGTGTGATGTAGGTTTGTATGTTAATTACAGATCGCCGCGCTTTGAGACTGAGGCGCTTATAGCATCCATAATAATAATAATAATAATAATAATAATAATAATAATAATAATAATAATAATAATAATAATAATAATAATAATAATAATAATAATTATTATTATTATTATTATTATTATTATTATTATTATTATTATTATTATTATTATTATAATTATTATTATTATTACTGCAGCCTAGCGTGGTCCAATTATGACCGCTAAAATTCACTGGACCTAAACAAAAAAAATCATATCAAATCAAAACTGCAACTTGGCGCTTTGAGCACCTTGACAACAAACACGTTCACTCCTACATTCTCAATCTGGCAGAGCCTTGAACATCTCTTTGAGCTGATACATGCGCTGTTCAAACAGCAAGTCATTTCATATTACTTAGAACCGCAGTCAACACATCGTCAACAGTGAAAATGCTTTGGTCCAGAATCGTTCAAGGCTATGGAACAAATTCCTATCATTATCACCCTGATGGACATTAATATGCGCCATGTTCGCGTCTAACGGTTGGATGAGCATGGAAAGAGGACCTCATTGGCAAACAGCGACTTAATTAAAAGTGGTCAGGCCCACACCAGTCTACCACCACACACTCGCTCTGTAGCAATAACAGTGCGAAGTCAATGAAAGATGAAATCACCCTGAGAAACTGAACATGACCTGGCATCCAGTTATGAATGGTGGCATGGCTTGCTGCTTATCAATTATAGCTTGATCACTGATTACTAAGGCCAATCCAGTAGGATATTTGAATAAAGTTAAGGTATAAGTCAACTTTTCTCTTCATTACCCTCCTCCTCCCTCCCATCCTACTACAAATTGAAGAGATTCGCTCCTTTATTGATCTACCTTCTTTTTGTACTGAAGTATCTCCCCCACTTCCTTCTCCTCTTCCCACTCATCTTCCTCCTCCTACCCTCCCGCTCCCCCATTCGCCCTCTCCCAGCTCTAATGTGAAAGTGATTTATGAATTCACTCATTTATGCATCTGCGTTCTTTCATTACTTGAGTACCCAGGCACCGTGACATTGAAGTCTTTTAACACCGTACCATCAAAAGGCGCGAGCAGACTATTGTACGAGAAAGTTAAACAGGTGCACAAATCTAATCTAACTGACGAAACAGGTGAGAAGTACAACAATAGTACTACAGTAATCAGGCAACAGGTATCAATGAAAAGGTCAGGTGTAAATTGTATTACACTTTTACAGTATTCATATGATCCTTGGGTCGCTTTTTTCATCCTGCATATGCCGAGCGTTTCAAACTAAAGATTATTAGCTGCATGACCCGATCTGATTGACCGAGCAGGTTAACTTACTATTTTATTTAAAAACTGTTTAAAATAACAGTGAGAAAGGAGAACTTGTTTAAGTGTCACCCAATAGATCACAATCTATAATAATGTTTTATAGATCACAGTCTATAATAATTTGTTAGGCAGAGCAACTGTAGTGCAACTGTGGGAGATTTAAGATTGACTATTATTTAGATAAATCGTTTCAGTGGGAAAAGGTCAGGTGTAAACTGATTTAGGCTAGTATAAAGTGCAATTCATGTGAATGTTTGGGCTGCTCTTGTGGAACATTTTTAATGGTTTGGGATTTGTTCGTCACACGTGCCAGCGCAATTCTTGCTGCCTTCTCAACGAAAGCGCAAGAGCAGCGCCACACAGGACAGGGGAAATAGGACCTAATGCATGTTGGGTGTGTTTGGTGTCTGGCATTCACCTGTCTAGGACATGACCGTCAGGATCTTTAAAATCTGTACGATGGAATACAAGGCAGGGCTTGCAACTACAGACGAAGCGTTTTAGCTAAATATATTTATATAACATCTTTTCATTATGCTGTGTTGTATCTCCATCAATCTTTCCACTTGTCTTCCTGACTCGACCTCGGTTTATTCTCTCATCCGAAGCATTGTACATACTGTGACGTAGTAAAAAGCAATTACTATTACAGATGTTATGGCCAGTAAATCTTAAATACACAATAAGACAGTAACTGTTTTAAAATATTCGGAAGGACTGGAAGGTGAGGTGCCAGAATTTTATTTTATTTTAATGTTGGGGTGCGTGGGGGTGAGGGATGGATGGGGTGGGGGTGATGGATGGATGGGGTGGGGTGGGGGTGAGGGATGGATGGGGTGGGGGATGCGTACTTAACAACCGAAGATAACATTAAAGAGCTCCTACAACGTTTAACATTGTGAATGACTAGGAGCATGTTCAGAGAACGATCATAAGAGCAAAACCAGAACTGGCGGAAGTCGCGAACAGTAGTTTAAGATTTACACGATCTGACAGAGCGGTTAATACATGCACAGTTAATACAACGGAGAAACCCCCCATATTTCACTGTTCCAAGTTTTGAAAGACATTCAATCAATCACAGTTTCATTAAAGACATTCAATCAATCACAGTTTCATTAAAGACATTCAATCAATCACAGTTTCATTAAAGACATTCAATCAATCACAGTTTCATTAAAGGCATTTGCAAGGTAAATGGGAAAGTAGGTTTACTTAAATTTGAAGGTGTTGTCAGACAGTCCTTTGCCAGCGGCTAGGAACGACAACCTCATCACCGCACACCACCCTTTCATACTTCCTCGTCCAATCACCCCCTCCCTCCACTTCATCCCATCTCCATCCAGTTTACATTGTGACACAGCCATTTGACAGCGTTTAGGAACGACCCCTCCCCATGCCCATCTCTCTCTCTCTCTCTCTTTTTTCGGCAATGTAAGCCAGATGATCTAATTTGTCCGCTATGTAAAAACGGTGTGGAGAATGAAATTCATTTCTTACTTTTTTGTCCTTTTCTAATAAATCTCAGAAAGAAGCTAATACCTATAAAATTCCATAGAAATCCAAGTTTATTCCGTTTTCAGTTGCTAATGTCATCAAAACAACCTCATATTGTTAAAAATGTATGTGTTTACTTGTATCATGCTTTTAAAATTCGGGAAATTGCGTTATCCTGATTGTTATATATATTTATTTATATGTTTCTGCTAATGTATTGATTGTTTATATATATTTATAATTATGCTACTATGCGCTTTGTAAAATGTTGTTATGGTAAATTACCCCCTTTCTAATGGGGCTTTGGCCTTATCGAAATAAATTTCAAATTTCAAATTTCTCTCTCTCTCTCTCTCTCTCTCTCTCTCTCTCTCTCTCTCTCTCTCTCTCTCTCTCTCTCTCTCTCTCTCTCTCTCTCTCAAGAACTAGTTGTAAGCTATTATCCTTTTAAAGGGTTCGACTTCGACTCTCTCTCTCCTTCCCTCCCCCTCTCTCTCCCTCCCTTCCCCTTTATTATCTCAAACTAAAAAATTAAGACACGTTTTGCTGACAATACTAAACCACATAACAATAATCCCATCCTATCCCGAAGGTCGTAGGGGCACCACAGATGATCGTTTAACCAGCGTACTCCATCTTTCTCTGTCCTCAGCAACCCTCATGGCTTCGCTCAGTGTCAAGCCAGTCCATTCTCGAATGTTGTTCTCCCACTCTTTTTCTGTCTTCCTCTTCTCATGCCTCCTTGCACCGTGCCTTGGTATTTGCAAGGCCTGATGCTTTGCAGAATGGTCTTTGCAAGGCCTGATGCTCTGGTGAGGTGGCCATACCATCGGAGCTTCCGTTTCTTCACCACTGTGAACATGTCATCATGTTGTCCAATGGCTTGTGTGATGGTCTGTCGGACTTCGTCGTTCGTGGTGTGCATAGGAAATGCCCAGAAGTCTTCTATTGCATCTCATCTCCATGCTTTGTATTCTTGGTTGTAGATCTGCTGTGATGGTCCATATTTCGCAAGCATATATGAAGCTGGAGACCAGAAGGGAGCGCAGCAGCCTTACCTTGGTATGTAGACTGATGGTCCTGTATTTCCAAATGGGCTTCAGCCTTGTCAGGGAAGCAGTTATTTGTGCGCTCTTGGAGAGGACTTCCTGTCGGGACCCATTGTCTAATACAATGTCTCTTAAATATTTGAAGTTATACACTGTGTTGAGGGATTGACCTTGAACTTTGATGTCCATGTTGATGCTTTGTTGGTCATCATTTTGGTCTTCCCTGCATTTATTTCCAATCCATAGCCTCTGGAGGTGGTGTCAAGCCTCTGTACCAGCTATTAATGTTCAAGTTCTTGTTCCTCTCCAGCCAATCCATCAATGTCATTCGCAAAAAACGGAGGTTGGAGATTGCTCTACCTCCTATGCTGACTGTGTTTTCGTGATCTGCAAGGACATCTGACATGATGCGCTCTAGGAAGATGTTGAAGAGTGTGTTGAGACAGCATGCATTCTTGGCACACACCGATTGGTGTTCTGAACCAGTTCCCGATGACGCTGTTTAAATAGCAATACATGTATAAGAAAAAAAAAAGAAATTACAAACATTCACTAAATCAGAAAGGTTGATTTAAAAAAATCCTAAACTATAACTAATCTATATGTAGCCGAGCAAAGTATTTGACTCCCGTCTCTCGGCCACCATCTTGAGAACACGACCCGACCGGAGCTCTTGTTTTTTATTTATCCCTCGTAAGAGGGGCATAAAAATATTTGCACTGCAAGACGGGGAAGCGTATTGATAGTAAACCGGGTTGCCGGCTACTAGTGCCACGACACTCAATACAAGCCACTGCCACTGCCACTGACTTGCATAAAATGCCTGCCGACAATGTAGTCCTGCTCACCACCAAAAGCAGAAGACGAATGGTCAGCCGGGGAGAACAAATGTCGTGTCGCCTTGTCCCGCATAACCCAATGGCCACTCCAAAAGATTCTGCACAGCAGGAGCCACCCAAGGCTAGTCTAACGAACAAATGTAAGATAGACAACCTCTCTCCAAAGCTGGAACCAGTCGCCTCCATTTCCGCTACATATGTAAAAGTGCTTACACATATATAAACGTATAAACTATGTTTTGCTTACATCCAGATACGCCGGTGGGCACTATCTGGCAATTCTAGAGCTGTAGAAATCAGAATGAGACTTCCCCCCCTCCCGCCTCCTCCTTGGTCGTGGTTAAGATGAACACGAAGAGTATGATTAAAGTGGTTCCATGGTATCTAATCCCCTTGCGAGACAAACGTCCTTAATGTGTCGCGCAAACATGTTTGTCGTTGTCTTAACACAACAACTGATCTCATGTAGCAAAGCGGGTTACTTTGACCCCGGCCCCTTTGCATTCGTTTAACATTCACAGTCAATGTTGCGCCACTTAACAATTAGCTCGCGACAAAACAAAACAAAACAAAAACATTTTATTGAAAGTGCAGTTGTTGTTTTGTAACTAAATAAAGTCCATAGTATTTTTGCGCCTGTTAACTGCAACCTCTAGCGCTAAAAATATGATCTAGTAGATCGTACAGTGTATTGGTGTACGGTTAAACAGGGGACATCACTCCCTGTCAGAACAGAAATGGAAATTTCACACTGTTGCGGTTTGTGCAACAAAAGCCCACTTTATTAAAGTTTGATGTATCATCAATGGCCATTTTATTAATGTTTGATGTATCATCAATGGCCATTTTAGGCTAAACTCATTTTGGCCAAAAGTATACAGAGCCTTGGAACTGAGGCCCTGTAAGGAAGGAAGGCATTGCCATTGTCGCCATGCTTGGAACTGAGGCCCTGTAAGGAAGGAAGGCATTGCCATTGTCGCCATGCTTGGAACTGAGGTCCTGTAAGGAAGGAAGGCTTTGCCATTGTCGCCATGCTTGGAACTGAGGCCCTGTAAGGAAGGAAGGAAGGCATTGCCATTGTCGCCATGCTTGCGAAATGCAGGGCTAGAGGGCTAGGAATGGAGGGGGGTAAGTATATTCTTTTTGCGTGTTGCGCAAAGCCAAGTTTGTTGTCTTAATCTTCATAACAACTGCCCTCACTGCTAAACAGGAGTGTTCAAGTACTGAGGCCTACGTCCTGAGCATACAGTCTGCTTGTGAAACGAAGAGAGAGCATTTTGCGTGTTGCGCAAATACAAGTTTGTTGTTGTCTTCATCGACATAACAACTATTCTCACTGCCAGAAAGAGGTACCTCAGTAAATAAAACTTGTGTCGTTATTGTCCTATGTGCTGTGAAACTAAAAGAAAAGATATGCCCTTACGGCAACAACAATGAAATAGCCATGATGATTATAATACAACTGTCTTCCCTACCAAACAGGTCTACTTCAGTACCAAAATCTTCGTATTTATTGTCCTATCCACTGCAAACATACGATGGAAGATATACCTGTAGAAAGGTCCATGACGGTTCAATACCACTGTCTTCAGTACCGAACACGACTATCTCAGTACCAAAGCATCTGTTTTTCTGCTATGAAACTAAGACAGAAAATACCCCTTCGTGGCAGGGAAAAATGTAGATTTATATGACGATTCTACACAACTATTCTGACTACATATACCAAACTCTTCGCTACAAGTGTCCTATCTGCTGTGAAACACAGAGTGGACATACGCCTTTGTGGAATAAAGAACGTTTCCTAACGACTGAGTGTATTTGTTCAAATGCGGATTATGACGACCTAGACGATTAAAGTAATGTGTTCTGCGGCGTGCAGTGGATCTGAGAGAATCTGGAGAGTGTGTGGGGTCTTTGTGTCACTTAACTGGCACAAGGGAAGACAACTTAAGCCAGCGCTGACTTAATCCCCCTGTCTGGAACTGCCGACGTGTCACTCTGACTGCTCCACTTCTTATCACCATCGTCACCCGACACCTCCTTTCATTGCCCACGCCCAGACAATTCTCACAGTACATACCTTTTTGGTAGCTAGAGAAATACACCTGACAACCCTCTTTCACTGTCCACACTACACACACATACAACTCTGTACTATCAATACTATCAATGGTGGATGTTAGATCATTGCAACAAATCTTTATACACAAAAATATCTTGAGACAAGGGACACAACTTTCTACAAAATATTGCGACAAGGGACACAACTCTACAATTGTAGTGTCCTTCTTACTTTCAACGTTCTCAACCTCCCTTAACCCCGGGCCTCCCCTCACCTTTTTTTTACCACTCCTTCTTGATACATATTCTAACATACTAGTCGTTTCATGAATCATTGTAGCAATACTGCAGGTGCTATTCACCAATGAACACAAATCTACATTTTTAATGTCTTTGTTGCAGGTTTGAGAAATAATTGCAAACAAATCTGCTTATATTTTATAAATATAAATATTTTATGGCAAGGGGTCGCAAAATCTAAATCTACCTATGTATATCATGGCACAAGAGATGAGATAATATACACGTTTTTGGCAAGGACGATTCAACACATTTACGATTTGTGTGTAGCATGGTACGAGAGAGAAGATTCACCTCTTTGGCAAGCATAAACTAGGATGATTCAACATGTCTACGTTTTATGCGTAACTTGTTGCTGTTGCTGCTGGATAACACGTCATTGCTTTTGTCAGGATCCTCGGTGAACGGCCACGTCATTTTTGATACGTGCGAGCTGCCTGCTAACTGATGAGCGATTTTTTCTTCCCAACACCCTTCAACAGCGTTGAATGCTTAATTCATCGTTGATCATCCCATTTCATAGGCATTGAAAGGCGTTCAATAGCCGATCCTTCAATCGTGCATTGCAGCCATCAGCTATTAATGTTTTATTGCCTTATGTGTGTGTGTGTGAGAGTGTGTGTGTGTGTGGGGATGTGTGTGTGTGTGTGACACTACAAACTTCACGCGTTGTCTAGGTCTGATCTCGACTCTTCATAATTTACGCTCGCAGACAGTTTAATTTTCATGACGTCTGCAAGTGTTGGTGACACATTAATTTTGTGTGCAACGTTTCCTTGTTTCCACATGCTTGGTCAATATTTACAACACAACACTTTCCAGCTGTCAACACCACCAATTTATATCTCCTATACTTGAAAAGGGATGTCATGCTTTAAGTATAAATACTCAAAATTTTAGTTGTTGTTTTTACACTATTAATTGTAACTAGTTTCCTTGCTCTTAATTTCAGAATCAACGTTACTGTGGGGCATGCAACTGTCTAAAAATTCAAATGATGCAAATAGAATCATGAGGAACCTTCGCTGAAAATGCAGTGTTATGAGGCAGCAATGTAGGTTGTAACAAATGGTAGTGTTTTCAATGACTTCACGGTTGTCGGGTTGTGTTGTGTTTTCAGTAATATTTGTCTGTGCATTTTCACTTCTGTGCAGTGACTGTTTACGTTGTAGCAACTTTATTGTCAATACTTCTGTGCAATGGCTGTTTATGTTGTAGCAACTTTATTGTCAATACTTCTGTGCAGTGACTGTTTATGTTGTAGCAACTTTATTGTCAATACTTCTGTGCAGTGACTGTTTACGTTGTAGCAACTTTATTGTCAATACTTCTGTGCAGTGGCTGTTTATGTTGTAGCAAATTTATTGTCAATTCTTCGTGATAGTTGTGTTGTGGCGTCTAGGTCGCTAGCCTACACACCACTGACATTGGTACCAGATGTCACCTCTGACATTGGTACCAGATGTCACCTCTGACATTGGTACCAGATGTCACCTCTGACATTGGTATCAGATGTCACCTCTGACATTGGTACCAGATGTCACCTCTGACATTGGTATCAGATGTTACCTCTGACATTGGTACCAGATGTGTTTGTTTTACCATATGTGTAGCTTCGTTGACATGAAAATTACATTACAATAAGGTCTGTACTTTGTGTGTGTGCGTGTGAGTGGGTGTGTGTCACAGAAGGCTAGTTCTAACCCAGCACTAAGGCTTCACGCCTCAAATAGTTCATCCTGCTGTAGCCTTGTAACTTAAAGTCACTGCCTAACAGACGACAGAAGGCAGTCTGTGCTAAGCATGTGTAGGCTAGATAAGGTAGGCAGTGACCTCATCCAGCTGACGTATAGCCAGAACCTCCAGATAGACGGCGCTCAGGTATCACGAGATTTTGCTGGCTTTTGGCTGGCCGCAAGGTTAGGCAGTCATTCTGTGCATAACTCTCACACGAGAAGGAGCAACACACAGAAATATCTCTCTAGCAGAAGACTAAGCAGGTGACGGGTGAAATTCATTCATCGCAGTATAGCCTCAAGTGCCCAAGAAGAATTGCACACACTGATCAAGAAGGACTGTGCGGTAGTCCACTCTCCTGAAAACGAACAGTAGGCCAACCAGAACAAACAGCCCAATGATGAAACAGTAGCAAATATCAAGAACAGTAGCAGCATAGACCCATCAAGGAGCGAACTATTCGAAATGAATTAGGACATTTAAGTTAATAGAGTGTTTAGAGAATGATGTATAGAGTAGAGGAAATAAATGTGTGATATTTCCTATTAACAAGTGGCTGGACTACCTATGTTTCATAGCCGTGCGAGAGCTAGTGTGTCAGTGAATCTTTTACCATTTTCTCCCTTTCTAGAACCCTATCCGCACACAGACCGGGCTAAACATATAAATGTATTCAGATTAGTCATAGGGCTATTACACTAGCCGAACCCCGCAGATGAAAGACAAGTGGGTAATAGCATTCCATTGTGCAGAGCCCAGCAACAATAGACCCACCGTCACAGTGTGTTTGGCGGAGGTGTGTAGCTCCTACACACCTCCGCCTAACACACTGTGACGGTGGGTCTATTGTGGGAGGAAGGAAAGGAGAGTGGGGAGGTCTCTGTGTGTGTGCGTTTGTCAGTCGGTGGGTATGTCTGTCTGTTGGTATGTCTGTGTGTGTTTGCCTGATTCCGTCCGTGCTTGATTTTGCGTGAGCCAACAGACCTTGTTGTAACAAGAATTACAGGAATGAAGAAGCTTTGAGATTACATACAATACACTGACTTGGTATACATTAAAAAAAAAAATTAAGTTTTTAAAGAAACGGTGAGAAAGACAGAAAGCACAGACAGACACTGAGACAAGCAGATAGACAGAAATTAAATAATGAACAAATAAAGAAGAATAAACTAAGAAACCTCCTGTTTCATTTGAGTAACTGGACGCTTCATTTGTGTGATAAGGAATTCATATTTTTGTACTTCATCGTCACAGTCATCATATTGTCAATGTCCTCTCCAGTCTTTGATCCCATCGATCTCTTGACTAAAAAAAAAAATGTCCCGGGGTTTGGAAAGAAGTTGAACGAGACAAGACATAATTTATTTCTTATCAATGGCGGGAGATCGAAGAAGGTAAGAGACAAATAGAGAGAGCGAGAGAGAGACACAGACAGATAGACAGAGACACAGAGAGAGAAACCGAGACAGAGAATGTGTGTGTAGGGCATAAAGGGGGAATCATCGATTTGTGATCAACAGTCGATACGCTGTTACAAAACTGTTACGAGACATGAATAGTAACATAATTATAACGTCAGCTAGTAAACAGAGATATTAGTTGTAAGGGGTAGCGAGGAAGGGGTGGAGGGGGGCGGAAGGGGCGCGGCGGGGTTGGAGATCTCGTCAGGCGAATGAAGACGTCATCTATAAGAGGACATGACTGGAAGCTCATCTGTAGTTGGACATGATTGAAAGCGTCATCTGTAACTGGACAATGATTGAAAGCGTCATTTATAGCAGGACACGAATGTTGGCGTCATCTGTAACAAAACATGATTGGTGGCGTCATCGAGGTTTGATGACGTGTTCACATAATCTTTTCAACCAATGAATCAATACTGTATGTCAGTTAAAACTCAAAATATAAAAAAATAGGCTATCTAGTACAAAGAGGTTTCTGATTCTAAACGAATGCTGGCCTATCAAGTTGTCTCGCCAGAAAAAGGGGGATTGTAGGTTTTGTTTTCGTCAGAAGACGCAAGAGACACATCCCACAGTGGCAGCACATAAAAGACTTCCAAATCCAGCGTGAAAGTCGGAAATCAAGACAACCAGCCACACGCTGTGCTAATCCATCACAAAACAGAGACCATCCCTAATACAGTCACACGCCAAGCACAACGGTCAATGAAAAGGAAAGGAAGGAGGGAGAGAGGGAGAGGGAGAAATGAAGAAGAAGGAGGAGGAGGAGGAGGAGGAGGGGGAGAAGGGTGGAAGCGGGGAAAAATAAGAAAGAACGAGGGGGAAGCATTAGAGAAAGCAGAAGAAGAGGAGGCATTATAAAACCTAAAAGAAGAGAAGACATTACAAAATGCAGAAGAAGAGGAGACTGTATTAGACAAAGCATAAGGAAAAGGAGGAGGTAGAGGAAGAGAAAACAAAAAAAAAGGAAAGAACAATAAAGATGCAGGATATAAGTGGAGGAGAGGAGACAAAGGAGAAGAAGAAGGAAAGAAGTAAAGCAGACCCGACATTAAAACACTAAATGACAATACAGGTATGTTTATAAGCACTCACACACAACACTAACAACTTATTAAAAACGTCCTGAGCTGAACTCAACTGTATCTGTTGAACTAGCTCACCTGTATCTGTTGAACTAGCTCACCTGTATCTGTTGAACTAGCTCACCTCTATCTGTTGAACTAGCTCACCTCTATCTGTTGAACTAGCTCACCTCTATCTGTTGAACTAGCTCACCTGTATCTGTTGAACTAGCTCACCTCTATCTGTTGAACTAGCTCACCTGTATCTGTTGAACTAGCTCACCTGTATCTGTCTCACCTGTATCTGTTGAACTAGCTCACCTGTATCTGTTGAACTAGCTCACCTGTATCTGTTGAACTAGCTCACCTGTATCTGTTGAACTAGCTACCCTGTATCTGTTGAACTAGCTCACCTGTATCTGTTGAACTAGCTACCCTGTATCTGTTGAACTAGCTCACCTGTATCTGTCTCACCTGTATCTGTTGAACTAGCTCACCTGTATCTGTTGAACTAGCTCACCTGTATCTGTTGAACTAGCTCACCTGTATCTGTTGAACTAGCTCACCTGTATCTGTCTCACCTGTATCTGTTGAACTAACTCACCTGTATCTGTTGAACTAGCTCACCTCTATCTGTTGAACTAGCTCACCTGTATCTGTTGAACTAGCTCATCTGTATCTGTTGAACTAGCTCACCTGTATCTGTTGAACTAGCTCACCTGTATCTGTTGAACTAGCTCACCTCTATCTGTTGAACTAGCTCACCTGTATCTGTTGAACTAGCTCACCTGTATCTGTTGAACTAGCTCACCTCTATCTGTTGAACTAGCTCACCTCTATCTGTTGAACTAGCTCACCTCACCTCCTGCCCATACCCGCCCCACCCCACAACCTCACTCACCCACCACCATCACCACCTGCCAAAATGAACACCACCTGATCTACCACCACCACCACAGCCACAATCATCTACACCATCCACAGCTTCTTCCTCCCTCCACCGCGTGTTTTCCTCCGTCGTCTCCAGTGGTGCCAATCACAGAACGGTCTGTGTGTCATTAGATCATTCAACGCTGTTCAGTCCTAAGGCTCAAATAAGACAAGTGTTTTACAAAATGAATTCTGTCGGCCGTCACTATATTTCCCGAAAAAGGATAACCAGTTACCAATACTCAAGATACTTTTTGGGGGGTAAATAATTACTTTAATTATTTAGGTACCAACAAGAAAAAAGGAAGTATGTAGGCTATTCTAAATTTAGCTGCATCATTCAGTTTTCTTTCACACACACACACACCCATTTTTGTAAAAACGACATTCTGATGACTGTTGTGAAGAAAACAGGAATTATTTTGACACACTTTTCATTTTAGTGACATTATTTTGACATTTTCAAATTTTTTAACCTACCCCTAACCCTAACCCCTAACCCAAACCCTAACTCTAACCCTTAACCTAACCCTAAGCCTAAAACAGCGGTAACTCTACCGGAACCCTATTTTGACGTCAAAATAGGGCAGCCTTCCCAAAAAGTCAAAAGAAACCATGTGGAGTTCCATGAGTGTGTCACTGTAACGTCGTTTCTACATGCCCACACACACACCCACACACACACACGCAAACATATTGTTCAGACTAAAATACATTATTATTTTGTAACTCTACCAGAATAGTCCTGGAATCATTACTAGAAAACCCCAAACTTCCATGGCGAGGGGAGGTTAGGTAGGTGTTGGGGGATGTGAGGGGAGGAGGGGACAGGTCAATACCTACACTGTAGCTGGAGGCGACAAAAGGTTGTAAACATCTTGACTTGAATAATAATATGAAACATCGGGTTTTCGGAATAAAATGGTAGCCGAAGACTATAAAGCACTTGGTCCTAGGGCCAGCTAGTAGTAAGCTTACAGCGGGCTTGCGGGCTCTATGTCTTTAGATCCTTAAGACTATGGGGTACAGTAAAGATAATAGGTGAGGCACGGTTGACTGGAAGCAGTGTTAAGCTTGATTGAAGATTTGACCTACCTTGCCCCTTTATCAATGGCTGTAATCAACGTCTTTTTTCTCAACGTGACAATCCAGATTGCTGAGCCCAGTCTGGAATTTTCCGTAGCATTAAAGTATTGTCTGGAATTTTCGACAACAGTTCCGTTTGATTAATTAACTGTAAATGTATACATTTGCGACAAACAAACAAACCCGTACACAAGCGCGAACACACAAACACGCACGCACGGCTGCCTATACATACAGACACAAAATTGATATTTACAAAAATTACAGAAATACACAGATGTACATTGATTGAGGTTCTCGGTGTTGTTCCCCCCCCCACCCCCACCCTCCAACCCAATTCCTAATTCTAATGCTGTTATGTCTGTTCAATTAAAGCATTGCAAAACCTACATCCAAGTTGAATTCAATCAGTTATGGAAAAGGAGCTGAACAACGCCCTCATAAAACTGACCTTGAGGACATATGGAGGTTCCTAAGAACAGAAAGGTTACGGAAACTTTTGTGTACTGTTTAAATCCAAGAACTGAATAAGCCAGAATTGAAAAATGCGCGGCGGCTTGGATTGAAATGTGAAGACAAGATGGAGACTGTAGAACAGGAATGTTATGCGGAGTACCTAGTTTGTTGCCATTACATTTTGAGGCGGTGAGTCTAAGAAGAGAGAGGATTGTGTAGCGTGTGGGGATGGGGATGGGGAAGGTTTGACAATAATGGTACTGTGGATATGATCAAGATCTGCGCTACGGACGATGGATGGTGGCGTGGTAGGTAGACTTTACAACGGACGGTGAATATGATTAGGCTACAATCTTTTCCACAGCTCGTGTTCGTGTCCCCTTTACTTGTCGCGAGCCTTCCAGGACTTGTCAGGCGCTACCAACACGTAACACGTAAGTACTTAGAGACGGGAGCACGTCTATGTCCCCCCAGGTCTATCTTCCCCAAAGGTCTATGTTCTCCAGGTCTGTGTTGCTCCAATTCCGTGTTCACCCAAACTGTATTCCCTTCCAAGTCTAAATTCTCCAGGTAAAACTAGCCCTAACCCAAGGTCTACACCCCCCCCCATGTCTATGTCCCTTAAGGTCTACAACCTTCCATGCCTATGCCCATAAGGTCTATATTCCCCATAAGGTCGGTGTGTGTGTGTGTGTCTGTGTGTGTGTGTGAGTGTGTACTTGTATAACCGCACAACTGGGGATTTTTTTCATATATATATATAATATTATACACACCTGTATAGTAAGATGTGCTACGAACAAAATCAAGTTTAAAGGCAAATTACCCCTCAATCCTGTACATACATCATTTATAAATCTACTTAATTTTATCAAACACAACATTTGACTTGTAAATATCACTGAAAAAAAGACCTTTCCCCAATTGTACCCTGTTTTGGTAACATTCACGATTGATCGACTTATACACATAATGATGAAGAAGACCAACCAACCAACCAATGTCTATATTCCCCATGTCTATGTCCCATAAGGTCTACATCATCCATGTCTATGTCCCATAAGGTCAATATTGCCCCTGGTTATTTCCAAATATTCTAAGCCTGTTCTCTAGGTTTATATAAAACAGGTCTACGTTCTCCAAAATCCAATGTGCTGATGGGGTTGATTAGTTCCTAATCCTACGTTGGTATAACAGTATCCCTCACTTTTATGATCAAATGCTGTTGAAATCAACTCACCCAGATTTCAATTTTCATTCAACTCAGTGACTTAATTTCAAATTGTTCTATCCTATCCTATCTTATCCCATAACTCAAAGGTCGTTGGGGCACCACAAATGATCGTTTAACCAGCGTACTCCATCTTTCTCTGTTCTCAGCAGCCATCGTGGCTTCGTTCAGTGTCAAACCAGTCCATTCTCGAATGTTGTCCTCCCATCTCTTTTTCTGTCTCCCCCTTCTTCTGCCTCCTTGCACCGTGCCTTGCTGGATGGTTTTTGCAAGGCCTGATGCTCTGGTGACGTGGCCATACCATTGGAGTTTCTGTTTTTTCACCACTGTGAGCATGTCATCATGTTGTCCAATGGCTTGTGCGATGGTCTGTCGGACTTCGTTGTTGGTCATGTACTGGATATAGGAAATGCCCAGAAGTCTTCTGTAGCACCTCATCTCCATGCTTTGTATTCTTCGTTGGAGATCTCCTGTGAGGGTCCATGTTTCGCAAGCGTATAGGAAGCTGAAGATCACAAGGAAGCGCAGCAGCCTTACCTTGGAGCGTAGACTGATGGTCCTGTCTTTCTAAATGAGCTTCAACCTTGTCAAGGCAGCAGTTGTTTGTGCGATCCTGGAGAGGACTTCCTGTCAGGATTCATTGTCTGATACAATGGCTCCTTAATATTTGAAGCTATGCACCGTGTTGAGGGATTGATCTTGGACTTTGATGTCCATGTTGATGCCTTTGGTGTTGTTGGTCATCATTTTGGTTCTCTCTGCACTTATTTCCATTCCATAGGGAGGTGGTGTCAAGCCTCTGTATCAGCTGTTCAAGTTCTTGTTCCTCTCCAGCCAATCCATCAATGTCATCCACAAAACGGAGGTTGGAGATTGCTCTAACTTTCATGGTGATTGTGCCTTCGTGATCTGCAAGGGCATCTGACATGATGCGCTCTCGGTAGTTGTTAAAGAGTGTTGGAGAGAATAAGCACACCGATTGTTGTTCTGAACCAGTTCCCGATGGTGCTGTTTTGGAGGACTGCACTGGTAGCCTTGTCATTGAGACTTTTGATGACTTCAATAATTTTAGGGCTGATGTAGTACACTCTCATGGTTGCCCACAGAGCTGCATGCTAGACTCAGTCAAACGCTTAGTTGAAGTCTATAAACATATGATTTAGATGTTGTTGCTGTAGGTATTTCTCGCAGATTATTCTGAGGTTGAAAATCTGTTCAGTGGTACATCGCGCTGCCCTTAATACTGCTTGTTCTTCAGCTATGATTTGTTCAGCTTCTTTTAATCAACATTTTTCAAATTGTCAGCTTCTTTTAATTAACAGTTTTCAACTTCAACTTTAGTAGGCTGAAGAAGGCAGTTAAATGCTGTGGAAATATACCAGGTAAACCATAGGATCTGAGTCAGTATAGTATCAAACGACCAATCTAGGAACACCAAGACTTCAACATTCTGGGAGCAATACTCCTGGGGAAAAATAGAGCTGAGGGAACGTATGGGCGTGTAAAGCCTTATGAGGAACATTGTCTTTAAGGGATATGGACCTAGATTTGGGAAAAAGGGGAGGGGGGAGCGTAGAGCTGCGCGAACAGAGAGCTGACCCCCTTAGTAAGTGTACATCTGAAATAAACACGGTGCCATAAACCGCTGTATTGCAGCTTCATCACGTTATACTGCTGGCTTTTAAAAACCAAATAAGGTGGAGAGGCGGAGAAGGCGGAGGGATGTGTCCGCACAACATCTGATTACAAAGAAGATATCCAAGGGCATGGGGGTGGGGGGTGGGGGGTGGGGGGTGGTGATGTAGAGAAGGGAGATTAGGGTGTGTCCCCTTTTGTAATATCAGATCTTAAGTTCAACTGGCCCAACTACAGTGATCAGAGGGATTGATAACCCTTCCTTGAAAAAGACGCGGGACGATCGACGATGAACAACTACAATCGACGATTAACAACGACGAACGACGTCTACAAACTGTTCAAAAAAGAGGTGCTGAAGGACAATAGGATTCTCCTCTATTTGGGGACAGCTTTAAATGCGCCAGTTATCAAAAGAAGCCGTTCACTGTTGACCCTCGCCTGATCGCCGATAACCTGTACTTCAGCCATTTCGTGTATGCTTCATCAGGTTTTACTACTGGTTTTATGACAAAAGATCGCACGACCTGCAATAATCAGTGCAAGAGACTGCAATGGGAAGGGCAGTAATGGGCACTGAACTATCAGTTCATCCTGTAATATCAAATGTCAACTTCAACGGCGGGACGTTCAATGATTATTAGGGCGTCCGCACACAACAATCAGTCACTCATGGGCTTTCTACAGGTATGACATAGGACGATAAACGATGAACGGTGCCTTCAACGCTGTAGATGAGTAGTGAAGGGAATACATAACACGTTTATTATTAGTGATCAATGTAGAAACGTCAACGTTAAAACAGGGTGTTCGCTGTTGATTCTCTTGCCTAATCGTTGACTGGTGTGCGGACGACTTTAAATGAAATGTTATCGCGTCATTCTGAACAAAATATAGATTAAAAAAATCGCTCCTAAACGACAACACCGCTAAATTTGTTTAAGATGTTGTAATGAGATTTATGTCAGCGGAATATTATGTAATCATAATGCAAGAGTGTTTCTCATTTTGTGTCATTTGATGATTTGATTCAATTCACTCGCTTGATTAAACTTCGTGAATACTATTGAAAAGCTCATATGAATTTAAAGAGGTGATAAATGATAAAATGATACCAATGTATTAAAACATGCTCCAATGTCAATGTCTACATACTTGGTCTAGTATATATCAGGTAAGTTTGGTTTGATCTGAGTTGTGTTGTATGGTGTATTGTGTGGTGTGTTGTGCTGTAGTGTTGTGTTGTATGGTGTATTGTGTGGTGTGTTGTGCTGTAGTGTTGTGTTGTATGGTGTATTGTGTGGTGTGTTGTGCTGTAGTGTTGTGTTGTATGGTGTATTGTGTGGTGTGTTGTGCTGTAGTGTTGTGTTGTATGGTGTATTGTGTGGTGTGTTGTGCTGTAGTGTTGTGTTGTATGGTGTATTGTGTGTTGTGTTGTGCTGTAGTGTTGTGTTGTATGGTGTATTGTGTGGTGTGTTGTGCTGTAGTGTTGTGTTGTATGGTGTATTGTGTGGTGTGTTGTGCTGTAGTGTTGTGTTGTATGGTGTATTGTGTGTTGTGTTGTGCTGTAGTGTTGTGTTGTATTGTGTGGTGTGTTGTGCTGTAGTGTTGTATGGTGTATTGTGTGGTGTGTTGTGCTGTAGTGTTGTGTTGTATGGTGTATTGTGTGGTGTGTTGTGCTGTAGTGTTGTGTTGTATGGTGTATTGTGTGGTGTGTTGTGCTGTAGTGTTGTGTTGTATGGTGTATTGTGTGGTGTGTTGTGCTGTAGTGTTGTGTTGTATGGTGTATTGTGTGGTGTGTTGTGCTGTAGTGTTGTGTTGTATGGTGTATTGTGTGGTGTGTTGTGCTGTACTGTTGTGTTGTATGGTGTATTGTGTGGTGTGTTGTGCTGTAGTGGTGTGTTGTATGGTGTATTGTGTGGTGTGTTGTGCTGTAGTGGTGTGTTGTATGGTGTATTGTGTGGTGTGTTGTGCTGTAGTGTTGTGTTGTATGGTGTATTGTGTGTTGTGTTGTGCTGTAGTGTTGTGTTGTATGGTGTATTGTGTGGTGTGTTGTGCTGTAGTGGTGTGTTGTGCTGTAGTGTTGTGTTGTGCTGTGTGGTTCACTTCTCCGGTGCCGCAGCAGCAGCACATCAAAGAATACTGCCATTATCTCAAAAAGAGCAGGCAACAGGCTCAAATAATATGTAGGTCGACCATGCCATGGCGTCTCAGTTCTCCGGGGCAGGGCTTGCTTGTAATCTGGAGTTAAAAAAGAGGAAATTGATGATGATGATGATGATGATGATGATGATGATGATGATGATGATGATGATGATGATGATGATGATGATGATGTCCACTTGTATGGCGCACTTATCCATGCTGGCAGCATGCTCAAGGCGCAAGGGGTTGGGGGAAAAGGGTGAAAAAAAAGAAAGAAAAAGAAGAACTTCTCTATGTATACACTCAAAAATAGTCAAAAAAGATACGTCTTCAGACGCCTCTTGAAAGAGTCCAGTGTCTTTACGACTCTCAAGTCCTGGGGGAGAGTGTTCCACAATGCTGGGCCACAGTGGGAGAATGAGCGATGACCCAAGCGCCTCTTCCTGTGACCATCCACACATGGAACGGACAACATAAACTGGGAAGAGGAGCGAAGGCGCCTTGAGGGTTTGTGGGTAGGGACAATGTCTCAATGACAATTGGCCGGGTCCATGGACCGCCTAGGCTGGTAGAGAGTGCAGGAAAATGCCACCTCCCCTTCCTCGGTGAATACGAATTGTTGCATTTTGATCGAGCATTTTTGATTACCAAAACAATCGTGTAAAAAAGACTTTCTTGCTTACACACAGATGAACTCCTGAAGTAGCCTGTCTTTATCGATGCATTACAGTTATTATTCGCCAACATAGTCCAACTACAACAAAGTCCAACTACAAATGTAAGTTTAAATACACACTGGTGCCCAGCTGACAGTCCCTATTCACCAATAAAGTCCACATTTAATTTAAACATTTTCATACATTCTGATGAACAACCCAAATCTTGAAACGTTTTCACTGCAATGGTTTAGTTGGTATGATTAAAAGAATTTGGAGAGATTGGTTTGTTTGTGACTGCAGTCTCTCTAAACAGGTTTTTTAGGTGTTGTACCAACATGACTGAATTCTGGGTGCAGCACACTGACTTCACAGATTGTGCATCAGCAACACTGGCTGAAGGTTGAGTGCTGCACACTTGCCTCACAGTTGCATGAGACTGCTTAGCTTTTTTTTAGCCTCACTTCTCCATTGCTCGTATTTGATTTCCGACTGGCATACTGTACAAAATTCTTGAGATCTTCCTCAAATGTTATCCTAGTCGTTCATCACCCACATCTTTTTCCATCCCTTCCCACCTCCATGTGTTTTCCATGCCTTTATTATCAACTGCCTCGCCACGCTGAACAATGTGTCTCACCCATTTTACCGACTACGATTCAGACACGAGCATGCGCAGTTCCAGTTTCCGTTTAACTTGAGGACACCCACAAAACAGTTTTTTATTGGAGGAAAATCGTTGCCAAACCATACTGTTCTCGACAGAAATATTTTTTACAATAGCGGAAATCCGCTGAACCGCGGAAAATTACAAGCCTTGCCGGGGACGTTTGACAGTTTTGCTTGGTGCCGCAAGTTGGCGTCTTGGAGGCTTGAGTTTGCATCCTGGATTTGGCCAGCGTCTTGAGCAGCTCTTTTAGTCGGTAAATGCGCTATACAACAAGAACTGATTTCCAACACAAGAGAGGTGTTAAGTCTTACCTTTAACAATTACATTCTTCGTTGTCTTGCTGACGCGTGTGACGTTTCGCCGGATGATGTGCAGCCTGTGGTGGGCGGGCCGGCCGTAGGCTCCCCACAGGCTTGGACCACGGTTGGTGGCAGACATAGGAAGAGGCCTCGGGTGTTCCCAACTCCTCTTCCACTGCCAAGTTTCGGCCTTTGCCCATACCCGGTGACCATTAAATTCTCGGAAGATGTTGATTCTGAGACTCTGAAGTCGCGTCAATGGCGATTTGCCGAAAGCATACAGGCCGCGGTGGGTACAGTGGACCGGGTTCGCCCCTCTGGTGGGGGGTTCCTGGTGAGCTGCAGGACGTGCGCTCAACAACGCAAGCTTGTTGACCTTTCCGAGATCGGTCGGTTGTCTGTGCGATGTGCCATCCCTCGTCCTGCGGTCGAGGGCGTTGTTCGGGAAATCCCTGTCGGTGTTTCTGAGGAGGAGATTCTAGCTAAGGTTGAGGGGTCGGTCGACTCAGATGGTCACATCCATCCCTGTACCGTTAAACGTGTGTCTCGCCTGCCTTTAGCAGACGGACAGAAATCTACATCGATTAAGGTCGTGATCGAGGCGCCGACCCTCCCTTCCTTCCTTCTGATCAACAGGCGCGAGTTCCCGATTAGGCCGTACGTCGCGGCCGTGATCCGTTGCTTCCGGTGCCAGCAATTTGGACATACTAAAAAGTTTTGCAAGCAGGCTCAGACCTGCTCTTCATGTGGAAAAACAGGTCATTCGGGAGTCAACTGTAAGGTTGGTAAGCGTTCTTGCCCAAATTGTTTGGGTAACCATGCTGCCACAAACAAAAACTGTCCCGCCCTGAACGAGCGCATCCTTGCGAATCGGATCAGGGCGGGAAAATTTATGCCTCGTGCTCAAGCTCTGTCTGAGGCCCGGACTCAACTCGCGGCGGACCCGGCGCGACCGGCGTGGCGGGTTGCTCCACCGGCTGGAGATAGTGGAGCTTCGGGCTCCTCTGCTGAGAAGACTGCGCATTCAGTTCCGGGGGGGGACCGGCCTGGCCCATCCTCTTCCGCTGATACTGTGTTGCCTGCTGGGAGTTCGAATTTTGTAGGAGGGTCTACCGCGCCCCCTTCAGGCGGCGGTGACCCTTGGATCGCCATAAATAAGCTCCAGACCATGGTGGAAAGCCTCACTCAGGCTGTCGCCGGCCTGGTAGACACAGTGCGAAATCCTGCGGCTCGCGGGCCATCGGCTCTCAGTCCGTTCCCGGTGGATGCTGGGTCGGTCCACTCGGGTACTGGGAGCGTGAGTGATGCGGCGTCACAGTCTTCCCCCTCTGAGCTTGGGCTGACTTGTTCCCGCGGTACTCAGCTTAGGCGCGGCCTTCCTGCCGAAGTTATCGTTAAGCAGCTCACTAGGATTTCCGAGTTGTATGTCGGTCATCCCCAGGGAGAGGAGGTCGCGGATGCGCTGGAGACGTTCAAATGGTGTTTTGACCGCCTTCTGAATAAACATCGGTATAACTCTGTTCAGTTTAACGCATTAACATTTTGCGAGACCACTGCCTGACCTGCGTGCATTGGCCCCGTTTTCTGCTTGGTCTCTCCATGGCTGCTTCCGACCATATAGGGTTGTTTTAATTTTGTGTTTTTTGTCAATTGTTATATAATTTGCGAGCTTGTTTGCTCTGTTTATCCATTTTACCTTTTTAGACCTCTTGGTCAATTTTTTAATGCATTAAATCACTAAAGCTGTACATATAACGAGTTAGGACGTTAGTTTGTTATTTTATGGTAGGCTCTACCTTTTTAGGTCCTAGGATCTCCTTTTTATTCTAAATTACCTATTTGTTTTTAACCGTGGTCCTGGAGGTTTTTATTTTTAACTGGCTTTTAAATTCAGCATGCTCTGTATCTGTTTTGTCTCTGACATACAGACCTGGTCTGTTTTATTTTGAAAGCATAATAAATACTATAGCTTAGGGTGGTATGGTTCCCTCCCCCTCCTCCTGCGGCGAGCGGATCGTCGGCCTTTTTGTTCGCCAGCGAGTTGGCATCTCAGTTAGATTTACTGGTCAACATCAACTACTAGTTTTACGCACCTTATCCTCAATGTTTTTTTTTATTTATTACGGCCGTATAGGCACCATATTATTGACTGTCAACATCTCGTCCCCAATATGCATACGTGTTCGGGGACGTAAATCTACACAACAACATTGGAACAATGTTGGTGTTGGTGGGACGGACAGCTCAGTTGGTAGAGCGGCTTACTAGTAACCGAAAGGTACCTGGTTCGAATCCCGGATTGGCCAACGTGTGACCATATTATTTTCCCCTTACCATCAACTGGTTCGCTGGTGTCAGAATAATGTGACCGACCAGTAGTCGCCTATACGCTTCGGTGTCGTGTGACTATAATCTACAGTTACATTGGAACAATTGGGTCGTTTCATGTAATACAGATTTTACACTCTAAAGCGTATTATGTCTTGTTGTGTTTTTTTTCTTCTGAAAATAATGCTTTACGTGGTGCAAAGGGGGGATTACTCAAGTTGTGTAGCTAACTATCATACGTCAGGCTGTGTGGTAGCTATAACTACCGCTGTGCTATGGGGGATTCGCTACAGATACCCAACTTGAGTAATGCCCTCGTGCGTGGCGGTATCACTAGTACAATAATTCTACACAATATAGTAGTTGGAAGTTAATCACAAGGTGCAATTGAAACTTGAGTAATTCCTTTGTGGGTGGTGGGGAATACTTCTACACAATAATAATAATAATAATAATAATAATAATAATAATAATAATAATAATAATAATAATAATAATAATAATAATAATAATAATAAATTGCATTTATACAACGCATTTTTAATTAGAATAACAACTCAATGCGCTTACATCGTTCGTACGCATCATCACAACATTCGCTCTAGTACTACATCATGTACAGCATCATTCAGAAAGTATTATTACTGTTCATACTATTTACACAGAAAACGCCTTGCGGAACAAGTGCGTTTTTAAGCAGCCCTTAAAGGAAACAAGGTCTGTACACTGTCTTAAACCGGCAGGCAGCGCATTCCAAACCTTGGGTGCTTGAAAACTAAAAGACCGCTCGCCAATTGTTTTAAGCCGACGCTTGGGCGTTTTCAAAAGTTTTTCATCTGATGAGCGCAAAGAACGAGTTGTAGTGTAGGCAGTGAGTACCTCAGACAGATATGGTGGAAATGACTGATCGAAGTGACGGAAAGCTAGGACAGCAATTTTGTATTCAATACGGAACTTGACAGGGAGCCAGTGGAGCTGCATTAAGAGAGGCGTGACATGATCACGCTTCCGTTTTTTAAGCACAAGTCGAGCATCACAGTTCTGTACACGCTGCAGTCGGCTAACTTCATCCATGGGGAGACCAGCTAGAACTGAATTACAATAATCAAGTCTGGATGTCACAAAAGCGCTGACCAACTGTGTGCATGCATCCCTCAAAAGAAACTGCCTCAAGGACGCCATCCGCCGAAGCTCAAGAAAGGACACACGACAGGTGGTACTGATGTGGTCATGCATGGACAAAGAACTATCATAAGTATATTACATTACATGGTTATTGCTTTAGGTCCAGCGGACGCTTCCGAGCCAAATCAGGACCAGAGAAGTGAAAGAGGACTCACCCCTGATCCGCATAAAAGATCTGCCGAAACAACCCTAGTGGTAACACCATGGACTCTATATGTAATTATATAGTGTCCATGGTAACACTGACGGCAATCTACCAACCGGTCACTTTACAATAAAGACATCCCACGCAGGGAACGCTGATGCTATACTCTAATTTATCGAACCCCCATTTACAAAAACAAAATAGAATACAAACATCATTATACAATATCAACAAAACACATACATATAAAATGCCTACATTGCTAAATAATAACATCATAGGAAGCCCCAGTGACCACCTGGCAGAAAGCGTCCAATATTCCCAAGCTGATCATATACAAATGAGGAGTATTGTCCCGGAAGAGTTTTCAAGAAAAAAGGTAGGTACCTGGTCTAGCGAATAAGAAGATAGTATAGTAGATTGATAGAACAGAGTAGGAATGAGAAAGAACAAAGGAGAAAGACAGCAACAGTGGGAATTTAAAGCACTAAATTTCCAGAAAGTGGGGATACTATTTATACTGAAACCCCCGGCACCTCCACGGGGGAGGAACAGCTTATACATGTATCAAGATATGGAGTACTATGGAATGGGTCTTAAGAATTTAGTTACACCCGTAGGGTTCTATGAATAAATAAACATTGAATAAGTGCTGAAACATTTCCACACAAAAAGCATGATCACATCGGGGTAAAACATTTTGAACCCAAAATGGAACTCTTAAATTACAATCTCTCTCTATCTCTATTGTTCTATTGTCTATACTACATCAGCATCTTAAGAGGGGGTGGGGGGGAGATCTGTTTTGAAAACCGGTTTTAAGAACACAGATAGGACCACAGGCTCCTAAGGTCTTCGAACTATCCTAAACGAACACCTTCAGAGCCAAAAAGGAGTATCTCGAACGACTGGACTGATATAGATAACCCATTTAGCTCTCACGGCTGGGTGAAGAAAATGGCGGCCAACCCGTGGTCTTATTAATCTGTGTGCAGCAAAAACAACATTCAAGGCTGAGTAACACACTGCCCTCATGGCCACGAGACTAAAGCTTAACAGTGGGTAGTGTTTGGTGTGGTAGTTACAGAAGTTTTGTAGGAACGGTAATCAGTGTGTTGATTACTAGAAGGACACACGTCGCTAAGATTAGAGAGAGACAAAGAGAGAGAGGGAGTGAAAGAAGGTGGGAGGGAGAAGTGGTGTAGACATAGAGAGAGAGAGACAGAGAGAGAGACAGAGTGAGAGAGGGAGTGAAAGAAGGTGGGAGGAAGAAGTGGTGTAGACAGAGAGAGAGAGACAGAGAGAGACAGAGAGAGAGGGAGTGAAAGAAGGTGGGAGGAAGAAGGGGTGTAGACAGAGAGAGAGAGAGAGAGACAGAGAGAGAGAGAGGGAGTGAAAGAAGGTGGGAGGAAGAAGTGGTGTAGACAGAGAGAGAGAGAGACAGAGAGAGAGAGAGAGAGAGAGAGAGAGAGAGAGAGAGAGAGAGAGAGAGAGAGAAAGAGAGAGAGAGAGAAGGAGTGAAAGAAGGTGGGAGGAAAAAGTGGTGTAGACAGAGAGAGAGAGAGAGAGAGAGAGAGAGAGAGAGAGAGAGAGAGAGAGAGAGAGAGGGAGGGAGGGGGAATAAAGAAGACGCGAAATTAAAGAGGAAGTAATCTGAATTTCGAGTTTGGATTCCATTCAAGAAACCTTCATTAGTTCCAAAAGAATGCTGCCAGGCATAAAGCATAATCTTGCTTGTTTTAGAATTTGTGAGAGAGAGAGAGAGACTGGGAGTGTATGTGTGTGTGCTTGTGTGAGTGTGTGCTTGTGCGCTCTTGTGTAAGTGTGTGTGTGTGTGTGTGTGTGTACAGTGTGTGTGTGTGTGTGTGTGTGTGTGTGATTTGGAATGACCATGACCAGCCTTCTTAAGTCGGTAAAAGTCAAAGGAACAACAAGGCTTTCCTAAAAGCGTTTTGTAATTCCCCAAGATAGGACTCTCTCTCTCTAGATATATATATATATATATATATATATATATATATATATATATATATATATATATATATATATATATATATATATATATATATATATATATCGATACGACCACTACTACAATGGAAGCATATAATTGTGTACTGTACTACAGTGTACTGTATGTGTATTGTATAGACCGGTAGGAAGGATATGTACAGCAAGAATAATGACTGCAACTAGTGGTAAAGTTTATTGTGGTCAACAACAACAAAGATAAGGTTTTTATATTCTTCAATTCCAATTCAATTCCTAAAACGATGCGGTGATGTATGGTGGCAAAGTAAAGAAAGTCAGGTTTATGTCAAACATGAGATGTTGACCTTCTTCATAAAGAACGGAATGACTAACATCTTCAGTTTGAGTTCTGTTATAAAGTCAGACCAACAAGACACAACATGTTCATTTTCTCAAAATAAGCGTCAAGCACTGACCATGTTTTCGATGCGATTTTGACAGTTAGATGTCCTTAGATTGCCAGTCGTCAAAACACAGGCAG
Source organism: Oncomelania hupensis (assembly GCA_036898135.1). NCBI lineage: Eukaryota > Metazoa > Mollusca > Gastropoda > Littorinimorpha > Pomatiopsidae > Oncomelania > Oncomelania hupensis. Next base: position 24,392,214 of record CM072526.1, read on the forward strand.
TAATCAAAACACAGACAAATAAGTCATCAAAACACAGACAAATAAGTCATCAAAGCATAGACAAATAAGTTAATAAAACACAAATAAGTCATCAAATTACAGACAAATGCGTTATCAAAACAGACAAAAAAAAGTAATTATTACAAAGACAAATCATCAAAACACAGACAAATAAGTCATTAAAACAAAGAGAAATAAGACATCAAAACATAAACAAAAAAGTCATTAAAACAGACAAATACGTCATCCAAACACAGACAAATAAGTCATTAAAACACAGACAAATACGTGATCAAAACATAGACACATAAGTCATCAAATCACATACAAATACGTCATCAAAACACAAACAAATACGTCATCACTACACAGACAAATAAGTCATCAAATCACAGACAAATACGTCATCAAAACACAGACAAAGAAGTTATTAAAACACAGACAAATAAGTCGTCAAAAACAGACAAAGAAGTCATCAAAACAAAGCTCAGAACAATAAGTAATAACAATACAAGCAAACAAATAAATAATTAAAAACGCAGGAGACAAACAGATCAACCATAAGCAAATGAGCTCATTGTGTCCAAACCAGCATCAGTTGTGAAATTTGAAAGCCCCTTGGCCAAGTGACTGGTGGATGAAATATTGAGATAAGTTGAAAGCTATTTAAACCAAAACTGACCAGGAACCACAAAACAATACAAAAAGTCGATTTATCAAAATCTATCAGTCACTGGGCTTGCTTTAATTTGTCATCACATGGCTAATTATACAAGCCTAAGATCAACGCCCTGTGGCACTGGATTGTGAATAGTGTATGCCTAAAGGCGTACCTGATATTTGAATTGTGGAACTTACGAATAGCGTAGCATTCAGACCTATTGTCAAAGTGGCCACACTCTACGATTGTTTCATAAACATCTGTCATGAACAGGACTTTCAGAAGAAGACTTACATGCCTTCGTGTAATGCTCTAAATGATGCAGGATTCCCAACACAACCTCATAGTTTGGGTGCTTTGCTGTTTAACACTATGCCCAACAAGCGTGTTGTTTGGACAGCAGCTAATTAGATTATCACGGGACAGAAAATACAAGTCTGGCTCCATACCTATCAACCAGTGTCATCATTGGCTCGATACCTATCAACCAGTGTCATCAGTGGCTCGATACCTATCAACCAGTGTCATCATTGGCTCGATACCTATCAACCAGTGTCATCATTGGCTCGATACCTATCAACCAGTGTCATCATTGGCTCGATACCTATCAACCAGTGTCATCATTGGCTCTAGAAGGGTGTGGGGGAAGAGAAGATTCAGGGTGAGGGTGGCGTCATTGACCAACTGTGCTGTTCATTACAACGTTGGTAAAGTTAACGGGTTTGGTTCTAATAAATTATCCAAGTGTGTGTGTGTGTGTGGGTGTGTGTGTGTGTGTGTTTGTGTGTGTGTGTGTGTGTGAGAGAGAGAGAGTCTATCTATATTTGATTAGATTATATGACAAAGGGCGTAGCAATTAACTGATAACAATGTCTTCCATGCACGCTTTTATGAGTTCCACACAAATGTTACAGAACGGAAAAGTTGACAGACATAGCAAGGAATGACATTTTGTATACCCTAATTCATGTCACTCACACAATCCTATCACTTGGACAATGAAGCCATCACATCCACATTGTTAGCAGACAAAAGGTTTGTACAGCCAAAGAGGGAGAGAGAGAGAGGGAGGGAAGGAGAGAGAGAGGAAGGGAGGGAAGGGGAGAGAGAAAGACAGAGAGAGAGAGAGACAGAGAGAGAGAGAGAGAGAGAGAGAAAGAGAGAGAGAGAGAGAGAGAGAGAGAGAGAGAGAGAGAGAGAGAGAGAGAGAGAGAGAGAGAGAGAGAAAAGAGAAAAACAGAAAGACAGACACAGAGTGTGTGGGGAGGAAGGAGGAGGGGTGTATAGAGTTGAAAGACGTGAGAGGGAGGGGGAGAGAGAGAGAGAGAGAGAGAGAGAGAGAGAGAGAGAGAGAGAGAGAGAGAGAGAGAGAGAGAGAGAGAGAGAGAGAGAGAGAGCGACACAGACAGACAGAAAGAGAGTGTGTAGGTGAAGGAGCGGGATGTGGAAAGGTGAACGACGTCAGTGCTATTAATAAAAAATGGGGCCTTCATGAGTCAATTCTTTTGAGACCCCAGCAGTAGGTTTTGTTTGGAGTAACAAGCGTACACCATGCTTGCAGCGTCACACTACAATAAGCTAAATTAACCTTTCATAATAATAATAATAATAATAATAATAATAATAATAATAATAATAATAATAATAATAATAATAATAATAAATGCTTATACGCGCCTTATTCAAAATTCAGATTCAATGCGCGGCGATCTGTAACCAATATACACGCTCACATGTTACAGGCATAGCCTAAATACACAACAAATACACATTCATCCTCCAAAAATGTTGTGTAAAGGCAAGTCCCTATATGGAAGACGCGAAAAAAATCGATTTTAGACAGGCTGTATCTAATACCATTAGTGAAACTTTTAACAATGTTGATTCTGTCTCTCTTGTCTGTCTGTTTGTCTCTCTCTCTTACGCACACACACACAAGAACACACATTCTAAACACACACACACTCTCCACCGCCACGACCACTACTACAATGGAAGCAGAGAACTTACTAAGGGGAGGGAATTCATCATCGATTGATTCGGCTTCAATAGCGTGAATCTATTTAGTGTGTTAGCTCCCTTTGAACAATGGCCGGCAGCAAGCCATTGTGTTTTGTGTTTTATTTCATTTTATTTTAAGCTACTTCACTACTTATTATTTGGTTTAAACATAAACGTAAAATTTATTCAACAAACCAGATCACAAAACAAAGCGCAGCAAAGTGCACAAAGTTTAAAGAAGGTAGCTCTCTCTCTCTCTCTCTCTCTCTCTCTCTCTCTCTCTCTCTCTCTCTCTCTCTCTCTCTCTCTCTCTCTCTCAATATAGATTTGTTTAAATAATTAATTGGAACCATAACAAAAAGAGAAGATCTGAAGTTCGATTTAACTGTCAATAATAATAATAATAATAATAATAATAATAATAATAATAATAATAATAATAATAATAATAATAATAATAATAATAATAATAATAATAATAATAATAAGAAGAAGAAGAAGAAGAAGAAGAAGAAGAAGAAGAAGAAGAAGAAGAAGAAGAAGAAGAAGTTTCATCACAGGAGTGAATACCGTCAATGTCATTTCACAGAGCTTTGCAAATTCGTACAATATGTAAGACCTTGTATTATTAGAATATCTGGAATTCTTGTACATTTTCACAATAAAAGAGTTAACACCAGTTTTAGAAAGATAGAAAAACTTGCACTTAATAACAGGCATGCAGTTCATGTATTCAAAAAAGCAGGAAATTGAAGTTGCTACATTTGAGCATTTCTGTCATCAAAACACTCATAACGCCTTTGTGCACCGATAGCCAAAAGGGAAAAAAAGAAAGAAAATAATTAATTTCTGGCATAATACAAATAATTGTTTTTCAAGTTGAGTGAATAGCCATGTAACGAATTTGGTGATGTTATGTTATTTTAAAAACGTTCCGTTCGATTTGTTGATATTATCAGAAATGTCATCAAGCGGAAAATTAGGTTTACTAATGTTTTCTTGGCATTTTGGGGAGGACGACTACAACATTGTACTAGCCATTGCATGTAGGCTTGGCGTATATTCCGATCAACTAATTGTTGTTTTATCAGTTGTACAACCGGGGACACGTACACACAGACATAATTATTATAATTGCCATTTATGGCGAAAAATTTGCGGGATAAAAACAAAAAGGTTTTATAAAGTTAATCGATTTTATTATCTTTCCAAGTTATTTTCAATTTGTACAGGCAGAATTTTATATACAACTCTACTGAAAAATGGACTGTAAAAATTTTGCCATTGTGACATCATGTTGCACCAAATAGATGGGAAGGGGAGGGGGGGGATGGAACACCTGGTGAATATGGATGTTCCTATCCTATCCTGTCCCGTAACCCGGAGGTCGTAGGAGCACCACAGATGATCGTTTAACCAGCATACTCCATCTTCCTCTGTCCTCAGCAGCCCTGATGGCTTCGCTCAGTGTCAAACCAGTCCATTCTCGAAGGTTGTCCTCTGGGGCCACCTCTTTTTCGGTCTCCCTCTTCTTCTACCTCCTTGCACTGTGCCTTGCAGAATAGTCTTTGCAAGGCCTGATGATCTGGTGACGTGGCCATACCATCGGAGTTTCCGTTTCTTCACCACTGTGAGCAGGTCATCGTGTTGTCCAATGGCTTGTGTGATGGTCTGTCGGACTTCGTCGTTGGTGATGTGTTGGGTATAGGAAATGCCAAGAAGTCTTCTGTAGCACCTCATCTCCATGCTTTGTATTCTTCGTTGGAGATCTGCTGTGAGGGTCCATGCTTCGCATATGGATGTTATCTTCTTTCAAAAAACTTGTTTATATAATTTTGAACAACTTCCAAAAATAAGAGGTTATACAAAGAGCAACAAAAAATATTATTTTTAAATTTTCTGGCATTGTGTTTTGTAATGGAGGATGAAATGTTAATAGCGATGCCATCCCCTTTCAATGAATAATTCTTGGTCTTCGATGTGGTGGCCTACTACATACAATAGCAAGGTATTACCAATGATAAATGAGTAGTATAGTTGTGTAGAGAACAGAGTGTTGCAATAGTGCAGTGGTCTGGACCTAGGCTAGCAATGTTTCATGTTAAACAACGTCGGGAAGGTTTAGCACTTGGATGGAATACCATACTTGGAAGGTAACCACCAAACGACACAAAGAGATTGAAACACGTGTACAACACACCCCAGTACACCCACTTGTGAATGGGTACCCGGGGAACCGGGGAAGATACAGCAGGTAGGGAGAGGAGATAGGTACCGCCCTCATTAAAGCTGGCCTAGAGAAAAGAGAGGTCTCAAACGCTTTCCTCCCCAACGACCCAAATGTTACGGGGACACATTTACACCATCTTTTTTATGTAAAAGAAAACAACATTTTATAAAGTAATTTATAGCCAATTTTTCAGTGAAAAGAAGTGTTAATGGCGATTTTATCTTCTACTAAAAAGTTGTTTACTTTTCAGTATGTACATCAACAGGAGGTCATGAAAGTTGAAAAGATGAAATTAAACTGATGACATTTTGATGGTTCCGGCATTAAAGGAGAAGGAGAAAATGTTAACAAGCGATTGTTATCTTTGTCCAAAACTCGGTCTTTTCAATTTGTACTTACAGGAATGCCGCCGTAAAAGTCAAAGAGCAGAAAATTAACCCTAATTAAATTGTGACGTTTCCGCATGCTTTGTTGACCAGCATGGAGTCACCATAGCAACCATAAGATGATTGGTTTTTAATTCATACTGAGTCTCCAAGGCTTTGTTTGAAAGGATGCGCAGTTTCGACTGTCTCAAATAAGCTTACTCACAGTACTGTTGTTTCTTTCGGTCGAAGTCTGCCGTGTGCTGAAAAATAAAAAAACGGGTACAGCGAGTTTAGTTTCGAGAAAGGTGCCATTTTGATTGCAGGTTGAATACTCCAGTCTACTTATGTAGCAGTTTAAACTCAAACAGATTTTCAAATAAACCCTAAGTGGGATTTGCCGCTTTTTAATTCTTCGCGCATTGATGATCTTCGTTCGAACTTTGGTGACTTACCTGTGTGAATTTCGTAATCCCAGAACATCCGCATTTCAAAATTCTCACTTAATATGCGTATCTCCGTGTTCTCTAGGACGATGCAAAAACAACATCATTTTGACACAATGGAGTTGCTTTGGTTTGCCATCGCATATGACGTTTTCTACTCTTAAAGGCTGTGGACAGTGCAGATTAGGTATTTCATAAAACAGCATTGGGTTGTGGAAGTTTACATCCTTCGCGTCACGAGCATTCTTTAGATGGAGTTATAGCGTGCCGCGGCGCTTCTGTAAACATAATCACGAATAGTTAGTTTGTTTGTTAGTCACTGTTTATAGGGTCCAGAGGATTGCAAAGAGCCCAATCAGGACAACTTGATTAAAAGACGCTCACCCCTGATCCGTATAAAAGATCTGCTGAAACAACTCTAATGGTAACACTGAAGGTAGGCACGCAACCAGCCGGTTGCTTTCACAATAAAGGCCTCCCATTCCGGGGATCCTGATTTATCGAACCCACATTTACCAAAACAAAATATAATATGAAAATCGTTATAAAATGTTAACAAAATCCTATCCTATCCTATCCCGTAGCTCGAAGGTCGTTGGGGCACCACAAATGATGGTTAAACCAGCGTACTCCATTTTTCTCTGTCCTCAACAGTGTCAAGCCAGTCCATTCTCGAATGTTGTCCTCCCACCACTTTTTCTGTCTCCTTCTTCTTCTGCCTCCTTGCATCGTGCCTTGCAGGATTGTCTTTGCAAGGCCTGATGCTCTGATGACGTGGAAATAATAATAACAAAATACATACATATAAAATGCCTACATTGCTAAATAATAATACCATAGAAAGCCCTAATGACCATTTGGCAGAAAGCGTCCAATATCCCAAAGGAGATCTAACAAACCCCATACACAAATGAGGAGTTTTAAGAAAGTTTTCAGTAAAAAAAGGAAGTGATTGGTCTAGCGAAGAAGATAGTAGATTGATAGAATAGAGTAGGAGCGGGAAAGAACAAATGAGAATGACAGGGTACATACGCTTTGTGTTTGTGCCTGTGTTCTTTGGATTTTTTTGTTTGTTGTCCTTGTTTGTCGTGTGTTGTTTTTTTTTCTTGTTGTGTTTGCCCTTGTTCATCATCATCATCATCATCATCATCATCATGAGGTAATGCGCATGGTTACCAGCGCTTTCAAGATGTTGAAAGTACCGCTGAGTAGCGTGAACAGGATATATCGTAATATCGCCAAGATAATAACTTGAGTCCGCTATGAGCGGACGAGGCTATTTGCGAAATCACGGAAAAAGCGCAATTTGACTGCAGTGAACTCATGAAAATAGAAAAATGTAAGTTTCCTCTCCTCTAGGGGACGAATTAGGTCAAACTGTATTAGTTTGTAGGTCAGCTGTCTTTTATGAACCGTTTGAGAATGTTTTTAAACCGTTTGTTGACGCCGGATAGTGTCCTCACTTGGTTTCATGCAATTTAAGAATCCAACAAGGCATTTGGGTTTTTGAGACGGAAAGAGCGGTATGTTGTAGAGCAACATTCTGTATATATTTACAGTGAAATTGCGCTTTCTCCGTGATTTCGCAGGTAGCCTCGTCCGCTCATAGCGGGCTCAAGTTATTATCTTGGCGATATTACAATATATCCTGTTCACGCTACGCAGCGAAGATTAGAGGTGTATCTTGAGTGCGCTGGTACCTTGGTGCAATGGGTGTCATCATCATCATCATCATCATCATCATCATCATCATCATCATCATCATCATCATCATCATCCTTGCTGTTGTTGTTGTTGTTCTTCTTCTTCTTCGTTTGTCTTCAAGTTAAGGTACGGTTTGTATTTGTTGTATGTGTGGATTAGTGCCATAGACACTGATGGCCATATCGCTGTGTTCTCAGTTCGTCAGTGGATCGGCTAAACATGTTTGGGACGGTGGCCCACAGCCACACACACTGTCTATCCCCTCTTAAACATTGTAGCCTTGACCTCTCCTTCACGCTACAGTCATTACAAAATGCTGTGTACAGTTGCTTTTTCCTGAATGATTTAAGAAAGAAACAAAAAAAAAGAACTTCAAACAATGGTTGGAGGTGGTGACAAGACGAGTAAAGAAAACAAAACTTGGAAATAATACCAGAGGGATGGGGATAAAAATGTAGAGCGCAGATACAAAATACTTGGAACTATAACTTGGCGGGGTGTGAGAACAAAAAAGAGGAGGAACAATGAACAAACTTGGAATGTAGGTTGAGAGGGGGGTGGTGGAGGGATTTTGGAGACCGGGTGCAGAAGGTCCTATGTTGTAATGACCAGTAGCGACACGGAACATGGATGTAAAATCAGTAGATGCACCTACAGTACCATACAAGATGGAGAAGTGGTGGTGGGAGGTGAACAAACAAGACAAGTTAAGACAATGACAACTGCTGGAAGTCAAGTACAGTGGAAGAAGAAAGTAGATAAAAAATATAAGAACAATACAGAACGAACGAACGAAACTTTAATTCCTGAATGGAAAACTATAAAAGCAAACCCAATGTAAATAGAACAATTATCAAACGTCCAAGGTCATGGCGACGATGACATCCATCCGCGTCTCCTGTTCCTGAAAATGAGTGTCATAATTACGGTAACTTAATATTTACATACAATGCTCTACAAAATATGGTCGATATACGTTTGCCTTTGACGCAATGCGTAGAAAACATAAAAGGCCAATTTTCGAATCTGCTCAGTGGATCCATTACGTAATACCGCCGTGTAATGTTCGCTACTGCCGAGTATTTCATCCTAATATCTCTGTACAAACGACAGTGATGAATAAAATGAGCTTCATCTTCAGTTTTACGTTTCATTACATATGATGCAAAAAGTATTAACATTGTCATAAATAGATCTCTTAAAAGATGACCCATTAATAGATAGTACACCGATGCGAATTTTAACAAGACCGTCTCTAAAGCATCTGATGTCCCAAAAAATCAAAAAATTCTTCACATATAAAATCTGACTTGAATAAACTGTATACTCTATAAATATCTTTCTCTCTCACTGAGCAGTTCCATTCTTGTACATACTGGTCCATCATTCTCTGTTTCAACATTGAAACAAAAGCAGATTCACATCCTACGCCCTGGTTAATCCACGCATATCCAAACCCTAATTTAAACAAAGTGTGTTTTACTAGTGTTGCCCAGCATGCTTTGCCTCTATCGTCCATACTTAACATCATGTAATAAGCCTGTTTTGGTAGTCTTGATCCATCCATTTGCAGCAACTTTAACCAGTATTTGATGCATCGAACTGCACTACTGATATACAAGGGGTATCTCCCCAGTTCCCCATATGCAAATCTGTTTGGCACTTTCAGAGGTACTCTAAGAAAACGCTTGCAAGCTAATGTGTGGACTTTTTCAATACTGTCCAGTCTATTCAAGCCCCACATTTCAGAGGCATACATCAAAACTGGTTGCACCTGTGAGTCAAAAATGTTAAAAAAGCAAGCTTTAGTAATGTCATTTAATTTACCTATACATTTTATGCATTCTACACAAGCCCTTCTGCCCTTACCTGCCAGAGCACTAACACTTCTGTTTAAACTCATTTTCGTTGTGAACATGAATCCAAGATAAATAATTATATTCATTTACCACTTCAAGTACGCTCCCATCCAGGGTCCATTTTTTCGTTCTTACCTAAAAAGAAGCCCCCTTTTTGAAACACCATTACCTTTGTTTTATCAGAATTAATTAGAACAATGCAGAAGAAATGAAGAGAAGAACAAGAAAAAGAAAGAATGAAAGACAAAAAGACGAGAATGTGAGAATAAGAATTCAGGAGATATAAGAAGATGAGGAAGGAGAGAGAAAGAAAGAAAGAAAGAGAGAGAGAGAGAGAGAGAGAGAGAGAGAGAGAGAGAGAGAGAGAGAGAGAGAGAGAGAGAGAGAGAGAGAGAAAGAGACAGAGAGAGAGAGAGAGAGAGAGAGAGAGAGAGAGAGAGAGAGAGAGAGAGAGAGAGAGAGAGAAAGAGACAGAGAGAAAGAGACAGAGAGAGACAGAGAGGAGCAAGGGCGACTCAGAAGACAAATAAGGAAAAACGAATGGGGAGGGTCAGTATGACCTTACCGGTATCGGAAGCGGTCAGAAGTGAAAGGGATAATTTCGGACCGGAAGAACCCTCGATACCCGTTGCTGCCCACAGCACCTTGAGCGGATGTCAACAAGCTGGGTTGACCACTTGCTCGCGGCTGGTCTGCACGCTCCCACGGCGCTGTCATCCTGTGTCTTCTGCCAGGCGACAGGTCTAACTCCAACACCTTTGAGTCTGCCACTTTGCTGGAGTTATCGGATTTTTAAAAAAAGTTTATTTGTTTTGTTTATTTCAGTTAATGTCTTTTTCCCCCGAAGTAATTTTATTTCCCTTTTCGTCTGTACACAATATGTGATGTGTAAATTGTGTGTGCTGTGGGTCTCTATTATTACTGTTCACTTTAACACACTCACATTCAAGCTGTCCACAGTATGAACTACTTTGCTGAAGGTGTCCAAGTTCAATGTTTGTCTTGTACCAAGTTTAGGATTTTAGCAGCTTGCCGATTTCGATTTCGATTTTTCCTTCATTTTGAATTCCACACACTGCCAACAGAATCATCCACTTTGCTATGAAGATGTCGAAGCTCGAATTTTCCTTTGTACACAGTTTGTGAAATGTTGGAGCTTGATGGTACTTATTTCCCTGCATAAGCTTTCTGGCGTTCTTCACTTTCTAGCACAATCTGTCATTTTCGCTAACTAACTTAACCAAGAAAGGCATACAAATGTAATTGTAAAGGAATAAAACAGCAGAAAATTAAACTAAGATAAAAAATACACAGAAGGCTAAGAAATAAAATCGACAGGAAAGTAAATATTCTCTCAGATTGAAATAACTAGTCATTTTAATTCTCAAAGGAAATCCATTAAAAGTTCAATTTTCGAAGATTGAAACAAACCTGAAATTAAATTAAGATTGGAAATGTAATAAAATGTATTAAAGAAGTAAGAAAATCTTGTAACTTACTTCAAGCCTTCAACCAAGGACCAACAACATCAAATAGAACAATTAACTCTGGAACAATCCAAACTAACAGGAAATTGAAGTCTGACAGGAAATGCGCAGCAGTCAGAAAATCTTGTACTTCAAGTCGTCTCAAGGAATACAATTAAAAGAAAATAACATTTTTGAAGAATAAATAGGACCATCAGTCTACACTCCAAGGTATGGTTGCTGCGCTCCCCTGTCATCTCCATCTTCCTATAATCTTGCGAAACATAGACCCTCACAGCAGACCTACAACGAAGAATACAAAGAATGGAGATGAGGTGCTATAGAACTTAGAAGACTTCTGAGCATTTCCTATACCCAGCACATAACCAACGACGAAGTCCGAAAGGCACAAGCCATTGGACAACACGATGACACATTGGTGAAGAAATGGAAACTCCGATGGTATGGCCACGTCACCAGGCCTTCAGGCCTTGCAAAACCATCTTGCAAGGCACGATGCAAGGAGGCAGAAGAAGAGGGAGACAGAAACAGAGGTGGGAGGACAACAATCGAGAATGGGCTGGCTTGACACTGAGTGAAGCCATGAAGACTGCTGAGGACAGAGAAAGACGGAGTATGCTGGTTAAACGATCATCATTAGTGCCCCAGCGACTTTCAAAGTACGAGATAGGATAGGATAGGAAATAAACATAAATGTTCAACTTACAGGAATGAAATAAACAGAATTTGACATTTTATAAGAATGAAATAAAAAGAAATTGCTAATCTAAAAGAATGAAATGAACAGAAAATTCCATTATATAACAATGAAACGAACAGAAAATTCCATTCTTAACTTAATGAAGTATAAATAAACGGATTAATAACAGAAACAGAAAATTCCATTGTTAACTTAACGAAGTATAAATAAATGGAGAATAACAGAAACAGAAAATTCCATTTTTAACTTAACAGAGTATAAATAAATGGAAGAGTAATTGAAAACGGGAAATTCTGTTGTTAACGAAAAGGAAAACAAACAAGACAAATGCTGGACACTAACAGGTGCAGAGTTCCCTCCTGTGCTCTCTCTCTCTCCCTCTCTCTCTCTCTCTCTCTCTCACACACACACATACACACACACACACACACACACTCCCTGTATTTCCAACAATAAAGAAGGACATAAAAAGGAAAGAAGTTGGAGGAGAAGGAGGAAGAGGTAGAATTTTGAAGATACTATTCACGGGTTTTAAAAATATTGACGGTGATGTCTATAGGCGGGTGCGTGTCACTTACATAGAAAGATTGAGGCGTTAGACGATGTAGCTAAGAATACAACCTGGCTTTGCCTTCAGCAGCTCTTGAACTGGAACAGCGCTATATAAGAACGATACAATAAAAGATGACGTCATCACGAGTACATCCCTCCTATTTGCATAAGTTTGGTTTGGTTTGCATAGGTAAAGTCTATAAGTACATGCCAAACTTGAACCAAATCCCTTTGGGAGAAAATAGGATTAGAAAAAAAACAAGGAATTGTTACGTCACCAGTAGAGGTCACACGATGACGTCACTCAATATACCATAGTTTCGTTTCAAGGCATCTGTACATTCTAATTACATACAAAGTTTACAACAACAAAAGGGGGAAAATTTTTGTCTTCATGAATACGTCACTCGATTTGCATACATTTGGTTTTAGGTTGGAAGCATATACCAAATTTGAACCAAATCCCTCAAGTAGTTTGGGAGAAAATAGGATTAGAAAAAACAACAACAACAAGAACTTATTAAATCACTATGATGACGTCACACGATTACATCACTCTGTATGCTATAGTTTAGTATAGGGCTCGAGGCAGTTGCGCACTGTAATTAGATACAAAGTTTATTTATTTTATTTATTTATTTATTTATTTTTTTACTTGACGTTACTGGATTTGTGGCAAGCGTGGTTTTAGCTTGGAGGCACAGATCAAGTCTAAGTACGTACATTACCAAACTTGAATCAAATCCCTCTAGTCTGGGAGTCTAAGTACGTACATTGCCAAACTTCAATCAAATCCCTCTAGTCTGGGAGAAAAAGATTAGGAAAAAAACAACAACAAAAAGCAACAAATTATGACGTCATCATGATGACGTCAGACAATATGCATACTTTTGTTGTCATTAGGTAGGGGTTTACTATTTCCTACATGCCAAGTTTCCAAGAAATCCGTCCATTAGTTTCAGAGAAAATAGCGCAAATGTCACCTCTACATCGACGGACGGACACCGGACAGTACACGGACGCGCTGGACGGACGGACAAAGCCAAAAAACAAGAGCGGCCGAGCTTAACTTATAGCTAGGGAATTCAAAATGTAATTATCGGAGAAAGAAACAGACAGGAAAATGCAATTAAGCCGCGAAATCCACTGAAGACAAACCGCCTTTGGCACAGTAGCAGTTTACACACAACGCTTACGAAGAGGCCAGGAGAGTGTTACCTAATGATGCTAGACTTGTTTGCCGGACACACAATCCAGGCCAGATTAAAAGACCGCGATCAATGTCTTCCTTGGTGGCCAGTAGCAGAAAATGTGGCAGGGTTTGTCCTTGTAGCAACATGAAATCCTTAACGCCAGTCTGAGGTAATTTGTTTAGTTCAAACTTGTACACTATATATCATATGAACATTGTATAGTGATGTCACGTTTGGCTTAGTATTTCCGTTGGCTTGCAACTCCCAAAGCAGCTTTTATTTTAGCGAAATACATATAATAATAATAATAATAATAATAATAATAATAATAATAATAATAATAATAATAATAATAATAATAATGTATGCTATATACGCGCTTTTCCCCAAATCACCAATTAGGCTCAAAGAGCGGCGACTCTCTCTCACACATGAAACATACACATCTATCACTCAAACATGTGGTGTAAAAACAGGGAGATCACTATTACAAGACGGAAAGGAAACTGAATTTTTAGTTTTGAAATTGCACATTCCACCCAGTATCATTTTTGATGGAAGGGAGGAAACCGGAGTACCCGGAGAAAGCCCTCGGTGACCCGAATTGTCTCGTACCTAAGTCACATAAGTTCGCCCCTTGCGGAAATCGAACCCAAAGTGGGGCCGGGTAGCTCAGTTGGTAAGAGCGTCTTGCTAGTAACCGAAAGGTCGCTGGTTCGAATCCCGGATTGGTCAACGTGTGATCATATTATTTTCCCCTTTACCAACAACTGGCCCGCTGGTGTCAGTATAAATCGGTCCAGTAGTCACCTATATGCGAAAGTGTCGTGTGACTATAATCTACAAACAACATCGAACCCACGACCTCCGGCATAGCAAACGGGCGACCTACCCACTGCGCCACGAATCCACCCCGTATATAGATAACCTTTTACAGTGGTGTGCTTTATCTCCTCTTGGACCTAAAGCAATAATATTGTATTGTATTGTATCTACTCTTGGCTTCAGCCCTCTGTCTCATCTTCATAGACGATTTTGTTAATTCACATTGTTGGGTTGCAAGGTCTCCGATAGTGCAGTTTCTCTGTCTTTCGCCGATAGTCTAATGGAAGCTAATCACCCTGGAAGCACGCAAAGTGCGTCATGGTGGAGGGGGTTAGTCGTAGTGCAGGCTCTGTGTTGCATGACCTACTTGAACGTGTGGGAATGGGTCACATGTGTTGTGAATGTACTTACTTTATGGCGGTGTCTAACTGCTAGCGTCTGTGCACGCTAGTGAAGTCCACGGTGTCGCTTAACAAAGGTTAGGAAGTCATGTACTGATTATAGCACACGTCCTTTTACAACGCTCCGACACCAAGTTTAGAACCAAATTTCACCAAATTCCGACACTGCAATGGTTAAGACTATATAAGCGGATCGTCATCTCTTACAGCGTCAATAAGATATTACAGTGGAACCTCCGGTATACGACCGTCCAAAATCTGAGAAAAAAAAACGGTCTTATAATAGAGGTGGTCTTATACCGGAAACAAAGGGTGGTGGAGGGGGGGAGGGTCAGGCTCGGAGGGGTATGTAGTCATAATTTTCACACTCACCAGCATGTATTCTCTGACAAAGAAAACTGTAAAACATGTTTCATTTTTAGCTTTGTCTTTTATTTACAACTTCAAAAATAGAAAACAGTCGTGTCTTCATACATTGCGCGACGCCATTTTGACAAGCCAGTGTAGGCGAGTAATGTCCCTTACTTGCGAACCGGAAATAGCAGTCAACAGCAGGCGTACACTAACATGAGAGAAAGAACGAAAGGTACAGACAATAAATTAACTGATATCTCTTTTAATTTGTCTAAGACGGTCGTATAAACTATAAAGGGCTTAAGACACGGTCGCTGGTCTCATAAACGAGGTTGTCGCATACCAGAGGTCGTTTATTATTGGAAGTGAATCCGTCAGAAATTTTCAGGTCACATAACGGAGGGAGTCGTAAACCAGAGAGACGGATACCGGAGGTTTCACCGTATTTTAAAAGTGTTTCACACTCCATTTTAAAAGCTCCAGACTCACTTTAAATAATGATGCACTGAATTTCTTCAGAATATATTCAGTGTGATGACATGAGTGGGTGCCTCGAGTCGTAGGCCTACCTCCTATATGATGCTCTTCCTTTACTACACGCCGCTGTACAAAAATCAGGCAGCGTTGCCTTGAGCACTTCCTTGAACTGGTAAGTGCACTATAGGAGAAATGCTTTACCCACAAGTGTCCATTGACAGTAGCAATCTGTATTGTAATCCGTTGTCACCTGTGATTGCCCAACAAACACCTGTCGAAGATTCTGTGATACACTTGTCTAATATCTGCGAAACACCTGTCAAAGACAAGTGGTCGGCTACACCGTGACGCGATGCAATCCTTAATGAACACAAATTAACCAAGACGCCAGCCAGGCACGACTACCACCGTTGCTAATAACAACGGACCGTCAGGAGCAGTTTACTGGAACTAACCGTTGACCTGGGTAAACAGTCGGCACTACGAGAAAACGGCCAGCTAATGATGGTACTTCTGTCCTCTTCCTTCTTACTTACGCTGAGTATGTATCCTAACCAATACCTCGCCACCAACCACCACACAGCGTGTGTGTATCTCTTACTGGTCAGTCCTAGCATACTCGGATCACATCCCTACGTCATCAACTTCCTGCGTGGCAAATAGATTTCAGTTGCTTAGCAACGGTTGCTGGCTGGCATATATATAGATGTAAGACTAGAAACACAAGCAACAGTCTCCTCTCTGAAAATCCTTATCGGGAAGAGAGGGGACTATAAACTGATTAAAAAACAAAACACAAGCACTTTAAAGTTTTAAAACAACACTCATCACGACTCACATTCAGAAGGATGGGTGTAGCGGCACAAGAAGCAAGCTGAAGAAAGCATGTCGCATGTCTCTCTCCCCCCCCCCTCCCTCCCTCCTCCCAATGGGCTAATGCTACAGTATCGTACCGTTGGGTTGCGGCAGTGTTGTTTCCGGTCAGAGAGGTAATGTAACCAAGGAGGTTAGATAGAATGTAACCACCAAGACGCCAGATAAGCTAAAGTGGAGGTTTAAAAATGGAAGACGAATAAAAAGGTTGATGTAGATCTATATCACACAGGATATTAAAACATTCTCTACAGCCACGTAGGATATTCCGCTGTAACGATTTGTCAGGAGCACAGAAGATGAAGCTACCCGTAGCTGTACAAGCTTTGTCAGCAATTACAAGCACTTTTTTTTTAAAATTAAAAAATAACATGCAAGGCGATGCTCAGACTGAAATAATGGGATGACAAGAGGTTTGGAACTATACTAGGGATTTGATCTCGATCACCCGGAATAACGCGCTTTGCGCTACAAAGTTTGGTTCTATTGCACGTTGATCAAAGATTCTATACTGACTCAGTGACTGCTATGCATGAACGGAGAAGACGAGGATGGGACAAATCAGCTGATTTACAACGCGGTTAGAACTGTGACAACTCGACGCGCACGACCACGTCACATGTATCAAGATGTAAGGTTATAACTGACTAATTCAAATGATGATGATGATGATGATGATGATGATGATGATGATGATGATGATGATGATGATGATATAGATAACCAAAGGGAGGCGCGTCACAGGCATAGGCGCTCGCGTGTCCAGATACAAGCGCCTGTGCGCTAAACATAGTAAGCAATGCTTGGTGTCATCACTTCCGTCGATGACGTAAATTCATGACGCCAAGACCTTGAATCTTCACATCACTGAAAAATGGAGGAAGGTTTCGAACTCGTTTCAAACCCAAGAGGGCAGACCAATATTTGGCGACATTTCGGGTTAAAGAGAAAGGTAGGCGGAACAGTTGTAGAAAATACAGCTACATGCTTCACTTGAAAGTCATCTGTCAAGACCGGAGGTGGTACCTCCAATATAATAACGCATATCCGACGTCACCATCCCCAACTGCTGTCAGCGTCTGTGGGCCTTCGAGGTGGAGCGTCCACATCGGTTGCACCTGCTGCAGAAAATACACGATTCATTTCTGGCTCATGGGAGGAGCGAGTCAGCAATCGGTCTGGGAGAGAATCCACTTCCCCAGCATCGCGAGAGTCGCCAAAATGTACTTAACCATCCCGGCCACAAGTGTCCCGTCAGAACGGGTATTCTCGACAGCGGGCGACATCTTGTCCGCCCAGAGAGCGAGCCTAAATCCCAAACATGTGGATAGGCTGATGTTCTTGAAGAAGAACTTTTAAGAGCAGCTTATCCACGTGTGTGGTTTTTTTTAAACTCTTAAATTAAAGTTCTTTAATACTTTTCCCGTTGAATGTTTTTGTTTGAATTTGATTTTGTGGTTTAAAGTTTGCTGATGTTCTAAACAGTGAGTTATCATAATTTGTTTTGAAGGCGTTTAAGCAATAATAAAGCTTCAGTTTCTATGGAAATGTGGTTCTTTGAAACTGTTTTGAAGTGTATGACAATCTTTGTTTTGCGTCTGTCACTAATGTCAGTGGACTCTGTGCCATATCCCATTTGATTGTAACACTTAAAATCGCGGTATATCGGTACAAAATATCGATACGACCTAAAAATACCGCGGTAATACCGGTACGACCCAGCTCTAATGGTAACCAAGTGTGTAACGTGTGCAGCTTTTGATTTTATGTCTAAAAAGTAGCTAACCCACTTTTTCTTTCCTCCCATTTTAGATTGTAGAGGGAAAACGAGAGATGAAAGGGAGAGACAGAGAGAGAGACACACACACACACACACACACAGAGACAGAGAGAGATTCAGGAAAGAATTATGAGAAGATAGAAACAGACAGACAAACAGGTACATTCGACAGATTTGTTTAAGCCACCCCAACTTCTAGCTACAAGCACAGTGTTTCACTTTAATTGATTTTGATCCTCAGCCATTAAAACACAAGTGTCGGCAGGTGAAAGATATTTTAGCACCACGCTGGGGCTTTGCGACACGGCGAGAGGGGTTTTCTTCCTCCATACTCATCATGGATGGAATCAAAGTTACTGGAGAGTCAGCTAATAGTCCGAGTTTTTCTTTAAAACACACACACACACACGCGCGCGCGCGCAACACACACACACACACAAGACAACAAACAAACAAACAAAACAACAACCTGAAATTAATTATTTTTATATAGCATGCACATCACTCAACTCAAAGAGATGTTCAAAATACTGGCAGATTACAGCTTGCCTTTGGTGTTTTGTACCCAGAGACGTGTTTACTAATGTGTTTATGACGGAAAATAAATGTCTAAGAATGACACCTTGTCGGTGGGTATGAGCAAGGAAAGATCGTTGTAGCATTCTTATTTTACTATAATAACTGGCAATGTTAGGGTAAAGTCATTTTCAGACCCCCTCACTCCAACCCCTTCTCCCTCCCTACACAAACACACAAATCCTTCCAACTGGCAACACTTTAAACAACAGCAAATTAGTCTGTTTGGGGCAATAATTATGACTATAAAAACATGCGCAGAGACGAACCAAGAGGAATTTATAGTGAGGATTGCTTGCGTAGAACACCGACTGCCGGTCTTGTATGGTTAGGTCTGTGGAGAACAGTATGCAGTGCACTTACAACCAGAACACAGGCGCTTGTATCTGGACACGTGAGGGTCTATGATTATGACGCGTCTCCCTTTGGTTACATATAATACAGATTACTAAAAGGGAGAAGCACAGGCATAGGCGCTCGCGTGTCCAGATACATGCGCCTGTGAACCAGTTAAACATCGCAAGCTGGAAACAAAGAGAGTTATGCTCGCTGAAGAGCAAGGTCTGCGAAAAGGATGACATCGGTCGCAATAAGCTGACTGTGTGTGTGGGCACGCGTGCGTGCGTGCATGTGTGTGTGGGTGCGTGCGTGCGCGTATATATGCGTGGATGCGTGTGTTTGTGTGTGTGCGCGTGTATGTGTGCGTGCACAGGCGCAGGTAGCCTTACTTTTGTCATCTCTCTAATCAGCTGCGAAGGACGTTTTACAATCTGTAAAATCAGCTTTAGAAACGACGGTTATAATCCTTCAAACCAGCTCTGAAAGGACGATCTCTGTGTGTTAATTAGCTTCAAAGGACATCAAACTTTCCCTCTCATCCTTTCCATTTGGAAAGATGTATGAAATAGCCTTGAGTAGGCTGAACAAACTTGTTATCTCAACCAGTCAACTGGAAGTCGTACATCTGAAACACTTGGTACCCAATATAATGTGAGTTTAGTGTCTTTTTTTTTTCTCCTCCGATTTTTACACTAGATAACATGATTATAGAGGAGTTTATTAAGCCACATTGATTGAGATTAAAACTCTCCGATGAGCACGTACACAGTGTGAAAGTCATTGAGGTCCCTGATAACATCACGGGCTTCACTATCATAGGGGTCTCTGATGCAGTCAATGAACCATCATGCGTCACTTCAGACTAATAATTATGATCAATAATATTGGATGCTACGTACACGCTTTTTTCTCAAATCACCAGTCAGACTCAAGGCGCGACGTCTGAACTAGCTTACCTACTTGCACAGCATTATTTCCCGCGGGTTAATGCCACTATTGGCGGCAGGGATAGCTCAGTGGTCAGAGCGCACGACTTGTGTGAGTGCATCTTGAGCGACGTGGGTTCGAATCCTGACTTCAGCAAACTATTGTGTGATTGCTGGATATTACGGGCCAGCGCCTTGAGAAGCTCTTTGAGCTTGTAAGTGCGCTATATAAGAGAAATCTCTTTCTTTCTATAATCTACAGCACGCTCCACTGGCATTGTATGCAGTTTTAAAAAAAGGGTAATTGTAGATTATAGTCACACGACACCGGAGCGTATAGGCGACTACTGGTCACATTATTCTGACACCAGCGAACCAGTTGATGGTAAGGGGAAAATAATATGGTCACACATTGGCCAATCCGGGATTCGAACCAGGTACCTTTCGGTTACTAGTAAGCCGCTCTACCAACTGAGCTACCCGGCCCCACTTGTTGTTTGCAGTTCCCCTGCGCCTGTATTATAAGGGCAGGCCCGGACTAGGGGGGGGGGGGTTACAGGGGTTACGTAACCCCCCCCCCCCCCCCCCCCCCGGCCTGACTACGTACCTCTTTTTTTTTCTTTTTTTTTGGGGGGGAGGGGTGTGGGGGTGTGGGGGGGGGGGGGGTGGGGCTACGTTACATTCATAAGTAAATCCGGGGAGAAATTTCAACCCTCTCCCCTAGGCACTATAAAAAAATAAATCCTCTTCCACTCTACTCAATTTCAACCACTGATTCTTTTATCACAAGTAACTACATTCTGTTACCTGAGACACTGTGCTTCCCATAGCTTGAGTCTCTGCATTGTAAAAGCATGCGGCTTGACTGCAGTGAAGAACATGATGGGAGCACTGAGAAAACTGTCACTGTTTTTCTCAAACTCTCCAAAGAGACAAAGAAAACTTGAAGATACCATCGAATCATCTCAGCCTGACACGACAAAAACAAAGCTTGTTGATCTGTGCAGAACAAGATGGGTAGAAAAACATGAAGCACTGGAGGTTTATACATCTCTTTCACGACTGTTTGGGACAAATGTGTGAAGACAGTGACAATTGGGACAGTGAGACACTGATCAAGGCAACTGGCTTTCTCCACACCTTGAGCAGCAGTGCTTTCCTCGTTGCATTCGTTGTCGTCCGCAATTGTTTGCGTTACTTAAAACCCTTGACAGTGAAGCTGCAGAAAAGGACAAAAGATGTCGATGCCTACAGGGAAATCAAAGCGGTCAGTAACTGCATGTCTTCTATTAGAAGAGATGTCGACACAGCGTTCGTTGCCTGGTTCGGTGAAGTCAGCAAAATGGCGAATGCTTTGACAACTGATGTTATTGTTCCTCGTCAAGCATCCCGACAGACTCTCCGTGACAACCAACCTGCGGCCACTCCAGAAGAATATTTCAAGATTAGCATTGCCATTCCTTTCTTGGAACACCTGTCAATCGAATTGGACTCGAGGTTCAAAAATGCTGACCTAGCAGTTGATGGTCTCTGTCTGGTGCCAAGAACTTTAATAGACAACCAGGATGGTTTCATGCAGGTTCCAGAAGGGGTGAAGACACTGGCAATGTTGTGGGAGTCTGATCTACCAGACAACGCTACCCTTGATGCAGAATACCAAAGGTGGGTTTGCAAATGGCGAAGTGCTGCTGAGAATGCGACAGCTATCATCCCATCCACGGCATCAGAAGCACTGAAACATTGTGACAGGGATTTTTATCCCAACCTGTTCATCATGCTAAAGAACCTTTGCACCCTGCCTGTCACTACTGCCGAGTGTGAGCGTTCAAACAGTCAGTTGCGCAACCTGAAAAACTACCTGCGCTCTACAATGGGGCAACATAGACTCAATGGACTTACTTTACTGAAAGTGCACAGGGATGTTGATATTGACTTCAAAGAGGCAGTGAACTGTTTTGCCAGAAGATACAATTCACAAATGGTACTAATGCCGAGGAACCTAGTGCAGCAAGACTGAAAGTGAAAGCAGGGCGGTGATGTTCATAAATTACAAGGTAAAGCTTTATACTGTTAACGATCAACAAAATGTAGTGAATAATAATAGTATACAAAACATCTCTGCTGATAAATAAATGTTCGTGTGTGTGTGTTTTTTTGTTGTTGTTTTTTTAAGGGACGGGCAGATGATTATTTTTGTACCCCAGAGTTTGTCAGTTCAATTTGTTTAAAAAGCTCAAAGTCCCAGACCATCATAAATGGCTTTTTCAAGATTCAGATTGCACCAGATTGCACCATTTTGCATCCTTGAAAAAAAAAATTCCGGGGGGGCATGCCCCCGGACCCCCCTAGAAGGCTCGGCGCTTCGCGCCTTCGCTGAATCTGTACCCCCCCCCCCCCCCCCCTCAACTTTTCCGAGGTCCGGCCCTGAAGGGAGACACCTTTTGAGAGCTCGGACGCGATGTTTAGATTCAATTTTCCCAAAAATTAAGCACATAAAAAAGGATGAATATTATTATAAACCAATAAACACATTTTGATCTCGATCTCAGGCGTACTTCCAGAACTGATGATTGGTCGCGGTGAGGAGTGCATAAACATTGAAGTTTAACGTCTATACCCACCTCAGGAAAGATGGAGGGTTGAGGGGTGAGGGGAGGGACCTGAGTCAACACTGAACCACCAGAGCAACCATATTGTTAAGTTGGAAGGTGAAAAATGTCCACTTTTATTATCTTGCCCACCGGGAAAACTGGGTCATCGGTGTGCAAGTCGACCGCTCGGTGGTAGGGCTGTGATGGTGCAAGAGACGACATAGTACTGACAAAGTTGCAACATTGCTAAACACTACGCCCTTCAGTCTGTTCACTGGCTACGTTCGATAGAGGCAGGAAGGACCATTATTGGATGGCAGAGATGGCCATTACTGAACACACAGAAAACATCTGTAGCTCACCCACGGCATACTCACGGTCGTTAAGAATTTCATTCCGCATGATCTCTTGGTCAATACTTTTAAAATTAGCTTTAATTTTTTTTTTTTTTTGGCACCAGTTTCGCAATGAGGTTAATTAAAAATAAAACTATTTTTTAATAGCAGTCTAAAAGCTATTAGCAGGAGAAGAATCGTCGTTATCATCATCATTGTCGTCGTCATATTTATCCTCTTCCTCGTCATCGTCGTTGTCATAATCATCATCTGAAAGAGAGAGAGAGAGAGAGAGAGAGAGAGAGAGAGAGAGAGAGAGGGGGAGGGAGGGAGGGAGGAAGTGACACACAGAGAGAGAAAGAGAGAGAGAGAACTAGAGAGAGAGAGAGAGAGAGAGAGAGAGAGAGAGAGAGAGAGAGAGAGAGAGAGAGCACAGGAGATTGATTGATTGATTGATTGTTGCTTTAGGTCCAGCGGACTCCTCCGAGCCAAATCAGGACCGGACAACCCCCAATCCGCATAAAAGATCTGCCGAAACAACCCTAGTGGGAAAATTGAATGCCCTCCACCGGCCAGTCACTTTACAATAAAGACATCCCACGCAGGGGACGGCTGAGGCTTTACCCCAACTACTCGAACCCCCGGTTACAAAAACAAAATAGAATACAAACATCATTATAAATTATCAACAAAACACATACATATAAAATGCCTACATTGCTAAATAATAACATCATAGGAAGCCATAGTGACCACCTGGCAGAAAGCATCCAATATTCCCAAGCTGATCCAACAGACCTCATACACAAATAAGGAGTCTTGTCCGGAAGAGTTTTCAAGAAAAAAGGTAGATGATCTAGCGAAGAAGAAGATAGTATAGCAGATTGATAGAACAAAGCAGGAATGAGAAAGAGCAAATGGAAAAGACAGCGACAGTGGGAATTTAAAGCACTAAATTTCCAGAAAGTTGGGATACTATTTATATTGAAACCCCCGGTACTCCGGGGGTACTGTTGCCGCAGTGAATCAGTCATGCCTACAAAGGCAAGACAGGTTTTCAACTGGGGCTTTCACTTTTCCCTTTTGTAGGTTAGAACAATCTACAGTGGCAAGATTGCTCATGACCCCAAGGGGTAGCACAGGAGATAACACGTCGAGAAGTCCTTTTTAAACAGACCAGGGGAGACAAACTCTGCTTGCTTGATTGCCCGTGTCAGTCAGGGTATTACGACCCTTGGGTAGAATGCTATCTCCAGCACAAGCCTACGTTGATAGGGACAAAAAAGACTAAAACACGCAGAGAGAGAGAGAGAGAGAGACAGACAAACACAGAGAGAGAGAGACAGACACAGACAGAGACAGAGGATGAAGACATACAGAGAGAGAGACAGACAGACAGAGACAGACAGAGACAGAGACAGAGACAGAGAGAGAGAGAGAGAGAGAGAGAGAGAGAGAGAGAGAGAGAGGAGAGAGAGAAGAGAGAGAGAGAGTGAGAGAGAGAGAGAGAGAGAGAGAAGGAGGCTGACAGACAGAAATTTTATTATTATTATTATATCTTATTAGTATTATTAGTATTAGATTATTATTAAGCTACCTCTATCTATTACTATTCTATTACCAAAATTAAAGCGATGTATTACTATTTTTATTATTATTTTTCTCGGGTTATTATTATTATTATTATTATTATTTTATTATTATTACTATTTACTTGGTCTCAAGAGAAGAGCTACACACAATACTACTATTATTATGTATTATTATATGTTATATTCTTATTATTATTATTATTATTATTATTATTAGCAGTTCTAATCCTATCCTATCCTGTCCCGTAACCCGAAGAGGGCACCACAGATGATCGTTTAACCAGCATACTCCATCTTTAAGACAGTACACGGCATACGCTCATGCATCCACAAACCACGCATTCACTCTTCTTCACACACACTTCACTTGCACATATTCACACACACTCACACACACACACACACACACATATTTCAGATGTCAGCGCGATAGGGTGTCCGCAAGGGAGGATGTTCTACAGGTGTAAGCGGAAGAGATAGGTTTTCATTTGGGCTTTGAAAGAGTCAAGAGATGGAGATTGGCGAAGGCTGCATGGGAGTTTGTTCCACAGGGTAGGAGCATAGACGGAAAAAGCTCTCTTGCTAAATGTTTCAAGAGAGTAGCGAGGACCTGTCAGAATGTAATTAAATGTAAATTAATAACTATAACTGTTCAATGTGCTGGGCAATTTCTTTAGCAGTTCTTCTTCATCACTTGCTAAGCACTCCTATTTTTGGATGGTCTATTATTGGACCGAGTTTCGTTTGACATTAGTTACAGTTGAGAGGGACTTAGCTGCTCAGTTTCTGTGAGTGCTTGAGTCCTGTGGTCACTCAGAGGGAGTCTGGTTACTCTCAGGATGAGCGGGCGAGTCTTGTAACTGCGGGGCCGGACGTGGCGAGGTAGATTCTAGGTTGATCTCCTTCTTTTCCACGGGAGCAAGCGTCATGCGTTGACTCCACAAACCGTCCCAGAGCTAGAGCTGAACTGTAAAATCCAGAACTCTGGCTACAATATTCCCTTAAGATATATTCGTCTATGGTGCCCTCTGCAAGGAGTCTATAGCATCAGACACCTGCCGAGTTTCCCATATGCACACTACTATATCCGAATCTTACGGCTAAGATATAACGAGCTCTATGCACAACATGTCAGAAACAATAATCAGTTTCTGTAAATACATATAACATGAACATTCTAATACATGGCAATCAATATAACGTATAAACATACGAGTACTAGAAACTACTAGTATTAACTTACTTCTAGTCTCTGCGAATCGTGAAAATGTCTCTAGTCCATCACTTTCTTGTTGATGGCCAAGGCTTTTTGTTCACTTCAGTTCGCTCCTTGGTTAGACCCTCTTCGTTCCAAGCTTCGCCTGTGGTACCTGGTTAATGTGGGGTTTACAAGGAATATACAGGAGTCTCTACGTCATCTCCGACCAATCGTCTCGTTCTCGCGACTACGGGAATCTTTTCTCGGAATTCTCTACTCTCATGACCTGTTTCTGGGCCAATATCCGTTACGTCTCAATTTTGGGTCAGAGGAGATTCGCAGGGTAGATTTTAGAGTGATATGATTCGCGTGGATAATTAGCTGTCAAGTGACCCTGGTCAGATGTTCGAGTAAGCTAACTAACATTCTTACTAGCGAGTTCTGCTTGATGGTATCGGGAGTGAACGTTTCAAGAATGTTAATTTAACATCTGAGAACCTTCCCTTTAGAGAACTGGTAAATTAACGTCAGATTTGGTTCAATGCTATCTGTTTATCTCTGAGTTACCACATCTTTGTCGTCAACTGAGAGACAGACAGAGAGCCAACAGACAGGCAGGAACAGAGAGACGAAGAGACAGACAGAAAGACAGACAGAGATAGACCAACAAACAGACCGGCACATTGAAGTAGACTATGCTACAACTAAATAGACATAGCACCTCCTCTATGATCTACTGTTCACCGTTGTTGTGAACTGATGGTGATACATTTCAGTAGTTGCAGAAGGTAAAACAGTGGAGGTCCTAATTATAATACTGCCCGCGTGTCACCTGCTGCCAATCAATGTCTGCCCGCAACTGTCAATAGATAAACACACAGCAACATTCCTTGGTAGGCCTTGCAGGCAGTTACAGGCGGGAGAGAGGGGCAAAGAGAGGGGGAGGGTAGGGGTGGGGAGAACATTTTTTAAAAGACTGTTTTGTCCCTCACGCACAGCTGGAGTATTTTTTGTTTGCTGTAAAGGGTAAGCTCTCTCACCGTAATATGATATGTTAAAGACACAGAACATGCGATGTTTTATTCGCTTGAAATGTTTCACACAGAACAATCTGGCTTGCGCGTTATGGAATTTTAAAAACAAATCCATTCATCTATATTCTACAAGGCGACCAACACACGGTACAAAACAAATCCATTCATCCATATTCCACAAAGAGTGGCTGGCTTTATTGTAAGGAAGCCAAAAGAACACATGGAATGCTGATAGGCCACCATCTCAGCCATCTGCAAGCAAACCATTGATATCCAAATCTGCTCCGCCAATGTTAAGAATAGATGCAGCGTAAAACGTGTCTAGGAATTTCGGAAGCACAAAGACATGGGCCTTTGACAAAGCAGAGGTGGATTATGCTATTGATGAGAGGCGGGGGTGATGGTAAGGAAGGGGGGAGAAAAGACGGGATGGGTGGTTCTGATTACGTAAACTACTACTACTACAACTACTACTACTACTATTACTACTACTACTACTACCACTACCACTACTACTACCAACAACAACAACAACAACAACAACAACAACAACAACAACAATAATAATAATAATAATAATAATAATAATAATAATAATAATAATAATAATAATAATAATAATAATAATATATTTTGTAAAGATACTAATTTATTTAGTAAAGCGCACATATCAGACAACATATCTGCTCAAAGCGCATCAGGACACACCTGCACAAAAACGCAAAACCTACATAATTCCAATAATAACACATAATAGCGGTAATAATGAACGAGATAAAACATAGAACACTTCGCACAAGTAAAAATAAAATAAAGAATGAAAATAATTATTATGATAATGAATGAGATAAAACATGTAGAACACTCCACTGAGGTAAAAGTAAAATATAAACAGTAAACATGAAGTAACTATGGCAAATAGAACACACAAACACACCCACACCCACACCCACACACACTAATAATAATAATAATAATAATAATAATAATAATAATAATAATAATAATAATAATAATAATAATAATAATTTTTTAAAATTAATAATAATAAGGATATTTATAGTGCGCTTTTCCTAGTAAGGAACAGTTCAAAGCGCTCCCTCACGCATGCATTGACACACTCATTAAACATTAGTACAATACATATACAGAATGGCTAGGAGCGAGAGAAATCAAAGCGGATGGGGATAGAGGCAGTAATAAACAGTGATTCTCTATGCATGCACATACACATAGACACACACATATAGACACACACACATAGACACACACACACACAGACACACACGAACACACACACACATACACACACACGCCGCGCGCACAAAATGGATGAGGCAATATCAACAAAGCAGTTTGAAGGAAGAACAGATGCGGAGAAAACTTTGGAGAAGAAATGAGCTTTGAGGTTAGCTTTGAAGGTGTTGATATTCGGTATGCTGCGGAGAAAAAGTGGTAATGAATTCCAGGCTGAGGGTCCAAAGACAGAAAAAGATCTAGAACCAACAGAGGACAGTTTGTGGCGGGCTATCCTGAGAAGGAGTGTGTACATGCCATCCAGGCATGTTGTTTGACTAAGTTTATGTAAAATGCAAAAGAGTATTTTGGAGAAACTGTTCTGTCCTATGTTTCTGTGGATCCATGTTTTGTTTCCCCGTCCTGTGTTTAATGATATGTGTATTCTTGTTTGTTGTGTATTTTGTTTACGTTTTACAATGTATGTAACTGACTTGACGATCATCTTCTTTCATTGACCCTTGCCCTCATTTGACTGTGACTCTGACTTGACTTACTTGTTTGGATGTGTTTATTTCGTCCCCCTTGTGTGTGTCTCAATGTCAGTTTGTTTTGTAGTTTTCTCTTTCTTATTCTTTGCCGATTGTTGGAAAAGGTTATATTGTAATGTATTTACTCTTTTGATTGATCTTTAGTAGTCTTAGAAGATTAATATTATTAGGGTAGCTTTTGGGTACTACGTCATGCACGCTTCAGTTTCGGCTATTTCGTAAATAATGTTCACTGTTTTAATGAATTAATCTCTAAGCCTATATAACTGGCTCGCTGTTCACATTTCTGGTTAGTATTGGTCTGTGGGCTAGAGAAAGGAAGATCGAGTCGTTTTGTGACTTTGTGAACGAAAAGTAATTTTGTAAAAGGAAAGTTGAACCGGTCTTTTTTTAATGTTCATGGATCAAGTGCCTTGTCTTTGGTGGAAGAACCTCGTTTTACATTCTTTGTTATCCGCTTGGATCATAAGGTACGATACGTTCGCCATGTTTTTCTTACATTTGTTGTTCACGTTTTTCAGTTTTTGATGATAGTTTTTGCATTATTCTTTTCATCGTTAGCATTTTGTGGAAGGATTTGGCTGATGTAGCCTGAGCTATTATTGGGTTTTATTAATTGTTTAGCTTATGCTTGTCTTGTTTGTAGTTGCAGCCAAGTTTAAGTGGGCTTATACTTTCATAACTGTATTGGAAAGGAGTATCGTTTATAAATATATCTCGCTTGTTTGTAAGGCAACCAACTCAGTTGGAGTTATGAGGTTATGCTGAATTTTGAGGAGTATTTTTCAGTATTGTCTAAAGATAACGAACGCGACTTGTTTTGTCTCGCTACACTGAAATTCGCGATTGAGCTTTCAGCATGTATTGTCTGATTATTTATAATTGTTTTGCATTAGGAGACTATGCGCCCAAGTTCGCATTTTCTGCATAAGGTTTCGTTAAAGCTGGTAAATATATTTGTCAGTTTCTAGTTTTCTGTGCGGTTCATGGGAGATAACCTACTGTGGGCTTTTGGATTATTGTGTTGCACTGTTATAGTATGAATTTGCATATTGTTTATAATGGTTCTTGTTCTCTGTCCTTTTTGTCCTAGTCTTTTACCACATACATACCCACTTACTTATGATGTTGAAGTCCTAACCTAGTCCCTTAATTTGAGAAAACGTAAACAATTGAGTCATCTAAATAGAAATCGTATTGCGTGACTGTCTCTATACTAGGCCAATGTTAATAAACATGACTTCCAATTATTCATCATTCGTTATGTGCGTTATTTGCTTGTAATCCTGGGCGTTTGGCGAGCGTTGAATGTTAGTTCTTTCTCCTCGGCAAGCACAGTAAAAGACTTATTTAGCCACTCGTCACCCCCCCCCCCCCCCCTTGTACTACAACAAGAACAGGTCGCTACTATCGTAGGAAAGTGAACTTTCTTCCTTCGTTCCTGCGTTTTTCTAGCTACTCACTCGTCCTTGCTATGACTTGGAACTTTGGTTGACTTCAAATCGCTATAATTAAAACGAGCAAAGTAGATCCACTTCCTGTTTAGCCAAGGAACTAAACAGCAAATGTCTTCGTATTAGTGCAGTTTATAACGACCGACCTAGTCTGCAGACCAATACTCTAACCTGCACCTCGATAAATCAATATGGATTGATAAATCCAGACAACACTCTGCCTAATAGTTAGGGTAGGAGCGAGTCACACCGCCACGTTGTTCACGTTGTGCAGTGGTAAAAAGTGAACATTGACTTTGTCATGGATCAGGAAGAAGTAGCCAAAGAGGGAGTTGTGTCCCTTGAATCTGAGGTTCCAGAAGAACTAGATGAACTTTCTAAGCCTAAGCGTACGTCCATTCCTACCGAAAAGGGTAGAAACTATCACATTGATACCAAAACTAAGTTGTTCCGGTTTAAAAGGGCCCTTTTGGAAAAGACAATAGGTCAGGCAGTTACGGAACTCAGTCGTGCAAAACCTGATCAAGAGGTTCTTAAGGAATCCAAGGAACGAATCTCCTACATGCGTAAGGAGCTAGGTGAAATAGAGAGCAAAATCAGAAAACTAGGTGGTGGGGATGTCATAGCTGAAATTTGGGATGTTGTCCAAATGCAGTCACAGGAGATTATCTCGAACATTGTGTCAGTCCTCGCCAAAGATGACAGCCATGAAGGGATCGTTAAACCTCGATCTCGCCGTAGTAGTAAGGCTGCCAGCATCAAGTCAGCTAGTAGCAAAACGTCTGGTGCTACGTCTCGACAATCCACCACGAGCTCTGCAGCGTCTCTTAGGCTGAAAATAAAATTGGAGACTTCTGCTCTTCGTGTAAAACTAGAAGGCTTAGCCACTGAAGATGCTCAACAAAGACAATTAGAGAGCCTTGATGCAGAAGAAGTTGCTAGGAAAGCTAGGCGTGAAGCAGAAAACGCTGACAAAAGAGCAGAAGATGTTGCTAGAGAAGCTAGGCGTGAAGCAGAAGAAGCTGACAAAAGATGTAGGCGTGAAGTAGAAGAAGCTGACAAAAGAGCAGAAGATGTTGCTAGGGAAGCTAGGCGTGAAGTAGAAGAAGCTGACAAAAGAGCAGAAGATGTTGCTAGGAAAGC
This sequence comes from Oncomelania hupensis, assembly GCA_036898135.1. Taxonomy (NCBI): domain Eukaryota; kingdom Metazoa; phylum Mollusca; class Gastropoda; order Littorinimorpha; family Pomatiopsidae; genus Oncomelania; species Oncomelania hupensis. The sequence goes on from CM072526.1 coordinate 24,423,097, forward strand.
TAAGCGTGAGGCAGAAGAAGCTGACAGAAGAGCTGAGGAGGTAGCTAGGCAAGTTGAGTTCGAGGCGAAAAGGAAAGAAGGTCTGAGACAGATTGAAACTATTAGGCTGGTAACCAAACTTAGGGAAAAGCGGGCAATGCTAAGCGTTTTGGAAGAACTTGAGGCTCCTGTACAAGACCCGCCCGGGATGCCCTTTTTGAATCCTCTAGAGTCTCGCTTTGGTTTTTCTCCCCCTAATGTAGAAGCTTCCCTACAAGGTAATCATGAGACAGTCACGGTAGGGCTAGGTTTAGGTGCTGCTGTCGGAGCCCACCAGTCGACATCCGCCCCGTTTGTTCCTGTCCTCGTCACCTCCGATGTCCAGATTGTCGTCACTGTCCCGGACGCTGTGGTGGGAGCTGCGCACGTCACGGATGCGTCGGATCCTCATATCGGTCCAGTCTCCAACGACACCTTCGCCTTGGACGCCTATCCCGCAGTACGTGCTGCGCGATTTGAGGACACGTCATCGCTCCCTGCAGCTGCCGCTTCGGTCAACGGCGGGAGAGCGGCATACGTTGGCGCTCACCTGTCGTCTCTACCGATTTATACTACCGCGTCTGTGTCTACGATGTCTGCGCGTTTGGCTCCTTCGTCCGTTCTGCAACACCCTCTCGGTGTTCCTGCTGCTCGATCGTCGTCCTTGGGTTTCGACTCGTCTACAGCGAGCGCTTTCGATCTGCTCTCTGCTGGCACTCTTCGTGGGACCGGCGTAGTTGACGAGTCCTCTCCGCGTCACCTGAACTCCGTCCCATACAGCGTCCCCGGGCAACTTCAGCAAGATGTGCTGCCTACTGGACCTTACGTCCCCTCCGTCACCTACGGACACCTGCGCCCCGATGCGAAGCCGTTCTATCCTACAACGTTTGCAACCCAGCAGATGTACGCTTCGTTCCCTCAGCGAACAGAAGAACACCCCCCTTTTTCCGTCAATACAAACTGCGCACATGAACAGAATATTGATTCCTCATGTCCATGGATGCCCTCGGTGCAACTTTCAGACCCAAGAGTTCCGCTCTACCCATCGCATGACTCTCAAATGGATTACCTTTCTAGGTCACTGTCTGATGCCCTCATGCTGAACAGACTTCCGATGCAAGAACCCTGCGTCTTCACTGGGGATCCCCTCTCATACCCAACGTGGAAGTCTGCATTTTCCTTCCTAATTGAGAGACAGAACATCGCTACTAGTGAGAAACTTCTGTACCTTCAGCGTTATCTCGGAGGTCAGGCAAGGGAAGCCGTGGCTGGTTTCTTTCTACTCAGAGACAGCGATGCTTATGCGAAGGCCATGAACGTGCTCGAGAGAAGATTCGGGAACTCTTATGTCGTTTCGCAAGCTTTTAGAACGAAGTTGGATGAGTGGACTGCCGTCAAGTCTCGTGATTGCATCGGGCTGCGTCGCCTTGCCGACTTTCTGCAGCAGTGTGCCGTTGCTGCGAAGGAGGTAGGAGGTCTGGGAATTCTCGACGACGCCCACTACCTCAAGCGCATAGTAGAGAAGCTGCCTGAATGGATAGCCCACAGATGGAGTAGGACAGTCTCACACTTCAAACTGAACCAAAACAGGTATCCTCGCTTCGATGAGTTGGTCGCCTTTGTGACATTAGAAGCCGATATCTCTAATGATCCTGTCTTCGGTGCCGGTTCCATCTCCCTGTCGTCTACAAAGTCGGCAGCGTCTCCTCTGCACCCCACATCTACCAAGAAAGCTTCATTGGCTACGCAGTCAGAGGTCATCACTTGCGAATTCTGCGGACTACCAGCTCATACGATTGTCTCTTGTGACACTTTCATAAAAAGGCCTAGTAAGGAGAAAAGAGAGTTCGTCCTAAAAACCGGCTTATGCTTCGCTTGTTTGAAAACTAAAGAGCATAGGTCCCGTCAATGTAGCGACAGAGAGACCTGCGGCATGTGCAGTAAAAGGCACCCTACATGTCTTCACGACTCCGACTTCGTGTATAAGAGTCAAACTGGCAGACAAGGAGACAAGTTAAAGACCAACTTTCCTCGAACGCCAGTGTCATCAACACCCCTCATCGGCAGTCAAGTACCACCAACGGCGGTGACCACTCATCGAGCTCATAGAAACGGCAGTGAAGGTTTGACGTCCATGATAGTACCTGTCTACCTCTCTAGTGACTCTGATCCTAGTAACGAAGTTCTCACCTACGCACTTTTAGACACCATGTCAAACGCTACTTTTGTAGTCGAGTCTTTGGCTGAGGACACCAAAGCTTCATCTCAAAGCACGACCCTTAAGATCTCCACTCTCACTGAAGATGACGTCTTTGTATCGAGCAAGAAGTTCTTTGGACTACGCGTCAGATCCGCGACCTCCGGCGAGTTAGTCAGACTTCCCCCCGCTATCGCCAGGCCCCACTTGTCGCTCGACATCGACCAGATACCCACCCAAGAAACCGTCAAGAAATATCCTCACCTTCGTCACCTGGCCCCCAAGTTGGCTCCCCTTTACCCAGATTGTCCTGTGGGTTTGCTCATCGGCTATGATTGTGCGGAAGCACTTATGCCACTCAACGTCGTCCAGGGTCAGCCCTTTGCCATTGAAACCAAGCTAGGATGGAGCGTCGTTGGCAAATCCCCCGACTCGGTGGTATTTGATGATATTGGTTCCTGCCTTCATGTCGTTGTGAAACCGGTCGCTGGGACCGATGGAGAGGTGAATTACGTCTACAGATCGCAGGTGGAAGAGGTTTCGTGTGCTGACCTATTGCGGGTGATGGAGAGAGATTTTGTGGACCTGGAAACGGGAACAATGTCCCAGGACGACGTCAAATTCTTGAAGATCGTGCGAGAGAATGTGAAAATTAATTCCTCGGGACACTACGAGATGCCGCTTCCGTTTAGATTTGATAATCCCGTTCTGCCTGACAACAAAAGTGCAGCGTTGAAGAGGATGATGGGATTAAAGCGTCAATTTGACAGGAAACCTGAATACCAAGAAGACTATGTCAAGTTCATGAACACTATTCTGGATCGAGGTGACGCTGAACTTGTTCCAGAGGAAGAAATAGACGCGTCAGTTCGTTGGTATATACCTCATCACGGTGTTTACAACCCCAAAAAGCCAGGAAAGATTCGCATCGTTTTCGACTGCAGCGCTCGTCACCTTGGCACTTCCCTCAATGACTTACTTCTACAAGGGCCAGACCTGATCAGCTCGCTGTCTGGAGTGCTGTGCCGTTTTCGCAAGGGTCCTGTTGCGTTCTCGTGTGATGTGGAAAAGATGTACCACCAGTTCCATGTCTCCGAGTCTCATCGTGACTACCTACGCTTTCTCTGGTGGGAGAACGGTGATACCAGCCAGCGTCTACTCGACTACCGCATGAAAGTACACATTTTTGGAGCAACGTCGTCTCCGGGCTGTGCTAACTTCGGACTGAAACAAATAGCAAAAGACCATGTGGACATCGGTGCTAACGCCTCTGCTTTCCTGCAAAGAGATTTTTATGTCGACGACGGGTTAAAGGCCAACGACACGGTTGAGGAAGCTGCTGACGTGCTTACGAAAGCCAGGGAAATCTGCGAGCACGGGAACTTGAGACTTCACAAAATTGTTTCAAATTCAAAAGAACTCTTATCTCACTTCCCAGACTCGGAGGTCACGTCGGCCAAAGCCACAGAACTATCAGAACGCGATGACACAAAAGACGACGTTGATGATATTATTTCTCGTTTAGGACAAGACGTGGTTGATGGTGATGCTGACTTTGAGATCGATGGTGCCACAGTTGAGTCCATGTTTAAAAGACTGAATCTGAGAAAGGCCACTGGCCCTGATGGTATAGGGGGTAGGACCTTGAAGTGGTGCGCTGCACAGTTGTGCTTAGTATTCAGTCAGCTGTTCTCGTGGTCAGTCAGGGATTGTGTTGTACCTAGTGTATGGAAACACTCTATCATCTGTCCCGTGCCCAAAAACAGTAAACCCAAAGAACTCAACGACTATCGCCCTGTTGCCCTGACATCCATAGCTATGAAATGTCTCGAACGGATTCTTCTCTCTCGTCTTCTTTGTCACACTCAGCCTTTCACTGATCCTCTTCAATTTGCATACAAACCCAATCGTAGTACCGACGACGCTACTCTGACGCTTCTCCACAATGCGTATGATCACTTAGAGACCTCTGGTTCCTTTGTCCGCATTCTATTTATAGACTTTTCTTCTGCTTTCAATACCATACAGCCACACCTCATGGCTCAGAAGCTTTTGTCTTACACTGTCCCTCCTAGACTCGTCCTGTGGATCGTTCACTTCCTCGTGTCCAGATCTCAGGTTGTCCGCTTTCACTCTGCTGTCTCATCTCTCAAACAAACGTCCACAGGAGCTCCTCAGGGTACGGTTCTTTCTCCGGTACTTTTCACGCTCTACACAAACGACTGCAGAGGAACTGATGCCTCACCGGTCATAAAGTACTCGGATGACTCTGCCCTTGTGGACCTGTCCAATTCAAATGCTGTGTATTTCTCTGCAGTTGATAGGTTCAGCTCCTGGTGCAAACAAAACTATCTGGACTTAAATGTCAAGAAAACTAAGGAACTGGTCATTGACTTTCGTAAAAACAACACTCTCATTCCAGACCTTGTCATTGATGGTGTTACAGTCGAGAGAGTCACCCAATACAAATACCTGGGAACCATCATTGACGAGAAACTGAACTTCACTGCAAACACCCAGGCCATACACAAAAAATGTCAGTCTAGAATTTACTGCCTTCAAAAACTTCGAAATCTCCAAGTCAGTAGCCGCATCCTTCAGACCTTTTACTCTTCTTTTATTGAGTCCGTTCTTACCTTTTCTTTTATCTGCTGGTATGGAAGTTTGTGTGTAAAAAACAAAAGTATTCTGGATCGAGTAGTGAACGTCTGTGGGAGGGTTGTGGGAGTGAAACAAGAGAGTCTGCAGGTGTTGTATGAAAGACGTGTTGTGCGGAAAGCTATTTGCTTTGTGCTGGATAGCACTCATGTGCTTGCGCACCACTTCCATCTCCTGCCTTCTGGAAGGCGCTACCAAACACCAAGGGTCAGAACTCTAAGAATGAAAAACAGTTTTATTCCAAAGGCTGTCTCATTACTTAATAAATGACATGTGTGTGTGTGTGTGTGTGTGTGTGTGTGTGTGTGTGTGTGTGTGTGTGTGTTTTGTTTGCCCAAAATAATCTCATTTCACATTTTTTTAATGTTAGCATGCATAAGTGTAATTCTATTCATATGTGACTGTGCATTTTTATCCTCATTGTCATTATGATTGTTGTTATTATTATTGTGTTGTTTATTCCTTGTTGATTGTAATTGTACACCACAATGTAATTTCTTGTAAAAGATAATAAAGTTGTCTTATCTTATCTTATCTTATCTTATCTTATCTTATCTATCCGTCCCTTGCAACGTCCCTGCTGTTGAGAGAACTTTGGGATTGCAGTGGTTCACTGATGATGACACTCTGGGATTCAGTAACGACTCAAAGATTGGTTCGTCTACCAGAAGAGGCTTGCTTTCTACGATTGCCTCTGTCTACGATCCCCTCGGTTTCCTGGCACCCTTCCTGCTGATGGGCAGGTTGATCTTGCAGGAGGCGTGTCGTGATCAACTCGGTTGGGACGTACCGCTCCCTTTGCCCCTTCAAGACCGATGGAACAACTGGGTAGATGACCTCTCCAACCTTGACCAGGTGCGGATCCCCAGAAACTACATGCCCTTGGGTTTTGGTGCGGTTAAGACTGTAGAACTACACCACTTTTCCGACGCTTCGACCGTGGGTTATGGCCAGTGCTCTTATCTGCGATTTGAAGGCTTCGACGGAAAGGTCCACAGTACTCTCGTCGTCGCCAAGGGGCGTGTGACTCCTCTCCGACATGTTACTGTCCCCCGCCTGGAGTTGACAGCAGCCGTCCTGTCCGTCAAGATGGCCAGGTTCCTCCAAGAAGAACTCGACTACGACAACATCGAACATTTTTTTTGGACTGACTCGCAAATAGTACTCGCCTACATCAACAACGAATCCAAGCGTTTCCACGTTTTTGTAGCAAACAGAGTTCAGCAAATTCTTAACTTTTCAAAGGCTTGTCAGTGGAGGCACGTCTCGACTAAAGACAATCCTGCAGATCATGCTTCGCGTGGATTAAGAGTGAAGGAGCTCACATCTTCAGAGTGGTTCCAAGGTCCCACTTTCTTGCGGCAATCACTTCCACTACCGGACACCAAGTTCTACGAGATCCCTGAAGATGATGTGGAAGTGAAGTTCTGCAAAGCGACTACGTCGGAGGAGGTGAACTTCCCTTCTTTCGAGAAGATAGCGCAGCGTTTCTCCACAAAATCGTCATTGGTCAGAGCCGTAGCAGTTATCGTTCGCAAATGTGCTGCCAAGAAGGGACGTACGTTGACCACACTGGAATCGTATGAGGTGGCGGAAAGAAGGTTGATAGTGTGTCTACAGAGAGAACACTTTGATCATCCTTCAGTTGCACTGAGTAAATCCCTACGAGAACTCAACGCATACAGAGACATTCATGGTGTGCTGAGAGTTGGCGGCCGCGCCAGCAAATCATCGGATGTTGACCGATGCAAGTACCCGGTGGTGTTGCCACGCAATAGTCACTTCTCTCTGCTGGTGGCTCAGGAGTGTCACGTCAGCATCGGGCATCAAGGGCGTATGTTCACTATCAACAAACTCAGAGCCAAAGGATATTGGGTCTTAGGCGTTCGGCACGTTGTATCTTCCCTGATTCGTTGCTGTGTGCATTGTCGGCGTCTTCGCGCCAAACCAGCAGGGCAGATGATGGCAGATCTCCCTCAGGAACGAGTGGAACAGTCAGCTCCCTTCACCTACTGCGGGATCGACTGTTTTGGTCCGTTTCACGTCAGGGATGGGAGGAAGGACGTGAAGAGATATGGACTAATCGTGACATGCCTCGCCTCTAGAGCGGTTCACATTGAGGTTCTGGACGACATGACAACTGATTCCTTTATCAATGGCTTGCGCAACGTCGTTGCCATTCGAGGCAACATCAGTCTCATATGGTGCGATAGAGGAACGAACTTTGTTGGCGCCTGCAAGGAATTTAAGTTAGCTTGGAAAGAGTTGGATTCTGAGCGGATCATTGCCAAAATGGTGGAGGTCAAGTGCGACTTCAGGTTTAACCCCCCTGCTGCTAGCCACATGGGCGGAGTATGGGAACGCCAGATTCGCACCATCCGCAGTATTCTGAACGGCTTGCTCAAGAGATCGGGCCAACGCCTTTCGTCGTCTTCACTGCGTACAGTCCTGTACGAGGTCATGGCCATCATCAATAGCAGACCCCTGTCCGTGGAATCCCTCGAATCCCCCGACGGCCCTCGCCCTTTGACTCCCAACCACATCCTCACTATGAAATCTGACTTCATCCTTCCCCCTCCAGGTGTCTTCGAAGACGCCGACCTTTACGTCAGAAAGCGTTGGCGTTGCGTGCAGAGGCTGGCGGACGAGTTCTGGTGTTTGTGGAGGAGAGAGTACCTGGCGCTTTTGCAGTCTCGTCGCGTGTGGCAGCGTCCCCAGCAGAACGTGCAAGTGGGTGATGTGGTCCTGCTGCATGATCCTAACGTGTGTCGTGCTGAATGGGTCATGGGTCGTGTGGTAACAGTGATGCCTGGTGACGATGGACTGGTCAGGAAAGTGATGGTACTGACCGCAACATCCGCTCTGGATGATCGTGGTCGTCCGGTCAGTGGCAGTTGCATACTGGAGCGACCCATACACAAGTTGACAGTTCTCGTCAGTAACGATGATCATGTTAACAATGCTGTTTGAGCGAGTTTCTGAATTAACAATATTTGAGGCTTCCGAATATTATAGCTTGAAAAAAGTGTTATTACCCTACAAATGTCTGCAACTTGGATAATGAGACTGTTATAGACTGTATTGGGCATTCCTCGCAGTAATCAAGAATGCATTAAGTTTGGTTATTATTATGTTGTTGTTGTTTTTTCTTTCAATGGATGATGACATTATTATTGTGCTCGTTTTTTTTGGAGTAAATTATATTAACATAATTTATGATGGGAGTGTACATGCCATCCAGGCATGTTGTTTGACTAAGTTTATGTAAAATGCATAAGAGTATTTTGGAGAAACTGTTCTGTCCTATGTTTCTGTGGATCCATGTTTTGTTTCCCCGTCCTGTGTTTAATGATATGTGTATTCTTGTTTGTTGTGTATTTTGTTTACGTTTTACAATGTATGTAACTGACTTGACGATCATCTTCTTTCATTGACCCTTGCCCTCATTTGACTGTGACTCTGACTTGACTTACTTGTTTGGATGTGTTTATTTCGTCCCCCTTGTGTGTGTCTCAATGTCAGTTTGTTTTGTAGTTTTCTCTTTCTTATTCTTTGCCGATTGTTGGAAAAGGTTATATTGTAATGTATTTACTCTTTTGATTGATCTTTAGTAGTCTTAGAAGATTAATATTATTAGGGTAGCTTTTGGGTACTACGTCATGCACGCTTCAGTTTCGGCTATTTCGTAAATAATGTTCACTGTTTTAATGAATTAATCTCTAAGCCTATATAACTGGCTCGCTGTTCACATTTCTGGTTAGTATTGGTCTGTGGGCTAGAGAAAGGAAGATCGAGTCGTTTTGTGACTTTGTGAACGAAAAGTAATTTTGTAAAAGGAAAGTTGAACCGGTCTTTTTTTAATGTTCATGGATCAAGTGCCTTGTCTTTGGTGGAAGAACCTCGTTTTACATTCTTTGTTATCCGCTTGGATCATAAGGTACGATACGTTCGCCATGTTTTTCTTACATTTGTTGTTCACGTTTTTCAGTTTTTGATGATAGTTTTTGCATTATTCTTTTCATCGTTAGCATTTTGTGGAAGGATTTGGCTGATGTAGCCTGAGCTATTATTGGGTTTTATTAATTGTTTAGCTTATGCTTGTCTTGTTTGTAGTTGCAGCCAAGTTTAAGTGGGCTTATACTTTCATAACTGTATTGGAAAGGAGCATCGTTTATAAATATATCTCGCTTGTTTGTAAGGCAACCAACTCAGTTGGAGTTATGAGGTTATGCTGAATTTTGAGGAGTATTTTTCAGTATTGTCTAAAGATAACGAACGCGACTTGTTTTGTCTCGCTACACTGAAATTCGCGATTGAGCTTTCAGCATGTATTGTCTGATTATTTATAATTGTTTTGCATTAGGAGACTATGCGCCCAAGTTCGCATTTTCTGCATAAGGTTTCGTTAAAGCTGGTAAATATATTTGTCAGTTTCTAGTTTTCTGTGCGGTTCATGGGAGATAACCTACTGTGGGCTTTTGGATTATTGTGTTGCACTGTTATAGTATGAATTTGCATATTGTTTATAATGGTTCTTGTTCTCTGTCCTTTTTGTCCTAGTCTTTTACCACATACATACCCACTTACTTATGATGTTGAAGTCCTAACCTAGTCCCTTAATTTGAGAAAACGTAAACAATTGAGTCATCTAAATAGAAATCGTATTGCGTGACTGTCTCTATACTAGGCCAATGTTAATAAACATGACTTCCAATTATTCATCATTCGTTATGTGCGTTATTTGCTTGTAATCCTGGGCGTTTGGCGAGCGTTGAATGTTAGTTCTTTCTCCTCGGCAAGCACAGTAAAAGACTTGCAGACTTGTAGTTGCAGCCAAGTTAAAGTGGGCTTATACTTTCATAACTGTATTGGAAAGGAGCATCGTTTATAAATATATCTCGCTTGTTTGTAAGGCAACCAACTCAGTTGGAGTTATGAGGTTATGCTGAATTTTGAGGAGTATTTTTCAGTATTGTCTAAAGATAACGAACGCGACTTGTTTTGTCTCGCTACACTGAAATTCGCGATTGAGCTTTCAGCATGTATTGTCTGATTATTTATAATTGTTTTGCATTAGGAGACTATGCGCCCAAGTTCGCATTTTCTGCATAAGGTTTCGTTAAAGCTGGTAAATATATTTGTCAGTTTCTAGTTTTCTGTGCGGTTCATGGGAGATAACCTACTGTGGGCTTTTGGATTATTGTGTTGCACTGTTATAGTATGAATTTGCATATTGTTTATAATGGTTCTTGTTCTCTGTCCTTTTTGTCCTAGTCTTTTACCACATACATACCCACTTACTTATGATGTTGAAGTCCTAACCTAGTCCCTTAATTTGAGAAAACGTAAACAATTGAGTCATCTAAATAGAAATCGTATTGCGTGACTGTCTCTATACTAGGCCAATGTTAATAAACATGACTTCCAATTATTCATCATTCGTTATGTGCGTTATTTGCTTGTAATCCTGGGCGTTTGGCGAGCGTTGAATGTTAGTTCTTTCTCCTCGGCAAGCACATAGTGTGTCGGATGAAGAGCGCAAGTTGCGAGAGGGAGTGTAGCATTGGACACCATTGGCAAGGTATGAAGGAGCAGAGCGCCATAAGGAAACTTAAAACAGAAAAGACAAGTTTTGTACAGAAATTCTTTGCCGTATGCGAAGCCAGTGGAGTGAGCGAGGAAGTGGAGCTGGAGTGAAGCGATAAGATTGTTTCTGTTCGAGAATGAGGCGAACGGCAGCGTTTTGAACACGCTGCAGATGGTGGATGGAAGAAGTAGGCAGATCAGAAAGAAAAGAGTTGCAATAGTCAAGTCGAGAGAGAATGACAGAAGTAACAATACGAGATCAAATGTAATCAAAATGATGGAAGAGGGCATGGAGGGTGATTAAAAGATGACGTCATCAGAGAGTAAAAGATCTATGTCAGTCATAGCAAGCCTACATCATTGGTCAATAGGCTACCTGGATGCTAAAACCACGCTAAGCTTTTCCAAATCCAAATTAATATAGACTTTATTGAATATGACGTCACTGAACAAATAAAAATGTTCAAGGGGTAGGACCCTAATATCCTGAAGTTTTACCACAATCTTGTTCAAAACATGAGGATCTCGGGCCAATATAACATTAATTAAAAGTGTATACGCCATAATGGCAATAGAGGTGAGGAGAGGATGGAGGGAGAGAGAGAGGGGGGAGGAGAAGATGAATACGTGTATGTGTGTTGTCTTTTTTTTTTTTTTTTTTTTTAAGGGAGGATGGGATTTTGTACTTCCTGGGACTCCCCACTCCTCTCCATAATCCGCCCCTGGAAAGTACAACTACGAATGATCTCATATGCTCGGCAGTAGTTAAGTATTCACAAAGAAAAAAAATCATGAATTTCGGTTCAGTTATTCTTCAGATAAAGCAAAAAGTGTATTTTTAGCGACGGACCCATAATGAATGTCCGTACATAAAAGATAAATAAATGGAAAGCTGCACCACAACAACTTAGGCCTATTGTCTACGGGGTTACCAAGCCTAGCAACAACATTACACTCAAACGGAACTAGAGGAATGTTGCCACGTTCAAAATCTGTCGTTTGTTGTCAGTGAAGTAGTTGTGGTATTTCATAGTAGTATGCATACAAAATCGATCTGTTTGAGCCAGTCAGTACGAAAAATACAACACAAAAAAGCACCAAGTGATTCTAGAGATGTTTATCCAGCACAATTTCATTGTGGCAACATTACAGTGTAATATTATATTATATAGCCATCGAATATTAAAAACACGTGCACAAATAGTTTGTTCAAGGCAGTAGTAGCGGTAGATTTTTTTTGAACCGTTTATTTCTTTTCTCTCTTTCTTCATCTCCGTCTTCTTCTCTTTTTATTTTCTTCTAACAATGCTTCTCCACATTCTTTAGAGCAGTTGTGATCTTCTTTCTTCTTAACAAATAGTGGATTGCCACTTTATTTATCTGTCGTTGGAGTTTTCTTAGCGATTCTCATTAAGGTTCCTTCTTTCGTTCTAACAATGGCAGCTAGTCAGTATACCCTTTCGGTGTCATTCATAGCCTATGGTCGTGGTCTGCTTTCTTTATATGTACTGGTAACAATGGTAGATAATGATACGTTGGCAGCCCATATTCTTTGGGTTCTTTCTTCTTCTTCTTCTTCTTCTTCTTCTTCTTCTTCTTCTTCTTCTTCTCCTCTTTTTTTTTAAAGCGAAAAGTTGCTGTTCTTTTTCTTTAACAATGGAGGATTTAAATTTTCATTCTCTTATTCTTTATTTCTAACAATAGCGGAAGGGTCAATTGAACAGTTGAAGACCTAGGCAATATATTTATGTAAATATACCCGTCCAACGCAATGCATTTCTCATTCAACAACGCTTATACTACAGGAGCTTGTATATGGACACGCGAGCGCCTATACCGTGTCATAGCCATGGGCATACAAGCGCCTGTGGCTGATACTGAAACCTCGACCCACACAGCGCAGACGAGACTCATCGAGTACGGGGGTAAGAGAAACTCGGTCTTCTCATGCCGCGCTGATGTTGTGAGATGGAGGGCCTTTCTTTCAATTCTCTCTAGTGCATGCAACAGGATGCTTTGAGTTAGATCCTGTATCAGCCAGCGCCTTGAGCAGCTCTTGAGCTGGAAAAGCGCTACATAAAACCGATTAAATAAATAAACAAAAAATGCGGCTGTTTAATCTATAAAAGAATAACCTGAACTGCCGAAAAGCATGTCGTTTTAATTGTCTACACAGCACTGCATGGCTGAGTCACATATAATTCTAACTCTACAGTTTTATGCTAACGTCAGTATAGGACTACTCCTATTATTTATTGTTCTTATGTAGTGCACTTTACCAGCTTCAAAACATGCTCAAGGCGTTGGACAAAGTAAAAGAATAAACTCAAACCGACACAAAGGCTACATGCAAGCTGCATCAAGCGCACTGTCAAACCACCCAGTCAGCCGTCAAAGTGTTTACTTCAGCATAGTACTGACTCATTCTATAACAAATACCCTTAGTTTTCGATCAACCGGCATCGACGCGGAAAAGCAATTCAATGATGGTGGAGGTTGCGGAATCCATTTCTGGCTTAGGCAAAGCTGCCCTCTTGAAGGTGAGATTTGTCTGCATTAAAACTTGACAAACGTATGGTCAGGGGAAGAGGAATAGGGGTCGCACTACAGGCGAATGAGCTGCGTTTATAGATCGTGGGCACACATTGATTTACTGGCTATGGGGGGACGGACCAGAACTGTCAGCGCCATTCATTGATCACTCCTGAGACATTTATTTCATCCTTCTTATATAGCGCTTTTCCAGCTCAACATCTGCTCAAGGCACTGGCCGATACAGGATCTAACGCAAGCCACCTGAGGCGAACATTTCAACCTTTGGGCGCATCATCTGACGCCCAGACAACTGGGCACCATCCTGGTCTAGGACACCAGCTTCAGGATCTTTGCAATGCGTGCGCGCACAGACTAGACCTTGGTTTGTATTCTCATTGAAGGAGTAGTAAGGGGCGCAATGTCTCAGTGTCTTTTTTATTTTATTTTATAAAAGCTGTCAACCAGCTTGGATCTACTGACCGTGCGGGTTGCGATGTTATCTCTTGACAGTCAATGCTTCAACTGCTTTTGCCGCTAAATACTGGACAGTACACCGCATGAGCCAATTGTATTTCAGGGTCATATTTTGTTGTTGTTGTTGTCGTTGTTGCTGTTGTTGTTGTTGTCGTCGTTGTTGTTGTTGTAGATTCGGCACTCCAAGCCGTCAATGGGCTTGGCTCCACTGCTGTCACGAGAGGCGAGTTTGGACCCAGCACTAAGGCTTCACGCTTCAAATAGTTCATCCTGCTGTAGCCTTTTGTAACTTAAAGTCGATGTCTAGCAGACGACAGAAGCTAAAAGTTTTGTGCTAAGCATGGGTAGGCTAGATTCTCACTAAGGTAGGCAGTGACCTCATTCAGCTGACCTATACCCAGAACCCCCGCTAGAGGGAGCTTAAGGTATCACGAGATTTCACAGGCTTAAGCTGACCTCAGGGGTAAGGTAGTCATTCTTTGTCTAAACCTCACCGGACACGTGGAAAGATCTCTCTCAAGAAGACTAAGCAGGTGACAAGTGAAAATCAATTCATCGCAGTATTGCCAGAGCCTGACATTGTCACAAAGGTAAATGATCGATCTTTTGTTTCACTGTGATTCATTGACATTATTGTTGGATTATGCTTGTGAAGTCTTGCCATGTTTTATACTTGTGAATGTTGTAAAACTTTGCTTGACCACCTGGCTGACCCGCGACCGGTTTTCAAAAACCACGAGGTAGCCCCACTGTACAACTGTTGTTTCTCCTACGTGTATTATTGCAGACCAGTGGCTGTACCGGAGAATGTGTATATTATTAATTACCTCTCCCTGTGTCTAGTTTAGCCATGATATGTATGTGTATAGGAAGTATGTTTGAGATTCCAGTGGATCACGGACGTAGAAGATTGTTCGTCTATTGTGTGTATAAGTGGACAATATAAATATAAATATAAGTGGACGCGATCACTAAGGGCTGTTTCTGCCATCAGTGAGACGCTTTGTTAACAAGGCGTTGCAGAAACTCGTCTTATGTTTTGCAGACGAGCAGGCTTGGTCTGATGCAGGAGATAGACCCCTGAGAGTCAACCCTGACATTCGGCCTGCAGTGGAACATCGAGCACTGAGCTCCGATAGCCCAGTAGTCAACAAACCACAGTGAGGAGACACCGTCACCACACCTCAACGATTCAGCTGAAAGACACAGAAAACGTGCACACACACTGATCTAGAAGGATTGTGCGGTAGTCCACTCTCCTTAAAACGAACATTAGGCCAACCAGGACAAATAGCCCAATGATGAGACAGTAGCAAATATCGTGAACAGTAGCAGCATAGACCCATCAAGGAGCAAACGACTCGAAGTGAAATTTGGACTGTTAATGTAATCCCAGATATTATCATATATTACGTTTTGGAGATTTTACACGTTTCTCCCTATCTCTATAACCCTATCCTACCACAGACCGGGCCATACATATAAATGTATTAGGATTAGTCATAGGGTGATTACACTAGCCGACCCCCGCAGACGAAAGATGAGTGGGCAATAGCATTCCATTGTGCAGAGCCCAGCAACAATAGACCCACCGTCACAACTGCAATGTTATCGCTTAACATTAAATACTTCAATTGTTCCGCCGTTGTGTACACCAGTGAACCAACACGCCACAACAAGTGACATGTATGGAATTTATGGGCAATGTTAGCGGAGAGAGAGTGAGAGAGAGAGAGAGAGAGAGAGAGAGAGAGAGAGAGAGAGAGAGAGAGAGAGAGAGAGAGAGAGAGAGAGAGAGAGAGAGAGAGAGAGCCGTGTTAAAGTTTACGAGAGTAATAAAGGCGAGATTGAGTATACTCTAGTACTTGATGGTGGTGAGGTGGAAAACCAAACTACTGCTTCCACAACAGCCTCTGTAACTGTTTATTGCCCAACACTGCACGCAACATTCCTTGAACCAGAAAAAAAATCCACACATCCCTGGGAGGTTTCGTTAACAATGTGACGGGTAATAGAACCGACAATCACGTAGAAAGAATAGCTAAGATGTGTGAGTTGTAAGTCGTTGTTTTGGTTGGTTCGTTTGTACGGTTAAAACCAAACCTCAATACTGTGATAGGTAGACTAACTCAAGTGCAATGCCAAAGAATGAAGTACATACAGTTTCTGTAAATTCAAGTGTTTGGGTTTTTTTGTTTTTCTTTTTTAAAATTAATTAATGGCTTTATCTTATCCGGATTGTATTAGTTATCCATGGTGGCCAAATGACCTGCTCACAGTGGTGAAGAAACGGAAACTCCCATGGTATTGCCACGTCACCAGATCATCAGGCCTTGCAAAGACCATCCTGCCAGGCACAGTGCAAGGAGGTAGAAGAAGAAGGAGACCGAAAAAGAGGTGGGAGGACAACATTCGAGAATGGACTGGTTTGACACTGAGCGAAGCCATCAGGGTTGCTGAGGACAGAGAAAGATGGAGTACGCTGGTTAAACGATCATCTGTGGAGTGTCTCTGCGACCTCCGAGTTACGGGATAGGATAGGATAGGATTCTCAGCGAAAGCGTGGCGGCCGCAAGAGCAACGCCAACCAGGACAGGGGGAGAACTGGACCTATATAGTGCATGCTGGGTATGTATTGGTGTTTCTGGCAATCCTCCGTCTAGGACATGAGCGTCATGATCATTATAGACCCTGCGATGGAATGCATGCAAACACCGAGTAGATCTCGTTTTATACTCTCGTCCGAAGGACACTTTGACTGTTAGGTTATTTATAGTTTTAAGTTTACACAGTGAGTCACTGGACCACTGCTAATATTATCCAGCAATAGAAAGGAAAGAAGTCAATACAACAACAAACAGTAATCAATACTACCGAAACCACCTTTAGTAGTGGATGAAACACAAAACACCAAAAAACAATACTGTTGACATTTTCGAGGATTACACGGAGTACCTGCTGTGTGTGGAGGAGGGCGTCAGTACAGCACCGTCTGAAACCACCCTAGTAGTGGAACAAACGGAATAAACTCGTTAAACAATAATGTTAAAAGGCTTGAGCGATACAAAAGGAATAGACCATTCAGCAAGATTTTGTTATCAGCGCCATTCGACTAACTTCTTTCGACTTATACGCAAACTGCCTGGAATTCTATGATTTATGTGTTGTTCTGTCTGTCTGTCTGTCTGTCTGTCTGTCTGTCTGTCTGTCTGTCTGTCTGTCTGTCTCTCTCTCTCTCTCTCTCTCTCTCTCTCTCTCTCTCTCTCTCTCTCTCTCTCTCTCTCTCTGTGATTGACACCCTTTAGGACAGGTTCTAAGTCTAGGCTTTGGAGTCTAAAACCTTTATCCTATTAAACGGTTCAATGTTTATGTTTTCCCTCTTCTTCCTTTTCCTCTTCTATGTCTGTCTGTCTGTCTGTCTGTTTGTCTGTTACTAAACAAAGGAATGGTAGTCACAGCACCTGAAAACACTGAACTATTGTGGTGTGCCAGGTCAACGCTGTACCACTGAGCTATGGTGGTGTGCCAGGCCAACGCTGTACCACTGAGCTATGGTGGTGTGCCAGGCCAACGCTGTACCACTGAGCTATGGTGGTGTGCCAGGCCAACGCTGTACCTCTGAGCTATGGTGGTGTGCCAGGCCAACGCTGTACCTCTGAGCTATGGTGGTGTGCCAGGCCAACGCTGTACCACGGAGCTACGGCGATGGCAGTTTTTTGCTGGAAGATGAGATTGGGTGGGTGGAGGCGGGGGTAAGGTGGTGGTAGTCTAGTTGTTTTGGAGATGAAAGAGAAAGGCTTAAAGTGGATCCATGGAGAGGACTAATGTTTGGCTGTACATTTCCTTTAGATTTGACCTGTTAACAATGTAAGTCACATTAATAAACAACTGCCGTTAACTTTTACTGAAGATGAACATAGCCCCACAAAATTATTGCATGAAAAGGAAAATCAATGAAAAAAAAAACGCCGCTGCCAACCAAGTTGTAATATGCCCCACACATTTATTCAGTGTCAGCCCCATTTCAATGTCCCCAGTCTATTTATCAAACCACAAAGCCTAAAGAGGAATCAAAGAAAACATGCCTTCCCTTGCCAGTTGCTGAAGGTATGCAATTATTCCATACTGCACACGTTCTAAAGGTATGGATTCGTATGTAATACAGTAAAGTTCGGTAATTGCATTGATTTCTAATACAGCAGAGTTCGGTTTCTAATACAAACAATTGAAGCCTTCTGTTTTACACACAGCTGTCTCACGAACTAACTACCAAAGGCAAGTCCACGACCTCTGAACGTTCAATGTCAATGAAAATAAATTCAATAATGTTTAAGGCAGCTCTTATGGCGATTTTACGTTCAACACTTTGACTGAAGAACCCTCTATCAAATTGTGTTGCAAAAAGACTTATAAAGGTCTATTGTGTATTCATGCAGACTAGACCAGTTCCATCATTTTGATTGGATTCTGATTTGCAAATAAATTCATTCCTGCGAGGTAAATGTGCTCATATAAATTGACATTTGTAGTACGACATTTAAGTTCTCTATGATTCTGCGCCACGTAACCAATTAACCTCGTTCACATATTTGTTCCTTTGCTGGAGAAATGTTGTAATGCCTTTCCAGCGATAGAGCCGCAAGATCGCGCCATCCAGGACGAGGGGAAACAGGACATTGCTGTGCTTGCTGGCGTGTTCTTTCTCTCCGTTTGTTTCTGGCACACACCCGCCTAGGACATGGGCGTCATGATCTTCACACAAAAGGTCCTACGATTAATGACTGCAGTTTATATGTCTTTTTAAAAAAATATATTAAGATATCTGTGTGTTATTTAAACATTGCTGGCCGTATTTGTTCAGTTGTATGCCTTCGACCCTTCTCTATATGTATTGTACTTTTGTATAATGAGTGTGTCAATGCGTGAGGGAATGCTTTCTACTGTTATTTACTAGGAACAGCACATTATTATTATTATTATTATTATTATTATTATTATTATTATTATTATTATTATTATTATTATTACAACTACTACTACTACTACTACTACTACTACTACTACTACTACTACTACTACTACTACTACTACTATTACTACTATTACTACTACTACTACCACTACTACGGGTAATAAGATGAATAAAACTTAAATGGAATTTTTTAAAAGTATTTTTCCTTACTAAAGGTTTGAACCTCTACACACTCATATTACTGTGTGCATGAAAACATTACATGTGACGTTTAAGCTGTGTGATGTTCAGGAAGGTCTTTCCATAGAATTAGTTCTAAGCAAGCTCAGATAAACCCACACTTTGTGTGAGCCTCGTAAACATTAATACAGATTTAGTACATATTAAAAAAATATTGATATTGTTTGAAAAGTGCCGCAGTGAATAACCTGTGCTCGGTATACTCTATACAATGGGTTATTTGTAGTCTGACATTATTATTATTCACCCATTCCCTTTAATGTGGTATAGTATCTGTCTGTCTGTGTCTCCATGTTTGTCTGTCTGTCTGTCTGTCTCTCTCTCTCTTTTCCTCAATCCCTCAGTCTCTCTCCCACTTTCTGTCTGCTCCCCTCACTCTCCCTATAAAGACTAGGCTTTAGGCATGGATTCTTCCATAAAGCCTAAAGTCTTTATCGACCCAATGTTCAATGCTCTCTGTTCCGTTCTATCTGTCTGTGTCTCGCTGTCTGTATCTCTGTCTGTCTTTCTGTCTACCTCTCTCTCTCTCTTCCTCAATCCCGCTCTCTCCCACTTTGTATCTGCTCCCCTCACTCTCCCTATAAAAACTAGGCTTTAGGCATGGATTCTATAAAGCCTAAAGTCTTTAAATGATACAATGTTCAATGCTCTCTCTGTCTATGTCTTCCTGTTTGTCTGTGTCTGTCTCTCTCTCTTCCTCAATCCCGCTCTCCCACTTTCTCTTTACCCTCCTCCCTCTCCCTATAGCTTTAGGAATGGATTATTCCATAAACCCTAAAGCCTTTAAACGATCCAATGTTCTTGCTCTCTCTGTCTCTCTCTCTGTCTGTCTCCATGTCTGTCTGTCTCGTTTTCTCAACCCGCTCTCTCCAACTTTCTCTCTGCTCCCCTCTCTCTCCCTATAAGGACTAGGCTTTAGGCATGGATTCTTTCATAAAGCATAAAGCCTTTTAAGCGATCCAATGTTCAATGCTCTCTCTCTCTCTCTCTCTCTCTCTCTCTCTCTCTCTCTCTCTCTCTCTCTCTCTGTCTGCCTGTCTGCATCTCTCTCTCTTTCTCTCTCTGTCTGTCTGCATCTCTCTCTCTGTCTGTCTGCATCTCTCTCTCTCTCTCTCTCTCTCTCTCTCTCTCTCTCTCTCTCTCTCTCTCTGTTTAATTAATGAGTGTTGTTATTAGGACAGGCTGGAAGATTAGTTTGGCTTATCAACCTAACACCTCTACCCTCATTACAGGTTTAATTTTCTCTCTCAGTCTGTCTCTGGCTCTCTCTGGTCTGTGAAAATTAGAATGTACCTTGGCCTATATACCGACATGGCGGAAAATTCACGTGGAACGGCTGCGAATCCAGGCATTGTTATGGTACCAACTTTTCTTGTGTTTTCTTCTCTTTATTACAAGGGAAAGAATACTCACAGTGAAACATATCCGTATCCCTCTGGACAGATATGTTCGCTACCGCTTCGCGCGCGTTTTCGCTACATGGATACACAATGCCAATCTTGAGTCAGACCGCTTAATCTATAACGCATAATACTTTGGTTGGGATTTTCAGGCACGCCTTATTCTAATACTACGCACAACAAAAATCTGTTGATGTGCGTGCCTGAAGACATTCCTCACATATAACCTCGCCAGAACGTCTTTGCCTGTCGGTACCAGGTCGTATGTTGTACACTTCACTATTCTCTCCCCCTCTTTTCTTCTGTTTACTTGGCGTCACCTGTTTAATAAGGCGTTGGGTAGAATTACGTTCCCTGACACACAGCGTATATTATGGGACTTAAGAAACGATGTCGATATGTAGTAAGGTGTCAAACGATGACATTGAGGCATACGAATTCAGATGGTGTTGTGTCATGTAGATGCAGTGCGCTCTAGGCGGTAACCCAAGATGTTGAAGCGCATGTAGAGGGAGTGAAAGTCGCTCGTAGAGATGTGGCGATGGTCCCAAGGACCTTGCGAAGTGGCCGCGTGAAGAGGGCAAGGCAGACACGAAGAAGAGCTGGCGGCGCAAAGCGCCTGTAGTCCGGAAGCGCCACCCTCCACCACTGTTCCCGTGTTGCCCAGTAGTAGGGAAAGAATCTGGGCTGCCAAGGAATGAGACAACGGCCGCAGAGCTTCGAGGCGCCATCGTCGATCAGCAGCCACCGCCCTGTCAATGGAGCCCTATATGGTAGAAAGTGAAGTTTGAGGTTGAGACGGAGTGTCGTTTCAGCATCTCCCACAGGCTGCCGTCACAGCTACGACTTCGGACCCCTAGATCTCGACGTCAGAGTGGCAAGAACGCGGCCAGTCTTCCATCGCAGCAGCTAGAGCGCCAGTCTGAAGGTCTCCTAGAGCAGGTCAGCCATCAACCTGCTCGACTCGCTGCCATCGAATCTAAGGATGATGATCTGGTGTGACTATGGTGTCAAGGTAGCTCAACTAAAAATATCCACTAGGAAACATGGACCATCTTTGACGTAGCTTTCACCAAATACAGAGGCATTGCACAAATTGGGCGCCTTCAGCGGTTCCTATCTTATTTTATCCTATCCCGTAACTCGAAAGTCGTTGGGGCACCACAGATGATCGTTTAACCAGCGTACCCCATCTTTCTCTGTCATAAGCAGTCCTCGTGGCTTCACTCACTAGAAGCCATTCTACTCTCGAATGTTGTCTTCCCACCTCTTTTTTTGTCTCCCTCTTGTTCTAACTCCCTACACCGTGCCTTGCAGGATGGTCTTCGCAAGGCCTGATGCTCTGTTGATGGGGTCACACCATCGGAGTTTCTGTTTCTTCACCACTGTAAGCAAGTCATCGTGTTGTCCAATGGCTTGTGTGATGGTCTGTTGGACTTCGTCGTTGGTGATGTGCTGGTATAGGAGATGCCCAGAAGTCTGCTGTAGCACCTCATCTCCATGCTAAGGGAGCGCAACAACCTTACGTTGGAGTGTAGAGGTAGACAACACAAAGCCCTTCATTTTATTTCTCTATGGTATAACTCACTGTCCCATCCCTACTGTCTTGTTGCAGTAGTATGTATCTCAACTCTCACTACACAACACAACATAATATTTATTTTATGTAGTTATTTATTTTATTTTATCAATTATATGTAGCGCTTTTCCAGCTCTAGAGGTGCTCAAGGCGTTGGTCGATACAGGATCTAACTTAAGCCACCTGAGGCGCCCACCTGCACCCTTTGGGCGCCTAGTTTGACGCCCAGACTAAGCACAATCCTGGACGACCGGGGAGAAGGGACCTAGTGCGTGCTGGGTGTATTTGTGTAGCGGGCACTCACCCGTCTAAGACATGAGCGTCAGGATCTTGAAAGACCATGCGTTTTAACTCGGTTTATACTCTCATCCCAAAGGGTAAATACAATACAAAACAATACAATACAACTTTATTGTCCGAAAAAACAGGACAGAAATGTGCCTTACAAACAACACCGCCTTGCCATTGTAGTCTATAATTATTACAGTGACATGTTACCATCCGATTAGTTGTGTAGCCTTATTCCCAAAAGAGTTGATCATAATGGCGATAACCTTATTAACGCTGCACAATAGAAGGATTTGCTATAGAATCACCTTGTACCTAAGCACTGCACACTAATAACAATATCGTTGGTCTTTTTCCTATTTAATGACTAACTACACTACAAGTACTATTCGCTGTAAGCTACAATATAAGCCTACTATGATACTAACTATGTAGGTCTATTGTATCGGGAACTACGTATGATATTCTATGTTATGTATTGTACAACGTATTACGTCCTGTTGTATGTAGTATTAGGTACTTGTATGTATACTAACAGATTAGCATGGGAGTGTCAGAATAGCTGAGTTACTGACATGGTCTGGAAGGCCTGCGCGAGAGCCTGTGTTCGATTCTCGATGATGAACGGGGAATGTTCTCACAGGAATTGAGTTTCCCTGATGACTCATATGGTGTACCATGTTCACCTTTTCCTCATACCCTCCAAAACGTGACTTGTCGCAGCGATACGTTATCTGGAAAAACGGACAGGTTTAACACACACACACACACACACACACACACACACACACACACACACACACACACACACACACACACGCACCTACACCCTCCCCCCCCCCGCCCCCCTCCACACACACACATTTTTGTAGAAACGACGTTGTGATGACTGTCGTGAAACTCTACATACATTATTTTGACACACTTACCATCATTTTGACATTATTTTGACATTTTGACATTTTTTGATGCTATCCCTAACCCTAACCCAAACCCTAACCCTTAACGTAACCCTAAGAGTAACACAGCCCTAACCCTAACGGAACACTATTTTGACGTCAAATTAACGGGCCCGTCAAAAGAAAGTACGTAGAGTTTCAAGTGTATGTTAGAGTAACGGCGTTTCTACCTAGCCAACCACACACACACACAAACACACACACACATCAACATCAGCAACAACAAACACACAGACAACAACAACAACAACAAAACATACACCACCACCACCACCACCGACAACTCTCTCTCTCTCTCTCTCTCTCTCTCTCTCTCTCTCTCTCTCTACCTCCACGCCAATACCCCACACCCCACATACTTGTGGGTAAAAACAAGGGGCAAGGGCAGAATGTCACTAGTCGTTATTCAGGCAAAGACCACAAAAACAATGGGATAAGAGTATAAACCGAGATCATATATGTGCATGCACGCATTCCCTCGCACGGACTAAAGATCCTGACGCTCATGCCCCAGACTGGGTGAGTGCCGGCGACACACAAACACCCAGCGAGCCCTAGGTCCCTTCTCCCTCATTGACGGTCGCCCCGGATGGTGCTCAGTGGTCTGAGCGTCAGACAATGCACCCAATGCAGCAAGTAGGGACCTCTGGCGGCTTGAGTTAGACTTGGTCAGCGCCTTGAGCAGCTTTTGAGCTGGAAAATCGCTATGTAAGAACGATAAAATAACATTAATGACGAATGTTTAACATAACCACTATGAACATGCTGTACTAAGCCTACAATTAGAAGCTTGGATAATTCACATATAAAACTTACAAGGCCCCAGTCAATGGGCGATTTAGGTAGACATAATTCAACAGGACTGCAACTAATTGGCATGTAGCAAATAGGCAAACTGTAATGCTAACCCTATTGACTTCCCGGTCACAGGGCGATGACGGTGTACAGTTGCAGTCATCAGCATCGTAGTCTTAACAACAGAAGGCCCTCGCTTATCCAGAATAGTTTTTTGGGGGGCTGCTTTTATCAAGAAGGCTGGCATCAACGCCTAAATATAAATTGTATATTATGATCGTGGATCTAAAATGAGCAAGCCCGACGAAAGTTATTACTTAAATAAAAAGTAGGAATAAAAGCAAAACATGTTCCTATTTATACCGAACCTCTTAACGCATCGTGGAGGTGGAGTAAGTGAATTGCGGGCCGATTGGTTGATTGATTGATAGTAAAGCACTGTTAATCCATGCTGTCACAGCATGCTCAGGGCACATAGAAAGAACGATATAAAAACAGACACACTACATGGAGGGGAAAATGTGCCAGAAGATTGTCGAAGTTCACAAAAAGTGAGTCTTCAACCGCTGCTTCAATGACCCCTCTGACTGAGGAAGGTCGCACGTGTTCCACAGACAGGTTGTGTAGCACACTCAAAAGATCCAGCACCAAGGGTTTTCATGTGCCTTTCAACACTAATGAGGATGAAAAACACCGTTTTAGCCACACTGTCAGACATTAAGCGAGCAT
This sequence comes from Oncomelania hupensis, assembly GCA_036898135.1. Taxonomy (NCBI): domain Eukaryota; kingdom Metazoa; phylum Mollusca; class Gastropoda; order Littorinimorpha; family Pomatiopsidae; genus Oncomelania; species Oncomelania hupensis. Next base: position 24,447,527 of record CM072526.1, read on the forward strand.
ATGATGGTGTGTGGCATGAACTATTACTATAGAAACTGGTCAACATTGGAATAACTGATAACTTTTACAAGTACATCAAACATTTCTTAACAAACAGATCCATAACTGCAGTAAACGTTGATAACAGCTATTCATTACCAAAGCAAATAAACATGGGCCTGCCTCAAGGATCAATTTTATCGCCCATTCTCTTTAATGTCATGATATATGAAACCAAACAGTCAGCCTGAACTAAGCAACACTGAGGTAACTGTGTATGCCTAGGTGGATCATTCAACACTCGCCGTCTTACTGCACCTATCAGTCCAATGGTTGTCGATACATACTCTGAGTGGCGACCAGTCTAGGCATACACACACTGAAAACCAAAACAAAAGATGAACGAATTATATAATTTAATTAAATCAATAGTATGAAATTAATATGAATAAAAGAGGAAATCAATGTATACAATCGGAAACTTGATCTAGAATTGGGATTATAATGGGCGTGGATCAAACTGGTGCAACTCGCTGCTCTAATTACATGTCATTTCTATTGCTTACACAAGCGCCACACGACCTATCATTTAGTATAAGGGCGTCTAAGTATTAATTTTGTAAGTACAAAAAATATTTTAATGCAGTGTACACCAAAATTAGAACTACATTTCTCCCAGTAAGAGCAAAATTAACACGGTGTTTAATAAAAAGCCTATAAAGATTTACTTTCAGTATATCTATAATTTTGAGAATTTACAGGTGAAAAGGCCTATCTTGAATGAATTCACCAACGACGACGAAGTCCGACAGACCATCACATAAGCAATTGGACAACACGATGACTTGCTGACAGTGGTGAAAAAACGGAAACTCCGATGGTATGGCCACGTCACCAGAGCATCAGACCTTGCAAAGACCATCCTGTAAGGCACGGTGCAAGGAGGTAGAAGAAGAGGGAGACAGAAAAAGAATTGGGAGGACAACATTCGAGAATGGATTGGCTTATGTACTGATAAACCCCTTTGCTTATAGATATGTGCTTTTACTTAAAGCAAGCTATGATCGATGTACCATTGTTAAAGGAACCGAGGTGTTGAATTGACTTTTAGTGAGGTTTGAATGTCCCTCTCGCACAGTTATTGTCAGTTTTTGAAATTCAATCCATGACATGTTAATGAGATTCATGCTAACAAATATCGAAATCCTTGAAATGCACAACTACGAATAATCCCCACTTACAGTACAGGGTCTCGGATAGATTGACAGACACATACAACCTCTGTGTACACTCTTTGTACTCAATGAACATTTTTTAACAGAGGATCTTAATGGCCTATGGCATATGCATAGCCTTTTATGAATGGACCTATATTTCTATGTACGTACAGCATGAATATGGCTGGATCGATTAAAGACGTTTTGTGATATGATCCCCAAGAGCACATGGGCAATGAACAAATAATAAGAGAATACACAACGAGACTTGTGTTTACAATATGATTGTACCCCTTGCCTATACGTCATGATTGTGGGTGGCGCATCAGAGTAGTGCTTTGGGCACGCGCTAACAATGTTTCGTTAAGCAACGCCCAGCGCGTTTACTTCTTGGATGGATACTTGGATGCAACAAAGAAGGAAACTAGCGCACAACATACCCCAGCCCACCCAGCTGTTAAATGGGTACCCGGCTCTGCCTACAACCGGTGAAAGTAAGGCAGCGCGAGAGTAAGTGGATTGGCACCGCCCTCACGAAGCCGGCCCAAAGAAAAGGAAGCCTCCAAACGCCTCTATCCCCAAATAGCGACAGAGTGGCTGGTTTACCTTTGCCGGTTGTACACAGAGCCAGGTACTGATTCACAGCTGTGCGGACTGGGGTGTGTAGTGTGCCTTATCATTCTTGGTGTCGTTCAGTGGTACCGGTAGCAGCATCCAGGTATTGCTTCTCCATCCAAGCATTAATCCACGTTCGACGTTGATTAACTTTGTGCTCAAAGCACGACCCATGACGCTACCTGCGCCACGTTACCATTAATACACCAGAAATATGATGAATGGAGTTACGTATCGTCTATAGTCAAATTACAAATAATACACAAGAAATATGATGGAGTTATGTATCGTCTATATTCATATTCTTATTGCGTGGTCCCTGTAAGATTAAATTATTTACTACGGTGAAAGGAGGCACGAGAGTGGGCAGTGGTTAAGTTCCAGAGGAATTTCAGTACGTAAGTTCTCTAAGGATCAGTTCTATCGTTGCGGTCTCTAAATTGAATCAAAGATACTAGAAACGTTTAAAACTATCTTTGATTGAATATGTGCCTTCGTACGTTGCGGAGACAGAAAGGTGTGTAAAACATGTAATCAGTTTAGAGCCTAATATATTAGCCTTATTCAACCTATGCCTTTGGAATTAGTCAATGCATCTTTAATTGCATAAAGTTTTCGTTGTTATTATTATAATGGGGTGTCGGGTAGCGCAGTGGTTGGAGCACTCGCTACTTAGTTAAGCACCGTCCAGTGCGGTTAGCAATTGGATAGCAGACCGCAAAATGTGAAGCGACAAATAACAACGCCCCAGTTGACTCAACTGTGACTGAGTACCCACTCTATTAAGGGTGGGGAAGGTAAAGCAGCGAGGGAGAGAGATGGGCATCACCCTCATTACGCTGGCCCAAGATAAGTGTGATCTCCAACATCACGCTCCTCTACGGCCACAAAGCTATGGGACTACCTTTACCTTTTTACCTTTTATTATAATGGTATTTCAAAGGACTATAAACAACCGGTATTTTTAAAAACAGGCCTTCTTCTTCTTCCTTTTCTTCTTTCTGCTCCTCCTCCTACCACTACTACTACTTCGAGAGAAAGAGAGAGAGAGAGAGAGAGAGAGAGAGAGAGAGAGAGAGAGAGAGAGAAAGAAAGAAAGAAAGAAAGAGAGAGAGAGAGAGAGAGAGAGAGAGAGAGAGAGAGAGAGAGAGAGAGAGAGAGAGAGAGAGAGAGAGAGAGAGAGAGAGAGAGAGAGAACGGGAGAGAACTGTAAGCATGTCATCATGTTGTTCAATGGCTTGTGTGATGGTCGGTCGGACTTCGTCGCTGGTGATGTGCTGAGTATAAAAAAATGCCCAGATGCCTTCTGTAGCACCTCATTTCCATGCATTCTTCGTTGTAGATCTGCTGTGAGGTTCCATGTTTAGCAAGAATCTAGGAAGATGGAGATGACAAGGGAGCGCAACAGCCTTACCTTGGAATGTAGACTGATGGTCCTGTCTTTCCAAATGGGCTTCAACCTTGTCAGGGCAGCAGTTGTTTGTGAGATCCTGGAGAGAACTTCCTGTCGTGACCCACTGACTGATACAATGGCTCCTAAATATTTAAGCTATGATGGATTACCATTGGACTTTAACGTCCGTGTCGATTCCATTGGTGTTGTTGGTCATCATTTTGGTCTTCTCTGCACTTATTTCCATTCCATAGGCTCTGGATGTGGTGTCAAGCCTCTGTACCAGCTGTTCAAGTTCTTGTTCCTCTCCAGCCAATCCATCAATGACATCCGTAAAATGGAGGTTGGAGATTACTCTACCCCATATGCTTCCTGTGCCTTCGTGATCTCAAAGGGCATCTGACATGATGCGCTCTAGGAAGATGATGAAGAGTGTTGGAGAGAGTAGGCATTCTTGACGCACACCGATTGTTGTTCTGAACCAGTTCCCGATGGCGCTGTTGTGGAGGACTGCCTTGTCATACATCCTGTTACGTTGAAACGCGAATGGTAGTATGTCTGAAACGCGCACGATAGATCTAATCGTTTCGTTTTGCAAAGTATTCAATAATAGAGTTTATTTACCTTTGATTTGAGTTTGCGTTGTTGTTAGAAGAAGCTTTGTATAACGTTGGTAATTTTTGTTAATCGATATTATTAGAGAATTCTCTAGATTCGCGTGTTTACTGTCGATAGAAACTTCCTGATAAATGTCGAAGTTTGAGAACGTTCTTGGAATGTATTATAGAAAGATGTATGACGTAAGTCAGTGATGACGAACTTTATTTTGATTGGTGGTAAAGCGTTATCGGGAACATTCTGACGTAGTCTCGATCGAGAGAAAATCTATAAAATGGATGCCCTGTGTGCTGTTGAGAGTGAATTGGAAAGTAAAAGTTGAGAGTGGAAAAGCGATTGAGCGATTGTATGCAGTTGTTGATGTGTGCTGAATAAAAGTGGAAAACTTCATACGTCGACTCTGTGACTTGTATGCTGATTGAACGGGTTACGTGGATAATCGAATCCGAGATTACACTCATCAGGAGCATTCACGCATTGGGGCTGAATCTACTACTGATTGAAAACACCACCATCAAACGGAGTGTAACACATCCTTTTGATGACTTCAATAATATTAGGGCTGATGCTGTACATTCTCGTGGTTGCCCACAGCGCTTCATGCCAGACTCGGTCAAATGCTTTCTTGAAGTCTACAAACACATGATATAGATGTTGTTGGTGCTGTAGGTATTTCTCGCAGATTATTCTGAGGTTGAAAATCTGTTCAGTGGTACTTCGCCCTGCCCTGAATCCTGCTTGTTCTTAAGCTATGATTTCTTCAGCTTGAGGTTTCAACCTGTTGAGTATTATTTTCAGGAGGACCTTGCTGGGATGGCTGATGAGGCTGATAGTGCGGCAATTTTCACACTCCTGAAGGTTGACCCTTTTTGGGAAATGATGACAAGCGACTGGGTCCATGGTGTAAGCCACCCCCTACTCTGCCAGATCTTGTTACAGATAATGGTGAGTGCGCCAATCATCGCTTCTCCTTCTGCTTGAAGCAATTCCGTGGATATGTTGTCCAATCCCGCTGACTTCCCCTTCTTCAGTGATTGCACTGCTGCCTCAACTTCTTCTCGGAGAATTAACGGAACTTTTGTCCATCTATCCAAAGCTTCTTGTTCTCCTGTATGGCAGACTTGCTTTGGATCGTGGAGACCTTAGTCTGTTTAACACCTGTCAACCGCTTCACAGTCTGGTAAGTCTTCTTGCTGTTGTTCTTGTTCAGACTGTTGTCTATTTCGTGGAATTGATCTTCTATCCAGTTCTCCTTTGCTGTGCGCATGCCTTTTCGGATGCTATTTTTGATTTTATTGGTAGGCATTAGCTCCCTGTAAGGTCTTTTTTTTTTTTTTTACATCTCTCTTCGTTTGTCACACAGTCATGTTCAAAAGTTCTGGTGTGGTCTACGGTTTCTTCTTTGGGCGGTGCTTGCCAAGGATCTCAGTGGCAGCTTCTGTCAAAGCTGGGCAGAAGGTTGTGGTCATGGTGTTGACATCTACTTCACCAGCTCCCAAAAGGAGTGGTGATTTACGTTGCCATTATCAGTACTATACTTAAACTCTCATTATGAAAGAGAAAGGGCTTGATAAACAACATTGATCTATGTGTAAAAAATGACCAGCCTCGCTGTAGGCTATAGGCCCACATATAACAATATAACAGAAGAGAAACTTTCGCTTACACAAATACACGGACACACAGAGAGTCAAGCAAGCAAAGCACCCGCGCGTACGCGAACACACACACCTCAACAACATCATGAGCGCCGCTGCCACTGTCACTATTATCACCACAACAACGATTAGTTTTATCTTGGGAAGAAAAATCGCTAATCAATAATGACTGATGCCGATCTCCTCCTATACCAGCAGACCGCACAATGACCTATTAGTTAAAGAATGCCGACAAACTGGCGAGAAATATTTGATAAAAGTCGAGTTAAACTGGAATGGCTACAGCTCATATATATACTGCCTGATTTGACGCATGAAGACTGTGCTCGTGTGCATGCAATCGCACGGACTTTAGTTTAAAGTTTCTGACGCTCATGTCCCGTGTGGACCGGGTGAGTGCCAGTAACAAATAACACACATCTTGCAACCACTTTCGTCCTCGGCTCCTTCACCTCTGCTGCTGCCGTGCTTTTGCTGACAACGCAACCCCAATTTTGTCTGCGTGATGACTATTATACCAAACAAGCTCAAACAAGAAAGAAACAAGAAGCAATTATATTTGCCTACGGTATGAATGTGTGTGTGTGTGGGGGGGGGGGTGTAGGTGTGTGTGTGTGTGGGTGTGTGTGTGTGTGTGGGTGGATGGGTGGGTGGGTGGGTGGGTGTATGTGTGTGTGCGTGTGTGTGTATGCATGTGTGTGTGTGTGTGTTTATGTGTGTGTGTGCGTGCTTGTTTATGTGTGACTGTTTGCCCACATCGGGGCAATTTCCATTTACGATGCTCTGTTGTACACGGTGCATAGCTTCAAATAATTAGGAGCAATTGTATCAGACAATGGGTCCCGACATGAAGTCCTTTCCAGGATCGCACTAACAACTGCTGCCCTGACAAGGTTGAAGCTCATTTGGAAAGGCAGGTCTGCACTCCAAGGAAAGGCTGCTGCGCTCCCTTGTCATCTCCATCTTCCTATACTCTTGCGAAACATGGACCCTCACAGGAGACCTACAACGAAGAATACAAAGCATGGAGTTGAGGTGCTACAGAAGACTTCTGGGCATTTCCTATACTCAGCACATCACCAACGACGAAGTCTGATAGACCATCACACAAGCCATTGTACAACACGATGACATGCTCACAGTGATGAAGAAACGGAAACTCCGATGGTATGGCCACGTCACCAGAGCATCAGGCCTTGCAAAGACCATCCTGCAAGGCACGGTGTATGGAGGCAGAAGAAAAGGGAGACAGAAAAAGAGGTGGGAGGACAACATTCTTGAATGGACTGGCTTGACACTTAGCGAAACCATGAGGGTTGCTGAGGAAAGAAAAAGATGGAGTCGCTGGTTAAACGATTATTTGTGGTGCCCCAACAACTTTCGAGTTTTTGGATAGGATAGGATAGGACAGTTGTCATTTGGCGGAATAAATTCTGTTATCTGTAATATAGAGGAAGAGGAGGAAGAAGAAGAAGTCCAAAGTTGTGGACATTAATATTTCATGTAACGAAGTATTCACAGTATCCAGAAGAATACTGTAGACAATAAAAACAATGTCTTTTAATATATTATTTTTCACGCAAAAAATAAGGACAGACACTGAGTCAGGTTTACAGACTGTACCTGAGTATAAAAAGAGGTCTACGCACGCATTCCATAGCACGGATTTTAACGATCCAAGCCGGGTGAGTGCCGGATACACAAATATATTCAGCAAGCACCAAGATTGTGCTCAGTCGGCTAGGCGTCAAACTATGCGCCCATATGGTTGCAAGTTAGATTTTGTATCGGCCAGCGCCTTGAGCAGTTCTTGAGCTGGAAAAGCGCTATTTAAATAAATACCTTACCATCACAGGAAAGCGTGGACATAAAACCTAAATACTGAATCCAGGTAAAAGTATCTTCAGTCTTGTATCATTGCCTTTATTCATGTAAACAATGAAAGAAACAAATATTTCCACGGTTGCACAACGCATAAACACAAGACTATCAAGTGAACACACACACACAGACATACACACCCCCCCCCCACACACACCCCCACACACACACACATACATATTCGATAATTATATAGCAACCAAAACCGTTAACTTTAACAACGATACCGGTTTCCTGACAGTTCTTCAACCCCCACCCTCACAATTTTGTCCTCTTACCCTTCAGAATTGAAAGATGTGACAATTGAAAAGGTTAGATCAATTCTTCTAATAACAGGAAGAATACTGGGATCAATAAAGCGTAGTATTAAGACTAATTCTGCGGTTACGTAAACCAACCATTTGGCGCTGAAGAAGCGGCCCTCTCATGGCAAACTGTACGTCTACTGCGCTTGCTAAATCCCAGAATTGCTTATCTATTTGAGCTGCATTCTCTAGCAACACTTCTTGACCACTTCTCTGCTGACGGCTGCTACGTTGGGGAGCGACAGCGGGAGAAAAATGTAGTTTATTTTCTGCACGGAGTGGCATATCGGTTAAAACACACTCACACTCCTTGGCAAAGCGTAGAACATGTCAACACAGCACTTGGGTCAGTTACACTGATAATTTATCTTCAGTTATAATTATAGAACCAGGCAATATTTATTACTGCTTATAGTGGTCTTTACTGCACTGCCATAGACATTTACTTTCAATAATTATAGAACGAAACACGATTTATTGTTTTCTTCGGCCGGGTTTTCTGCTGTTCGATCAGCTTCTCCGGAAAATTTATCTTCAATAATTACAGAATATTAGTTGATGTTTATTACCTAATGCTACAGACTACTTCAGACTGCTTGCATACGAAATGCGCCTAACCGTTAGCCTATAACTTCAATTTAAAACCCACCAAATGTATTACCTGGATGTAAATAAAGCACGGACATGTTCCTTTTAAGATGTTACTGTTCTTCAAAATAGTGCAGTCAACTATCTTACTACGCCAAAGCTCATTCAACATTTATTAATCTTCAAAACGGAAGAAGTAAATATCTTATTATCTAAGGTTGGTTTAAAAAAAACTAGCTTCATTATTGAGTTTTACGGTCAAGATATATTCCCAATAAAAATAAATATTTGTTTCCAAGATGAGATTTTTAAAAAATTCTATATAAAAATCTGTCAGCATTTTATAACCTTTATCTTCTTTGTTGCCTGGTTTCCAAATATCTAGCGTGAACACATTTTATGTAAAATTTAACTTCCATACAACATGCAGTATATACAACTATAAATCTTCCTTTAGATGTAATCAATTTACAAAATCTTACTGACGTCCAATAAAGAAAAGATTAAAATATGATTATTATCAACTGTTTTGGGATAAAGATCCTTCCATTTAAACTCTTTCATATCAGCTGACATTTACCATCAAAGTAGAAATCTTTATTAACATGATCTTCTTTTCGTGGATAATTTCATAAACAACATAATTATCTTCGACATATTGCCCAGAATCTATTTGCTTGGATTAGTTCTATATCCAATGTTTTAACGTCAATATTAAACCGACCAACGCTTCATAAAACTGTCACCAAGATCTGGTCCTTGAATTGATTTCATGGACAATATGCCTTCAACATAAACCCAGCTGGTGCTTATTTCGGGATTTGTGATTAGCTACAAAAGCTGATCTGAGGGACAGACAGATACTGCAGAATACATGCATTACTCAATCCCATTGTGTTCCCATTGGGACAAAAGGTTTATGACATTGCAAAGCTCCCAACGGGAATCATCAGTCGTCCCTGGGTTTTATTTTGATGTTTTCAAGGCCAAGATACAAACATATAGACTTTGTACTTTTAACTAAGTACAAAGACGTTAGATCTGTACATTAAACATATAGCCTTTGAAATTTTAACTAAGTACAGAGACGTTAGATCTGTACATGATTCAATTCCACCACCCTCCGCCATACATTGGGCATCAAATATTAAAACGTACACACATAAGACTTGGATAGAGATTATTCTTGTACCTGTCATGAATAGTGAATACAAATACAGCAATTTCATTATATTGTAACTGAAAATACACGGACGTTGGATTCGAGATACCATAATTATTTGTGCATTAAGTACCAACACTTCCACAACATTGGCTAGCGATCACACCAGCATCGAGCCCCCAAATGTCTTAAACTAGCTTCTTCATCTGTAAGAAGTTCTCAAATCTGGTTCTAAAATATTTTTTGTTTTGATTTTAAGCATGTAATTTTTTCTTCTGTTTTCTTTGTTCTGTGGTAGATAAATAATTGTGTTTTCTTCTATTGCATTATCAGTTTTGTGTACTTTTTGTTTTTACCTGTGTGCATTGAGTCTACTATCTCTAAGGTGTGGGGCATGGGACAGATTTATTCTTGTTGACTTTTTATGATGGACTGCGTAATGCACTATGTCTACCACCTCATAGTACTGACGAGACTAACCGACTTGGCAGTTGCCATGTACCTGCAACCTAATAAACTTTAAGTCCAAGTAAAAGCTCACCACATCCAGCAACGTCGCAAAAGCAATATACTGCTGAAAAGAGGTGAACATGCATATGGGCATTGTTTGAAACATGCAGAAGCACCTATATCATAGCAGAGTTCTACCCTAGTAACCTCGTTAGTTCCACAATAGTTTAACAGAAATCGATCCGACGTGTACAAGACAAGTACAAGATACTTTTAAATATTTCACTATGTTTGCAATTAAAACCATCAAAGATTTCAAAACTAAATAATATTGTAGAGAAGGATACAAAGCATAATACTGTCATTACCCCCCCCTTCCCTATTTCAACCCACCCCCACCTCCAAACACCCAAGCATTCAGAACCACGATGGGTCTTTAAATATACCAAGACAACGTAATGTTTTGCAACGCTTCTCCATAGTTGCCATCTTCACTATGGTTGCAATGAAAACAAACAATGATAGTGAATCATACCATAGAAAAGTCCTCAAGCTTTAAAATGTAAAGTGCTAAAAAATAAGGCAGAATGCTTCTTAAGTCATCACTATGGCTGTAATGAAGACCAGCAGTGATATCGAGCATGCAAATCATAGGTCCCATACCAGCCTAGTACCCTAGTTAATTCTACAATCGTTAAACGAAATAAAGACAGAATTCCTGGTAAGAGCTCACTATGGCTGCAGTGAAGACCAGCCACCAGTCAACCAATCGAGTTTTAGGAGGATAAAAGGGCTGTCACGTACTTCGGCACCTTTGGATTTCAAGACATCAATCACTTACCAATCTTAAGGACCGAGTCTGTAAAGACTTAAGGTGTTGCTATGTGTCTTTAAAAGGTCATTGTAGTTGCGCTTTAAGATCAGGAACCCTTGGTCAGCCAATCGCCAGCTTGTAGAAATAGAAGAAGCGGTCGACTGACGGTCGTTGCCGAAGCTAGATAGAACCACGAGAAATGCTAGAGAAGGGGAGTTGTTCAGCTAACTTACAACTATGCATATAAGCGAGGTTCTTGTCACACTTACATGCTAGGTAGTTCTAGTACAATTGAAGCCATATAGCAAATATGGCGGACGCCATGGACATTACTGATTGACCAGTGCTACAGGAATGACACAACAATGCCATTGTGGAATCGCGAGCTATCAACCAAAAAGAAGAAGCTTGAAGATTTTTAAAGTTAAGTAAGAGTTTTTAAGTTAAGAAAGAGATTGCATTCTGCAAAAATGGCGAGCACAAATTATTGCGGGAGTCTTTGTGTCGTAGGATGGTGAAAGAAGATTTTACTACTGTCCCAAATGCAGACTTTGCCTGTACGGTCTTTGCTAAAATAACACTGAAAGGGTCTTAGCCTTTGGCAACGCAGGGAGCTTGTAGATGTAGCACTCATCTGCTTGTAGACTGTTATCAAACAGTAAGGATTTAAGCGTTGTGTGGGGTGGGTGATTGATGGAGACAGAACAACACTGCTAGGTAGATGGAAACCGACAAGTGCTGAAGGAAAGGGTCGTGTTATTGCCACAGAAGTTAAGCTGAGCCACGGTCCTGCACAAACCATGGATTGGTTAACTAACATATTGCAAAATACCACCTTGCATTCTTAACATTGTTAGTGACAATAATTTCAACAACTAAACAGTACTCCGATTACTGCATTACAAGATTTAAACACTTCGTAGTCAACAGTTCTTTTCGACAGCCTTAATTTCCTTCAAAAGGGACTCCTAAACTTTAGCCAAACCTGTGTCCTGGATTATTTGTTTCTTAACAAGGTATAAATAAACGTGAAAAGATAACCGCTCGATGTACTCGGTTAACTTTGCAAGCCAAGAACATGTTAAGCTCTTCACGCTAATTGCTGTTAATTGTGACACGCTCTTGGAATCTGCTTTAGTTAAACCCCTCATCCATGGGTGACTTATAGATTTTAAAATGAAATATAGGTTTGCATGGGTGATAAACGTATAGCAAAACGATGCTTAGCAAAACTCTGAATATCACAACATTGGAACTATTTGCCCTGATTTACCATACATGCTGACAGAACCACTATCGTCATCGTCCCACATTCATAACTGCAATTTGTATTGTCTAAGTAATATTTGACAATATAGAATTAGGCAAATTAAGACCAAGAAAACAAGACATAAAATGACCAAGACAAGTTCTGATATTAAATGGAAAAGAAGACGCAATAAAGCATTAAACAACAGCAAATCCAGAAAAGTAATGCATGCATACTAATAAAATAATTTATAATGCGCACGCCTCTCTCTAGAAATAGTAATTCCAGGGGCGGACTTTTCAGAAAACGCAGTATGAGTAAACACATTATTCAACCAGAAATACAAGACAAAACACGAACACACAAAACAAAGAGGTAATGACTAATCAGACATATCATGAGTATATAGACACACAGAGGTCACCAGAAAAAAACCTAGAGGTAATGACTAATCCGATGTCATGAATACAGGTACAAAGAGGTCATCAGAGAAAAATCCCAGAGGTAAGGACTAATCAGACATGTCCTGAGTACAGGCACAAAGAGGTCAACAGACAAGACAAGAGAGGTAACTAGACACATCGTAAGTACAAAGACACACAACAGAGGTCATCAGAAAAACTCACCCATAAGGTTTGAACTTCTCCACGCCGGCGACAACGTAGATGTTATCGGCAGACAGGTCCTCCACGCTGTGGACGCGACGCCCGTGCAAGGGTGTACAGATTCTACGGACGGCGCCAAATGGCGGCTTAAGTTGGTCCGTCAGATAGTCCAGGTAGTGTGGGAAGTCTCGGAAGTGTTTAGGGTTGTACAGGACTCGTTTCTTGGGCATGAAGAAGTCGCCATTGACGCAAAAATGATTGTAGCGGCCACGATGGTAGCCCTGCATGTAGTGGGGATCGTCTGCTGTTCCGTTCTCCATCCTTGTATAATGGCCTTGATGGATTAGTTGGGTTGGTTGAATGGTTGAGTCACAGTATTCTTCACTGAGATGGTAAGACAAAATAATGTATAGTGTCTCAACCAAATGTTGCAGCTATTTATTTTTCCCTGGCAATGCTTCCTTAAATTTCTTGTTTTTTTTTAGCTCTTTCTTTCACAAGCAAAAATAACTTAAAGTCTCTCTAGTCACCACTTATAGAAGCAAATAGTTTCTCACTCTTAGCAGTTAAAGCTTCCTTAAATGTCTTTGTTCGTAACTTTCAGTGTCACTTTCTCACTCCTAATAGCTCTTTGCACGTTTCCTTTAGTACAAGCAAGAACAGATCAGATTTTACTTTTCACAGATTTATCAGATAACCGTGTATTCACCACTTTAACAGGACTGATGGTCTGTGCATTATCAATTCGTGTCTCTGTAATTCACAACTTTGAAACTGACCTTGCAGTCGATGTCTCTTGATTCACATGTTCGTCTTCGCAGGCTTGAGTGATCAGGTAATGTATGTTAATATATCTGGAACAGCACGCAATTGCTGATGTCGTTTCAAAGCAATGTTTCCAGTCAATTGTCTCGTTTGTTTAATACTCTTTCTTCACCATCATCTGAAAGCTAAAAGGTCAGACCACGCTTCAACGTATAACATAAACCAATCACTCTTTATCCAGAAGTTAAACTGATTTAAAAACGAACATAAGAACTAACAAAACAGATTTACTACTCATAGATCAATGTAACAGGTTTACTACTCATAGATCAATGTAACAGATTTACTACTCATAGATCAATGTAACAGGTTTACTACTCATAGATCAATGTAACAGGTTTACTACTGATAGATCAATGTAACAGGTTTGAATGAATGAACATTGAACTTTAACATCCACACTCACTATTGGCGATCCCAGTGAACAGAGGGAGGTAAGGACCTAATTCAACTCTGAATCACAAGAGCAATGATACTGCTTAGATGGATAGTGTACAATGGCCATTTTTATCTTGCCCCCACCGTGCACGGAAATCGAACCTAGGTCATCTGTGTGCCAGGCCAACGCTCTACCACCGAGCTACGGCGTTTGGTTCCCTTTTAGCAGCACTTTACTTTACAAACTGCTACTACGATGTGCAGGAGTGTCTTTTAGCAGCACTTTACTTTACAGTAGTAGTATATCTTTATTAAAGTCCATAAAACATTAAAGTCAAAGAGGACTAAAACACCTTGATATCGCTGGGGTTACTTTACAAACTGCAAATACGATGTGCAGGAGTGTCTTTTAGCAGCACTTTACTTTACAAACTGCAAATACGATGTGCAGGAGTGTCTTTTAGCAGCACTTTACTTTACAAACTGCAACTACGATGTGCAGGAGTGTCTTTTAGCAGCACTTTACTTTACAAACTGCTACTACGATGTGCATGGGTGTCTTTTAGCAGCACTTTACTTTACAAACTGCAACTACGATGTGCAGGAGTGTCTTTTAACGCATTCGGCGATGCTTCTCGTTAGTTGATGGCTCTTGGACGACATCTTCCTCAAAACAAAATGCAAATCGGAGTGCTGCTATAGTAATTGTCTCTTTTTGTGTAGGCTACTTCTCGGAACTCAGCACTTTTGGACACTCTTCCAACTACTAAATGCGAAATACAGATACAATTACTTTACTCTTTACTGAAGAGTATTGGCTATTTCAATAACAATACTATTTTATTAGCAAGGTAGGTAATTCTGATGTACACTTGACCTTCACTCTGCTTACTCAGTTATAATCGAATTTCCTTGTCCTTATATAGCACAAATCTCAGCTCTGAGACATGCGCAAGGCGCTATTCGAATTTAGCATTCAATCACTTAATTTAATTCAATGGGCCAGCTTTCTCTAACCATGCAACCTTGACAGATTGCTGAATGTGTAAGTGTTTGATGTCAACAACCTTTGACGCTCAGATTGAGATCAGCGTCGCTTGCGGGCCGACTATCATTATAACCTTAGCAGCAGCCCGATAGCATCCAAGGTCAGTTCTATTTAATTTGATTTCATAAAAGTCTATTCTCAAATTAAATGTGTGTGTATAAATGGAATTTAGAAAACTAAAAAAGATCCAACAACTGAATTTAAATAGAATAAACCAAGCGCAATTCTTCTTCATTTACTGCAAGCAGCGCACAAACGCCACGTATCATTGAGCAACACCGACCGAATTGCCTATGCGTATTTATTTGAATCCGCCGCCTGTACTTTTGACTTATTCTTTAACGTACAAATGTCAGATTGGTTTTTCTCACAACACTCCACTGTCTATAACCACTCGTTAGAAGATAGTTATTTTTATCTCGTGTCGTCTCAACGACACGTCAAAGGATGGGATTGTTCTTTCCATTGTACAGGTTATTATTGGTTGCCGGGTTGGACTTGCTGAAAAAGAACTTATTGCTTTATAATGCTAACAGTACTGCAGGGGGCCCCATTTTACTGTCAGAAATAAAGAGCAATGTACTGTCAGCAAGAGCGCTATTAATTGCTATTGCTATTGCTCCTTTGTGCTCGTTGTTCGCGTGACGAGAACAGTGTCTTTCAATGGCTATAGCCCTATATAGTGTCTTTCCATGGCTATAGCCCTTCACTTATGAACGAAGAAAGTCAACTGTCTCACCTGGCCACTACAGGTAATGGCTCGTTAACAACACCCAAGAGTATCTCAGGCCACGACACAGTGAGAGACAGACATGTTGCATAAAACACCAGAAGTCAGTAGTGATTGTATGATAAAGCCGTGACTGGTCCCAGACACTTGATTTGTGCTCGTTTGGCACTTTTCAATGTGTGTTGCAGCAAGGAAAGGCCCCTCTAACGCTTGCATCGCTCACCTTGTCCCAGGACAGTCTGACACCAAATCAATACCCTCTCTTTCACTTTTTCTTCTTCACTCCTGGCTAAGCCTCGAGCAAAATGTCCTTCTTTTCTCTTTTGTCTGTTAGGTATGTGTGTGCTTCTCCGTGGCCTATATACAGAACAGGGAGAGTATGCAGGAAGAAGTTTCTTCCCAACGCTCACCACCACCCTCTCAACTTCCATCCCACTCCTCTCTCAACCCTTTGCTCCTCTCTTGGCTAAACCTCAAGCAAATTTTCTTTTCCTCTTTTGGACTTTCGTCTTTGTGCGTCTTTGTGGCTTTATAGAATGAAAGACTAAATGACTGTACACCGGTTGTTTTTTTTTTTTTTGTTTTTTTTTTTGTTGTTGTCTCTTTGCCTTTGTGTTTCAGTGTCCGCTGCTCTGGTATAAAATGATAATGCAATTACCATTTACGCCAAAAGATGCAGGCAGCCTTTTAAACCCAATTCCTCAACTCCTGCAGCTCTCTCTCTCTCTCTCTCTCTCTCTCTCTCTCTCTCTCACACACACACACACATACACACACACACACACACACACACCCACACAACATTCCACGATATTTTTCAAACAATGCCTTGTCTATATAATTATTGGCAAATATCCAAGAATTGGCTCAACATTATGTTGCTTGGTTGGTTATTTTTTAACGTCTTTTTTCACCCAAATGATAAAGACCATTCACACACATTCTAACTCACGCATTTAAACAAGCACACATGTACACACGCATAAGCACACACACTATCTCCATCTCTCTCACATACACTCAAACATAATTTATAACCGCATTAAAACAAAAGTAACAATGTCAGTTAAATAAAACGAGCGACTAGAGAATTAAAGCTTGGGCCAATCCCACACTTAAATTATTGGTAATGTTTTAACTGATGTTATAGTATTGACTTCATGAGGAGGGGGGGGGGCAAAATGGGATGAATGTCAATACAATCAAATAATATTATGTCTTATGAACTATGAATTAATTGCTATATTGCTACATTGAAAGGGTTGAGAGAGGAACACTATAGGCATTAATTAATTGCTGTATTAATGGCTCTAAATAAAATGTCTAGTTTATGTTTAAATATATTTCCTATCCTAGTCTATCCTATCCCGTAACTCGAAAGTCGTTGAGGCACCACAGATGATCTTTTAACCAGCGTACTTCGTCTTTCTCTGTCCTCAGCAACCTTCATGGCATCGCTCAGCTGTCAAGCCAGTCCATTCTTGAATGTTGTCCTCCCACCTCTTTTTCTATCTCTCTTTTCTTCTGCCTCCTTTCACCGTGCCTTGCAGATGGTTTTTGCAAGGCCTGATGCTCTGGTAACGTGGCCATACCATCGGAGTTTCTGTTTTTTCACCACTGTGAATATAATATTTAGTACAGTCCTATGCGTAGAGGCCTTATCTGTTTTATAAGCTTTAAAATGTAATATTAACTGTGAACCAAAAGAGATCATTTTTGAGATTAAGAACGTTAGGCATGGCTTGATAATTAGTGCTACTGAAATGACCTTTTCCTGGATTTCATCACATTGTGTATTTATTTATAATGATTGGTCTGATCGTGCTGCATAATTAGGTACTTTTAATATTAATTCTTTGTCAGCTAAAATAAATCTGTCTTCCAAAGAAATTCACAACAATATCGAAAACAATATTGTAAATAAACTTCAGTTCACCAGTTCAATGAAAATATAAAAATCTTTCTGGAATTCCCATATCAACTTCATCTATGGCAAACAGAATATTATTAAATACGATTAAACCCAAATATTGTTTAAAAAAATGTAAATGCATTTGCGATGATCCCTTACCTCTAAGACAAATATTATTTGATTGTATCATTAAAAAATATATTTTACTCAAACAATATATTGGCAAATATCCAAAACTGGCTCAACATTAAAATCAATCAGTTCCGCTATGATAACATAAGCTACCGAGTAATTTAAAGCATTTTACTACTTTTGATGTTGTATTCCCTCTTGGATTTGGTGGGGGAAAAGTATGAGCACAATATCAGTGTGACAGAAGGTCGGCCCAATGCACGTCATATCTCAGTGTGACAGAAGGTCGGCCCAATGCAGGTCATATATCAATGTGACAGAAGGTCGGCCCAATGCACGTCATATATCAATGTGACAGAAGGTCGGCCCAATGCACGTCATATATCAATGTGACAGAAGGTCGGCCCAATGCACGTCATATCTCAGTGTGACAGAAGGTCGGCCCAATGCACGTCATATCTCAGTGTGACAGAAGGTCGGCCCAATGCACGTCATATCTCAGTGTGACAGAAGGTCGGCCCAATGCACGTCATATATCAATGTGACAGAAGGTCGGCCCAATGCACGTCATATCTCAGTGTGACAGAAGGTCGGCCCAATGCACGTCATATCTCAGTGTGACAGAAGGTCGGCCCAATGCACGTCATATCTCAGTGTGACAGAAGGTCGGCCCAATGCACGTCATATCTCAGTGTGACAGAAGGTCGGCTCAATGCACGTCATATCTCAGTGTGACAGAAGGTCGGCTCAATGCACGTCATATCTCAGTGTGACAGAAGGTCGGCCCAATGCACGTCATATCTCAAGAACCGATCAACAGAATTTCATCCAAACTTCATACCAACATGGTGACTTGGAACTTACACAATAACGTTTTCTAATTTATTTTAACAAAGCAAACTGCCTTTTAAAGACATTCTTTTAAAAAAATCCTCCTCCTCCTCCTCCTCCTCCTTCATCTCCGTGGTCGTCAAATGTGTTCTTCATAAAGCATCCTTCATGCCACCGCAGTAGCTCAAGTGGTACAGCGTTCGCCTGGTACACCGATGACCCAGGTTCGAATCCCGTGGTGTGCGAAATAAAACGTGGTCATTTTTCACTGCCCATTTTAGCAGTACGATTGCTCTGATGGTTCAGTGTTGATTTAGATCCTTACCTTTTGTTTGTTGGGATGGTTAGCATGTCTGCCGTATCGCCCATGGTGACTGTAGACATTAAACTTCAATATTTATTCATTATTTCTCCCTTGTCTTTCCTTTCCCTCATTCTTCGCCTCTTCTGTTCTCCTTTGCCTTCGTCTGCTTTTTTATCTTCTTACCGCAAGAAAACAGTCATTTGTGACTATGCCGTAACGTGTTATGCATATAGGCCTACCATCCAGTATTGCGCACCCCTCCAAACAGACCAGTGGAGGAGGGAAGAAGAGGTGTACAAGCTGGAAAAGACAAACAATGCAGAATAGGAGCAGGAGGACGAGGAGGAGCAGACAAAGATGAAGGAGGAGGAGAAGTAAGCCTACAAGTTAACAGTGAACAGTACTTCTCTGTCTTTTGGTTGGGCCCAAATGTTTGTCTATAAAACCATGGTAATCAGTCTATTTATCGTGGCCTATACTTTTAACATTGCTCTATAAAAAAGAATAAAGGAGAAAGACAGCGACAGTGGGAATTTAAAGCACTAAATTTCCAGAAAGCGGGGATCCTATTTACACAGAAACCCCCGAATCCACACAAGGGTCTTAACAAGTGAAACAGCAACAAGAGAATTCCTGTTACAGCAACTTTGAACGAGTGAAGTAGGGCCTTTGTAGGCACGATATGAGCGAAGTCAAAGTAAGTAAAAGAATCGTTCTTAACATTACGCAATTGCCAGCTCAAAGAGATGCTCATAACATTGGTCTATATCAGCACCCGTCTCAAGACGTCCAAAGTGCAATGTCAAACGTCCCAGAGCCACTCTGACAGATCTAGACGTATGCATATGCTTATGCGAGCCTGTCGTCTCTACTTTTGATAAGATGACTGAGTTCTTTAACGTGCCGGTGTCGCAATACGAGGAATGAAACCATCATATAAAGAGTCATTACAAAAAGTCGGCTCTTGTGAAAAAAATCTCTCCTCTCAATTAGAAATCGAACCCAGGCCAGACTAACACTCTACCACTGTAGGCAAATAAAAATACATGTTAAAATTGTTTCTTTCTTTCTTTCTTTCTTTCTTTCTTTCTTTCTTCCGTTCTTTTTCCCTTTGTTCATTCGTTCATTCATTTATTACATATTGATTTCACTGCTTCTTCACAATGTCTCAATTGTATTTAATTTTACAGTATAACCCTGGTCGTTTACTGGTGATGTGCCCCTTTCCCCCTCTCCCCCACCCCCCCTCCTTCTCCCCTGCGGTCTAACAACAGCACACAATATACGGGGGTACGAAGCAAGGTGCACACTGCGTAGCAGAGAGGGTCTTTCCACAAAAGCTGTCTCGGCTACACAGTATGGGGAAGGTAATATTATGGAGCATTTGCATCACACAGCAACTATACACTTGTGGTTAAAAAAATGGCGCAGGGTACGACAAAGAATATGTTTAACGTCCACGCCCACCAGACAAGAGGATAAACCATCCCAGAGAAGAGAGAA
Source organism: Oncomelania hupensis (assembly GCA_036898135.1). Classification (NCBI taxonomy): domain Eukaryota; kingdom Metazoa; phylum Mollusca; class Gastropoda; order Littorinimorpha; family Pomatiopsidae; genus Oncomelania; species Oncomelania hupensis. The sequence continues at coordinate 24,467,724 of CM072526.1, forward strand.
AAAAGAACACCTCACAGGGAGCTGACGTCTACCGAAAAATCAACAATGACATCCGAAAAGGCATGCGCACAGCAAAGGAAAACTGGATAGAAGATCAATGCCAGGAAATAGAGAACAGTCTGAACAAGAACAACAGCAAGAAGGCCTACCAGACTGTGAAGCGGCTAACAAGTGTCAAACAGCCCAAAGTCTCTACGATCCAAAGCAAATCTGGCATATGCCTTACAGAAGAACAAGAAGTCTTGGACAGATGGACAGAGTACTGCTCTGAACTTTACAACCATACACCAAATGGAGACCCATCAGTTCTAGCATGTCCCGAGAACAGAGAAGAAGAAGAAATCCTCCCAATTCTCCGGGAAGAAGTTGAGGCAGCAGTGCAATCGTTAAAGAAAGGGAAGTCAGCGGGAGTGGACAACATACCCGCGGAACTGCTACAAGCAGGGGGAGAAGCGATGATTGATGCCCTCACCATTATCTGTAACAAGATCTGGCAGAGTGGGGAGTGGCCTATACCATGGACCCAGTCGCTTATCATCTCTCTTCACAAAAAAGGTAACCTTCAGGAGTGTGAAAATTACCGCACCATCAGCCTCATCAGCCATCCCAGCAAGATCCTCCTGAAAATAATACTCAACAGGTTGAAACCCCAAGCTGAACAAATCATAGCTGAAGAACAAGCAGGATTCAGGGCAGGGCGAAGTACCACTGAACAGATTTTCAACCTCAGAATAATCTGTGAGAAATACCTACAGCACCAACAACATCTATATCATGTGTTCATAGACTTCAAGAAGGCGTTTGACCGAGTCTGGCATGCAGCTCTATGGGCAACAATGAAAGTGTACAACATCAGCCCTAAAATTATTGAAGTCATCAAAAGCCTGTATGACAAGGCTACCAGTGCAGTCCTCCACAACAGCGCCATCGGGAACTGGTTCAAAACAACAATCGGTGTGCGTCAAGGATGCCTACTCTCTCCAACACACTTCAACATCTTCCTAGAGCGCATCATGTCAGATGGTCTTGCAGATCATGAAGGCACAGTCAGCATAGGGGGTAGAGCAATCTCCAATTTTCGTTTTGCAGATGATATTGATGGACTGGCTGGAGAGGAACAACAACTTGAACAGCTGGTACAGAGACGTGACACCACCTCCAGAGCTTATGGAATAGAAATAAGTGCAGAGAAGACCAAAATGATGACCAACAACCCCAATGGCATCAACACGGACATCAAAGTCCAAGGCCAATCCCTCAACACAGTGCATAGCTTCAAATATTTAGGAGCCATTGTATCAGACAATGGGTCCCGACAGGACGTCCTCTCCAGGATCGCACAAACAACTGCTGCCCTGACAAGGTTGAAGCCCATTTGGAAAGACAGGACTATCAGTCTACATTCCAAAGTAAGACTGCTGCGCTCCCTTGTCATCTCCATCTTCCTATATGCTTGCGAAGCATGGACCCTCACAGCAGATCTCCAATGAAGAATACAAAGCATGGAGATGAGGTGCTACAGAAGACTTCTGGGCATTTCCTATACCCAACACATCACCAACGACGAAGTCCGACAGACCATCACACAAGCAATTGGACAACACGATGACCTGCTCACAGTGGTGAAGAAACGGAAACGCCGATGGTATGGCCACGTCACCAGATCATCAGGCCTTGCGAGGACTATTCTGCAAGGCACAGTGCAAGGAGGTAGAAGAAGAGGGAGACCGAAAAAGAGGGGGGAGGACAACATTCGAGAATGGACTGGTTTGACACTGAGCGAAGCCATCAGGGCTGCTGAGGACAGAGAAAGATGGAGTATGCTGGTTACAGGATCATCTGTGGTGCCCCTACGACCTTCGGGTTACGGGACAGGATAGGATAGGATAGGATAGAGAAGAGGAGGGGTAGAGATCTTAAATCAACACTGAACCACTACAGCAATCATATTTCTAAGACAGGACAGTGCGAAATCGCCAGCTTCGTCTTGGGGGCTAAGAGTACATGTATATGCCACAGTTTTCATACTTGCCACATGTTATACAAAAATACCACAATCTTCATCAGTTTTTACTACGCTGCCGCGCCCTTAAACCTTCAGTTATTATGTGCACATTATAATGATGTAAAAACATTAAACCTTATTATGTACATATCATGCTCGACATCAATTGGATTGGAATGGACTGACTATCTACATGTATATAGTAAACAACTTGGATCAATAAAATTCTTCTCCTCACTCCCTGTACTGGTTATGTTGATTTGAGCCCTTGGTACTGTATTTCAAGTGTACTGGTATAACGGCTACTGTAATATGATGAAAGCTATGGATCGATTCTACATTAGCCTACATTCTTTTTGTAGTCTTTCTAAGACGTCGGAATGAATGACGTCGTGCTACAAGTAAAACCACTTGAATCAGTGAAAGTACAAATATTCGATCTATTGAAATGAACTGTACAACTCGTGTGTTTAAAAAAATATAACTCTTGTTTTGAACAATTTTCACTCTTGTTTTAACAATCTATAACGCTGGTTTTAAGCTATATAAACCACTGGTTTTAAAAAATGTAAAATATGTTTTAATCAATATATAACACTTATCTTAAACACTCTCTTAACATCTGTTTTATACAATCTATGACATACGTTATAAATTACTATCTTTCACTGGCTTTAATCAATCTATAATACTTGTCATACGCAATCTCTAACATTTGTTTTAAACAATCTATGACATATGTTTTAACCAATCTATGACATATGTTTTAAACAATCTATAACACTTGTTTTAAACAATTCTAAACGGTGGTTTAAACAATATATATATATAGAGAGAGAGAGCTGCTGAAGGCGCTGGCCAATACAGGATCTAACGTAAGCCGCCCGAGGCGCCCACTTGCAGCCTTTGGGCGCATCGTCTGATGCCCAGACAACTGAGTACAATCTTAGGCCAATGGGAATGGGGGTGAAGAGACCAATAACGCTTGCTTGCTGTGTGGTACTCACCCGTCTACAACATTTACGTAAGGATCTTAAAAAGTCCATGCGATGGAATGCGTGTGTGCACAGCCTAGACCTCGGTTTATACTCTCATCAGAAGGAGTAAAAACACACAGTTACACACTATTAAGGCCACAACACTTGATTGAAATATTCTATAACCCTCCTTTTTTTTAAACACTGCTCTTGCCGGGGCATCAGTTCCTTTATATAAAACGTCTTCTACAACTTTCAGCTTTTAAAATCATAGGTGTTTTTTGTTTGTTTGTTTTTTCTCTTCTGACAAATAAGACTGAATTGAAATCTAACGTAGGTAATACGTACAGCGTTTCACACACTAGTGTGCGTCTGCTAGTCTCAGCTAGCCGCCGTGACAGTCCTTATGACTGCAGGTCATGCAGAAAAAGTGTTGAAAGACGCTTCTTCTAGCTATAGTCTATGACACCAAAGTGTCATTCGCACAGTACAAACAATGTTCAAACTTTAGTATTAGTATATATATCTAAATTCACCAAGGGCTGCACTATTTACAACGGTGTAAAAATGTTAAAATAAGATTTATTTCATCTACAATCATTTGCATGGAACAACCAAGCTTCAACATTATGGAATAAAACAGAAACAGGGGTATTAACATTAATCACATAGATTACTGCACGTAAAGAAATTTAGAAAATAATAAAACTTCAATGTATTTAATTTTTTAATTGACTTGAATAAAATTATAAGTTAACTTGAAATATTTTGAACGACGACATTACGCAGATCTTCTTTGTGCATAAACTGTATATGTAAATGTTCAAAGACACCTTCAAACTACTAAACTCATTTGAAAAGCATTTAAACAAAATAATCTGTGAGCATTTAGTGCGTTAAATTCACCGTGTACCGCGCATATACACTAGGCTACATACAGCTTTTACATAGGAAAGATTAGAGAATATTGAAGCAGTCTTATTCCAGCTAGGTTACTAAAGTTATTTTGACATTGAATAATAAACTAACTCTTACAAGGAAATGTCAATCTATTCAAATTTACCTGGTAGAAAGCCACTCCGTTAACGAGGTACAACAACAAAAGTTCCATGTAGCCTACTGTGCTTGCAGTGTGTCAGTGTTGAAACAGACGTGTCTGACAGCTCACTAAAGTCATTTGGCATTAAAACGTAAACTCACTTCAATAGCATACGCAGTCTTCTAACACGAAAGTTCGATCTATTCAATCTTCACCCGATAAAAAGTGACTGGAGACGTTGGTGCCACAGGGGTGAGTGACTAACTGTACCACACTGGCAGCGCTAATGGAAAAATGCGCAGATAACGGAACTCCGACACGGACGCACGGCATAGTTGATAAGAGAGAAAGAGCGAGAGAGTCAAAGGTGACAAGGCCATTGGCCGCTGATTGTCAGCCTATTTCTGTAGACTTTGAATGTGTACAATTCAAGTCAACAAATCTGTATTACTATCAAAGGAAGTATGCACAGCCATTTGTGTCGCATTTCAATAAAAAGAAGCATGCAAAAAAAAATGACAATTTATAAAAACTAGCATTTACATATTTTACAAAAATTATTAAGATTCGCTCATTTTTGTTACGCACACACACACTTTATACATCTTTATCACACATCTGTGCCATAATAAAAACATAAAAACAAAGGTTATTAATACATTCATTAAAATACAATATCACAAATGCAGTGACTATTGCCCAACAAAATATTAAAACAAAAATATAAATAGCACACATCACAGGGAAGTGACACGCAGACCAGCCTAGGAGGAGCAAACATCAACACACACACACACACATACACACACAAATGCACACACACACACAAATGCACACACACACACACACACACAGTATTCAGCTTTTGCCGGGGTTAGTGGAATTGTACTTGTTACTTTTCGGTGATAACATTGTGCTTTTGCCTAACACTATTCGATGTCTGCAAAGTCAAATTAATATATTAAATAATGTTTGTAATAAATTGTTTTTGAATATTAATACTGAGAAGACAAAAATAATTGTTTTTCGTAAAGGAGGGTTTCTATGGGAAAATGAAAAGTGGAATCTAGGTGGAAAACCACTTGAAGTTGTAAATGAATACACTTATCTTGGTTTTGTGTTTACGACTAAAATGAGTATTAAGAAAGGTGTTGATGCCTTAGCGGGTAAGGGAAAACGCGCATGTATTGAATGTGTTAAACATATTAGCAAACTTAGTGATATATCTAAAAGCTGGGTGTTTTTTTCGGATTTTTGATACACAAGTTCAGCCAGTCTTGCTGTATGCATCAGAAATGTGGGGGCTTCATAGACTAGAAAATATTGAGAAGGTTCATACATTAATAATAATAATAATAATAACAGGCAATTTATACAGCGCTTTCCAAAATCACAAAGCGCTTTACACAAACAAATGTAAACACAACATGCGTACATTGGTCAATAACACGCAACCACATACACATCTCAACACCAAAAATAACTAACAACACTCACTCATGGCGCCTAAGAAAAGGCCTCTCTAAAAAGATGCGTCTTCAAGTTCGTTTTAAAAGACGCTAGTGAAGGACTGTGACGGACGGACCGAGGTAGCGAGTTCCAGGTCTGAACGGAGAAGAAACTGAAAGCTCTACCACCGTGTCTCACCCTGTGGTATTCTGGTACACGGAACATCCTTTCATCTGCAGAGGAGCGGAGAGACCGAGAAGGAACATAGACAGTCAAAAGTTAAGAAAGATAGCTAGGAGCAGTTCCAGAGATGATGTGGTAGCAGAGACATGAGGTTTTATATTTAATTCGTTGTTCAATTGGGAGCCAGTGTAGCTCTTGAAAGAGAGGCGTGCAATGCTGTGATTTCCGTGCTTTGAAGATGAGTTTAGCTGCAGAGTTTTGGACTTGCTGAAGAGGTCTAAGGACTTTCTGTGTGCAACCTACAAGGAGTGAATTACAATAATCCAATCTAGACAGAATGCATGCGCTAACTAGTGTTTTTGTTGCTTCTTGTGTGAGATACTGTCGAATGGAGCTTATGCGTCTAAGTTCAATGTATGCAATCTGACAAGTTTTTGCAATGTGTTGCTGCATGGAGAGATCCTGATCGAGAAAAAACCCAAGATCGCGAACAGTGTCAGAAAAAGAAATAGAAGTAGTTTCAACAGTGATAGTTGAGGGAAGAGAAGAGGGGTCTGCAGATGACGGAGAAACACGGAGGGCCTCAGTTTTGTTATCATTTAGCTTGAGACGGTTGTTTGACATCCAAGATTTTACCTCAGTAACACAATCTTGAAGGGTCTGAACTAAATGATTGTAGTTAGAAGGAGAGTCAGAATGATTAAGTTGGGTGTCATCAGCATACATTTCGTGGCGGACAGAATGAGAGTGAATGAGACGTGAGAGAGGAGAGGTGTACAGAATGAACAGAATAGGGCCAAGCACAGAGCCTTGAGGAACGCCAAAATCAAGCGGTTGTGCGGTAGATTTAATACCGTTTACGAGATTAGCATGTTAAAGGTTTATGAATGTTCCCCTCAGAGTGCCAAATAAGTTTGTCTATGGAAAGACTGCACGTTATCTTGTGTATATTAATAGCGCAGCCAGATGTATTCGTTATTGGTTGAAATTATTAGCATTAGACGCAACGAGATTACCAAAACAAGCGTACGAAATGCTGATGATTTTAGACGAGATGGGTAAGACGTGTGGGGTAACACTGGTAAAAAAAATACCTTGTATAAGCTAGGCTTTGGTTATGCTTGGATGCAGCAAGGTGTTGGCTGTGAATGGAGTTTTCTTTCAATGTTCAAGCAAAGACTGTCTGATGTATTTATTCAAGAATGGAGCACCTCGGTGATGAACAAGGATACATATAAAAGATTTAGGCAATTCAAAACTATTTTTGAATCGGAAAAGTATTCTGAATCTGTTGACATTAAATGTTTTAGGGACTGTTTCATTAAATTACGACTTGGTGTACTGCCATTAAATGCGTCATTTTTCAAATTAACATTTGTTAACAACAGCAATACACTTTGTGCATGTTGTAACTTCTGGAGGATGAAGATCATTTCCTACTTCATTGTCACTTGTATGATGCAGTTCGAGCAAAGTACTTGACTTTTCCTGTACAGTCTTGTGTTACTCTTTTACAAAAAGCATATACCTTTGAAATAAGGAGGTTGTGTGTATTTACATTTAATGCGTTAAAAATAAACGGAATTTTATAATAGTGTTGAGCTAATCTGAAAACTACCAAAGAAGGAGTGCAGATGAATGAGTCTTTGTTTGATGTAAACATTACCTGCAAACTGTTTGTTTTGTATGTGTGCATAATATTGTAATTGACCTTTAATTCTAGGAGCCGAAGGACCGGAGATTTTGAATAAACTTTCAAACTTTCACACACACACACACACACATAGGCTACACACACACAAACGCACACACACAGAACGCACACACACAGAACACACACACACAGACGCCACTACACAATATTTGCATATCACACATTCATATGTTTGTGAACAATAAAATGTGTTATATATGAACATACAAAATCAAAACATTTAAGCATTTGAATTAAACACACTCACACATACATATGTAGCCGAGCGGAGTATTTGACTCAGTCTCTCGGCCACGACCTTGAGAACATTGCTCCACCCGAGCTGTTATCTTCATTTTATCCCTCAAAAGAGGGACATAAAAATATTTGCCCTGCAAGGCGGTGAAGCGTGGTTGGTAGTACCGGGTTGCCGGCTACAAGTGCCACGCACTCTTCTGCAAAGTCGCTGCCACCGACCTGCATAAAATGCCTGCCGACAATGTAGTCCCGCTCACCCCCAAAAGCAGAAGGCGAATGGTCAGCAGGGGAGAACAAATGTCGTGTCGCCTTGTCCTGCATAACCCAATGGCATCCCCAAAGGATTCTGCAAAGCAGGAGCCACCCAAGGCTAGTCTAACCAAAGAGCTTAATGATAGAAAGAGGGGGAACTTGGTACAGAACCGCGAGACGAAATGTACGAGTTATGCTCCCTTGTCGACATGCTGAAAATGACTCGTGGCAGAAAGTCAAAAGGCGACCGAGTGAAACAGGGCGGTGACTTTTGCACAGCCATCAATTGCCATAATGCCAGATACAAGAAAAGTTGTGTTGGCAAGTCCTTTTTCAAATTTCCAAAAGACAAAGAAATGTAAATTGCAATTGAAAAACTTCATTTTTTGTGTTTATGTAGGCCTAAGCTAAGACCGCTGCAGTGTTGTTAGTGTTAAAACAATCGGAGAGCGGCTTGAATGATTCATGTTATACCTATGTGCTAAATCCAAAACAGTTTGCTTGCTGACAGTTTACGTTCAACAGGTCGCTCACTGTTTACGTTATTGCTAGGTTGTTTGACTATATTTGTGCTTATATTTCAAAAGTAGATGTCAGATTGGCAGTTTGGCTTCGTCAAACTGCTTATGTTAACAAGTTAAATTAGACTAAGTCTGTTTTCTCCTCGTGATCAAATACTGTGCAAGATAACCCCTTACATAGGCACAAAAATGGTCCTTGATCTGTTGTAATCCCTTTTCGTTTGAGTGTAAACTGGAAAAAAATGTAATGTAGATACTCAGTCCTTGTTCTGATCTGTGAATTTCTGCGCATTAGATCTATTTGCGTGGAATGTTGTAGTCTAGGTTCTGATTGTTCTGTCTGATTAATTAATTATTTTCCATGAAGTGACTGATGTTATTAAGCCAGAGATGTGGGAGGTGAGAGGGTTGGGGGGTAGGGGGACACCTGATATAAATTAAATTCACACTATTAGTGAAACATTTTGTTATTGTGCTTTATTGTGATTAATTGATTGAATAACAGAGCTCTCTCTTCCTCCAACCTCTCTCTCTCTCTCTCTCTCTCTCTCTCTCACGATTACGGATTTACACAGTTTCGGATAAATGAAACAGTCTGTCATGCATATTTTAATTTTAAAATATCTGTCGTTGATTAAAAAATAATAAATTCCAGGGCAGAAAACGAACCTATGACATACACACATAAGCAGCATAAAAGCACCTAATAAATGTCAATAAGAAAACATAAACAAACACACAAAAAAGACAGCAGTAGCGGAATGTTAATAATAATGATGGTTAAAAGTTTGGTTTTTGCAAACGTTGCCATAAAAATGTTCTTTTGCAATGGCATAGGCTCAATAAGTTACCACGCACAGATCATTCATATAGCAGATGATGAAATATAGCCAGCCCGAGCAAAGGGAAATAATCCGTGAGAGCGTCTCGCATTTTTGCATAGGACATAATGGAAGTTCCCCCTCTTTCCGTAATAAGCTCCTTGGTCTAACCAAGAAATTCAAGGTAGACAATTTCCCACCCAAGCCTCAACCAGTCGCCTCCCTTTCTGCTACACATACACACACACACACATAGACACACACACACATACACACACCCACACACAGACACACACACACATGCTTTCTCACTACTTTGCCTTCAAAGGTGTACAACAGTGATGGTGATAAGAGAACATGTACAGAGTAGCAGAATGACTCTGGTGGCTTGAGTTAATCCTGTATCAGCCACAACCTTGAGCAGCTCCTGAGCTGGAAAATCGCTATATCCCAACGACTGATAAACAATTACATCATGATTGTGCTTTAGATATCGAATAGATATAGGTAAACCATTGACGCTGGTCAATGATGGGTGCAGACGTGAAACTTCAATGTTCCTTGTTTGGCTGTGGTTCCTTGTGTGCATTAACTCATACAGATCAAGCACATTTACTGTTACACCTTCTCCCTTAAAGCAGCCTTGCTTTTTTTTCCCTGTAACAAGGCGGTAAGCTAGGTTTATTAGGGGTTGCCTATAAATCTAGAGCGAAGACTTCCACCGCATTTTACACAGCACCAAAAATAGTTGTGTACACCACTCTAAGGCACGTCACATGTCTTCTTCACTCTCTGTCTCATAAATTCATCGCTTCCGCACATTCAACAAAAGCGCGATGAGCATGGTCATTATAAATTAGGCGAATATCGCGTTTCTTGTTATCTCATAAAATTCTTCGAGGGGGTATCTAAAAATTGCGGTGAGCATGATCCAATATGCTCTATTTCAGCGGTAGAGATGACAGGCACGAACACGGCGTTGGATTCTTGGTCCACAAGAACATTCTAGCCACTGTCATGGGTTGCCGCCCAGTCTCCAGTAGACTCATTACCATCCGTCTGAGAGCAACCCCTTTCAACATTACCATCATCCAGGCCTATGCCCCAACATCAGACTATGAAGACAGCGAAGTGAAGGATTTTTATGAAAATATACAGGCGGTCCTTGACCAAGTGCCGAAGAAGGACATAGTCATAGTGCAAGGCGACTGGAATGCCAAGGTTGGCCAAGATGCGCACCACATCTGGGGAGACACATGCGGACCCCACTGCAACAACGAGACAAATGACAGGGGTCTGAGGCTATTGGAGTTTGCCAGATACAACAATCTGGTACTGGCAAACACGCTTGGTCTCCACAAAAAATCCAGACGATGGACATGGCACAGTCCCGGCGGGGAACATCACAACCAGATCGACTACATCATGGTCGAGAAACGCTTCAGATCAAGCATCAACATTGGCAGGACACGCACTTTTCCAGGAGCAGACATTGGAAGTGACCACGATCTCGTGATGATGTCTTTCCGGCTCCATTTGAAGAGAGTAAATACAGCAAAGTGCACTAGGCTGAAGTTCGACCTGGACAAACTGCAAGACCCGGAGGTGGCAAAAATATTTCAGGCCACAATTGGAGGGAAATTTGCACCACTGCTTATTTTGGGGGCAGGCGAAGTAGATGTCAACACCATGACCAATACCTTCAACTCAGCTGTAACAGATGCCGCCACTGAGATCCTTGGCAAGCACCGACCAAAGAAGAAGTCGTGGATCACACCTAAACTTTTGGATCTGTGTGATAAACGAAGAGAGTTAAAAAAGAAAAAGAACACCTCACAGGGAGCTGATGTCTACCGAAAAATCAACAATGACATCCGAAAAGGCATGCGCACAGCAAAGGAGAACTGGATAGAAGATCCATGCCAAGAAATAGAGAACAATCTGAACAAGAACAACAGCAAGAAGGCCTACCAGACTGTGAAGCGGCTGACAAGTGTTAAACAGCCCAAAGTCTCCACTATCCAAAGCAAGTCTGGCATTTGCCTTACAGAAGAACAAGAAGTCTTGGACAGATGGACAGAGTACTGCTCTGACCTTTACAACCATACACCAAATGGAGACCCATCAGTTCTAGCATGTCCCGAGAGCAGAGAAGAAGAAGAAATCCTCCCAATTCTCCGGGAAGAAGTTGAGGCAGCAGTGCAATCGCTGAAGAAAGGGAAGTCAGCGGGAGTGGACAACATACCAGCGGAACTGCTACAAGCAGGAGGAGAAGCGATGACTGATGCTCTCACCATTATCTGTAACAAGATCTGGCAGAGTGGGGAATGGCCTACACCATGGACCCAGTCGCTTGTCATCACTCTTCCCAAAAAAGGTAACCTTCAGGAGTGTGAAAATTACCGCACCATCAGCCTCATCAGCCATCCCAGCAAGGTCCTCCTGAAAATAATACTCAACAGGTTGAAACCACAAGCTGAACAAATCATAGCTGAAGAACAAGCAGGATTCATGGCAGGGCGAAGTACCACTGAACAGATTTTCAACCTCAGAATAATCTGTGAGAAATACCTACAGCACCAACAACATCTATATCATGTGTTCATAGACTTCAAGAAGGCATTTGACCGAGTCTGGCATGCAGCTCTATGGGCAACCATGAAAGTGTACAACATCAGCCCTAAAATTATAGAAGTCATCAAAAGCCTGTATGACAAGGCTACCAGTGCAGTCCTCCATAACAGCGTCATCGGGAACTGGTTCAGAACAACAATCGGTGTGCGTCAAGGATGCCTACTCTCTCCAACACTCTTCAACATCTTCTTAGAGCGCATCATGTCAGATGCTCTTGCAGATCACGAAGGCACAGTCAGCATAGGGGGCAGAGCAATCTCCAATCTTCGTTTTGCGGATGATATTGATGGATTGGCTGGAGAGGAACAAGAACTTGAACAGCTTGTACAGAGGCTTGACACCACCTCCAGAGCTTATGGAATGGAAATAAGTGCAGAGAAGACCAAAATGATGACCAACAACACCAATGGCATCAACACGGACATCAAAGTACAAGGCCAATCCCTCAACACAGTGCACAGCTTCAAATATTTAGGAGCCATTGTGTCAGACAGGAAGTCCTCTCCAGGATCGCACAAACAACTGCTGCCCTGACAAGGTTGAAGCCCATTTGGAAAGACAGAACCATCAGTCTACATTCCAAAGTAAGACTGCTGCGCTCTCTGGTCATCTCCATCTTCCTATATGCTTGCGAAGCATGGACCCTCACAGCAGATCTCCAACGAAGAATACAAAGCATGGAGATGAGGTGCTACAGAAGACTTCTGTGCATTTCCTATACCCAACACATCACCAACGACGAAGTCCGACAGACCATCACACAAGCCATTGGACAACACGATGACCTGCTCACAGTGGTGAAGAAACGGAAACTCCGATGGTATGGCCACGTCACCAGATCATCAGGCCTTGCAAAGACCATTCTGCAAGGCACAGTGCAAGGAGGTAGAAGAAGGGGGAGACCGAAAAAGAGGTGGGAGGACAACATTCGAGAATGGACTGGTTTGACACTGAGCGAAGCCATGAGGGCTGCTGAGGACAGAGAAAGATGGAGTATGCTGGTTAAACGATCATCTGTGGTGCCCCTACGACCTTCGGGTTATGGGACAGGATAGGATGATCCAATATGTGTGCATATCGCTTTTCTTACAATGTCTCATAAATTAATGGATTGTGTATTCTCAAACGAAAAAGCGCGACTAGCATGAGCCTTGGACGCACACAGCGCTTTTATTGACAAAAAAGAAGTATTTTAAAGTATGTTTTCTATTAAATCTTGTTGTGTGAAAGAACTCTCCGCATTTAAAAAAAATCTGTCTTTAACTGTGTGAAGCGAATCAATAATATAAAGTTGATAGCACATGATTATTCAACATAACAGAAGTCCGCTACACTGAGCATGCTGTCGTAACGACTGTGCGGATAGTTGAAGTATTTTTACATTCCATTCATCCCTTCAGGGAGGTCATCAAAGGATCAACAACCCGTTTTCAAAAACCGTTAAATGCGTGTGAGTTTGTTTTCCGTATCGAGCTTATGCCAACCGTCAGTAGTCCATTACTCGCATTAAAGGACGCTTACCGTGCAAAACAATAGCCAAATGCAACCAGCATGCTATTTTAACAAATGTCAAATAAATGAAAGAGAGACAGACAGACAGACAGAGACAGACAGAGAAAGAGAAGACACAGCAGAGACAGAGACAAAGAGACAGAGATATTTTGAGACAGAGAAAGGCACAGAGAGAAAGGGACAAATATTTCATCCTAATTATCATAGAGTTTTGTTAGAGATAAGATAACAATTGTATTTTTCAAGGGTAAAAGAGTAAGCGCCGGGTGCACTTTTTTAAAAACTGCTTTTGGGGCTTGTAACAATAAATATTAAATACAACAAATTAACCTTATAACATTAATATCATGGAACAATAACAATTAATCAAGGTCATCCATAAATAAAATCATGGTCAATTTTTTTAATCAGATTAATGTTGTTAATATTGATGAGAGAGAGAGAGAGAGAGAGAGAGAGAGAGAGAGACAGAGACAGAGACAGAGACAGAGACAGAGAGAGAGAACAGGTTAGTGTGCATGTGCATTCATGCATGTGCGTGCAAAGACTGAAGTAAATATCATTTTCAGGCTATTTCGATCAGTCGAGTCCTCAAAAACCGTGTGCAGGTGTCTTTGACTAATGAAGGAATCATATTTATTATTTGAACAATCAAGTCCTCGTTCTTTCCTACTTCAGAATACGACTGCTTGGTTTTCTTGCTTATTGTACACAATCGTGGCGCAGTGGATAAGTCGCCGGTTTCCTGTGCCGAAGGTCGCGGGTTCGATTCCACCAGACTATTGAGGTCGCCGAGGGTTTTCTCCGGGCACTCCGGTTTCCTCCCTCCCTTCAATAATGGTACTGGACGCAGTCAATATAAAATTTCAAAATTAAAAATTGGATTTTCGTTCCGTCTTCCAAAAGCGGTCTCCCTGCACCACTTGTTTGACTGATGGATATGTATTTGTTGTGTGTGTGTGTGTGTGTGTGTGGGTGTGGGTGTGTGTGTGTGTGTGTGTGTGTGTGTGTGTGTGTGTGTGTGAGTGTGAATGAGACAGGTGAGCGTGTATGTTGGCACAGATCGCCGCAATTTGAGCCTGGTTGATTTGGGGAAAGGTGCGTATATAGATCGTAGCATCCGATATTATTATTATTATTATTATTATTATTATTATTATTATTATTATTATTATTATTATTATTATTATAACCCGTTGGAGTGCCGGGGGTTTTCAGTATAAATAGTATCCCCACTTTATGGAAATTTAGTGCTTTAAATTCCCACTGTCGCTGTCTTCCTCATTTACTCTTTCCTATTCTTGCTCTGTCCTTCACTCTGCTATACTATCTTCTTCTTCGCTAGATCAATGACCTACCTTTTTTCTTGAAAACTCTTCCTGGACAAGACTCCTTGTTTGTGTATGAGGTCTGTTGGATCAGCTTGGGAGTGTTGGACGCTTTCTGCCGGGTGGTCACTAGGGCTTCCTATGAATGTACTATTTAGCACTATAGGCATTTTATATGTATGTGTTTGGTTGATGATTTATAATGATGTTTGTATTCTATTTTGTTTTTGTAACCGGGGTGTTCACGTAGTTGAGGTCAACCCTCAGCCGTCCCCCGCGTGGGATGTCTTTATTGTAAAGTGACTGGCCGGTGGAGGGCATTCAATTTTCCCACTGGGGTTGTTTCAGCAGATCTTTTATGCGGATCGGGGGTTGTCCGGTCCTGATTTGGCTCGGAAGAGTCCGCTGGACCTAAAGCAACAATAAATCAATCAATCAACTATTATAACCTGTATAGCACTGTGCATTATCAGTAACTGTATTGATATATGCCAAATATCAGTTATTAACTTCTGTACTCTCCTTCTGTACTCTGCACCTTAACCCTCTGCACGAAAGCCTCTACGTGGAAGACATCGGATCACAGCCACGTAGTGTTCCAGACCCTGTGGTCCTGCGCCCTAAAACAGTTTCAAACGGGAATAGAAACTAGTTTCAAGAGTAGAACTCTGACACTTAGTATAGAATGGGGTTATGGGCTGGGGTCAGGATGCCTTGACCCCAAACTGATCTCTTCTGACTGCTGCATTGTTGTGACTCTGAATTCAAAAGGGATCTCTTTGTCGTGGAACTGCTGATCGTTGAACTAATGGCTCTTATTCTGAGCCTATCCTATCCTATCCTATCCCGTAACTCGGCGGTCGTAGGGGCACCACACACGATCGTTTAACCAGCGTACTCCATCTTTCCCTGTCCTCAGCAACCCTGATGGTTTCGCTCAGTGTCAAACCAGTCCATTCTCGAATGTTGTCTTCCCTCCTCTTTTTCGGTCTCCCTCTTTTTCTACTTCCTTGCACTGTGCATTGCAGGATGGTATTTGCAAAACCTGATGATCAGCTGGTGACTTGGCCATGCCATCGGAGTTTTCGTTTTTCACCACTTTGAGCAAGTCATCGTGTTGTCCAATGGCTTGTGTGATGGTCTATCGGACTTTGTCGTTGGTGATGTGCTGGGTATAGGAAATGCCCAGAAGCACCTCATCTCCATGCTTTGTATTCTTCGATGTAGATCTGCTGTGAGAGTCTATGTTTCGCAAGCGTATAGGAAGATGGAGGTGACAAGGGAGCGCAGCAGCCTTACCTTGGAATGTAGGCTGATGGTCCAGTCCTTCCAAATTGGCTTCAACCTCGCGAGGGCAGCAGTTGTTTGTGCGATCCTGGAGAGGACTTCCTGTCGGGACCCATTGTCTGATACAATGGCTCCTAAATATTTGAAGCTATGCACTGTGTTGAGGGATTGTCCTTGGACTTTGATGTCCGTGTTGATGCCATTGGTGTTGTTGGTCATCATTTTGGTCTTCTGTGCACTTATTTCCATTCCATAGATTCTGGAGGTGGTGTTAAGCCTCTGTACCAGCTGTTCAAGTTCTTGTTTCTATCCAGCCAATCCATCAATGTCATCAGCAAAACGAATGTTGGAGATTGCTCTACCCCATATGCTGACTGTGCCTTCGTGATCTGCAAGGGCATCTGACATGATGACAGGAAGATGTTGAAGAGTATTGGAGAGAGTAGACATCCCTGACACACACCGATTGTTGTTCTGAACCAGTTTGAGCATGGGTCCTAGAACCAGTTTGAGCATGGGTCCTAAAAAGATACCTTTTTTTAGATCTCTGTTCTCAATCTGACACTCAGCCGAGACTCTGCCGGGACTCTAAAATTAAATACTGGTCAGCCTTGACACCGAAATGTAAAACAAAATAATATATGGTCTCCTTGCAGATCTGGGAGTAATGCCTTCAACAACAGAAATAAAGAAAAACATCGCAAAGAGTCAAACTTCCTGTCCTATATTGGTGTAAATGAAACTTATTCCAGTCAGCCGAAACCTAGACACTAAAATAAAAAAAGACACTGTTCCTGTCTGACACTGAAAATAACATTTGCTCTTATGCAGCAATGGCAATCGTACTAGTCCACTGTAAACTACTGTAAACGCAACTCTACTTTAACTCTGAAATGGACCGTGAAAATAACATAATAAGCACACTAATCTGACAATGAAAACGATATTGGTCAGCTGTAAAACGGACTTCAATCTGGTGTACTTTGCTGTGTTTACTCTCTTCAAGTGGAGACGGAAAGACATCATCACGAGATCGTGACCATTTCCGATGTCTGCTTCTGAAAAAGTGCGTGGCCTGCCAATGTTGACGCTTGATCTGAAGCGTTTCTTGACCATGATGTAGTCAATCTGGTTGTGATTGTCGCGTCACCCGAGCGGGATTCGCGACCTTCAGCCCAAACAACGAGTGGTAGGAATAGAGACTCAAATAAAGAACTAACACAAAATGCCAGATGAACAATCACACTCTTTTATTCAACAATGACACACACACACTCACAGGATAAATGGGATACTGAACCACCCTCAACCCCTATCAAAACCCCCAACCCAGTATTTACTAAACAATTACCTCCCTTGTCTAAATGAAAACCCAAGAACTATACACAACAGAATGCCCACAACAATATGCAACAATAGACAATCAGTTAAATTCCAAATAACCACAATTCAACATTAAATCCACAATCAGGAAAAAAACTTGAAATTCAATCGTGTGGAATTAGCTAGCTTTATAGTTCAAAGTCAACGTTGGAAACCTAACTATCGATTAACTGCTCGAAGTACTACTGCAGTTGATTACTCAAGTAAAGAAAGTAATTTACACTAGATATGTTTTAGGTGTGTGATGGTTGGATGTTTTATTTACGTCTTTTCCACCAAAGATGATAAGACGCGGGGGGGAGGGGGGAGAGGGAAATAATAATAATAAAAAATATAATAAAAAATTATTTACACAAATCTAGCTACAGGAGAAACCATCAAAAGTTTTGCTAACAATGCACTTTGATGAAAATTAATATCATCTAATGTTCTTATGTCATGCAGATGCACATTTAGTACAGGCAGAAAATGACGGCAGCCAAACAGTAAATGATATAATGAAAAAGTCTCATTGCATACACACTGGACATCTGGACAATACTTTGTTTTTATGGCATTCAACATTATTCTGTTAGCCATAGTAAAAATTGTTCTCGAAAGTCTACAGTCTACAGCAAAATGTGTATCAAATACAACATGTTTCGTTGACCTCTCTTCAATCATACGTTTTATTTCCTTAGGGGATTTATTGAGTTATAATGAAAAAGTCTCATTGCATACACTCTGGACATCTGGACAATACTTTGTTTTTATGGCATTCAACATTATTCTGTTAGCCATAGTAAAAATTGTTCTCGAAAGTCTACAGTCTACAGCAAAATGTGTATCAAATACAACATGTTTCGTTGACCTCTCTTCAATCATACGTTTTATTTCCTTAGGGGATTTATTGAGTTGAATACTCTGAGCATTGATATTTTTAGCTCCATTCTTTGCTGCTTTGTCTGCACTATCATTAAACAGAAAACCACAATAATACATTATCTTTTCCCATTCACAATTGTTTCTATCATGCTATAATACAAACGCGCTTCCCTCATATTCATCACCTTCATCACCCCTCTCCAACGCAGTACATTGTCTCCCTTCCTTCACATTCATCACCACCCTCTCTCTCTCTCTCTAATATGCACACTTCATTGTCACCCTTTGACCCACTTTGGCAACAACAGCAACGACATTATTTATACACACATTTAACCAAGAAAATCATATGAAAGTCATATAAAAATCAACATACTACTATTTATTGAAATACATCCCTTCCTCCCCCCCCCCCTTCCCTTTTCGTTTTATTTTGCAAAGCATGCAATAATAATAGAGTGTATTTACCTTTGATTTGAGTTTGCATTGTTGTTAGAAGAAGCTTTGTATAACGTTGAAAATTTTCGTTAGTCGATATTATTGGAGAATTCTCTAGATCTGCTTGTTTACTATCGATCGAAGTTTCGGGATATTTGAGAACATTCTTGGACAGAAAGAATGTTGTATGACGTAAGTCAGTGATGACGAAGTTTTATTTGATTGGTTGTAGTGCGTCATTCTGCCGTGTTCTAAATTGTTCTGGAGTATGAAGAGACTATATAAGTGCCGCACTGTTTCAAAAAAAGTTGTTGATAGTGAGTTGGAAAGTAAAACGTTGAGAGTGGAAAAGCGATTGAGCAATTGTATGCAGTTGTTGATGTGTGCTGAATAAAAGTGGAAAACTTCATACGACGACTCCGTGTCTTGTTGCTGAGTGAGCAGGCTGCGTGGATAAACAAACCTGAGTTACACTTTATCAGGTTTCAAGCATCGGGGCTGAATGAACTGATAAAAAAACAACATCGAGTGTAACATGGGGATAACTAATTTTGCAGCTCTGCGATGAATAGAATGAATCTTTTTAAACAAGGCATCACTGCAGCCGTCCCATATTAAAAATATATTTAAAAATAACAATTGTAAAATGAGAGAGACAGACAGACATGACAGAGAGTACAACTACAAAATCTTTAGTTTTATCCGAGAACTGAGCAGAAAACAGTAAGCTTATAATGAAAAAAAATAGGTCTATGTAAAAAGTGTACACTAAACCACAAAACAACACGACAGCAAACCCTAAAAGAGCAACGCAGCATCATGTACATAATATAATATTGTGTGTCAATTACTTGTGCTGGCCACACATAAAATAAGACGAACAGCAGAAAACAATATAATTAACACTTGGAGTATGACTGCATAAGGCGCCTCTGTATCATCAAAAAAAAAATGAAATGAATGTGGCTGCAGCGCATAATACACATTACAACACGTTACCAACCAGTAAAACAGCATGGCTGTAGGCATATATGTATAATACAAAGTGTGCCAAACACAAAACCAGAACAAAACGGACAGCAAATATGACGGCCTACTAGCTAGCGCCAAAACCCCCAGAGTTACCATTATCGCGAGATAATTGAAATTAACACGTGTTCTGTGTAATTTACAGAAATATCCACAATGTTCATTACTTATTATCAGTATTTTCCATGCCTTGCTAGCGGTAAAACCTGATAATTACAAATATCAAGGGATAAGCTGGTTAAACGATCATCTGTGGTGCCCCAAAGATCTCCGAGTTACGGGAAAGGATAGGATACGAATGGATACTTACAATTATCGTTGAAAAATTACAAATATCTTCGCGTGATCATGTTTAATTTTAAGTTTTGGCTCTAGCAGTCCGTCTGGAAATGGTCCACAACCGAAAATTGTCATTTTCACTTGATAATTACAATTTGTAAGTATTCATTGTAAATATGTCGTTGATATTTGTAAATATCACATGATATTTGTAATTATCAGGTTTTGGCCTAGTATGCCGTCATAATGTAAATCACACAGAACACGTGTTAAGCTTAATTACTATTATCTGATACCTATAAATGTACGTTTTGGCGCTAGTAAGCCGCCTTAGTCAGAATTAAGCATGACCACGTAAAAATTGTAATTTTGAAGTGAAGATTGTAATTAATATGTGATAATAACAATTTTCGATTTTGGCGCATTTCCGGGCGGATTGCTAGAGCCAAAACTGAAAATTAAACATGATCACGCGAAGATATTTATTTTTTTTTTAAATGATAATTGTAATTATTCCTTGATAATTGTAATTATCTCATGATATTTCAAAGATAGTGGATTTATTCTTTAGATATTTGTAATTATTAAATTTTGGCGTTAGTAGGCTGTCCTAAGCAAACACAAAGGCGCCTGTATAGGCGATAGCGTCTCTCTATAGAGCTGACACGCAATGGCATCCAGGTAACGCCGACTGTGAGCAAAAAAGCAATACAGCACTATTATTATTATGCAGCAAAACAATGTTAATTATTTGATATAGCAGAGAACACAGAAAACAGACTGCGTGTGTATAATACATATGATAAACTAATACCATTTGTGAAGGCGGTGCACTATATACACATTCACGTACTAAAATATAAATAAGACGCGAACAAACAGCAACGCAGTATTATTATTATATGCAACTAAAATATTAATTAATTATTTTGGTATAGCAGGAAACACAGAAAACAGACTGCGTGTGTATTATAGATAAGATAGGCTACAGTGCACAATGCAGACATGCACACACTAAAAAAACAAATAAGAGGAAAGCAAACAGCAGTTCAGCATTATGGCAACAGTGGATGGGGCAACATTGCACATTGTCATCACACTTTTTGCTTGCCTGCCCTTTCCTTTGCTAACGCTATGGTTTAACTCCCTACATGTCCAAATATTCTTGCGCACGAAATAGTCCAATGAAATATTGGCGGATTAGGGTTTGCCATCAGTAACACATACCAGAATTATCATCGGAGGATAAGGAGTGAAAATGTATCACTACTAGCTATTGAAAGGAAGTTGGAAGTTAGGAGAGAACGTTAAATAGTAAAACGTTTAATAAGATAAAGGTGCCCGAATTATTACATTAAAAAAACAACATATTTTTGTGTAATGACAGAAAGAGTGTGTGTGTATGTTTGTGTGTGTGTGATTTGTGAGAGTATGTGAGTCCGTGCGCGCGCAAATTCACCGTGGAACTGCAAGGTTCCAAAGTGGTCCAAAATAGTTACCATAACTCTTAACTAGTCTTTAGCCCTTTAGGCATCACCATAGCAGTCTATTGAGCATCTCATTAATAGTTGTCATTTGTGATGGGGAATGATACTGGAGTGTTACCACTCCTTGTTCTCTCACCTTGCTACGTCTCCACACTAACGATCACCACTGCCTCCATATAATACTTCATAGGAATGGCAATTTGCCAATACACACATAAAACAGAGGGGAAGAGGCAGGAAGGTGGGAGTAATACATATCTGCATGATTAACATTTGTAGTGGATTTATCAGATGCATACACCATGAGCAGGTCTTGGGCTGGAAAAGCGCTATATAAGAACAATTACAAAAAAATACATACAATAAGAGGCGATGCATATAACATTAAAAGCATATTAGATTTTCATCACACGCAATGTATATAAGCATATTAGAATTTTATCAGACGCGAAGCAAATAAGCATATTAGACATTCATCAGACGTAGGAAGGTGTGAGTCGTTATAGGTCTGCATGATGCACATTTGTAGTCGATTAATCAGATATATATAAGCATTTTAATTTTTTTTCAGACCTAGAAAGGTGTGTGGGGCGGCAAGGGTCTACATGTGCTGATGTACAGTACAAATGTTTAGAAATGAAGTTGATTTCATCATATGCACATAAACATAATACAATTTCATCAGACCTCCGCATTTACGCCTAACGAATGTGACTGCGGGAGAAATCAGACAACAACGTCGATGGGAGGTGACTAACGGCAATGGTGTGGATTGGAATGTAGGCTCAAGGAATTTTTTTCCTTCCTCCTCCTTGTCGATTTTGTTGTTGCTGTTGAGGTAGTAATGGGTGGTGGTGTCACAAAGAAAGGGGTTGGGGGAGGAGGATAAGCTCTTAATCCCTCGCACTATGTTGCCTCCCTCGTTTAGGCCAACTTTGCGATGACATTCAAGAGATTAAGGCTGGGAGTTACTAAAGAATGAAAGATGGTCAAAAGGGCAGACGAGAAAGGAGGTAGAATAAACTAGTCAGGAAATTCAAACGAGGGCAAGTCCAGTTACAGTTTCTAACTAGTCAGTTTTATTAAATCGAATTAGGTCGTCTGTGTTGAATAATCTAAGGGTGAGTCACTGGATATTGTCAATAATAGTTGGGAGTATCTTGGAGATATTCTGGGTGGGCGGCTTCAGGAATGCTAGGGCTACTGAGGACTGCTATCATCACTGAGCAGGAGGATATCTGGATTGTTCAGGGTGCTTGGCCAGAGTATCTGCGAATTGTGATGCTCGTGGGATGGTAACTTAGCTCGGTTTGCGAAGGGCGGTGGTTGGTCCAGGATATTCTGGACAGCCGGCTGATCAAAGGCAGAAGTCAGCGTGGGTTGCCAATGCGGGTCAGTCGGTCAGTTTCTTGAGTAACCGGCTTTATGGTGCAATCATGGTGGCGAGACTGTTGTGGTTTTCAGCTTTCGTTGCTAGCTGGCTGGGTGAGTGATGAAACTGGGGAGATACGCTTCACGTTGACGCCCTGGGTTGTCAGGGGCCTGCAGCGGGTCTGGTGTCTTATAGCTGGTACAGGGCCGGGATATTCGCCCTGTATAGGAGCCCGTCTGTAAAGTAATACAGACTCCATATCAGCTGGGTACATATATCCAGGGTGCAGCGCCTGTTTGCGCGCGTGCCCATCAGATTTTCAAATTGGCCCGACCGGTCAAGGGTTGCCCAGTCCGTACCAACAGTCCAACAATTGCAACCATGGCTATGGGGCTAATGTGGAGTTTACTGGCAGCCGCTAATATATAATAACTTCGGCGCCTTAAGATGGGGTGGCGGACAACAGGGGCAGATATTTACACAGTGGGAACATGGGAGAAGCAAATGGGGTAAATACAGGACAATGGGGGTGATAGGCAAGGGGCTGTACTGGGGGACTTTAATCTATGTGGAGGGACAGCATGGCATGGGATATTTACACATGGGGCTAACAGGGAGCATACAAGTATAAATTCAAACATGGCATGAGTCACAACCAAGGCAGATAATATATACAAGGAATAAATACATGTCACAGCAACACATCAAGACAAGACTACAAACACGAACGTACATATCAACAGGACATACGGACATGTTGGGCGATCGACGGGTGATGGGTATGCTAAATGACATAGAGTAAGTTTCCTCTCTTACCTTGACTAAGACGGGTCGAATCACAAGAGTACTGCCGTAGCTCAGAGGTCACCGGTTGATGGGACGTGTTCGGGCAGGCTGATGTGTCTTCGAAGATTTGAGGCTCGCGTCTGTCCATGAGACCGGTTGTGTGAGAGGTTTTAAGGGTGATTCCCGAGGGGCGGGGCTTAATCGGATTAGGCCGGCGTGCGTGGAAGGGATGACTCGGCGAGCGAGCGTCAGAGCTGGATTGCCCGCTCGTCACAGGTGGTGATGGGTCTTATCGCTTCGATAAAAAAAAGACTATTAATACAACCAAGCAACCGTCACCACAATCATCATCATCATCATCATCATCATCATCATCATTATTATTATTATTATTATTATTATTATTATCATCATCATCATCATCGAGGATTTTTAAAACGCACATATCTCACCGTACTTGGCGACTCAAGGCGCTGGCCGATACAGGATCTAACTCAAAACGCCCGAGGCGCCAATTTGCAGCCTTTGGGCGCATCGTAATAACGCTCCAGACAACTGAGCACAATCCTGGGCAGCCAGGGATGGGGGAGAAGGACCGACGTGCATGCTGGGTTTGTTCTTGTCACCGGCACTCACCCATAGGACATGAGCGTCAGGATCTTTAAAGTCTGTTATGATCCGGATAATGTTGTTAGATCAACTTCAGTCACCCAGGAATTAACATCTGACCATTTCTGTGTCATGTGCGAACTAAGCGTCGCAGCCCCCCCTCCTCCCCCCATGTTCAGGAAGGCTCGCAGCCTGCGCACCATGGATAGGGATGCTTTCAAGCAAGACCTTACCGCTAAAGTGACCCCAGAACTGTGCCCCACTTTGGATCAGCTGAATAGTACACTTCAGGCGGTGCTTGATCGGCACGCTCCCGTGGCCCAGAAAAAGGTCAAGGCAACTCGCTCAGCACCCTGGTACGAGTCTATTACGGACGAGCTCTCTGAGGCGAAGAAACACCGACGCAAAGCTGAGAAAAAGTGGCTCAAATCGGGTTTAGAAGTCAGCAAGCAGATTTTCACCGCTGCAAAAAAACGGGTCACTAAAATAGTCCAGACTGCCAAAACCCGGTACTTTAGCGACAGAATTAGCAGCAGTGAAACTTGTAAACAGTTGTTTGACATTTGCAATCAGCTAAGGGGTAAGAGAAATGCAACATCACTCCCATCCACACATCCAGCATGTCAGCTCCCAGATGTATTTTGTAACTATTTCACACAGAAAGTGGCTGACATAAGGGCCGCTCTTGATAGCCATGAGATCCCACTCACTAACCCATTCTCACCTTCCCTCACCACCGCAAAGATGGAAGTTTTTCAACCAGTAACAGAGCAAGAGGTCAAGAAAGTCATCTTAAGCTCAAAACCAACATCTTGCTCTCTCGACCCCATTCCTACCCCCATGTTGATAGAGAATCTTGACCCTCTACTCCCGACCATTACCCACATTATCAACGAGAGTCTGTTCTCTGGTGTTGTTCCGTCTGTGCTCAAAGCGGCTGTCATCAAACCCCTCCTTAAAAAGCCAAGTTTAGACAAAAATAATCTAAAGAACTATAGACCTGTTTCAAACCTCTCCTTCCTGTCCAAAGTCATAGAAAAAATTGTTCTCAAACAACTGTTTGCCTACCTATATGATAACGCTTTACTTTGCCCCAACCAGTCTGCCTACCGACCATTCCACAGCACTGAGACAGCCCTCCTAAAGGTAACCAATGATCTGTTGCTCGCCTTAGATAATGGCAACGTCTCCGTTCTCACCTTATTAGACCTCTCAGCCGCCTTTGACACAGTCGACCATCACACTCTCTTTAACACTCTTCAACACTATTTTGGAATCTCTGGCTCGGTCCTGGCTTGGTTCCACTCATATCTTTCTGACAGATCACAAGCAGTCACTGTCGATGGCTGTTTCTCCAGCACAGCAGACTTGGTGTGCGGCGTGCCTCAGGGTTCCGTTTTAGGGCCGGTGTTATTCACTCTGTACACCAAGCCACTGCTTCTCCTGCTTAGAAAGCATGCTGTTGAGAGTCAGTCATTTGCAGACGACACACAACTGTATAAATCCACCGCCCCCTCTCTCATTAATTCCACTGTTCAGACCTTGGAGAACTGCATCACAGACATTAAATCATGGATGACACTCAACAAGCTTAAGCTTAATGACGATAAAACCGAAGCCCTCCTCATTCACAAGCACAACACCTCCTCCTCACTCTCGCCTCTCCCAACATCGCTTACAGTAGGGACAACAAACACTCAGTTCTCATCCTCTGCAAGAAATCTCGGCTACATTCTATCCGATGACCTGTCCCTCAACAACCACATCTCCAACGTCTGTCGCTCTGCATACACGGCCATACGCCAAATCAGCTCCTTTCGCCACTATCTTACAGTCCCGGCCACCAAAACCCTAGTCTGCGCTCTCGTCCTCTCTCGTCTTGACTATTGCAACTCTCTCCTTGTTGGCTCCCCGAAACACATCATTGACAAACTACAAAAGGTTCAGAACTCAGCAGCTAGACTAGTATTCCGAGCAAAGAAACGTGATCACATCACACCTCTACTACATTCCCTTCACTGGCTTCCTGTGCAAGCACGCATAGAGTACAAACTCTCTGTTCTCTGTCACAACTTCTTCACAGATTCTTGTCCTTCCTACCTTGCTGATCTACTGTCTGTCTACTCCCCTTCACGCACTTTAAGATCATCTGCTGACACTCGCACACTCAAGGTTCCCGTCACCCGCACTAAGACATACGGCCAACGTGCATTCGCCTACTCCGCACCTAAGCAGTGGAATTCCCTTCCCTCCCATATCCGCAACATACAATCAACACAAGCATTCAAAAAGGCCCTCAAAACCCACCTCTTCAAACTGCATTATTCAGACTGATTTGTGTCCTGCTGCCATTCTCTCATCTCTTGTCTATGTCTGATCCATAAGTGTATACACGGCTGTAAATATTTATACTGTTTTCCTTCCTGGGCCTAACCGGGCATATAAATAGCTGTGAATAGGTTTTTGCTATTCTACTTTCTGTCTTTTTTTGTCATTTGTGTACATAGTTGTAAATAGTATATTTTTGTCTTTTTTGTAATTTATGTACATAATTGTAAATAGTCTGTACCTTTACTGTCCCGTCTTTTGGTGTATTGTAGCAAAAGTGAGGTTTCATCGAGTGCATGTATTTACATGTTATGACTATGTAAAGCGTGGTGAGTCTGGTCATAGGCTGGAGTACCCGCTATATAAAAATCCGTTATTATTATTTTTATTATTATTATTATCCACGGTTTATACTCTCATCCGAAGGAGTAGGAAAACGGGAGTAATCATCATCGTCAACTTCATCTTCATTATCGAATTCCTCTTCATTGTCATCGTCGTCATCATCATCATCATCATCAACAACAACAACAACAACAACAACAACAGCAACAACAACAACAACAACAACAACAACAACAGGCAACAGCAACCGCTGGCAATGTCAACGGAGGCAATCAGCGCACGACGCTATAACTCACCTGTCAAGAGTTGTCTAGTTCAGTCGGTCGCCAGAGCGATCCCTTAAATTGTTAGCTCATCAGTACTCACCGTTCCGATCAATTAATGACCCTCTCCTCTCCTCATGTAAACAGCTAACAGTAAACAGATCCTCTTTTTGCCAAGTGACATGACTATGCACAATTCTACCGCTTCCCCCTCTTCCCCCCCTTCCTACCTCCTCCCACTACCTTTAAAAAAACAAAAAACCACTGTTATGGCGCGAAGGTGGCCCTACATACAGGCAACATTTGATATCACAGGCAACACTGGTCAATAATTTTAACGAAACGCGTCTAACCGGAAAAAAGCGCTTGACAATTAATCATACAATTACAAACATTCCTGGCACTGAACCAAGTAAATTTAATGGAAAGATTAGACGTGCATGGACAAAGGGTGTGAAATGGATACAACAGTTAAAAAATGATTGATGCCTAAGGCTAGAGACGTTTCCATTATCACTTCACAAAACCAGATGACCTGTTAATGGGACTATGAAAATAAACCACGCTGAACATATCAATTCAATGAATGATTATCGGCAAAAATCTCATTTTATATATCTAAATCTAAATGCTTATCTTTAAATAAAAAAAAGATTTTGACAATAAGCATTTAAATTCCTATTAACAGTTCATCTGGTGTTATATATATATTTTTTTTTAAATTAATTAATTTATTTATTTTTGGGTTAAATTTAATTGTTTGTTTTTGTTTTATTTTTAATCCACACCCAAAGTCCCAAAGTGCCAGAGTAATCAATAAAATACGTTTGTGGACGCCTATGGAATTGGAAGAGAAAATAAACAAATGATTTAATATTCTTTAGTGCAAAAAAAATAAATAAATAAAAAAATAAAAAAAAGAATAAAATTAAGATTTATATAATGTTTGTAGCTCTTAGCTCTGAAACTGAATACCCAGTCTTAGTTTGAAACACTATAGGGTAACAACGCACAAGCACACACACAGAGGTAAACACGCGCGCGAGCGCACAGACAAACACACATACACATACAATAGAAATTGATAAGTTAGTGTTGCAGAACCATAAGCCAGGCAGCCCTTAAATGTTCTTTAGTACTGAAACCCAAAAGGGAAGACAGACCACGTATTTCCTTGTGTTTTATTTTAGACCAAGGTCAACAATATTTCCATAATAAGCTCCTTTCTTATAAGCCGGCCCTAATCAAAGTGTCGTCTCTATAAAATCAAAGGTTTATCTGTACATTTTCTTTCATAGCCTAGCGCTACCCAACATAGACAAAGTATGATGCATGAAACGGTACCAAGCAATTTGTCATAGCCAATAGCAGTAGTCCAAGTTCATTGTAAGTGACGGTTTAATCTCAGACTTGTTTGATGTCTCAGTTTATGCCTCGTCGGGCTACACATTAATACTTGTCCTGCTTTTCCAGACGTGTTGTTAAGACATGCTTTTGTTTATAATGATCACAAACTTCTAGTTCTCATCATCATCATCATCATCATCATCATCATCATCATCATCATCATCATCATCAGTTCTCCAATCATCATCATCATCACTATCATCATCGTCATCATCACTATCACTATCATCATCACCTCCATTTGATTTCCACTACAGCGCAGAAGTTTGCTTTCCACTATAGGGCAAATGTATGAAGGAATTAATTAATGAATGACTTGTGTCAAAACTATTTCCACGATATGACGATGATGATTGTTGTCAAGGTGGCGACGTGGTGATTGGTCCTTAACGCTAACGCAATAGGACGTTAAGCTTCGTTATTCCTTCCTTCCTTTCACGCCGAAGGGTCTGATATCGCAGCAGAGGAAGACATTGTCTTGTCTTGTCTTGTCGTAGGCGCCCACAATCACACTTGTTGATTACACTGGCACTATGAGGGCTTTGCACATGTTTCACAAAAGGCGTTCTCCTAGTTCATGGACAGTCCAGATGTGATTAGTGACAGAGGGGTTTGTACCATGTCTCCTATAAAGAATAGAATGATGTATCTTTCCCAGTTTATCCCCCTTTTAACCACCGCCGTAGCTTAGTGGTAGAGCGTTCGCCTGGCACACCGCTAACCCGGGTTTGATTCCCGTGGTGGTTTAAGCAGTATAATTGCTCTGGTGGTTCAGTGTTGATTTAGATTTCATACCCTCTCTTCCCTCTGCCGTATCGCCAATAGTGGGTGTGGACGGGCGTTAACAGTTCAAAGGTCTCCGCTGATTTTGAAAGATGACCAGGGCGGCAAGGTCAATACAGAAGTGGATAAAAAGCTTGTTGAGTGAAGTGGTCATAGTGATTGTGTGCTGATCTTCTGGACGTTGTTTACCCCACTTCAACGTCTTGCTCGCTATCAAGGTCTCTGAACCGTCTTTCGGGCATGTCGCAAATTCTCAAATGGTGTTTTGTTACAGGATCTATTACAAAACCTTACTTCACTTATTAGGCCTACTTCAAGAACAGCAGCATTCTGAATCTCAGATTTTGAGAGGCAGAAGAATGATAAATCCACTGTAAGATACGGAATAGCTATATTAGTTATATCAGTTACCATGCAGTTCTGTTTCAGGATCTCAACATCAACGTACACAACGTTCTAGTCTAGTGAACGTCAGTGGCTGATCTGCGTGCTACTTTTTTTTTTGTCTATACAAAAGAACTGGGTTTTGTTTTGACACGAATTAATAGCAACGACCTTTGACCTATCTTCATAATTATTTATGAGAACAATAGCAACGGTCTCCAAAAGACCAACTAGTTCAGTTGTTGTTTTTTATTTGTAGGCGCGTTGGCTAAGTGGGGAAGTGACGGCATAACAATTGAATGTTATGCGATAATTGCAGGCAGTGATTGGAATTTTCAGACTGATTACACAGGCAAACGCAGGGACTCCACTACTCCTTCGGATGAGAGCGAAAACGGAGGTGTAGTCTGTGCACGCATGTATTCCATCGCACGGACTTTGTACAGATCACGAAACTTACGTCCTAGACGGGTGAGTGTCAGTTACCTAACAACAGGCACAAAGCGCTAGGTCCCTATAATCCTGGTTGTAACCTCTGTACTGTAATGTCTTCCAGGCAACACACCATTACCTGTTTGCATTTTGCTTGTAATACTTGTAGGTGTTATGGATCCGTGTGGACTATCGAGGTGATGATCTACAAATATATCTTAGTAGAAATTGTAAGTACATGTGAACGTATGGTGGAAGTAGTAGTAGTGGTGGTGATCGTGATGTTGATGGTGGTGGTGTTAGACGATGTGAAAATTACTATGTTGGAATCCGGCCAGGACTCCACTGCGATGATGATGATGATGATGATGATGATGATGATGATTATGATGATATCCATTTATAACGCGCGTGTCTCCATCCATTGTCGAATGCTCAGTGAGGCGGCCGATACAGGATCCAAACCAAGGCACCCGAGACGATGTCTACAGTGCTTGCAAAGTACATTGTTGCTGTTGTACACGCACGCGTACACACATAAACACACTGCCATCACAAATACACACTCGCTCCATCAAAACAGCAAGTTGTCCAATGTGTATGATTCATACTATTAAACAATCTTGACCAGCCTAGCCTACAGCAGCTCTTTAAGTTGGTAAGCTCGCCTTAATTACAAATCCAACAACTTGTGAGTTGGAGTACTTCACCTCAGCTTATGCTAACTGACAAGGGGAGAGGCCCTGTTCGGCAGAAAGTTTTACTGAATATAATGAAATCAGTAAGATCGATCTTTGGCAT
The DNA here is from genome assembly GCA_036898135.1 of Oncomelania hupensis. Lineage (NCBI taxonomy): Eukaryota > Metazoa > Mollusca > Gastropoda > Littorinimorpha > Pomatiopsidae > Oncomelania > Oncomelania hupensis. The sequence goes on from CM072526.1 coordinate 24,498,673, forward strand.
ACTGATGGTAGTGATCCAATGGTAAACAAGATCAAGTGCCCCTTAGAAGCAGTGTATGTCAAAGTGAGTTTGAAGCCCATCTTTTCAAACTTTTACACACGATAGTATGACCATAATGTCCCGAGTCAAGCGGCTTTCCACACAAGCGTACAGAAACAAGTTTGCAGCTTCTTTCTGGCAGTTGCCGAACTTTGACGGAAATCACCCCAGAAACACCCCGAATAGGCCTCGATGTAAATCATCTTGAGTAAAATTTACGTCCCCGGACACATTAAGCGTATAGGGGACATAATCATGGAGTGGTTTAGTTATATAAAACAGGCGCCGTGCTGCATGACATTCTAAACGTCTGGGAATTACTGTGTGAATGTGAATACTGTACAGCTGTGCCTCAATACCATCGCCTGTTCACACAGTCATTTCCGCAATGACATATAACAAGGGAGCTAATGTACATATTTGATTTACAGCAGACGATAATTAGACTGCTTGGACACGACGTTTAGAACGAAATTTCGCAAAAACAGCAAAAGAAAATTATATAATTGTAAAAGTAGATAACCAACTCTTAGCAGTTAGCGTAAATTAGACAATAGCAATCTGCTAGCATGAATTAGACATTTGATAAGCGGTTCACAAATGGTTTCTGGCTCACTTTACTACACCAAACACAGCACTATATTAATAATCAGTCAACAGTGGAGAAGGCTTAGTAATCTACCATACGGATCACCCCTGATCTTAACAACAACCGAGTTTGAAAACGATCCTAGCTATCCTTCACACTTACAAATCCTGACCCTGAAATTACATACACATTACCATACAAAATAAAACTTCTAAGAATCATATGAATACCTAACATAAAAAGGTGTTTATTTGGTAAGTTATCAAACGCTGAACCAATGAAGTAAAATAACATTTTAAAACGTGTTCTTATATCACGAACTTACTATGGCACTGACCAAATAGGATCTAATACAGCAAAAACCACAGTATCAGTCAGATGTATAGCCTTCTTTCTTCCATTTGTTTTTGTCTGACTGACAAAGAACTTAGATCCAAAAATGTGCTCCGAGTTGTCTTGGTTTTGTCCAAATAAGCATTCCTTTGGTTTATGTTCCTATTTGTTTTTTATTATTGTACAGTTTGACTGCTTGCAGTTCCTTATTTCCTCTCATGGGGCTGTCAGGGGTTTCTGTATAAACAATACCCCACTTTGTGGAAATTTAGTGCTTTAAATTACCACAAAATTTAGTGCTTTACATTCTCACTGTTTCTGTAATTCTCATTTGTTCTTTCTCGTTTCTAATCTGCTCTAACAATCTACATTCTTTCTCGCTAGACAGTTACCCATATTTTTCTTGAAAACTCTTAAAACTCATCTTTATGTATGGGGTCTGTTGGGTCAGCTTGGACCATTTCTGCCAAATGTGTTTTGTTAATATTTTATGACGTTTATATTCTACTTTGTTTTTGTAAATGGGGGTTCAATAAATTAAAGTCTCAACGTCCCCTACTTGGGATGCCTTTATTGTAAAGTGACTGGCTGGTGGTGTGCCTTCAGTGTCACAGTTAGAGTTATTTGATCAAATTTTTTATACGGATTGAGGGCGAGTCCTCTTTCAACCAAGCGGTGGTCATGATTCAGTTCTTTGCAGTGTGCTGAACCCAATAAACAATGGCTAACAAACTAACAAGTTCCCTATTTTATTCTGTGTGTTTTCCAGCCTATCACTTTTTACATTGACAAAATAACTGCTCTACGTGTCACTATGGCATCACAGGGTGAAGAGCACCACCATACAAATAAAGAGGTTTTATAGAAGGTCAACAGCTAGCTGTGAAATGTGGATCAAGCCTTGTTGGTTTTAAAAGCAATTTACACACAGTACATAGAATAAAACATGATTTAAACGACAACCTATAAAATACATTACATAGCGAAAGATTTTTCATTTATGCTTTTATTGTCAAGTCGTGCAATGAACATCACTTGTATTTATCGATACAGCATAGTTCAGCTTTTAACATTCTTGCATAACATCCAAGCATGATGCAAATGTTTTAAAACTTTCCGTGCTAATGCTTTTATAATAAACACATTTACCATACCCTTTGAGATGTAACCATTCATCATCCTCTTTCAAACGCATTTGCTCATTCAATACATCCTTTGCATATTGCAGTCCCTCATGTTTTTCTTCACACTTTGCACCCTTTCTTATCGCATGCAAACGTTTTCAGACACAATCATACAAACCGTATCATAATTTACTCTGTCCATCATCACGTGTGCGACCTGCCACAACAAATAGTATTCTGCCATTAAACAACAGTAATTTACTCCTAAACACTTTTAACGAAGAACATGCTACATCCTTTGATATAGTGAGGCAATATGCTATCTTCTCTGATGTTATGGACATAAGGTAGTCATTTTAAAAGTCTAAATGATAAAATCATACTAGTCAAATTCAACGTTTCAAATGTGAAAACAACAATATTCAATTACGTAATAAAAATAAGGTGCTATGACATCATGGGTCAGTTAATTTTAAGCATGATTTAGTGATGGTAGTATTCATGGTAATCATGTCAAAGTCAACTTTCACATTTCAAATGCTATACACTCTACGTTGATGCAGGTCGACAAGTTGAGTTCCTCAGTTCCCGTTTTATTTCAGGCGTGATTTCATGGTGATGGAACTTGTCAACGAGAGAGTACAGCTGATCTTTCTGTTCTTGGGTGAAGTCTTCTTTGTGCCGCTGCACGAAGGTCAGCAAACACTGGTGCCACAGAGTGGTCAGCTCGCCCCCCTCAGTTGTAGTGCTGCACGCAGCAAGAAACACATAAATGAACTGTAATGACATGGGCTGCAGATGGTGAGGGCAACAATCGTCACCATGAAGAGGGAATGATGTTATTTTCATTTCATTTCATTATTTAAATTAACGTCCCCGGACACAGAGCGTATAGGGGACAACATAATTATGCTAATTGGAAAATGATGTTTAAATACACATTTGTCTTAGGGTGGATGCAAATGTCCGAGAGTGGACCTGTAAGGATGCTGAACTAACAATGTTGGCAAGACTCCTAGTGAAGACAAAAGAAGCAATAATTCTGAGGACTATGTCTGTCACACATTCAGCTAATGATTTTGGTACTTACTACAGAGGGTGTAGGAAATCATTTATTTCCTGAGACAATCTCCTACATCATCATTATAGAGGTACTTAAATATTGTCAATATTTATAGGAAAGCTCAATAGGATACCAAGTTATAAAATCCTTTTCTTGTTCTGTTTTACAAATAAGCTGGTGTAACAATAATTACTGTTTAATACTCTTCTCTAGAATTATCCTGTCCTATCCTATAACTCGAAAGTCATTGGAGCATCACAGATGATCGTTTAACCAGTGTACTCCATCTTTTTCTGTCACCAGCAACTCTCATGGCTTCTCTCAGTGTCAAGTCAGGCTGTTCTCGAATGTTGTCCTACCACCTCTTTTTTCTGTCTCCTTCTTGTTCTGCCTCCTTGCACTGTGCCTTGCTGGATAGTCCTTTACAAGGCCTGATGCTCTGGTGATGTGGCCATACCATTGGAGTTTCTGTTTTTTCACTCATTGTGTTATCCAATGGCTTGTGTGATGGTCTGTCTGACTTCATCGTCGGTGATGTGCTGAGTATAGGAAATGCCCAGAAGTCTTCTGAGCACCTCATCTCCATGCACTGAATTCTTCGTTGTAGATCTGCTGTGAGGGTCCATGTTTCGCAAGCGTATAAGAAGATGGAGATGACAAGGGAGTGCAGCAGCCTTAACTTGGAATGTAGATTAATGGTCCTATCTTTCCAAATGGGCTTCAACCTTGTCAGGCCTGCAGTTGTTTGTGCGATCCTGGAGAGGACTTCTTGTTGGGACCCATTGTCTGATACAATGGCTCCTAAATATTTTAAGCTATGCACCATATTGAGGGATTGGCCTTGGACTTTGATGTCTGTGTTGATGCCGTTGGTGTTGTTGGTCATCATTTTAATCTTCTCTGCACTCATTTCCATTCCAAAGAAACTGGAGGTGGAGTCAAGCCTCTGTACCGGCTGTTAAAGTTCTTGTTCCTCTCCAGTCAATCCATCAATGTCACCTGCAAAAAACGGAGGTTGAAGACTGCTCTACCCCTTATGCTGACTGTGCCTTTGTGATCTGCAAGGGCATCTGACATGATGCGCTCCAGGAAGATGCTGAAGAGTGTTGGAGAGAGTAGGCATCCATGAGGCACGCAGATTGTTGTTCTCAACCAGTTCCTGATGTGCTGTTGTGGAGGACTGCACTCGTAGCCTTGTCATACAGGCTTTTGATGACTTCAATAATGTTAGGGCTGAGGTCGTACACTCTCATGGTTGCCCACAAAGCTGCATGCCAGACTCGGTCAAATGCTTTCTTAAAGTCTATAAACACATAATATAGCTGTTGTTGGTGCTGTAGGTATTTCTCGAAGATTATTCTGAGGTTGAAAATCTGTTCAGTGGTGCTTCGCCCTGCCCTGATCAGCCATGATTTATTCAGCTTGGGGGTTTCAACCTGTTGAGTACAGTGGAACCTCCGGTATACGACCGTCCAAAATCTGAGAAAAAACGGTCTTATAATTGAGGTGGTCTTATACCGGAAAGTTCAAACAAGGGGGGAGGGAGGGGGGGGGAGGGGGGGGGGGGAGGGTCAGGCTCGGAGGGGTATGTAGTTATAATTTTCACACTCACCACCATGTATTCTCTGACAAAGAAAACTGTAAAACATGTTTCATTTTTAGCTTTGTCTTGTATTCACAACTTCAAAAATAGAAAACAGTAGTCGTGTCTTCAGACATTTTGAACAGGAAAAATCTTCTCTCTGCCAAACTCAAAACTTTCCTCTTGCACGACACCATTTTGACAAGCCAGTGTAGGCGAGTAATGTCCCTTAATTGCGAACTGGAAATAGCAGACAACAGCAAGAGAGATAAAATGAAAGGTACAGACAATAAATTAACTGACATCTCTTTTAAATTGCCTAAGACGGTCGTATAAAGGGCTTAAGACACGGTGGCTGGTCGCATAAACGAGATTGTCGCATACCAGAGTCATTTATTATTGGAAGTGAATCCGTCAGAAGTTTTCAGGTCACATAACGGAGGGAGTCGTATACCAGAGAGATGGATACCGGAGGTTCCACTGTATTATTTTTAGAAGAACTTTGCTGGGATGGCTGATGAGGCTGATTGTGAGGTAATTTTCACACTCCTGAAGATTACCCTTTTTGGAAAGAGTGATGACAAGTGACTGGGACTATGGTGTGGGCCACTCCTCATTCTGCCAGATCTTGGTACAGATAATGGTGAGGGTGTCAATCATTGTTTCTCCTCCTGCTTGAGGCAATTCTATGGTATCCGCTCCCGCTGACTTTTCCTTCTTCAGCAATTGCACTGCTGCCTCAACTTCTTCTCTGATAAATGGGAGGATTTCTTCTTCTTCTCTATTCTGGGGACATGCTAGAACTGATGGGTCTCTGGTGTGTGGTTGTAAAGGTCAGAGCAGTACTCTGTACATTTATCCGAGACATCTTGTTCATCTGTAAGGCATATGCCAGACTTGCTTTGGATTGAGGAGACCTTTGGCTGTTTAACACTTGCCAGCTGCTTCACAGACTGGTAGGCCTTCTTGCTGTTGTTCTTGTTCAGACTGTGTGCTATAGGCTTCAGCTCCCTGTGAGGTGTTCTTTGTATTTTTCATCTCTCTTCGTTTATCACACAGGTCCAAAATTTCAGGTGTGATCGTTTCTTCTTTGGGTGGTGCTTGCCAAGGATCTCGGTGATGGCACCTGTCACAGCTGAGTTGAAGGTGGTGGTCATGGTGTTGATATCCACTTCACCGGCTCCCAAAATGAGCAGTGGTGCAAATTTTCCTCCAATTGTGGTTTATCTATAGCGATAATGATGATAATACCTTTCACCAACAGTCTTGCCCAGAACAACAAACAAAACTGAAGATTGGCCATTTACTTAGTAAACCAATTAAATGTATGTTACGTGTGTGAGAAATTTACCTACACAAGATAAGGAAAATAATGTTGCACGTACTAAGAAAACACAACTCACAGCTCAAATTTACAGAAACCAAAAACAACCAGCTATCTTTCTTTTCTTATAAGTCAATTCGTAACAATTACCATAACAAGACATACAGCGCCACACAAAATAACTAAGAAAACTTGCGCCCATGAAAGTTTGTAACCACCTCAACGATTTTACCCTATAACAAAACTCACTTGATTAAAGCAGCATGGACGTTGTCCACCACAGAATAGGCCAAGGCATATTTCTTGTCTAGCAGTGTTCGAAGGATGATGGACCTTGGTCCAGTGTAACCCATCATGGCAATGTTTTCTATACACACGCCAGCTACGTGCGATTGGATGTTACTCTCTCGCAATACACTGCTGATGATGGTCGCCTCCCTTACTGTGAAATCATCACTCTGCAAAGAACAGAAATGGTTGCATTAACCAAAACTGTAATAAAGATAATTGAACTGCCAATACTACATGTACTAAAACGTACTTATTGAACATTTTACTTTTTTTAAAAATTAAATATTAACAATTGTGTTCATTTTTTCCTGTCCAAAATATGCTGCATTCCAGGATCTATCAAATAAACTAATCATGCTTGAGAACAGATGAAGAAATAAAATTAGGAAAACTGGCCTGCGTTTAGGGGCAGGGGCAAGGCTCCTGTGGGGCCCAGGTGCAATGTTATTGGAGGGAGCCCAGTGTAGGGAGAAGGCGGGACAGAGGGCGTGAAAACAAATGTTATTTCTTTCTAGGCCATTTTAAATCTTCTCTAGACAATCAAAACATAAATAATAATAATAATTTAAAAATATTTTTTTAAATTTCCCACATCTGAAATTCGATTGCTTTCCTATGAAATACAGACGAATTCATCTGAAAACAGCGGATCTACTGAGAGTTATCCAGTCTGACTACTATTGAAAACAATGTTGATTTGAATAAGGTTTGACAACTCACCTGACACAGGGGAATTATGATGCCCTTGAAGAAGGCATGAATTTTGAAAAGTGACTTCTTCAAAGCCTGCAATACAACAATAGCCACAATAGTGTCTGGTTAGCAAACACATGCATTAAAACAGAATGCAAGAATGTCAATCAAGTAACCTGTCTGTGATCTCACGGACATAATTATCATTATAAATCAGCAGAACGTTTTAACAGAAGGGATTCGGTACTGTTAGTTAACAAATATAGGCTTTAAACAGCGTAATATGTTGTCATCATCAGTTTGTTATCTAGGAATCCACAGATTTAAATCAGCACAGATATGAACACTTTCTGACAAAAGGCATCCCCAGCACTCATGCAGCACACACACCCACCTTCAGCATTGTCCCCACCCTTCCCTTGGATGGAATAGGATTACGTCACTGAACAGCTGTGAAACCTAAGTACGAACTAATTTCCTTAGTCTTCTAATAGTGAGCTCCTTGCCTTTACACTACAGGTTTGAGTGAAGAGCTGCGCATGTAAGATTGTGCATAACATCAATGAGCGTGCATATTTGTTACAGATCAAAGATCGAGTCCTATTTAAAGGTCAACATCATTGAAATATAAAATTGAGCACAAAATATCTACATAATAAAAGAAGTCACACGCCAAACAACTTTTTTCCGAAAAATACTGCCTTTTTTTAATATTTAATAAAATCTACTTCGAATAAACTTTTGCACCTTCGAAAAGCCCGCTCACGTGACCACATGGCTCGTGACGTCAACTGCTGGAGACAATATAGAGTCCGATAGTGCCCCTTCTCTACCAGGGGCCGGGTAGCTCAGTTGGTAAGAGCGTCTTGCTAGTAACCGAAAGGTCGGTGGTTTGAATCCCGGATTGGTCAACGTGTGATCATATTATTTTCCCCTTTACCAACAACTGGTGTCAGTATAAATCGGTCCAGTAGTCACCTATATGCGAAAGTGTCATGTGACTATAATCTACATACAAACAAAAAACTTCTCTACCAAAACGCAGGAAAACGAAGAGCAGTGGCCTATATTGTGCCGTTGGAGGTTGTACAAACAAACAAGCGGATGGGATAACATTGCATAGGTTTCCAAAAAACGAAGAAGTGCGAAATAAGTGGGTGAGATTTGTGCGTCGTCAGCAATTTGCGCAAAACACTTCGCTGAAGACTGCTACCCAAGTGCCACTTTTATGCGGAGCTTTTGGATGAAAACAATACAGACATTAAAGCCTATCTCTGTTCCAACGATCCAAAGCCTCAACAACAGCAACAGTGATTCAAGTTACTAGTAGTAGGCCTACTAGTACTGCTTCAACTTCAACTACAGTCACAGTGGCTACTACACATCCATCGTCTGCTATCACTTGCCGGGTGTCAGGAAAGTCAGAGGAGCTTTTCAGAAAAGGGAACGCAAGAGGTTATGTATTCACGGGTCTAGCTCGTATAATTATTTGTTTATTATTACAATTAGTACTCGGGGGTCGAATTCGTTTCTAACAGAAGAGAGCACTGCTGTAACACGACAGATCGAGTGAAGAAACACTGCTTGTCTTGCTTGTAACTTCTTCGCAATCGGCCATTGTCTACAGCTGCTGACGTCACTGCGAGGGGAGATCAGCGATAGCTGCGTTTTAGAGTATTACTTCCCTTACCCTTAATTACAGGTAGGAAATCCCACTTTCAGTGATCGATATCTATTAAACGATAGAGCTTTGCTTACCGAATTTTTTGCATCTGGTATTATTTAGTAAAGTTCTTTCAGCAGAAACTTTTTGACCGAGCACTGTGGTTGACCTTTAAAAGAAAGTGCATATAAAGCATCCAGTCTTCTTCTTATTATTATTATCACTTTCAGCACATATGCGCATGCACACACACACACACACACACACACACACAAACTCCTTCACAATCCAACCCTTTCCCTAAATAAATGCAATAGTTTTGTTTGCTTACCTGCATGATATGAAAATTTAATCTTTTGTATTCCCTGATGTCGTCCCTTACTCTGGGAAGCAGGAATAAAAAGTAGAATCTGAAACCAAATTGAAAAGGGTTATAATGAAGAGCAACCACTGGCGACAATGAACAAGGGAGACAACAATACTTTACTGTAAAAGGGGGGACCGGAGTTAAATGATAGCATCCTTATTGGAAGTTGTCCTCCTGGGTTGAAGGTGAAAATAGGAAAGAATTATCTCCCCTTCTCTGCTGCCGAGGGTTTATATTTGTGCAATGGTGCCATAGATACATACGGCCATTTTGCTGTGTTTTCAGCAGGTCGATGTATCAGCTGTGCTTACAGAAAATTAAGTGGATATTTGTTTGGCATGAAGATACTTTACCTCCAGACTTCACTCAAGCATCTTTCTGATTTGGCTCGGAAGAGTCCGCTGGACCTAAAGCAATAACCTTGTATTGTATTGTATTGTATGCTATTGGAAATCAGGCAGTTGATTTTCAAGCTCAGCTGATACAGTGATGAGCTGAGAACACAGGTAAATGGCCATCTGTATCTATGGCACAATTGCACAAATGTAAACTACTGGCAGCAGAGAAGGGGAGATAGGTCTGTCCTATTTTCACCCCCAGGAGGACAACTTCCAATAAGGCTTATGTCCAGGGTGCTATCATTTCACTCCAGTAGCCATTTTATAGCTCAGACAATCACAACCTAAAGTATTTGTATCTCTCAAATTGAAAAGGTTTGAATGGTGAAATGAGCCCCTTATTTACAACAGATCCCTTACAGTCACTATTTAATATGTGTCCTTTAAAAATCTAGAATAGCTTCAATCTAGCATGGTGTGTAATACTAACAAAACAACAATGAGCCCACCTTTGTAATGATTCCATGCATTTTTGACTTCTATTTTGTTGCAAACTCACAAGATAAAAAACCAAATGGCTGAATGTTTTAGCATAGTTGTGGCCAGCAAATTAATCTTCTATGCATGTATCAACATAAACCTTTGGCAGAGCAACTTATTTCCAAATCCACTCAAAGAGGGCAGAGGCTGTGTTATTCTTCAGGTTTGCAGTGACGTAAAATAATTTTGGTGCCAGGACATTGTGGAGTAAATGAATCAGCTTGACACATTCAGCAAAATATGCTTTATCCCTGCAAAGTGTAACAAATGAATGAACACATACCAACAAGTAGTGGGAGCTTACCGCTGTGCTAGAGCTTTGCTCAAGTTGGAGGCAAAGACCTTTGTCACAGCATAAATGGACGCTGCACTCCAGTCTTCCGGTTTCATCAATTCCAAACACTGCAAATTAAACCCATCACTATTCATTACATTTACAAACACTATTGCACTGTTGCAGCAAGGCTGAATGGGGAAAATAGATTTAAAAATGAATCGGAAAGAATCTTTATTGTCCCAACAAACAATTAAAAAAACATTTTCTTGCAGTGTACAACAATCACTGACCACGTATCATTTACAAAACACATTCGGTATAAAATAAAACAACTCATTTTTTAGCAAAAAGCAACACCAATTCTTTATTCAACCAACCACCTCCAACTCACCGTTGAACTAAAAACAAAATAAGCACAGCCTCCTCCCCTCTCCTCTCCATGCATCCCTAACCTATCCAACCCCCTTCTCAGCCAAATGAACATCCAAAACCCAACTTGCTTTTGCAAAAATGACACAAATCATGTGGAGTAAATGATGAAACAACATTACCTCTTCCCAGTGTTCACTGTACGGCAGTTTCTTGACGAATTTGGGCAGAGGACCGCTTTTGTATTTCCTGAGAAAGTCCCCTGTCATTCTGGATACTTGCACAAGCTGAGGTGGTAGATTGCTGACTGCACCTCCGTCTGCACATTCAACACATGCCACAGTGAACATTCACAGGCAAAAGCTGAAGTTTTGTGAGAAATTAGTCTCCGAAGCGATGAGACTAATATGAATAATACTTAACTTAAGTTTTTCTTGGTCTGACCCTGTTTGGAACACGCCACATGCATGTTAATGGACACAAAATAATATCACAATGTTTACTCAGAAGGAGCTTGTTAACCCTGTCAGACTGTAGTAATATTGATCATAGAGACTAATATCATAATTTCCAGGCTACAAGAATGACCGACAAAAACCAAATGCCAACCTGACATGACGGTTTCCACTTCTGTTCTTTGTGTCTGAAACTTCTCCAGCACATCTTCAGCAGGCTCTTGTCTCTTTGATGCTAAAAATGACTTAAAGGCATTGTCATCATCTGGATCCACCTCCTGGCAGTGACAAAATGCAATAGCTAATTTAGTAATTAGCAGAACATATTCACAACATGTAAACATCTAAATCTTGAATCTATTTGGCTTGGAGATGACTATTAGGGTCAAATTTCTCAAATATCACACACAAATTGTTTCAGTATAAAAGCAAATCATCATCTCTTAATCCTCTCAAGCCATCAAGAATTTAATGTATTTGTTTCCTATTAGGGCTGTAACCTTCGTGAAAATCAAAGTAATGGAAATGAATGAAGCAAACCTCTTGTCCTTGCATGCCCTCTGCAGCAGCTGTGTACTCAGTTTCTGAATCTGATTTGTCCTCGTCGTCATCTTCAACACCGTTTCTGGAGCTTGTGCCCAGTTTAATATTAATGTCAAATGATTTCCTGTGTGCTGGGCTGGAGACAGAAACAAAAAGAGAAAAGACAATAAGAACTTAGAAACTATATATATATATATATATATATACACCATTCAGCTCAAATGTAAACTACACAGAATGTGAGTCTCAGCTCACAAAAGCTGCCATCATCAATAAAACAAACCAACTACAATGACACACATGCCAACATTAATCATCACCAGTGCCAGCAACTGCTCTTATACCACAAATGTGACCTCTCTGTAACTAGGAAATCTAATGAAACTAGTAATTTACCTTTGTTCGGAAAGTCCATGTTCTTCTTCCAATTCTTGTTGTTGCAATCGAGCTTGGGTCAAAATACGCTTGGTAAGGTCACTTGCCACATACTGAAATTGAAACAGTGTAAAATTTCACATCAAATTTTATTCTAATTAATTATAAACTTCATTCTTCTTATTTACATAAAATAATTTAATATCCACACCATCTATGATAAGATCAGACACCCAATTGCCTGCGAACTTGTGACATACAAGTTAATAAATTAGTCAACGTTGTTTATACAGCAATAATGGAAGTATGGAGGTGGATGGAGGTGGAGAGGAGGAGTGTAGAGACTAGCAGACAGCTAGCCTGTGGCTTCTTTCTGTAGTAATAATGTATAGACCAGCAGACAGCTAGCCAGTGGCTTCTTTCTGTAGTAATAATGTATAGACCAGCAGACATCTAGCCAGTGGCTTCTTTCTGTAGTAATAATGTATAGACCAGCAGACATCTAGCCAGTGGCTTCTTGCTGTAGTAATAATGTATAGACCAGCAGACATCTAGCCAGTGGCTTCTTGCTGTAGTAATAATGTATAGACCAGCAGACATCTAGCCAGTGGCTTCTTGCTGTAGTAATAATGTATAGACCAGCAGACAGCAAGCCAATGGCTTCTTGCTGTAGTAATAATGTATAGACCAGCAGACAGCTAGCCAGTGGCTTCTTGCTGTAGTAATAAAGTATACATTACTACAACAATATATTGTGTGTGTGTGATGTGCCTATGTCAGTATGTGTATTAGTATGTATATATGCTTACCATGGGTGTGTGTGTGCGTGTGAGTGTGTGGGGGGGGGAGGGGTGAGACAGACTCAGACTGTATTTAGCTTGCTGTTATACTGAGGGAGGGGTGTTCTAATGTCTTGTTGTATTATTTTCTTTTGCAATGTATGCACTGTGACACAACAAATTTTCCAATGTTTTTGTAGAATAAAGATTTCTTGACTTGACAGTAAACTGGAGACCACCAAATTGATGAGCAACTAAAAAATATAGTTTGTATAAAAGTTAAACCATCATTTTTATGAAGTAGAAGTTGTAGCAGTTGTAGCAGTTACTGAGTTAGTAGCAGTGGAAGTGTGGGTGCATAACATAACCCAGAATGTCTGTTGAGTATGTCATTATTATGGCACTGGCAATAACTATTACAAAACAATATTCCAGGAAATTGTACGCTGAGAGTGAGAGTGTGGAGCAGACCCACATTTTGTGTAGGTGAGTAGTTATGGTTATCCCTATGCCTAACAGGAAATTCCCAGGTGCTTCAGTAGCCAGACAGGTTCATTTACACTACTATCCCTATCATAGTACACAGCAAGCTTGTTATAAAATATATTTTTAAATGTGTACACAAACTAAGTTTTGCACTTCACTCGGATTATCACATGAACCTAAAGAGTAACACCAAAAGCAAATATAACTGGCAATTCTCTTCACATAAATATGAACAATTGTTTTTATTAAAAATCCATAAAAACACCGAACACGCATACACTGTTGTTCCTGTAATAAAATCACTGGGATTGGCATATGTTCAAACCTGTGGATCTATACAAAGTATAATCAAGTAATACTCATGAATACTATATACAGTGTTTTGGTAAGTTATACATAGCAGTTTTTTTTTTATATATAGTGACTATAGTACTGGGGAAGGGTAGTGTCTTCATAAATCATAGAATCGATAATCTCTCATTCTCAGTGTAATCCCCCTTTCACCCTGATATTTCCAAAATACACGCAAAAACAAACAACTGTAATCATTGACTAGTCACAATAAACCTGGAAGTACCAAACCCATAAAGTGTGTACATTTACTTCTGTTCAAAGAAGTTGGTCACCTGTATAGCCTACAAGAAGAAATAAAAGTTTAAAGAAGTACCTCATCTTCGCCATCTCTTCTTTTTCTTATTTTTACTCGTCCTGTTTCCTTCGCCAAAGCATCAACCTCAATCTGTTCAGCAAGAGGTCCACCACGAACAACTCGATCACCACGAATTTTTCTTACTTTTGGCATATTCTTTTCTTATAAGCCAACAATATTATTTCTACATTAGAAATGCCATCAACTCTACCCACGAGAACACATGTGCCTCATAAACCGGAAGTGAAAGGAAGTTGGGATTACTTTTATTGCCGTCTAAATATGCGACCATTATTTGCCATCTCATTGTAGTTAATTTAGGCAATATTTAAATGTCTAAAAGGTCATATGAACATTTTAATTATGCTAGGTTTATCTTTTAAACACAAAATCTATAACAAATCAAAATGTTATCACTTATAAACACACACTAGTGTGCGGAAGTAGTCAATGGTTAATATGTTTTATAACATTCAGGGGAAAGTATTCTGAAAGCTCCATTAGTAAATCTTGCACACCTGACGGCAATATTTTGTTTTGAAATTTGTCGGACGTGTAGAATTGAAGGCAGCAATAATGGGCGACTGGGATTTCACGCCACTCTATGCCACTTTGACGGTTTTAGTTATCATTGCGCTTGGTAAGTGTCTGTTTTCTTGCATTTTTATTTTCAAAGGTTGGAAAGGCTTCCTACATGTAATTCCACGCCACTTTCGCTAGAATAGAAATGTGACAAAGCTGAAAGCACAACTCCACAAGATCTGAAGACAGGTGAAGGTCGAATATTTTCAAGCAGCTAGGCGAAGGCCTACCACACTCACTAGTGATAAGTAATTTGACTGAGTGTGCTTTCATAAATAAAGCGCACCAACAAGAGTGGAACCAGCTCCCGGCAGATGCTGTCCTCAGCACCTCGCTGGAAGCCTTCAAATCCCAGATCTAACCCGCCCCCCCATTTCCCTCTCTCCCCTGCCCCCTCATGCTCTCCCCTTTTTTCCCCCAAGGCTGTTTCATCTGGGCAGCACAAACCCAAACAGACGTACAAACAAGCGCCGTTGCATCAACCCCTCAAATCTGCAGTACCTTCAGAACGATGAAGTTGGCAGAGTAATGAAAGAAGAAGAAGAACTAGAGTGCAAAAGACTGACAGCCTAAGAATAAGATGTCGTCTCTGCCCTGTGAAGCCAAAACACAGTTAAGTCCAGAAATGAAAATGACGCTTTCGAAACATATTGTTAGATAAGTCACGAACCATGTAACTCTATCCACCCTATAAGTATAACCAGCATCCAGCACATTCTGTTTTTACCACACACGAAAAGAGAAGAGAAAAAAAACAACCCGGTCAGTGATGTCACAGAATTAGAAAACAAAAGATTGCAAAATACAGTAAAGGCCCACATGAATACTGTGTCTTACCTGCTTAGCCCGAATTCTCTGTTTACGTGCACTCATACTTTATTTTGCTGAGTTATTTGGAGTGACGTTGCACGTAAACAGAGCAGGTCTATGTGGGGTCTTTCTCCTCATGTCAGAATCTAACATTGTTAGTATTCATCTTCCAATCCTATCCTATCCCGTAACTCAAAAGTCATTGGGGCACCACAGGTGATCGTTTAACCATCATACTCCATCTTTCTCTGTCCTCATGGCTTCGCTCAGTGTCAAGCCAGTCCATTCTGGAATGTTGTCCACCCACCTCTTTTTTTGTCTCCCTCTTCTTCTGCCTCCTTGCGCTGTGCCTTGCTCTGGTAATGTGGCCATACCATGGAGTTTCAGTTTCTTCACCACTGTGAGCATGTCATCGCGTTGTCCAATGGCTTGTGACATTGTGTGATGGTCGTTGGTGATGTGCTGGGTATAGGAAATGCCCAGAAGTCTTCAGTAGCACCTAATCTCCATTCTTTGTTTTCTTCGTTGTAGGTCTGCTGTGAGGGTCTATGTTTCGCAAGAGTATAGGAAGATGGAGATGACAAGGGAATGCAGCAACCTTACCTTGGAATGTAGACTGATGGTCTTGTCTTGTCTTTTGAAATGGGCTTCAATCTTGTCAGAGCTGTAGTTATTTGTGCTATCCTGGAGAGGACTTCCTCTCGGGCCCCATTTTCTGATACAAATGCTCCTAATGCTTGACCAAGTGCCTAAGAAGGACATAATCATAGTGCAAGGCGACTGGAACGCCAAGGTTGGCCATGATGCGCACCACAGCTGGGGAGACACATGTGAACTCCACTGCAACAACGAGACAAATGAGAGAGGTCTGAGACTCCTGGAGTTTGCCAGATACAACAATCTGATACTCGCAAACACGCTTGGTCTCCACAAAAAATCCAGACGATGGACATGGCACAGTCCCGGAGGTCTCAGCGATCACAACCAGATCAACTACATCATGGTCAAGAAACGCTTCAGATCGAGCATCAACATTGGCAGGACACGCACTTTTCCAGGAGCAGACATCGGAAGTGACCACGATCTCGTGGTGATGTCCTTCCGGCTTTACTTGAAGAGAGTAAACACAGCAAAGTGCACTAGACTGAAGTTCAACCTGGACAAACTGCATACCTCGGAGGTGGCAGAAATATTTCAAGCCACAATTGGAGGGAAATTTGCACCACTGCTCATTTTAGGAGCTAGTGAAGTAGATGTAAACACCATGACCACCACCTTCAACTCAACTGTGACAGATGCCTCCACCGAGATCCTTGGCAACCTCCGGCCAAAGAGGAAGCCGTGGATCACACCTGAATTTTTGGAACTCTGTGATAAACGAAGAGAGATGAAAAAGAAAAAGAACACCTCACAGGGAGCTGATGCCTACCAAAAAATCACCAATGACATCCGAAAAGGCATGCGCACAGCAAAGGAGAACTGGATAGAAGATCATTGCCGGGAAATAGAGAACAGTCTGAACAAGAACAACAGCAAGAATGCCTATCAAAATGTGAAGCGGCTGACAAGTGTTAAACAACCCAAGGTCTCCACGATCCAAAGCAAGTCTGGCATATGCCTTACAGAAGAACAAGAAGTCTTGGATAGATGGACAGAGTACTGCTCTGACATTTACAACCACACACCAAACGGAAACCCATCAGTTCTAGCATGTCCAGAGAACAGAGAAGCAGAAGAAAACCTCCCTGAGAAGAAGTTGAGACAGCAGTGCAGTCGCTGAAGCAAAGGAAGTCAGCGGGAGTGGACAACATTCCCGCAGAACTGCTTCAAGCAGGATAAGAAGCAACGATTAACGCCCTCACCATTACCTGTAACAAGATCTGGCAGAGTGGGGAGTGGCCTACACCATGGACCCAGTCGCTTATCATCACTCTTCCCAAAAAAGGTAACCTTCATGAGTGTGAAAATTACCGCACCATCAGCGTAATCAGCCATCCCAGCAAGGTTCTTCCTTAAAATAATACTCAACAGGTTGAAACCCCAAGCTTAACAAATCATAGCTGAAGAACAAGCAGGGTTCAAAGCGAAGTACCACTGAACAGATTTTTAACCTCAGAATAATCTGCGAGAAATACCTACAGCACCAACAACATCTATATCATGTGTTTGTAGACTTCAAGAAAGCGTTTGATCGAGTCTGGCATGCAGCTCTGTGGGCAACTATGAGAGTGTACAACATCAGCCCTAAAATTATTGCAGTCCTCCATAACAGCACCATCGGAAACTGGTCCAGAACAAAACTCTGTGTGTCAAGGGTGCCTACTCTCTCCAACCCTCTTCAGCATCTTCCTAGAGTGCATCACTGTGACGGGGGTTTCATTGTAGCTGGGCTCTGCACAATGGAATGCTATTACCTCCTCGTCTTAGTCTATGGGGATAGCTAGTTATCTCCCTATGACTTCACTTAATACATTTATTTGTTTAGCTCGGTCTGTGTTTAGGCTGGGGTACAGAGATAGAATAGATAGAAAAATGGTAAAAGATCACTGTCACACTAGCTTTCACACGGCTATGAATCATATGTAGTCCAGCCACTTGATAACAGTAAAAATCACACATTTATTTCCTCTACCCTACACACGATATTCGAAGTACAAAACTAACTTAAAAGTTCAATTGTTTCTGAGAATGGTTCACTCGGTGATAGTCTAGGCAGCTACTTTTTCCATCATAGGGCACTGGATGATTTCTGCATTCAGAGTTCTTGAAGAGTGGACTACTGTGGTCCTGTTTATACAGAGTTTTAGTGCACTGTTTCTTGTGGCACTTAACTGCGTGGTTGAAGCGCTGCGTTGAGGTCGCTTCTGGGACAATCTGTGTTGTCGTGGATTCTTTGACTTTGTGGTTCGACGGTTGGGCTATCTGGGCACAATGCTGGAGATGCCTCGGCAGCCAACTTTAAGCGTCAATGTGGTTTGTCTTTTGCTGAGTTGGGCCCACGATATAACGCCTGTTAAATAAAGTGACATCTAGATTTTGGAGAAAGGTATTACAAACGTGGCTAGATAATAACAAACACTACACTGACAATATTTGCTCTAGGTTATGGAATAATGTAAATGTAAAATATGCGGGAAATGTTCTGTATTTCGAGGACTGGGTTGTGGGGGGGTTATACTTATATAAGAGATGTAGTCAATGGCATTGGCATGGTTTCTTATGGAGATATTTGTCAGAGGTTAGGGAATTCTCCAAATAGGATTTTAGAATACATAACAATATGTGCAGCAGTTGCCAGGTTCTTACAATTGTTTCCATCTTGTTCACAGAACGAAACATACCCTAGCACTCCCTTATTTCATAATAAAACCCTGGTAAGGGCTCATGACTTTAGGAAAGTATTAGTTGCTACAAAAAGAACCCAGCCTTGTCACTAAAGGCTGTTGGATTCTGGAAAAGAAAAGTTGATATTGACATAGATAAACATTACTGGGTTATTGCAAAAATAGCCACAATGGAAACGAGGCTTAGAGTTCTTCATTGGAAAATACTACATAATATATATCCTAATAATATTCTATTACAGAAAATGAAGGTAGTTGATAACAAGGATGGGCAAGTAGCGAGAGTAGCGACTACATTTTGTAGTTTCGCTACTATTTGGAGTAGTTTGTAACGATCCAAACTACATATTGTAAAAAAAGTAGTTGTAAAGCAGCGAAAGTTCTACTAATTTGTCAGTAGCGAAGTAGCGAAAACACAACAACACCAATGGCATCAACACAGACATCAAAGTCCAAGGCCAATCCCTCAACACAGTGCATAGCTTCAAATATTTAGGAGCCATTGTATCAGACAATGGGTCCCGACAGGAAGTCCTCTCCAGGATCGCACAAACAACAGCTGTCCTGGCAAGGTTGAAGCCCATTTGAAAAGACAAAACCATCAGTCTACATTCCAAGGTAAGGCTGCTGCGCTCCCTTGTCATCTCCATCTTCCTATATGCTTGCGAAACGTGGACCCTCACAGCCGATCTACAATGAAGAATACAAAGTATGGAGATGAGGTCCTACAGAAGACTTCTGGACATTTCCTATACCCAGCACATCACCAACGAGAAAGTCCGACAGACCATCACATAAGCCATTGGACAACACGATGACCTACTCACAGTGGTGAAGAAACTGAAACTCCTATGGTATGGCCACGTCACCAGATTGTCAGATCTTGCAAAGACCATCCTGCAAGGCACAGTGCAAGGAGGTAGAAGAAAAGGGAGACCAAAAAAGAGGTGGGAGGACAACATTCAAGAATGGACTAGGTTGATATTAAGCGAAGCCATCAGGGTTGCTGAAGACAGAGAAAGATGGAGTATGCTGGTTAAACGATCATTGGTGGTGCCCCAACGATTTCAGAGTTACGGGATAGGATAGCATAAGATAATACCGTGTTGAGTGATTGGCCTTTGACTTTGATGTCCATGTTTATGCCATTAATATTGTTGGTCATCATGTTGGTCTTCTCTGCACTTATTTCCATTCCAAAGGCTCTGGAGGGGTGTCAAGCATCTTTACCAGCTGTTCAAGTTCTTGTTCCTCTCCAGCCAATCCATCAATGTCATATGCAAAATGGAGGTTGGAGATTGCTCTACCCCATATGCTGACTGTGCCTTTGTGATCTGCAATATCTTCTGATAGCCACAGTGTTAGGAGGTGTCGCCTGACCATGTCACCAGAGCATCAGGCATTGCAAAGACCATCCTGCAAAGAGGCAGAATAAGAAAAAGAGAAAAAGAGGTGGGAATACAACATTTGAGAATGGTCTGGCTTGACACTGAGTGAAGCCATAAGGGCTGCTGAGGACAGAGAAAGATGGAGTAACTGGTTGAACAATCATCTGTGGTGCCCCAACCACTTTCGAGTTACAGGATAGAATAGGATGCTTCTTTGCATATTTATTCATGCCATGTTCATATAGACAGCATCATAATGCATGAATGACATCAGCAGATAGAAGATATGATTACGCTTCCTTCAGAGTAAAAAGTTGTGTGAGATGCTGTATTTTGGCTACTTTTTTTCTTCTCCTAGTTCAACTACTGCTTTTGGGCTGCTTTTTCTTTGAGTCATTCAAATGTAAGCATCTCAAAATATATACATATCACAAAAATTATTAAAAGTAAATATATATCTTTGTAAAAAAACTAGTAAAAGTTACAACATTATTTGTAATATAGCGCCATTAGGCATTACACAAGAAAGAAGAAATGCAAATCTATAAAAATTTAACATTTTGGACTTGCTGTGTTCTGGTTTCATGGAGCATATACTATAATTAGTATAAATACTATACTGTGCTATACTATACTTAACTACATGTATACTAGTCTATGCAAAGTATACGAATTTTCAGTTTATGAAAAATGTTTTACAGTGTAAGACACTGACCAAGAGCAACACAGCACACAAGTCATACTATTCTAGTTATAATCTTAAAATACTCAATTCATTAATGAGTATAAATCAATGTTTACAATTACAAATAACTATAGCAGAGGAACATGGGATTCAGTCACAGTACCCCCATGAGGGTAGCGGAATTTTCTGTATAAATAGTATCCCCACTTTCTAGAAATTTAGTGCTTTAAATTCCCACTGTTGCTGTCTTTCTCCTTTGTTCTTTCTCATTCCTACTCTGTTCTATCAATCTACTATACTATTTTCTTTGCTAGACCAGTCACCTACCTTTTTTCTTAAAAACTATTCCGGGACAAAACTCCTCATTTGTGTGTGAGGTCTGTTGGATCAGCTCGGGAATATTGGACGCTTTCTGCCAAATGGTCACCAAGGCTTCCTATGATGTTATTATTTAGCAATTTTACATGTGTTTTGTTGATATTTTATAATGATGTTTATATTCTGTTTTGTTTTTGTAAACGGGGGTTCTATAAATTATAGTATAGCCTCAGCGTCCCCACTTTATTGTAAAGTGACCGGCTGGTGGAGTGCCTTCATTGTTACCAATTGAATTGTTTCAGCAGATCTTTTATATGGATCAGGGGTGAGTTCTCTTTCAGCTAAGTTGTGGTCTTGATTTTGTGGTCCTGATTTGGCTCTTTGCGGTCCACTGGACCCTGTATCATTGCAAATTGCAATGAATAACTAACTTCTGTCACAGTACAATATTCTGATTAGTTGAAACTCAAAATCTGTCAATGGATTTTATGTTTCAGCATGGTACCTCCTCTTCAAGCTCTTTCTGTTCAAATTCCAATTTGTGAGAGTCTTCATGGGTGTTGATGAAAGCAATGCCCCTCATTCACAGAGGTCTCGAAGAACTGTTCGCAGAGAATGAGTGATTGACATCAGCATCTGACCACCTGTGAAAAATGTGCAATAACACATGTAGGTGTTTGTGCTAGTGTGTGTGTGCGTGTGTGTGTATGCGTGTTTGTGTGTGTTCATGATATTTGGAGCTGGCTCCAGAATTTAAAGTGACATGAAATACTGAATTGGTGAATGCAAAGTCATAACTCATATTTTGTTTTTTTAACTGTAAAAAGTTAGCAACGCATTATATCATATATTTAGCTGAGTATGCTAAGGCTGAGTTTTGCATTTTATTTTCATGAAGTTTAGACCATCTTTGGTTTTGAGTGTGGAATGTATTAACATATTTTATAGGATGCTCTCTCTCTTTTTTTACACTCTAGCCGAGGGGAGAGTAGTATACCAAGTCAAGCGTATGGGTCTGAATCGGTACTAATTTTGAGAAAGTATATGCATGCAGCACAAGAGTCAAGAGTGAATAATTCTCAGGCTTGCACATGAATTCTAAAAAGAGACTACCTTTATAAAAGAGAGTATTTTGCACAAAGTATTTCTGCTGGCAAATGTTGCAGTCGAATTGGATTCAAACCCAAAGTAAGAATATTTAAGATGTAAACAGACCCTGTTTGTTTTCTCTCATCTTGGAGAGGATCAGATTTTGTTACCATGGATAATTCTTGCTAACAAGCACTTTCACCTAGTGCAAACAGCCAACATTGTGAATGAATCCCATACATATGATTTGGCTTGGGATCTCATTGCAGTCCCTCTATTTCCAAAATCTGGATTAATTTTCTTACATGCTTTCATTGTTTGATTCATGATTTATGAAGAGATAACCTAAAGTAATTTGACAAAGCACAGCATTACACACTATTCAATGATAATGTAATGAGATGCTTGGCATAGGTATATTATTGAAACATTGGTATTCTTCTGACAAAATCATTTGTATGAAATGTACACGTGTATTAAGGTGCATCTGAAAATGGCACAAGTTTGGTTAATTGGGAAGGAGATTTTGTTCAATTATGTATGCAGATTATATATTAACTGGAATGTTTGGTTCTAGAGAACTTGACACATGTATTTATTTTAATATGCCATGGTAGAAGTCCTGCTCCGGAGGAGTGCATATTGAACAGAATAATACACATGTACATTCATGAAAATAAATGCTTGTTCAGTAAATGCTACTCCTTTTTAATCTTTCATGACTGTTCAACAATTTTGTCCAAAATGTCTCCTTATAATTAGAAAAGAGAAAATTTTACAACATTAATTGTCAGTCAAGTCTTTATTGAGAGATATATGGGGCATAAAGCTGCAAGTGTTCGCCTCAGGCCGCTTGAGGTAGATCCTGAATTGGTCAATGCCTTGGGCTTCTACTATGGAATTCCCTTTGTAAAATTATATGTATTTTCACCACTTTCAGCTAAATAACCTTTATTTAGAAGCATATTTTAAAAAATAATCGTTTGTTTACAAACAATGTCAGATTTCTCTAAAAAATATATTTTCTCAGTAAATAACTTATTATTTACCTAAAAATATATTGTTTAGGTAAATAAATCATGTTATAGGTAAATAAGGCATTATTGCTAAATAATGAATTATTTACCTATTATAATACATTATTTAGCAGATTGTTTTAAATAATGTATTATTTAAAAGATGTTGGTAAATAACACATTATTTAAGTAAACAATTTATTGTTTAGGGACAGCAATTTTCATTATTTAGGGATTTGCAGATCTATACATGTCATATATTACTGTAAAGTTATATGGTAATGATAAAAAAAAATTGAAAAATCTTGATTTTCAGCCGTTTTGCGATTTAAAATGAGGCAACTGCTTGATTTCACTCTATTTTTTTATTCATTCGCAATAGTATTAATATTCTAGACTGCATCAGTAAAGAGGGAGCCACCTTTATTTCTGCTTTGGCGTCCTTGCCTTCTGAGTACTTCCGCCATGTTTCTTGTCAGTCCGACCTGCAAATTCCTGGTAGTTTAGAATCCTATCCTATCCTATCCCGTAACTCGAAGGTCGTAGGGGCACCACAGATGATCGTTTAACCATCGTAGTCCATCTTTCCATGTCCTCAGCAACCCTGATTGTTTTGCTCAGTGTCAAACCAGTCCATTCTCGAATGTTGTCCTCCCACCTCTTTTTCGACCTCCCTCTTCTTCTACCTCCTTGCTCTGTGCTTTGCAGGATGGTCTTTGCAAGACCTGATAATCTGGCGACGTTTAAAAGAAACTGAAAATTTTCTTTTGAAATTAAAAAGTAATCCAACTCAAAAGAACAAATGGAAACATAGTCTCTACACAGTTTTTGGGTAAATAAATACAAAAAGAAAGCATTTTCTTTTCTGATGAGATACTCAAAAATTGAACACTCCTGCCCAAAACCTGACCTTGACCTTTCATTTGTCTTTGGGAAGTTACAGATGTTTTATCTTCGAATTTGTGGAGTAATTTATGTTCAAAATTTACAAATGAACACAAATTTTGGGTATACAATCTTTGGAAAGCCCTTGCATTTAATTATAGAAAGCAGTAATATTACAAAAACTAAGTTTTGAAGCGAATCCAGGAATCCCCTAACTAATGAAAATTTCAGTTCCAAAACAATTAATTGTTTATATAAGTAATGCATTATTTAGCAACATATTCAAAAAATACCTTCATTTAGCAAATTCTGCTAACTAATGCATTAAAATAATGTAAATAATTTTTTATTTTGCAACAATACTTAATTTACATATATCATGATTTATTTATGTAAACAACATATTGTTTAAGTAAATAATAAGTTATTTATGGAGAAAATACATTATTTAGAGAAATCTTACATTGTAAACAAATTATTATTTAAAAAACCTGCTTCTATATATAAACATTATTTAGCTGAAAGTGTTAAAATAACACCGAAAAATATTGCAAATAAATATTTTACAAAGGGAATTCCATAATTTACTGTGGCTTAATTAATATAAAACAGTATTCAGAAAGAGGTTTGGTTAAAAATGTATTTTGCTTTAGTAGAGATTTTTTTCATGTCCATAAATACTTGTGAACTCGTACCCATAGGTTTGTCTGGATAAATTATGCATTTTTGTTTTAGTACGATGTCATTTTGTTTTATCACATACTTTTTAAAATTTTGTTTATGGTTTGGTTTTGTGATTCGCATGTAAAATCAATTATTTCTTAGCTTGTGCGATTTATATATTGTATTTGTAATCACTGTACCCATTTTGCCCTAACTTTTTAAAAATTGCTGTCCTGTGTTTTACCTTAGTGTTAAAGTTTAAATCTTGTACATGTACATCTTTCTTTTAGTATACATATTTTACCCTTCGTTTAAACTCGATACTTGAAGATTATAATGTTAACCTGCGAGTGTGAGAGTGTGTGCATGCGTGTGAGCGCTTTGAGCAGACAGTTGTCTGGAATCGCGCTTTATAAAATAAATTATTATTATTATTATTATGTCTACCAACTGACCAAGGTTTATGAAGTCAGTATGTTTGGTTTAAAAATAGTTAATTTCTTAGTGTTCATGAAATTATCAATGCTTACAAAATCAGGGTGTCTGCGCCAAGTTTTTTTTTTTTAATGTCCATCCATGTTTGTGAAGTCAGTGTGTATGGATAAATTATCTTAATTTCATGAAATGGGTTTAATTAATATTTACTTTCTTTTGATGTGCTGAAATGTGATGGAGAAAAAAATAACATTATGATTTTTGCTCGATATGACTTGTCAACAAGTTTTCCTGTTTCACTGGTTCAGTGGTTGTGGTATGGTATGTGCAGTATGATGCTATCTTCTGAGTCTTTCTCTTTGCATCAGCATCTATTTGTTTTTAAAGGGCCAGGGTATCAAGATGTTAAATTTGTGTGTGTGTGTGACTTGGGACTTGCATCGTTCACATGAAAAAAGATGATATAATGGGTAATCAACCAACCACTAAGTTTTAATTGTGAATCTATTCCTTATTATGTAAACAAAACACTATGCCAACTATACACATTTTCATTGTGGGGCTGTTTTAAGAATAAAAGGAGCATAAACAAATGAATTTATTAATTTATATAATAAAAACCATGATACTTTTAAAAGGGTTTTGTTTTGTTTTGTGTTTAATGAGCTGGTGTAATGTTTTCCAACAACACTGCCTGTCAATGTGAAAAGGATCTGTGATTGTGCTGCTCAAATGTGTGATCTCATGGCCATTTGAAATATATATATATATGTATACAATAGCAATTTCTCAATAGTCCGTGCTAATAGTTTTGTTTAAAAGGATCATGCAGTGGTTATTTCATGGTCTTAGAATCATAAAGTACAGGCAATGTAAGACGTGTTATATTAATTTAAGAAATGGGAGAGATAAGAAAATACGAAGAAGCATGCGCTCGCACACACACCTCTGCACAATACGCCATAAACTTACTCATCAAATTCAATATTGTTGACTGTGGAAAAAAAGGACTGCGTGGTGTTTTATAACTAACTCTCTCTCTCCCTCCAGTCACTTGAGTTTCACGTATAAATAGTATCCCCACTTTCTGGAAATTTAGTGCTTTAAATTCCCACTGTCGCTGTCTTTCTCATTTGCTCTTTCTCATTCCTGCTCTGTCCTATCAATCTGCTATACTATCGTCTTCTTCGCTAGACCAGTCTCCTACCTTTTTTCTTGAAAACTCTTCCAGGACAAGACTCCTTGTTTGTGTATGAGGTCTGTTGGATCAGCTTGGGAATATTGGACGCTTTCTGCCAGGTGGTCACTAGGGCTTCCTATGATATTATTTAGCAATGTAGGCATTTTATATGTATGTGTTTTGTTGATAATTTATAATGATGTTTGTATTCTATTTTGTTTTTGTAAACGGGGGTTCGATAAGTTGGGGTGAAGCCTCAGCCGTCCCCTGCGTGCGATGTCTTTATTGTAAAGTGACTGGCTGGTGGAGTGCATTCAGTTTTCCCACTAGGGTTGTTTCAGCAGATCTTTTATGCGGATTGGGGGTTGTCCGGTCCTGATTTGGCTCAGAAGAGTCCGCTGGACCTAAAGCAACAATTATGTAATGTAATGTAATGTACTTGAGTTTCACATGCAAACAGTGCACAATATGCACATTGAGTGATACAAAGTGTGAGTTCGGCCACAATGTAACGAAGCTTATTATGTCTGTTCATTGAGATCAGGGCAATATCTGCTTTTATGCCTAAGCCAAACTGGTACACAAACTAAACTATTACCAATTACTGTTGGCTTTATTTCCCTACAAATTGGGCATAAAACCAGATACTGCCGAGATCAGTATCTGAGCCTGTTAAAACTTAAGCATAAATAATAATGTGATAAGACTGTTTTGGGGAATATAAATCTTCTGGATACTCCGTCAAAGAAGAATAATTAACGGTCATCACACCTACAGGTTTTAAAACTTTACACCACACACAGGATTGAAGTTTTGAGCATTACCCACAATAACATACGCACGCATACTTAAGTGCAGTAATAGTGGCAATCTCATACAAAATCATGTCACTCAATAGACATTGGCATCTGTGGGGAACCCTGAACCCGACTCGCACGAAACCATCATCGCCACTTCCATCACCATTATCATCAGCGCTAGCACGACAGTCACGATTTCTCAGTTATTTAACGAATCTGCTTTAGGTCCATTATTTTGACATTTATAAATACTTCGTTCTTCACAGGTGAAGTTGAACGGTTCCACTGTTTATTTATTTCTTTGTGAACTAATTGTTATAAAGGAATGTATGTTGTTACAAATGTGTGTGTATGTCAGTAGTATAATAATGTTTATGGTTTGATAATGTGGATAAGTACTTCGTTCTTCACAGGTGAAGTTGAAAGATTTTATTTTTTTTTTATTTTTTTTTTCCTTTGTGTATTTCTTAATCAATGAATTGTTACAAGGGAATGAATGTATGTTGTTAAAAGTGTATGTGTATGTTAGTAGTATCATGATTTCTATAGTTTGATTAATTAATTACTTAATTTGGAAAATATTTATGATGTGCGCCTGTTAGATGTTGTAAATTGTTTATGTTACATCAGTACAACTTATGTTAATCTGATGAATAAAAATTGATGCAACAACAACAAAAAGATTTCTCAGTTTCAGCAGCAGCAATCGTTGGGTACCGCTACTCACAGCAGCGTTTAAAATTCTAATAGAACAAACCACCGTTACATTTTCACCATCATCACCAGCGTTTGCACGACAGTCACGTTTTCTCAGCTTCAGCAACTGCACCGTCTAAACCAATCAAATTTCGATGATTCTTTGGCGGCTGAAAAGGGAAGCAACTCCGTACACCGCAGCGCTTGTAGTCAAGTTGAAAGTTCATCGAAACAGTAAACTTGCGAAAGTTTACAAACTTCACAGAAACTTCAGAACATCACGAAAAGTAAGTAAAATTTGAATGAACTATCGAGATAAATCAATGAAACATGGCTTTAATTTACTCAAGAAGATGGTTGAAAGCGATCTTGACTTTTGGGCGGTGGTTGCTGATGTTGGGTCACACCAATGACGCTGCAGCAGCGATGGCGGCCCGATGTCGTCGTCGTTGTCATGTTTTAGCCCAGTCTCTATGTCATGTGGCACATACCTTGATTGCTTGAAAGTTTTGATGTTCTGGTACATT
Organism: Oncomelania hupensis; assembly: GCA_036898135.1. Classification (NCBI taxonomy): domain Eukaryota; kingdom Metazoa; phylum Mollusca; class Gastropoda; order Littorinimorpha; family Pomatiopsidae; genus Oncomelania; species Oncomelania hupensis. The sequence continues at coordinate 24,526,970 of CM072526.1, forward strand.
CAGACATTTCTTCTCTAAGTGCGAAAACAATAATGTTTATCGTATTTACATAATTATTTAATTGTGACTTGGAGTTTGAAATTTTATGAAACTTGCTGAAAAGCTATCAGCGGTTGTTTACGTCCCAGGGATGTACTGTCTCGTCGCCTACGCCGATGCAGTAGCAGCGGACTGCTCGGCGCAGTCCAAGGTGGCGTCAGGCCACTGTATTATTTTCCTAGTGAAATTTGGAAAGCTTCAGCAGATCAAATTTGTGTTTGTGATATACTGTTGCGTTATTTAGCAGTAGTAGCATTTTATGAAGTTGCTATTTTACTAGCGTAATTTGCGTGAAGCTAGAAGTACTACTTCAAAATAACTAGCTTAGCCAAGAGGCCTATTAGTGACCAGTGAAGAATTGGCATGTTGATGTTGCAAAACATACTCACTAGACCTCATAATATGCTTATTGCCTTTGAAATGAGAAAAGGATCCAAAACTTTTAGGAGAGAAAAGATTAGATAGCAACATTAACAATGTGAATAACTTTTAAATAAATAAAATGAAATATTTATTAATATACTTAATTTGTATTTTAAATTATTTTTGTATGTGTTGTTCAATGTTTGAGGGTAAATAGATATATGTTAAATATTAAATAAAATTAAATTACTTAGTTTTAACTATTGGTGTATTTTATTGTTCGGGAATCATCATTAATACAATAATAATTATTGAGAAGGAGATAAGATAAGACAACTTTATTATCTTTTACAAGAAATTACATTGTGGTGTACAATTACAATCAACAAGGAATAAACATCACAATGGAGGAGGGATGTTGATAGTGAGGAGGATGTTCGTAATTGTCAATGGTGGTTGTGATGGCGATGGTGTGATCGCTAGATGATAATAAACGATGATGATGAACAACAATGATTAGGATTTTATAATTTTTGCACTAAATGCTCCCTCAAACATGTGTTGGTGCAGATGAAAAGTCTGGGCAGTAGAGACTAGAGTAACAAAAGGGGTGGGGCAGGAATGAAGGCAAATGCCAACCCAGTTGCTCAGAGATACTCTACAGAAGAAGAAGGTGCCAGATGCAGTGTCCAGTTGACTCACATCAAGGTGGAGTGTCCCCTGTGTGAGTTGGGGCTGAGTGGAGGAGAGGAGCTGCAAGAACATATGGTGATGCACAGTGGAGAACAAGAGGTCTTCAGCTGCCATCTCTGTCACAAGCTGTGCTCTGACGCTCCTGCTTATGGCAAGCACCTACGCTGCCACCTCCTTGAAAAACCATACAGGTGTGTGGCCAGTAAACTTGAGTTATTTTTCCTAGTATTTCTGTTCTATTCTAGGAATTCTATTCTAGGTATTCTATTCTAGGTATTCTATGGGAGATAAGTTGTCCAATACCTACAGCAGATGCCCTTTTAAATGATTGGACAGAACGTTTAGATTAAAATTTCACAAATTTTGTACCAAAATTTTGCTAATATTAGACCCAAGAATGTATGAATAGAAGTAAATAGTCACGGGCAGAACATGTAGATTAAAGTTTTTCAAATATTAGATGGAAAAATGTATGTGTATGAATAAAAGCAAATCAGACATAAGACAAGACAAGCAATGTATTCGTTCGAGAATTCACTTTGAAAAGTTGTTTCCAGTCATGCAAAACAAAAATTATAATCTGAACAAACGATGACAGTGATGATGATGATGCCGACAATGACAATGATGATACATATTACAATGGTGTGATAGCAACAATGATGATGATTTAGTGTGAATGATACATTTTATAAGGTTTTTTTGGTGTAATTTTGATCTCGATCTCAAGAGGCGCTAGATTGTTCCAACATCAGAATTCTTTAATGTTACAGAAAAACTTAGCCGTTTACTCAATCCATATGGCACCGGACATACGCTGTTTTCTCTGTTCTTGTTTTGTAAACAGTTTTTAATATCAATTATTTGTTAATTTTTGCAGATGCGGTCAATGCAGTAAGAGTTTCCGAGACAAGTGCAGTTTGAAACGCCATCAGAGAGCACATTCAGGAGAGAGGCCCTTCAAGTAAGTTTTGTCCTGTAGTCATGATGAGCAATCTAAAACTGGTAAAAAGTTAAAATAATAAAAATACAAATAATTATAAAAACATGAGTAAGCAGAAAGGTCTTCTTTTTTTTTTATAATTGTCTTGCTATTGCATTACATTTAAAGTGATGGTGATAAAGGAAGAAGGATAATGAGAGTCTACACTGGCTTAATAGTTAATGTCAGTTTCGTATAATTAATTAATAAATTTATTTATTTAACTCTTGGTTACCTATAAGGTTTTCTGTACATATGTGCCTATATCCTGTAAGGATTTCAAGTTTATTGCAATAAATTGGGTTATGAATTTGTAAAAAATGCAAAAAATTTATTTATTGTCACATTGACTTCATATTTTCATGTTGTGTACGCATAAAAATAATATCCAGGAATTGCAGTTGATCTGCACTGAACTGAAATAAACACAGACTTAGCACAACTCCCGTTGTGTGTTTAGAACACTGTAACTAGGTTAGAAGTGACGTCATTACTGGTCCTGCCACAGGCCAGTGACAGTCTGCATTAAATACTGTACCGGTAACTTTTTAACTTCTGGTGGGTGTGTGTGTGCGTGTGTGTAGGTGGGTGTTTTGTGTTAGGGGTTAGAAAGTAGGATGCATGACTTTTATTATTTCATAAGCTACATTCATGTTGTGTACACCTGCATTTCTGTTCTTTGGGGTGTATTGTTTTAATCCCTGAAGTCTTTTGTGTTTTATTGCTTTTGTGCCGTTGTTTTGATGAAGTGTACGCCGCACACACATTTCCTTGTGTTTTCATGGGGACAATAAAGATTCTGATTCTGATTCTGATTATTTTAGGATATGTTTACAAAATAGTTATTCTATGTACCCAAAGAACCATTTTGACTTTAGTGCTATTTTTACCTGTTGGAATCTTGTAATTAATTCATAATTACAGGTATTTTACCACTCGGCATCGCCATCAACATCGTCGAAGATACATTTTCACGATCGCTCAAATCACTTATGTGTACAGATGAGACTGAAATATCACTCTGGTTGTCTACACCAAGTCCTTGTGCTCTTTCAGCAATAAGCTGATCGATAAGGTTATCAAACTCACTATTACTGTTGGAGCTATCCCCTGCCATCATGACCGAAAATTTTGCAAACTCAAACCTCAAACAAAATCGTTTAAAAAGTACACAAAACCACGTGAAACTTGTGAAAACGATAGCGGAAAACACACGTGAACCTTTCCTGAAGTTGACTAAACCTTCTCTCATGCACTGGAGAGTTCCTATTTCCTGTGATGTCATGATTAAAAGGTGCGCTAACTGTGACGTAGGGTTTTATTGTTGCTGGGCTCTGCACAATGGAATGCTGTAACCCTCATGTCTTATTCTATGGGGACCGCTAGTGAGTCACCCGGTGAATTACTTTAATAAATTTATTTGTTTAGCTCGGTCTGTGTTAAGGCTGGGGTACAGAGATAGATAGAAAAATGGTAAAAGATCACTGTCACACTAGCTTTCACACGGCTATGAATCATATGTAGTCCAGCCACTTGATAACAGTTAAAATCACACATTTATTTCTTCTACTCTATACACGATCTTCGAAGTACGAATCTAACTTAAAAGTTCAATTGTCAATGCGAATGGTTCACTCGCTGAAAATCTAGGCAGCTACTTTTTCTTCATCGGGCACTGGCTACTAGCATTCATGAAGAGTGGACTACTGTGGTCCTTTTGATACAGTTTTAGTGCACTGTTTCCTGGGCACTTAACTGATCAGTGGTTTCGTGGTTGAAGCACTGCGTTGAGGTAGCTTCTATGACACTCTGTGTTGTCGTTGCTTGTGTTCGACGGGTGGGCTATCTGCGCTCGATGCTGTAGATGCCTCGGCAGCCAACTCGAATCATAGATTAGGTTCTATTCTTTGTTGAGTTGGGCTCACGATATCCCGCCTGCTCGTCTGTAACATATGAGACGAAATTCTGCACAACCATGAATAATAGGTCTGTGCAGAGCGTCTCACTGAAAGCCAAAGTAGCCCTCAGAGCTCCACATCTCTATACATAAGCGATGAACATTCTGCTAAGTCGGTGGTCCACTGGAATCTCCACTCTAATTTCCTATACATACATAAATATAAATCATGGCTAACTATACACATAAAGATTTAATAATATTATAAACATTCACTGGTATAGCCACTGGTCTGCAAGCATACATATAGGTTAAACAACAGTGGTTCCATCCTGTATACAACATGGCGTCGGCCGGTCATGCTTGCCTCGTGGTCGGCTTCTTCCACGTGGTCACGCAAAGTCAGACTAACAATTCAATTCTATGCATAGCAAATTCCACAAACATAATTTCCACAATAATATAAATACATCACAATGAAACAGAAGTATGTTTATTTACCTGTTCGACAATGTTAGGCCCGTGGCTACTTGATTGAATTCAAATATTCAACAAGCACTGCTTCCCTGTTCTATCAGTGGAGATATTTCTCTGCTCGAGTGTAGCTGTGTACTGCTCAGAGCTTTCCACACAACTGACCCTATATTTGGCTTTGACTAAATCAGCCAGAACTGGTCCTAACCACTCTACCTGTGTCCCGATTGACTGAAACAATCTAAGTGGATATAAAGTTCGAAACTCGATCGTAGGCTGCGATGATGTCACTAAACGGCTCGCGTCAGCTCGCAGTGTGTGTGTACACATCAGTTATACCTTAATCGTCTGCTATAGACTACAGTAACCTTCTAAGTTTTACTACTGCTAAACAAGCAAAAGCTCAAATAGTGAGGGGTAAACGGGTCTGCTTGTTACACTAACAAGGCGCGCTTCACCATGCTTCAGGGTTACGGGCGAGGCGCGCATTACCGCGTTATAGGGCGCTAGAAGTTAATAACTTTTATATAGTGCTTTTCAACTCAAGAGCTGCTCAAGGTGCTGGTTGATACATGATCTAACTCAAGCCCCCAGAGGCGCCCACTTGCATCCTTTGGGTGCATGTCTGACTGAGCACAATCTTGGGTGACCTGGGATGGGGAGAATGGACCGTATGAGTGCTGGGTTTATTGGTGCAGCTCAGCTGGCACTCACTCGTACAGGACATGAGTGTCAGGATTTTTAAAGTCCATGCAATGGAATGCGTGCGTGCGCAGGCTAGACCTTAATTTATACTCGCGTCCATAGGAGGAGGAGCGCAGTGTCTCCGTGTGTTTTTGGTTTTTTCCCCAGGCCGTTAATGGCGTTTCAATGCTGCCTGTACCAGGTGCAATGTTACCACCTGACATTCCAGTACATGGTGTACACCGTGATCTTTTTTCAGTCCTTTTATCTTTTATGATTAGTATATTAAGGATGCTGAAACAAATGTCAAATGTTGTTGTGCAGGTGTGATATTTGTAAGAAGTGCTTTGCTGACATTGGAAGCCATGCGCGACACAAGAAAACTCACATGGGAGAATCAGCCAAAGTACACCAGTGTAACTACTGCCCCAAAGCGTTCCTGGACAGGAGTTCTCTCAATAGACATATTAAGATCCACACCAAGGAGAAACCTTTCCATTGTGAGGTGAGTGGCAAGTGTCATCGTCTTTAATGTTAAGAATGATTCCATTTCCAAACACAGTCGCTCAGTGCGAGTAAACAACCATCCGGGACTAGTGAAAATTATGGCAGACTAGTGCCAGTGGTGAGAAGTTTTGCAGACTTAAAATGTTGGCTGGTTCTTGTTGCTGGTGTCAAAACATTTTCTACCATGATGTGTGCAAACCAGCAATATTTCTGTTACACACAAATGCTTTGGCTCAGAGATGCCCACCCTCACGGTTTCGCCGTATTATTTTCCAGTGGCAAATTGTTTTTTATGGATTTACGGTGAAGTCATTTTTCTTACGGCGAGAATAATTTTTACAAGAATATATATTTGCAGCTGATGATTATGGCAACTGTTACACGTTTCAGACTGATTACACTTTTTTTATAAAATTGTATGCCGATACACAGCCTCAAAGCGGTTTTTGTTTTAATTAACTCTAACATTGTGCTGTATATGATTCTGATTTGTAGCAGGTTGATGTTAAAAATTTTGCGAACTGACATCTGACTTCGGTCGGGGTCAAGTTTTACCACAGATTATTATAGAATTGTTTTGCGGGGCTCAGTCATCTTAGATTTTTCCGATATGATTTTTAATAAGAAATCTCAATCCTGGACCTTTGCTCCCTCTTGTCTACTGACAAAATTTTAAATCTACTGACAATTTATAAATTTCTCACTGACAGATTTTTCTGCAGGTTGGCATCTCTGTTGGCTGTTATCTACAAACTTTACACTGTTAATTGCAAATAATGGAAAATGCGCATTATTAGAGTTGTATCCTAATGTAATGTAATTTGATTATGTTGAAGATAAAATGTGTATAACTAATGTTCTATGTGTGCTATTATGCTGTATGTTTCAGGTGTGTGACAAGTGCTTCACAGAATCGGGCAGTTTCAAACGACATCAGAGAGTGCACACTGGCGAGAAAAGGTTCCACTGTGGCGTTTGTGGCAGAGCGTTCACTGAGCGAGCGTCCATGGTCCGCCATGAACGAAACGTCTGCAACCACAAGTCAGGCCTCATGCAAACTACGAGGGAACGAGATGACCCAACCTCAGCTTTACCATATTCCACACTTTCCTGCTTTGAGGCCAAGTGTTCAGATCAGCTGAACAACAATGTAGGCTTTGAGTTTGATAACGAAGATACTGAGGACTACGGTCACAACAAACATGAAGGCTTTGTTGCTGTGGGAAGACTGGTCATTGGTGATCCAGAAGGAGAGACTGCATCACAGCAGTTGAGCATGGCTGTGTCTAACCAGGAAGAAATTAACAGCACAGGTGCTGCCAAGCACGATCCTGATGTTGAGGAACAGAACTACAACATTGGTGCACCTGGTACAGAAGAAGAGATATACAGCATTGGCAGCAGCTCGCAGCATTACAGAACCAACAGCAGAAGTTCCCAGCAAGAAGTGTTCAGCATGTACTCTGCTTCCAGCTACAGTCGGCAGTCGTCATGGGAGGAAGAGGCAGCCAAACAGACATCTGACACACCATGCTCTCTCACTTCAAACATGTTGCAGCAGGAGGCTCTTAGTCAGGTAGCTGTTCAGTTCTGTTTTATTCAGGTTACTCTTCGGTTCTGTTTTCGATTTATTTATGAACAGATTCATTGAGCTTAGAAGTAGGTATTCCATTCTGCCTCAAAAGCAGGAAAGTTAAGCTGTTTGACCAATTTTTTGCCTTGTTTTGAATCGCTGGTAGACAAGGTAAAATAACAAAATAAACACCTCACCCAATGCTTACTTGCCGAGCGCGAAGCCATTTGATGCACCAGTTGACCTTTCCAGTCACTCTCAGTAAAACTCTTCGCTTTGCATTGCGTGTCAGCACTATAAATATTGACCAACCAAATGAAAGAAGAGAAGCTGCCATTCTGCAAGATTGTTTTAGGATATAATTTGTTTATTATTATGATTATGTGTATTCCTTATTAGAACTGAAGTAGAGTTTGCTTCTCTTTGTAACCTCATTAACATAAATGATGTCATTTTGTCCCAACCCACTTTACTTGCTATTTTTCTATCTTTATTTCTGCCTTTGGAGCATTCTATTATAGCATAGATTTAATGCATTACACAAATCATTAACATCAACATCATGTGTGCTTGTTGCCTTTATTTACAGACACAGTCACATGATGATGACGATGATGACGACGACGACGATGCAAGCGAACCTAGGGATAGTTGCATGTGTTTTGAGTGTGGAGACGTCATTACAGATGAAGAAGCTGACAGACCCAACAGCGAAAACAAGAAATTCCAGAAATGTTCAGACTGTCGCCAAGGCTGGGAAGAATCCATTCACAAAGGGTCTAAGATGTATGCCAGAATAAATTCTATCTATCTAGCATGCAAAGTGAACGAGTCTGTTAGCAGTTGTGGACAAAATAGCACAAATGTAGATGCAAACAAGGCGAATTTGGGAAAGAAGATGACTGCTGAGCAGACAAGTGAAGTAACAAGTGGTAAAAACAGTCCTGCAGTAGGTCAAGATGTCTCACAGAGCAACAAAGGCCACAATGACCAGACCAATGGAGAAAGAGATTCACAAATCCATGTTTTGTCTTGTAGAAGCAGCATAGTCAAACAGAAAGGGCGTAAGCGTTACGAGTGTGAAGAGTGCCCCAAAGCCTTTGTGGATTCCTCCAGACTGAAACGACACATGAAAACTCACTCTGGGCAGCGTGATTTCAAGTGCCATACTTGTGGCAAAGGGTTCATGGAGGCCTGCAGCCTGCGTCGCCACCAAAACGTTCACTCCACTGTCAAACCTCACAACTGCCTACATTGTGGGCGGGGCTTTACCGACAGCAGTGGCCTGAAAAAGCACCAAGGCAGGTGTAACATTGAGTCCAACAAGCCTATCACAGCCAGTCACTTGCTGACAAGAACCGGTGTCACCCATTGGCTGACTGACTCGGGCTTCAGTGAACTAATTGAAGCTTCTGAAATATTGAATACCAATGATTCAACGGAATCTTTGCCTTTGACCACCGTTAAGACTGAATCAACAGATAAAAGGAATGACAGTGTAGATTTTGAGTTGAATTCGTTTTTAGGTGCATCAGACAGCACTGATCAGCAACGAGTGAAAAGTGAAAATGATAATAAAAATCCCCTTAATGAGGGCAAGCCTAGTCAGTCCCTTGACAATGAATCTAGGCATATTGATGCAAATTCTAGACCCTTCTATAGTGGTGGTGCCAAAGTTGAAGAAAAACTCCACCAGTCTTGTGAGACAATCACAGATCCAAAAATAATTTCTAGTCATATTGTTACAAGGGAAGGTCAGAATAAGTCAGATAATATTGTTTGGAGTTACCCAGAAGTTTTGGACGCCTCAAATGGTGGATCTAAACTGTCACTGTACGTGTGTACTGTCTGTGGCATTAACTTTGAAAACGAGACCAGTTTGAAATGCCATTATTTCACTCACTTTACCAGTAGTATAAACTACTATGGCAGTGGCATGAGCCAGCTTAGTGGTGGTTATGAAGGCCCTGTAGGCTGCAGCTTATGTGAGAAGAAATTCATATCATGGGTATACTTGGAAAAACACATGAAAAGACATGCTGCCGAAACTGCAGCCAATACACCATCAAAGGAAAACACAGCAATGTCGCTAGGCACTCAAGTGAAGACAAAGGCAGCATCAGTTTACAACAGTGTAAATTCCACTTGGTCGGACCCTGAAGAACTTCGGCAACTAATAAAGCCTTTGTCAGTGAAACTGAACGATGTCATGGTTAATTGGTCCCAGATTTCTCCCAACACTAATTCTGGAAGTTCCAGAGTGTCTCATGATTCAGCAAGGTCAGGAGGGTCTGGCAGCGTATCACCACCACTGTGCAGCACAGAGCACCAATGCAGTGTATGCTTCAAAGTCTTTATGGACCTGGGCAGTTTGAAGAGACACGCTCGACTCCACAGCAACCAGCAACATCACAACTGCCACAGCTGTAGCAAGGTAATCTTTTCAGTTTAACACCACATCAGTTATGAAATCTTTCAATTTGAAGGCAATTCTAATAAAACATAAAGAGTTGACCAGTTTATTTAGTATATTTACAGGGGTGCTAAAAGCCAGATTAGTCAACTCGGCCACTTAACTAGAAGTGACCCAGCCAGTCAAGTAATACACCACAATTCTCATTAGCCCTTAGCATTCACACATGATGATTCCAATTTTTGAGAAGCGAAAGACGCCAGAAGAAAACGTTGACGAAAGGAAAGAACAAGAAAAAGAGAGAAAAAAGAAGTATGAAGAGGAAAAAAGATCAAGGAACTACAATGAAGGGTGGAAAAAAAGATTTCCATGGCATGGCCTTGAAGTGAACGAGGAAGAGTACTGTTAAGTTTAGTTCCCTTTCAAACATATTTCATGGTTTTGTTTTGAACTTTTGTGCATTAAGGTCAGATTTTTTTGTTAGGTTACTCATTAAAAATTTAATGATGTGTATTGTGCAATTCTCAGTCACAAAACTGAAAAGTATTATACAAGAGACTCACTTGATTTTTTTTCTATTTTGTTTAATGGCCATTTCAGGCTCACTAGTCACTGGAATATGTGTGTCACTGAATGTGTGTGTGTGTTTTTTCCCCTTTTTGGTTGGTAATGTTTGAAAGTGAAAGAAAAGGCATAAAAATATGACATCACTCAGCAAAATTGGAAATTCAATTGTTTTTATTTTAGATTATCAGACAAATTGTACTTTCTACTTATTATATTGTCAATGATTCTTTTGTTTTTTGTTTGCATTATTTTTCAAGTTGGGCCCCTAAAGTTGCTTGTGGGCCCTCACATTTTTCAATCAAGAGGCCCGGTGGCCCCCAAAGAAAAAAGTTAATTTCTAGCACTGAAGCATTGTTCAGTGAAACTTGACATTACATTACATCACATGATTATTGCTTTAGGTCCAGCAGACTCTTCCGAGCCAAATCAGGACCGGACAAACCCCGATCCGCATTAAAGATCTGCTGAAACAACCCTAGTGGTGAAACTGAAAGCTCTCCACCAGCCAGTCACTTTACAATAAAGACATCCCACGCACGGGACGCTGAGGCTGTACTCTAATTTATCGAACCCCCGTTTACAAAAACAAAATAGAATACAAACATCATTATAAATTATCAACAAAAAAACATACATATAAAATGCCTACATTGCTAAATAATATCATAGGAAGCCCTAGTGGCCACCCGGCAGAAAGCGTCCAATATTCCCAAGCTGATCCAACAGACCTCATACACAAACAAGGAGTCTTGTCCCGGAAGAGTTTTTAAGAAAAAAGGTAGGTGACTGGTCTAGTGAAGAAGAAGATAGTATAGCAGATTGATAGAACAGAGCATGAATGAGAAAGAGCAAATGAGAAAGACAGCGACAGTGGGAATTTAAAGTACTAAATTTCCAGAAAGTGGGGATACTATTTATACTGAAACCCCCGGCACCCCAACGGGGGTAGTGAAACTTGACAGAAGTATTATCATCTAATGAAAATGGAGAGGGATGAGTGAGCTTCAAGTGTACAGTCGCCCGCCCACACAGTTTTCTACTCGCTTTTGGCAAACAGACCCATGCTGGAAGCACCCCTGATTTACATTGTTCATTTTATGAGGCTGGAATTGAGAACATTAGAATTGTCTGTTGACAACATAAGTTCACTTTTGTAGAGTCTTCAGTGTTTTATCATTATATTAATATATTAGATTTTAGAGCACCTGTCGGATGTATTTTAAATATTATATTTGGCAATACTTAACCTTCTTTCAGTTTAATGATAAGATAGTGGTAATTAGGGAGGCACTGTGGTCTAATGGTAGTGCTTCGGCTTGCGGATCGGAAGGTCCCGGGTTCGAGCCCTGGCCGGGCCATTGTGTTGTGTCCCTGGGAAAGACACTTTACTCCTGTTTTCCTACTCCTTCGGATGAGAGTATAAACCGAGGTCTAGTCTGTGTTGCATACATTCCATCATAACAGACTTTAAAGATCCTGACGCTCATGTCCTAGACGGGTGAGTGCCGGTGACAAGAAAACACCCAGCATGCACCTAGGTCCTTCTCCCCCATTCCTGGCTGCCCAGGATTGTGCTCAGTTGTGCGGGCGTCAGACCATGCGCCCAAAGGCTGCAGGTGGGCGTCTCGGGCGGCTTGAGTTAGATCCTGTATCGGCCAGCACCTTGAGCAGCTCTTGAGCTGGAAAAGCGCTATATAAGAACGATTAAATTAAATTAATAGGCAGTAACAAGTGTTGAGTTAAAGGTATGAATATATGGTGTGACAGTACATCGGTTTTCCTTTCACATCTGTCCTATTGGAAAAAAACCTGTATTTGCATCATACAGGCAGGGTTTATTCTTGGCGTCGGTCATCGGTCATTGACGCATAAAAATCTGAAATGACCGATTGTTTTGCCAGCCAGCTGGTCAAGTGACCTATTGATTTTATGATCGGACGGTCAAACTTTGCGAAGATTTGTCATTTAAAAAGTTCTATAGCACAACCATTACCGAAACGAAATTATTTCCCCTTTCAGCATAATACAGGGCACAGATTGTGTACTAATGATGTCACACATGACGTAGATGATTTGTTAAACTAATGTATTTATTTAATTATTTTATTTAATTTATTTGTGTTCATTTCTTTATTCATTAGTAAGTATTTTTTAAATAATTATTTCTTTTTTATTTTATTTTGTGGAGGTAATTAAATAAAGTTAAAGAATGGATGCGGACCTGTACTTTTCCATAGAAACAGAAAAAATGTCGGCAGCATCATGAAATGCCTTGATAAAGGTCTTTGAGACCGATACTGGTCGACACTTGTCTTCTGTTGTTTTTGTTTTCTTTCCTTCTTTTATAGTTAAATTGTAACATGTTTAATACTCAAACAGGGTAAAATAACTCTTCCTGCAGTATGTGCTCCAGCCGCAGGCTCCATTACTTTAGTTTATAGGCCTATTCTTCATTTGGTAGTAGTATAACTATAAGTATATAATATTTATTTATTATTTTCTCGATCTCTTACGCTTAATGTTACTACAACTGTATCTTTATCGCTCGATTTATCATGTTTATTACTGTTTTAAACAGAATTCAGATTTGTCACTGATGCCCGAATTTTAAAGAGAGAGAGAGAGAGAGAGACACGTTTATAGAATGCATGTTGTTTTAAATCAGGGTCATCTGAGGTGTGTCATTAAAGACAAGTTTTATTTAACTAATTCTGTACCAGTGACACATGTTTTGTTTGGGAAAAAAGAGCACAAGTGGAAATTTTAACTGAATTTTGAGATAATCTAAACTTGTAACTGTTTGATTTAAAAATAAATAAATTCAAAGAAAAGTGTGCCTTAATGATAAACATGCCAAACTTGTATATTGTTAGTTTTACTATTTTTACAAATATTACTATTACATTCTGACAGCATTGCGGAAAAGACTGACAGCAGAAACAAATCACTTACAGCTTTCTGTAAAGCTTGGAACTGTAAATATAGAAAGAACGCTGCAGACATGGGCAGCAGCAAAACCAAGAAAACTGTTGTCTCTTTCAAAGCAGTGAAAACAGTAATAATTAGCAGACAAATTAAAAAGGATTGAATTTCCTCTTATAACTGTGTGCATCAGCATGTCATTTAAACAATTTAAAAAGGCTGAATATAAAATCGGTTAATGCCTTAGCGTTGTTATTTTGTACCATTTGTACTGAGACTGTGTGACTTATTGCTTTCCAAAATGACCTATTGTTTTTCCTGTGAACTGGTCAAATGACCTATCATGGTCACTTTCAAGATTAATCCCTGTACAGGAGTTTGGTGACTTGGGCAGCCTGAAGCGACACAGCCAGCGAGGCTGTGGGAGTGTTACCATGGCGAGAAGACAGGAAACATGGAGCAGGTGCAAGCAGCAAACAAGACCCAAAGTAAAGATGGAGACGATTGGCATGGGAGAATTTCCCTGTACGCAGTGTTACATGGTGTGTACAGTGGCTTAGTCTTTTGTCTTGCATACACTGTGTTAAAGTGTGTGTGCCAGTTTAATTGTGCACACATCATTTGAAAATTATTTTTGTACATTTTTGTTACAATTTTTATTGTCTAAATAGTTATTAACACTATTTAAAACTATTTTCTTCTACTATTAACTGTTTAAAAATAACAGTTTACTACTACATTTAAGCTGGGGCTATTGGGATTAGAAAAACACACAAACATACATAGCCATGAATGATTGGCTGCTACTAATTGAGTATGAGGATTGGTTTGCATTTCATTTATATATCTGCATTTATGCAGTGCAGTCTGCATTAGCCATTATGCCACGTGCTGTATATTTCATTCCGAAACAATTTTCTTTACACCATGTATTTTACCAATGAGTCGAATGACAAGTGGTTTGTGTGTTATTAATGATAAATGTGTTGTTAAATGTGCGCAGGTTTTGAGTTCCAAACTGGAGCAAACGGCGCATGAGAAAGAGCATCGTGTGTCGGCCTGCCTACGCTGTGATATATGCGGTCAGTCGTTTGCTGAGCCGACGTCACTGAGCATGCACAAGGAGAGGCACTCTGCTGACCGTCCGCACAGCTGTCCGGTGTGTGTGAAGGGCTTTGCTGACACAAGTGCCTTGACCAAGCATCAGGCCAGAGGATGCTACGCTCCTGCCTCTGCTCTTCTGGACCCTTCCAAGTTTCCTTGCGCCCTTTGCGGAAAGGTGAGTGCTGCAAGTTGTTTTCTTGACTTTCTTTCCTTGCCTTTTATTACCAGGCAAACGATGCTTTGTGTTTCCTTTCTAGAACTAGTAAGAGAACTTAGGTAAATCATACTCAGATTTGCGATTTGCTATAGGCACTTATTCACATGCTTTCACACACACTTGGCAAGTCAAACCATTCTTTACAGCTGTTTCTAGAACAATAGAATGTTTAACTATGGTCTTCTAGCGCCCAACAACAAATTTTTCTGTGACTGAGAAGTGGAAAAACTCGCTTCTGGCTGACACAAAAAATTTATTTTAAAGAGCACAATGAATGCTGGATTTGAGAGGGATGAATCATGAAATCCCTTACAACCAGTGAAAGAAAACTTGATCCAATCATCATCAAGTTATGTTTAGAAAACTTTGTCCAACCGTCATCAAGTTTTGTTCAGAAAACTTTGTCCAATCATCATCAAGATTTGTTCTTATGTGTTCCATATCCCCTTAATGGTGTGTTATGGTGCACTGAAGTTTTTTTATTTTAATTTGTTATTTTTTGAAAGCACTGTTCATACTATGCTGTGAATGAGGCTATAATGGAAATAGGTAAGATCACAGTCCTTAATTTATCTCAGGCTATAATGGAAATAGGTAAGATCACAGTCCATTTATCTCAGGCTATAATGGAAATAGGTAAGATCACAGTCCTTCATTTATCTCAGGCTATAATGGAAATAGGTAAGATCACAGTCCTTCATTTATCTCAGGCTATAATGGAAATAGGTAAGATCACAGTCCTTCATTTATCTCAACTTTGTTTGATCCCAGCCGTTTAAATAATGTTGCTGGAACTGAGTGCTGTTGTATTTTAATGATGGCGTTAGATGCAAAACAATTACATCATTTCACCCTGTTATATTGGTGATCTCATTCTACCTTGATTGAGCAAAGTGTATCTGGATAGTTATTATTATAATTATTATTATGGTTGGTGTTTATTGTTGTTCTTGTTATTATTATCGTCATCAAAATCCTCATCATCCTCATTATTATTATTATTATTGTTATCCATATTACTGTACAGGTGTTCTGCGATGAGAGCATGGTGGACCAGCACAGCTGCAGTGGGTCAGTGAAGAAGCATGTGTGCAGTGACTGTGGCAAGAGTTTTACAGAGGCCTGCAGCCTGAAGCGTCACAGACGACTGCACACAGGGCAGAACCTCTGCAAATGTCTGCACTGCGGCCGTACCTTCCTGGAGAACTCGGGCCTCAAAAAGCACCTGCAACGTCGCTCCTGCCTAAAGGAGAAAAAGACCGTAAAATCCTTCTTCTATCCTTGCTCTGTCTGTCGCAAGGTGAGTAGGTGCTGCATCAGAAGCTGTTTTTAGTTGTAACATTTTTTGTATTATGCAATTTATATAACAAATCAAAGTTGAGGCAGATTTTGAACATGTAAAGCTCTTACTATTTAGGTGTTATGTTCAATTTCAAAGCGATCAAGCAATTAGGGAGTGCGAGGGGCTTGGGGGCAAATTGTAAAATAAACAGATTAGGGTTAAAGGAATATTTCAACATACAAGGAAGGTTATAGACAGGAAAAAAGAGTATGATGTTACCACCAAAGCAAGTTGTATATGGTTTGTTTACATCTGAGCGAATGGTCGGTAAGCAGTTGAATAAGGCTTTGATTGGGAGACATTATTTGTGTGAATGAGTGGGAAGCGTATTTTGTGTTCAGTATAATGCATGTTTTTGTGGGTACCTGTACTCTTGATTATGTGTGGGTAATGTGTCTGACTATGGGTGATGTCTGTGGTGCATAGACTAGGTATGCTAAAAACCTTAAATAGCATTTGTTGGAGTGCCGGGGGTTTCCGTATAAATAGGATCCCCACTTTCTGGAAATTTAGTGCTTTAAATTCCCACTGTTGCTGTCTTTCTCCTTTGTTCTTTCTCATTCCTATTCTTTTCTATCAATCTACTATACTATCTTCTTCTTCGCTAGACCAGTCACCTACCTTTTTTCTTGAAAACTCTTCCGGGACAAAACTCCTCATTTGTGTGTGAGGTCTGTTGGATCAGCTTGGGAATATTGGCCGCTTTTTGCCAGGTGGTCACTGGGGCTTCCTATGATGTTATTATTTGGCAATGTAGGCATTTTATATATATGCGTTTTGTTGTTATTTTTAAATGATGTTTATATTCTATTTTGTTTTTGTAAACGGGGGTTTGATAAATTAGAGTATAGCCTCAGCATCCCCTGCATGGGATATCTTTATTGTAAAGTGACTGGCTGGTGGAGTGTCTTCATGTTACCACTAGGGTTGTTTCGGCAAATTTTTTATGCAGATCAAGGGTGAGTCCTCTTTTAGCGAAGTTGTGGTCTTGATTTTGTGGTCCTGATTCAGCTCCTCGCATTCCGCTGGACCTTGTCAGCAATGAATAACTACTAACTAATTTCACCTATTGGGCTAGAAACTCAGTGCAAAGTTTCTTGCCCCCAGCATTTCTTTGTAGTCTGTAAACCACTTTCTCAAAGAAAACGGAAAACAGTTTGCAGTTGGAAACACTTGCAGGAACCATTGAAAGAATTGGGCAAAGTGAGCTACAAGATTCAGCTAACCTCAGAACATTTGTACTTGCATTTGGGTACTGGGAGAATACTTTATACAATAAACAAATTATTTTTATTATTTATTATTATTATTTTTATTATTATTATTATTATTATTATTATTGTGAATGTTGTGTTTATATCAGGTGTTCACCAAGCGGTACATGTTGCTGCGTCACATGAAGACTCATCTTGGCCTGCGTCCCTTTTGCTGTGACCAGTGTAACAAACGCTTCACAGAGTCCTCTAGCCTCAAGCGCCACTATCGCCAGCACACGGGTACCAACATAATCTTATATAATCTCTCTTATTACTATATAATCTTATATATCTCTTATCACCCCTGTAGTATTGCATCTATTAAGGGTTTTGTTCTAGATGCTAATTTGACTGCAATTGGATTTGTTATGCTGCTTACTTCCAGTGTTATATACAACTTTTTGTTTCCTTTGTTCAAATTGGCCAGCAATCACTTTCTCCACAGCAATTACAAGTGAACTTTTTTGTCCGACTAGCTAGCCTGTCCTGAGTGACATTGTGGAAACTGTGGCATCAGTCCCAAGTACTCATATTATTCATTTCAGGGTTTGTCATTTTCCACCACAGCGTACAGGCTGCACTTAATGTGGTGACTTTAACCCATGCTGCCTGAACCATGCGCTCGTTGGTTCCCTTGCTTTTTTACCTGTTTATAAGGTTCTAAAATTCTGTGAGGCTTAATTCATATTAGTATCAAATCTTTAAGTGTAAACATGCCGTGTTTTAAGTATTGTCGGACTGAATCTTATAGAACTTTTTTTTTAATTTTAAAAACTTGGACTCCGCTTTCTAATGATAAACGCTTTGCACGCTGTGCTGGGATGGTGTTGACAGAGGTCTGATAGCGTGGCCTACGCTGCCTGGAATGCAAGTTAAGTAGCAGCCAGAAAGAAAGGGGAACTGAGGGGCACGAGAGTGGTTGGAGAGGGTGATAGTGGTCAGGCAGTCAATTTTTATCTCCATCATTAACCACAGAGTTTGAGATGGTGTGCTGCGGTTCAGCGAATTTTTGCTATTGAAAAAATATTTCTGCCATTAAGAGTATGGTTTTCTGCGGAACAAAAAATGTTTGACAATTATTTTCCTCCAATGAGAAAGTGTTTTGTGCGTGTCCTCAAGTCAAACGGAAACACGGAACTGTGCATGGACGTGTCTGGGAAAAGAAGTGGCTGATGAACAACTAGGACTAGGGTTGGTTGGGAGGGAGGGGGAGAGGGGTTAAATAAATGGGTCAATAGCAAAGGAAATTCCATCAACCTTGGTTATTATTATTGGGGTGTCGGATAGTGCAGTGGTTGGAGCACTCGCTACTGTGTCGAAAGTGAAGCACCGTCCGGTGCGGTTAGCACTTGGATCGGTGACCGCTAAGGTGTGAAGCGACAAACAACAACGCCCCCAGTTGACTCAACTGTGATTGAGTACCTACTCTCTTGAGGGTGGGGAAGGTAAAGCAGCGAGGGAGAGAGTTGGGCATCACCCTCATTACGCTGGCCCAAGATAAGTGTGATCTCCAACATCACGCTCCCCTACGGCCACAAGGCTATGGGACTACCTTTACCCTTACCTTTTTTGGTTATTGGTTAGTCCATTCAAATTTCTTTATGGACCTAAACGTTCAAGTCTCTACTACATTTCTGCCCCATGAAGCCAGAACACAGTAACTCCAAAATTTAACAGTTTTGTATTTTTGCATTTTCCACTTTCTCATGTAATGGCCCACCATATGACAAAATATGAAGTTGTTACTGATAACAGTTTTTGAGATATTACATAATATTTACATTTGTACTCTAGAAAAAGCAGCCAAAAAGCAGTAGTTGATAGACAACAAAAGTAGCCAAAATACAGTATCTCATACAACTTTTGACTTTCAAGAAAACGTAATCATACATTCTATTGCTGATGTCAATACTGCGTTATGATGCTGTTGTTTAAGAATATGACGTGATAAATACATCAGGAAGCGTCATGATGTATTTATCCACCTCATATTCATAGACACAGCGTCATAAAGAAAGGAATAACATTGGCAAATAGAATGTATGATTACGTCTGTGTTCATCACTTTTGCCATCTAAACATCTCTTTCACAGTACTTTGTGAAAAAAGGAAACATTCATGGAGATCTCAGGCATTGTCATTAGCAATTGAAAACTCCTATGAACATATTTTTTTGAAACAGCTGAATGAAGATCTCACTTCCAGCAGTCTTTTGCCCATTTCAGTCTGCTTAACATTCTAATCATTCCACTGACTCTGTTACACCTATTTATCAATAGTCGATTCAGCCCCGATGTTTGAATCTTGATATGTGTAACTCAAATTCGTTTATCCACACGGCCAATTCACTCAGCAACAAGGCAGGAGCCGTTGTATACACTTTTTCAATTTTTTTTCAGTGAAAACCAACAAGTGAGTACAGGATCGCTTTCCCAAAACAGGGTGGGGAACTCTCCTTGGATCCGCTGATTTCAGCGGAAATCGGCAGCCATTTCAGAGGAAAAAAAAGAGTTCCGAGGAAAAAAAATTTGTCCGTTTCCGAATCCAGTAGACCTATTATTACAAGTACCCATCCGTGTCCATCACCAGCAAAATTAATGAAGCAAAGCTCAATTGTTAGCTTTTTTAGGAAGTAAAACAACAGTGAACTTGTGGAAGCTAAAATTAGACAATGTGTTGAAATGAAACCTCTTTAATTTAACTTGCAGAAACTTATTTGAAAATTTGCTAAGAAGATTGTTTCTATTAAAATTGAACTTGTGAAAGACTCAGACATGCCTACCCGTACGGAATTTCCGTATTTTTTCCGGAAATTTGACAAACTCGGCAAGAAAATACTGATATTTGTTTTACGGTACGGAAATTTAAAAAAATGATAAAGAAAAAAAATCGAAATCGTTGGCCTGTGGTAATGCACCGCATGACCTTTCCCCGAAGGTTTAATGCCGCAATGCGCAGTCGCAGTGGAGACCTGTGACATCGAAGTTTCCGGTAGAGGCACCGAAGTTTGCCGAACCCGTTTTTGCACAGTCGCAGTAAAGCTCGTGAGACAGAATGTAAAACATGCCGTTCAAACGAATGGCTAAGCAAAGTGATTGTGAATCTGAATCTTTTAAAAAAAAACGTGCAAGGGGCGGACATTTCTTGCCTCGTATTCGGAAAAGTGTCCTTTCGTTATTCGCGGCAGCACTGACTCAAAAGTACGATTTGTGCCAACCAGTTTGGCATCTCCGCCGGTGATATGAACGACATCAAGCGGCACTCGGAAGGCCCACAGTATATCATATATGAAGAATTACGAGGCTTTGGAGAAGAAAAAGATCATTGTGGCAGCAAATCAATCTATCACTGGATTCTTCGCATAATATCAAAAAGGATGAGTGCAAAAACAAGGTAGTAAAAGTAAATACGGAAATCGTAATAGTAATAATGAAATTTGAAAAAGCTAATACGGAAACTTCAAATTGAGGGTAGGCATGTCTGAAGACTGAAATGTGCAAGAAGAAACAGACATCCAAAATGTAAAGGTTAGTGGTATTTGCTTTTTTGTGTGTGTGTGTGTGTGGGTGTGGGTGTGTGTGTGTGTGTGTGTGTGAATACGAATACGAAATTTTATTGTCATAAAACACAAGTGTTTGTGTGTGCTCCTGTGTTTGTTCAAGCTTTTTCTAATAATTATTACTTTTCTTTCATATTTGGTTGGTTCAGTTCACTATACATTTACTGCACTGTTACTATGCCACTCTTGGTATGGCTTAAAAACGTGCAACCTGCCCCTTGACCCCGCCGGGGCCTAGGCCGCCCCTGGACCCCGGCCTTTTCAGAGTTTTTCTCAATGAGTTGTTCCCCACCCTGCCAAAACCACTCTAAAAATCTCTTAGTGCATATAGTCTCTCTGCAGTAAAGGTTAGAACATACCAGCATGACGCAATAACACCCAACCAAACTTAAAGTCATCATTGGAACTATGCACTGTCTTACGTCATAGAACATTCCTCTGTCTACAAGCTATCGCCGGATAGATCTGGAAACTTTGATAGATAACAAACAAGCAACTCCAGAAAATTCTCAACGATACTATAACCATATCTATTGATGAAAATTATCATTATACAAAGCTTGTTGTAGCAACAGCGCAGAATCAAATCAAAGATAAATACACGCGGTCATCGCATGCTTTGCAAATTTAAATGATTGGAAGTATCCTGCGGATCTCAATCGTAACAGACTCTTGTCCATAATTTATTTATCAATGGCATCGTGCTGGCAATGAATCTGTGAAACTTTCCCTTCAAACCTGGTACTATCAATCAATTCATCCTTCACCAACGCCTTGAGAACACTTTTGGGATTCCTGCTTGTACACTCTTCTATGCTTTATGCATTATTTCTTTTGTCACGTTTATCGATTCTTCATTAATAAATTTCAACAGTAATCATAATAATTATGATGGCACATTGAGGAATAAATCGAAAACATTATGCTAAAAACAATGGTAATTGGAAGATGAACACTAATAGCGTTAGATTCTGACATGAGGGGAAAGACGTCACATAGGCTAGATCTGTCTTCTTGTTTGTCACTTGAAATAAATCCAGCGAAAAACAGTACATGTGCACGTAAACAGAGAATTTGCCTAAATCAGGCAAAACATGTATGTGGGCCTTTACTGTGGTTTGCTATTATTTGTTTTAGAATTCTGAGACATGTCTGACAAAATTGTGCATCCACAACACAGTCAAGTGTTTTTCTCTTCTCTTTTTGTTCGAAACAGAATGTTCTGGTGGCTGATCATAGGGTGGATAGAATTGCACGGTTCGTGATTTATTTAATGGTATAATAATACACAATATATAAGATCGCACTTTCATGACGTAAAACAGAAAAAATTTGTTTTCTCAAAAGTGTCTTTTCTGGATTAACTGTGTTCTGGCTTCACAGGGCAGATTTCTTGTTTTTAAGATTGTTTTTGGTAGTAATTTATACAAATCAGACAGTATTGAATTAAAAAGGGGAAGCAACCTTTGCCAGTATAGAATGATTTTTGTTGGAAGTGGCAGTGTTCCCGATTACGCACAGTAGTGCGTCAATTACGCACAAAATATGAAAAATGACGCACAGAAATTTGTATATGTGCGTCCTGTGGACGCACACATTTTTTTTCGAAAAGCTGAAGTCAAAAATACGACCAACGAGTGGCGATCTAATTCACGGCATAATCAGAATCCAACTGAGACTGCCATTGCAGACGATTAAAGATTGTGTCGGGAGTTGTCGTTCTTAAAAATCGCATGCGCGTGCTTTGTAAACTTCCTCCAAGCAATCCATTCACCGAACAGAAGAAATCTTCGTGAATCCATTCTTTAATTCTATCATACACGATCATGTCACTTCTGACTTGGTTGACTGGGCCCAAAACCCGTTCATCCACAGCAACATCAAGTACAGATCCAGAAGCTGTTGTGCATGGTGCTCTGAAGGAGTTTGCAGCAACCAAGCGTCTCAGGCTTAAATAAACATTTAATACATGTTTTATTTTTTTTGGTTTTATATGATTATGATAACTAATGTGACGCTTTAACAGAGTTTAAAAAAAAAAAAAGTTAGGCTTGGACTTGTTTTTACTTTTTTTTTCCGATTTGGGGACTCTCAAAATTTGCACAAGGACTCTTAAAATTTTATACCTGGGAGTCCCAAGGACTCTCATTTTTTGTGTGTGGAGGGAACACTGAGTGGTGAAATGTCAAATTAACTTTAAGTCCAAATGGTCTTGTCTCTCTCACTTACAACCACACACGCACTCAACTCTCTCCTCCCCCTCTCCCCTCTATCTTTTTCTCTCTCTATTTAGGTAAAAAGAATTTACCATATTTGTTAATGAGACATGGGGTCTTTTCGGCACTTTCTTTTTTTGCATCCTTTTATCTAACGTCATAAGAACATGTACACACGAAATGCTGCAATGAGCAAGATCCATAATAAAATTTTATTTTCCCTCTTTGCTATAGGTGAACGTCCATTCCAGTGCTCAGGTTGCCTCCAGGGTTTCACAGATGCAGGAGTGCTGAAGAAACACCAGTATCGCTGTGTCCACTATCCACACACCTCCCTGTACACTGCAGGTCAGCAGTCTTATGCAGACAAAGTGTGTGGTGTGTAATATTGCTGTGTATGTGAAAGACAGATGGAGGGTGCCTGTGTATGAGAGAGGAGTGCTGTGTTAAGCTTAAAGATCATGACGGTTAAATGTCATTTTATCCTTTTTGCGCTATAGCCTGATCTACACCTGAAAAAAGGAAGGAAGAGGCTGGGAGGCTCTATTAAACTAAATGTGTTTGTTTGAGAGGGTCTGGGTGTTGGTGAGCTAAAAGAATCCCAGATTAAAATCTGAGGTACTGGCAGGTATAGGAGTTATTTAAAGTAAGAATAAAGCTGTTCATAAAATGATGATGATAAGCTTGGTAATAAAGAACGTGATGAAAAGTATGTAGAAGGTTTGGGTTTATTTCAGTTTAAAATGTGTACTGCGTGCCGATTTAACTAAATTAACACGGTTTAATTATTATTTTTTTAATCCTGTTTGTATGTACCAGCATTCTAACTGTTTCTGGGCAGTGTGTCTGAACAGTGATTGGTTCAGGCTATATTGGTGTTACAGCTTTGCAGCCTGGCTCGGGGAGAACAAGTCAGCAGATAGGCAAGAAGTCTAGACGCTCTAACACAGCTGTCAAAGCCAAGAGAGTTGTGCCCCGCACAGCAAGGTCAGTGTTGAAAGGTGGCAGGTCTAACCAGCTGGACTGTGGGTTCTGTGAACGTCACTTCGCCACAGCACAGCAACGTTGCAGACACATCAAAGTCATGCACCGGGCTCCTTGGGTTGTCCGCTGTCAGCACTGTTGGAGAAAGTTCTCCCGCCTGCCTTACCTTCGCCTGCACAACAAACGCTGCAAGGCGCTTTAGGCAGGAGCTTTCAGCACACTTGTTGCTTCCCTTGTCTTGTCATTGGGACCCACTGCTAATAAATTCTCAAGAGGAACAACTTCATTGTGAACTGGTTGCTTTTTCTTTGTGAAGTGGTTGGCTTTTTGAAAGGTGCTGGTTTCATATGGTTCTTTCACTGTTGCTGGGTCACTAATGTTAGTTGTTTAGTTTATTTTGGTTCACATCCATCATTACAGAACTGACATCAGTGATGATGATGATTTCACGATGAGAGTGATATGATGACTGCCCTCTTGTTAGGTGCAGGACTTCGAGAAAGTCATACTTTTTGTGCACAAAAGAAAAATCCAAACTAATATGTTCAATATATATTATTTGAGGCTGGTTCAACTACAACAAAAATGCCTTGTTGTGTAAAGCAAACTGTTGTTAGTAATTGAGCTCTTCAAGTTTGTTTAGGCCCATAGTACATGCTACTGTGATACATACATTGAAAAGCTGATGGCACTGCAACTTTGATATTTACAATGAATACTCCTGGGAACAATGAAGCACTAAATCATAATAGCTTAGAGTGAATAGTTGGAAAGGAATGAACATTAGTTTCCCTTTGTCAAGGTGTAAATGGAAGATGTGGCAGCTTTCTATTCCCACTTGCGCTGTAATGAAGATGTATATTGGAGTGATGACATTTGTACAGAATAGTGTTGATATAATGCACTGTATCATTTTGGAGGTGGGAATGTATTTTTATACTCTGTGTTCATCTTGTTTTGTCTTCCGATTACAGTATCTCTATCTGTGCAGTATTATTGACTAAGCGACCAAACATTGACTACGCAAAGGTTTTTCATATATGTTACATAAATTATAAAAATTATACCAAGTGGAAAATGGTGCTGCATTTAGAGTCATTATATTTTGTATGCAATATCCATGTATAGTCATTATATATTTCTATGCCATACTTTCACATTTACCAGATTGTTAGTCTTTATGGATATGCACCCGAAACACATTTTGTTGGGATCACAACATCTTATTGGTTGTCATTATATTTCCCTCAGCCAATAGGTGTTCACCCTTTTCCCCCACAAAACAGCATTCAATCAAATACAATTATAATTAGATTTTTTTTAAAATCATCTACTCCATTTTCAGATTTAAAAGTTGGATGTTTGTTTCTAGTTTGATATTTTGCTTTGCAGCAGCGTGATTATGTATTCACCCCAAAATGACAAGTTTTTAATCATTTTGATGAATTGTTTCTAGTCTGATATTTTGCCTGTTTTGATCACTTTGATCAAATGTCTTTCCATCAACAGACCACATGACCATTGAACAGTTTTTGTCTACATTGCTTTTTGGGACCAAAGGCTTTTACAGAATTTTGATTTTTATCAAAATTATTGAGAGCGCCAAAGATGTACTTAAAGTGAATGGCATATCATTCCAAAAGATGTTTTTGTCACCCCGGATGAAGTATTTATGATTTTAAATTCTTATACTTCTCCGTGTTCTACTTCCTCATTTTCTTGTTCTTCTTCCTCTTCTTCATTTTCTTGTTCTTCTTCCTCTTCCTCTTCTTGTTGTTTTTCTTCCTCTAGTTGTTGTTGTTTTTGTGGGCAGACAATGTCAACATGTTGAAGACTATTTGCTGTTATGCATCACTATGAACACTGTTGTGGGCTGTGGGGATGTACCTGCAGTCAGTGGTGTAAATGTATATTTCCCTTTTCACCTTTGGAATTTGTATTGGCTATGTTTGTTAATGGAATTGTGGAAGTTTGACAGAAATGTCTGTAGTGGTGACTGTAGGAGCCATAAGAGTCACGTGCTGTTTTGGGTGATACGGCACTTGCTCGTGTTTCAAAGTTAAACATTGTTCAGTGTCGTTACTATCTGGGATTGGGCTACTGAAAGACGGACAGAAATAAATGAAACCAAGCCAGCTGTAAATGGGTACCTGGCTCTATTGACATCAAGCTGTGAGGGAGAGGGGAACACTGCTCTCATGAAGCTTGCCATGAGAAAAGAGGTTCCCAATAATCTCACCCCTGCAATGAAAATGTTATGTGAAAATCTGTACCTCTTTGTGATCCTTGAGCCATGATCATTGTGTTTCAAGTCGTTTGAAATGTAGTGGTAATGTATATATATGCTTTGTTTATTACATGTAGTTGTGTGTTGATTCAGTATTGAAGTATGTATTTATACCAGTATTCTTACATGTACACTTGTACATGCTGATATTAATATTATTGAGTCCAGGTGCATTTGTTGTTTATATTTATGTTTTCACGGACTGAAGAGGCGGGGAGGGAGGGGGGCAGGGGGAGGAGGGGAGTAATCTATTTTTGCAGATAAGATATTCATATCATTTAAGTTTTACATATAAAATAAAAAGATTACTACTTGCTGTATGGTCACAAGAAAGTTTAGTTTTACATTGTATAAATGATTATATAACCATTTTTGACTTGTTTGTTTATTGATTTATTTTTTTGTTTGTTTGAAAAAATGATTGCTTTTTGACTGGCATGCATAGCAATGTGTCTATGTACTCTCCTCAATCCCACCCCCACCCCCCTCCAAAAACATTTCCATTTTTGCAAATCTGTGCGAGACGAGTCCTAAAATGACATGTAGTAAAACCAATGTACATCTGTCTGTGTGTACAAAACTTGCAAGTGGATTAATATCTCAGAACCTATTTCAGCTATCACAACCAAACTTGGTAAGATGGTGTTTACCCATGAGATCTCATAAATAAGTAAATTAATGACTTCACTTCAAGGTCAAGGTCACAGGGTCAACAAATGTTAGTCAAGGAAATGACAAATTTTCACAAAATTTCACTTTATTTGTAGGTTATTAATATTGAACTTGTGATTCTTTGATGTGTGATAAATGTTAATGAGACACACATAATATACAAATTTGGTCAAACTCACACCATGGTCACCCCTTGGGGTCATGAGCAATCTTGCCACTGTAGATTGTTCAAACCTATAAAGGGAACAGTGAAAGCCACAGTTGAAAACCTGTCTTGCCTTTATAGGCAAGACAGATTCACTGCGGCAACAGTACCCCCGTTGGAGTGCCGGGGGTTTTCAATATAAATAGTATCCCCACTTTATGGAAATTTAGTGCTTTAAATTCCCACTGTCGCTGTCTTCCTCATTTACTCTTTCCTATTCCTGCTCTGTCCTTCACTCTGCTATACTATCTTCTTCTTCGCTAGATCAATGACCTACCTTTTTTCTTGAAAACTCTTCCTGGACAAAACTCCTTGTTTGTGTATGGGGTCTGTTGGATCAGCTTGGGAGTGTTGGACGCTTTCTGCCGGGTGGTCACTAGGGCTTCCTATGATTGTACTATTTAGCACTATAGGCATTTTATATGTATGTGTTTTATTGCTGATTTATAATGATGTTTGTATTCTATTTTGTTTTTGTAACCGGGGTGTTCGCGTAGTTGAGGTCAACCCTCAGCCGTCCCCCGCGTGGGATGTCTTTATTGTAAAGTGACTGGCCGGTGGAGGGCATTCAATTTTCCCACTAGGGTTGTTTCGGCAGATCTTTTATGCGGATCGGGGGTTGTCCGGTCCTGATTTGGCTCGGAAGAGTCCGCTGGACCTAAAGCAACAATAAATCAATCAATCAATCAAACACCATGGTCAAGGTCGCTGGAGCTATCCAAAGTCAGTTAGTATTGGTACTTTAAAGTGACCTTTACTCTAAACTATGAGAGATTTAAAGTCCAAACTTGTTGTGTTTAGAGATGATAGATCTTTCTTATATGTTCGGTGTTTTTTATGATCTTGAAGGTCAAGGTCATTTTAGACCTTGAAAAACATACAAAAAAGATATCATCGTACAGTGGAATGGCTGTATTTAACCCAGACAGGCCTGGGAATTGCACACCCTTTGGCATACACCCTTACGCCCCGCTGAAGTCCTTTAGGTGCCTTAGTAAACACCACGTACACCCCAACCACTTTTTCCAGATTTTTTTTTAAAAATAAAAATTGTATTCTGTTCTGCCAATAAGACAATGGATCGTCTGCTACAATACAAGCATCGGTTTTGATTTTACACAACACCAAATGCGCACATGTACTGTATTTAAAAAGCAAAATGGCACATCATTGGTATATTGTGAACTAAGGTGATGATTTTAATGACGGAAGTTTAAAACACTATAACATAAAACAACATAAGTTTGATTATGCTGGATATCATGGCTAAGTATATCAATGATAGATAAATAATCATTATTTATATGGTCCAGCGAACTGCTAAGAGCCAAACCAGGACCACCAATAATGAATAAACAAATTCTAACATGCACACACCAATAATGAATAAACAAATTCTAACATGCACACACCTTGTACACATGCACAAGCCTAGAACACAGTAAAGGATTTGTGAATGTAAATAATATATGTTCTATAATAATGGGGAAAAAATCCTATTTGTGTCAATAGGTTTTAAAAAATGTAATGAAATAAATGGAATGTTATAAAGAAGGTTCCTATTTTTTTAAATTAAACAAAAAACATTATTGTCAACATTATATATTACGAAAAGTTGATCCTCACTACAATTGAGTGCAGATTTTATTATATTCTAGAGCACGTGTGTCAAACTCAAAGCCTGCAGGCCACATCAGGCCCGGCGTACAGGCCCGAGAGGTCTTAATCGGCGTACGATTATATTAGGCCCGAGAGAGAATTTTAGGCAAAAATATTTTTTAATGGCTCTGCTATATAAAGTGTACATCAAATTCCCTAATTAGCAGCCTTGTTAGGTTACCGCGGAGCGTTCTTGCTTGGATCAGAATAAGCGAAAATATAAGTTGTGTGATGAGTGAATGTTTTTCGTTATAGTAACCTAGCAACGTTCAGTTATTATTATTGAAGGTTGCTTATTGAAGGTTTATCCTTTTTGGCCCGCAACCTTACGCGTGATTTGAGTTTTGGTCCTCTGTGTGTGATTGAGTTTGACATCTCTGGTCTAGAGTATAAAATGTTTTTGTGTTCTCTATAGTAAAATAAGCACAAAATTAGTGGTTATATTGCAAAATTCTTTCACCTTCTGGGGGTGTTGCCCTGACCCCCACTAGGGGTTCAGCCCCTCCACTTCACAAAAGGGGCCTTTTTGAGGACCTCCTGGATGAGCTTTACTCCCCAACCACTTCCCCAATTCCTATGCCTGCCACATTATGCCATAACATTGGGATTTTTGATCATACATGAGCATGAGAGGTCACATGAACATTAAGGTCATCCCAAGGTCACTGTTGTTTTTGGGTTGTTTTTTTTTGGGGGGGTATAATACAACTTTTGCTGTAGTTTATTAGGTATTACAGGCGTGTATTTAGAGCCGGAGGTTAAGGTCAAGAGCACAAAAAGATCAAAGTCGATAGTACTTTGCATTTTCATGCCAATGTTTTATTTTCTTTCTGGGCTGTCATTTTCATGTTAAATATTTTAAATTTATAAGGTGCGTGTGAGTCATGTGGGCTTTTGCCTTTCTAGTTTTGTTGTTTTACAAATTGTTACAATTATGACAATCATCTTGGTTCCAGAATCTTGACAGATTAGATTTTAATTAATTTAGTTTTCATTGATTTTTTTGTCATCACTTTGATTCCTGACTGGACATTCCTTTTTCCTATTGCATGGAATGCAAACTCCTGTTTTTCATCATATTCAAGGCTATCATTGTTTGTACAGCAGCAAGAAAATTACAATGTTAAACTTAATATTTAGTTTTAGATGTGATGGCACAAAAAGTGTTAATTGTTGTTCAGTTGTAGTTGTTGAGCTTTATTTTGTACAAATGATGGTTGGTTGTTTTTAAATGAAAGAGTTTCAAAGTGGAAAGTCCATGGGAGTGTTGGACGCTTTCTGCCGGGTGGTCACTAGGGCTTCCTATGATTGTACTATTTAGCACTATAGGCATTTTATATGTATGTGTTTGGTTGATGATTTATAATGATGTTTGTATTCTATTTTGTTTTTGTAACCGGGGTGTTCGCGTAGTTGAGGTCAACCCTCAGCCGTCCCCCGCGTGGGATGTCTTTATTGTAAAGTGACTGGCCGGTGGAGGGCATTCAATTTTCCCACTGGGGTTGTTTCAGCAGATCTTTTATGCAGATCGGGGGTTGTCCGGTCCTGATTTGGCTCGGAAGAGTCCGCTGGACCTAAAGCAACAATAAATCAATCAATCAATCAGTTCCCTATGAAAGTTATCACTGATGGACCTTTGGGACAGAGAGGGATTGGAATGACATAATCCAAAATTCTGAGGGGAAAATCTTTGTACAGCACGGCAATACTAACCTGCGGAAGTTTTATTTTACTAACAGAGTACTACCTTTTGGAATGATTTACCAGTTTCTTTAAACAAGACACCTAACGTAAATTCTTTTAAAAACCCATTGGATGAATTACCAAAATTTAAAGAGAATATCTTTAGCTATGATGAATGATTTGTAAGAAATTTTCCATGCATAACAGGCCCATTAAGTAATTAAACCAATCAAAGAAAATAAATTTGCTAAAGCTTCGTGGCCTATTATGTCCTCACACTACTACTACTATTACTTCTACTATTACTTCTACTACTCCCCTCGTGGGGTGCCGGGGGTTTCAGTAAAAATAGTATCCCCACTTTCTGGAAATTTAGTGCTTTAAATTCCCACTGTCATTGTCTTTCTACTTTGTTCTTTCTCATTCCTACTCTGTTCTATCAATCTACTATACTATCTTCTTCTTCGCTAGACCAGTCCTTTTAGACTAGACCTTTTTTATTGAACACTCTTCCAGGACAAAACTCTTCATTTGTGTGTGATCCCCCGTTGGGCTGCCGGGGGTTTCAGTATAAATAGTATCCGCACTTTCTGGAAATTTAGTGCTTTAAATTCCCACTGTTGCTGTCTTTCTCATTTGTTCTTTCTCATTCCTGCTCTGTTCTATCAATCGGCTATACTATCTTCTTCTTCGCTAGACCCGTCACCTACCTTTTTTCTTGAAAACTCTTCCGGGACAAAACTACTTATTTGTGTGTGAGGTCTGTTGGATCAGCTTTGGAATATTGGACGCTTTCTGCCAGGTGGTCACAATGGCTTCCTATGATGTTATTATTTAGCAATGTAGGCATTTTATATGTATGTGTTTTAATAATTTATAATGATGTTTATATTCTGTTTTGTTTTTGTAAACGGGGGTTCAATAAATTAGAGTATAGCCTCAGCGTCCCTTGCGTGGGATGTCTTTATTGTAAAGTGACTGGCTGGTGGAGTGCCTTCAGTTTTACCACTTGGGTTGTTTCAGCAGATCTTTTATGCGGATCAGGGGTTGTCTGGTCCTGATTTGGCTCGGAAGAGTCCGCAGGACCTAAAGCAATAATCATGTAATGTAATGTAATTTGTGTGTGAGGTTTGTTGGATCAGCTTGGGAATATTTGCCAAATGGTCACTAAGGCTTCCTATGATGTTATTATTTGGCAATATATGCATTTTTTATTATATGTGTTTTGTTGATATTTTATAATGATGTTAGTATTCTATTTTGTTTTTGTAAACGGGGGTTTGATAAACTAGAGTATAGCCTCAGCGTCCCCTGCATGGGATGTCTTTATTGTAAAGTGACCGGCTGGTGGAGTGCCTTCAGTGTTACCACTGTTTTTTTTTTAGCAGATCTTTTATGCGGATTAGGGGCGAGTCCTCTTTCAGCGAAGTTGTGGTCTTGATTTTGTGGTCCTGATTCGGCTCTTTGCAGTCCGCTGGACCCTGTAAGCAATGAATAACTAACTTCTACTACTACTTCTGGAGGTAGGGTTACAATTAAAACTTGGCAAACATGACCATTAATCCTAATCCTAGGTAATAAAATTAATTTTTTGGTGCTTTACAGCAGACACATGGGATGTTGAGCTGGAGCTTTACAGAGTAAGTGTGAAAACCGTGTTTTGTGGAATAAAAAAATGACATTCAAAAAGAGCAACAATCAAAATAAAGCAAAATAGAAAGAGATTGATTTTGTTGAATTTCAATTTCATCATTAGCAGCAAAAATGAGAAACATGATAATTGTCTTTTCTGTTGAGCCATCTCACAACGAAGTAAAGCAGGTCCATTTTAGTGAACCAAAAATTAAAAAACGGTTACCTCCACATAACCCTCAGTGAGGTGAATGTGATGGATAGATGAACAACAAAAGATCACACACTGTGGATTTGGTCCAGTGGACCCGTTTGATTTGTCAACACAGGGCAGTATTACGTGTTGTGTTAGCAGATGTACTACACAATTGTACACAAGACTTTCTGCTCTTTCCAAAATAGTTCAAGCACATTGATTTGACTTTATTTTACTTGTCATTGTTTTGTTATTCCCACCGTTTTGTGTTGAAATAAAGACTTAACTATTCGGGAGGCTCCTGTAACGTTTGGTGATTTGTGTGTATGCGTATGTGTGGTGTGTGTTTTAGCGTTATTAACCCAAGGGATGAACAAAGTTCTTTCTCAGAATAAGTTTTTTTTGTGTGTTTTTTAATGGAGTAATGTTTGTCATTGAACTGAATTGTAAGAACTAGATATTTAAAGCAAAACAGAAAGATATTGGAAAACTTGAGGATGGCTGGCTGGAATTTGCCTGCAAATCTTTTACCTGTTAACATATTAGCTTTGAAAAGGTTTTCTCCAGGTTTTGTCAACATTGTTCAAGCTGTTTGACATCTTCACAACCTGTGCAAGGTACCACTTTTATTCTTCTATTAGACAATTACACGAAGTAGCATTTATTACAAGAAAAATATAATGTAATTACTTTAAAACAAAAATGACTACACAAGCAAATTGTCTGAAGTCCACATCTTCATTTCAGTGTATTGAACTCGCATCTTTCTAACGATTGGCACATTGTTGTTTAATGAATTCACTTCTTAGTTCCCGAGCTTTAAGCTCGGCCGGTTATTGCTAGATTTAAAGTACATGTATTTGAAAGTCAATGCATCTATAAATATATTTTGCACCAGATTGTAGCATTGTTTTAAAATATATGATGGTAAGTGTTCACCCACTGTTTGAAAGTTACTGATTAGTTTCATAATTTATTGTTGACACATAAGCGTGACTGAGAGAATTGTTCAAACTGTTTCCACCATTGCCATAGTGTATGTAGTCACAGATGTTATCCCAGCATGTAAGTCCAGTACTAGAAGCAATACAGCCTAGTATGTGTATATTGTTAAAATCTTAAATTTCATGACTTTAGACCGCGAAATTGTTTTTTCCAAACTAGTTCCAGTCATTCGCCGAAAAAGACAATCGCCGAAGTCGAACGAAGCTCTCTGATGTGTTACGAAATGATACTTGCATGACTACAACTAGTTAAATATTACAAATGATCGCTTTTGCTTCTAATTCTGTTCGATTTACACAGATTAGCATTTCGCAACGGTATACTTTGTTAAGATGAGAATAATTATTATCGACCATATTTAATAGTTGTGTCCCTTGATTTGCATTTTGTTCTCAGCATTAGGCTAATAATAGCATTCCCCATTTCCTGCCTAGAACCAAGTAGACGCTGTTATATACTTAGGCCTAATCTACATTATATATTATAAGTCAGTCTCTGTGCAGCGAAGAAGCGTCACTAGCCGAATATAATTATTAGGCCTGTATTGTTTGCCTTACATGTATACATAAATAAATGTATAAACTATATCTATTCTAATTAATAATATTTAGGCGTATACTTTATAATATTTGAATCTTTAAATTTCCGGTGAAGGACGAGTAGGCTAAGCGAAACTTTTTTTTCATAACTCGAGATCAGAGTTAAATTAATAGTTCTTCATTGCTTACAGGGTCCAGCGGACTGCAATAAGCCGAATCAGGACCACAAAATCAAGACCACAACTTCGCTAGTAGTAGTAGTAGTAGTAGTAGTATAATTTAGTAAAATCTTTAATTTATTTATTTTGTTTTGTTTGTTTTAGATTATTATTATTATTAATTGTTTGTTTGTTGTTATTATTATTGTTATTATTACTTTTCTTTTTTTATTTTTTTTTTTTTTGTTGATTAGTGTGCTGCTGTGCGTGCTCATTGGTGTAAATTTGGTCAGTGACGTTTTGTTTGTTTTTGCTGCACTTGGGTGTAGCCCGCAAAATTCAGATGGTGTTACTGGTTACTTTTTCTTATCGATTTACCAAAGTTTTCAGATGATTTATGGAAAATTTCCACCTGCCACCAATCCTTTGCTGCCACGCAACATTTTTTATACGCGTTTCTCATTAAAATACATATTATTAAAATACATATAACAATTTTACTGTATCACTTTAAAAGATTAATATTACTTAAATAAATAATTGCTTTTGGTGCTTGCAATAAAAATGTCACTGTTTTTTGAGACCATTATAAACTTGCTTTGTTTTGTTGTGCTGAAAGGACATCAACGTATCCATAGCGCTTTGAAATTTTGTCATGGTTTTATTGTTGATATAGATGTGAAATATCATTGTATGTGAGCATTATGTGTTATGTATTATTTTTACTCTTTATTACTAATTGTGCCAGTATATTAATTATCATAAAATAATAATACTAACTGCTTCAAAATGCGAATCTCGACTTGACTTACAGCTTGAAGCTGTGCAGATCGAAACAGAATTAGATCTAGAAGCAACAGCAGCTATTTTTATGCAAGGATGTTTCACCACATGCTCTGAAGTCTTTTCTTTCGTCTTTGTAAACTTGTGGGCCTCCTGCATACGTACGTAATATAATATATATATATAGTATGTAATTGAGGCCTACAAAAGACAAGACTTCCCAGCCTGTGGTTTCACGTAGTTCGTAAAACATCGGATAGCTTCGCTCGACTTGGAGAACTTCGATCGACAATACCCTCTTTGGTTCGACTTCGGTAATTGCCCTTTTCGGCAAATGAGTGGAAACTAGTTTGGAAAAAAACAAGTTCGCCTCCAGACCCCCTTTTGGGGTACCACGGTTTTCTGTATACATCCTATCCTATCCTATCCTATCCTATCCTATCCTATCATGTCCCGTAACCCGGAGGTCATAGGGGCACCACAGATTATCGTTTAACCAGCATACTCCATCTTTCTCTGTCCTCAGCAGCCCTGATGGCTTCGCTCAGTGTCAAACCAGTCCATTCTCGAATGTTGTCCTCCTACCTCTGTTTCGGTCTCCCTCTTCTTCTACCTCCTTGCACTGTGCCTTGCAGAATGGTCTTTGCAAGGCCTGATGATCTGGTGACGTGGCCATACCATCGGAGTTTCCGTTTCTTCACCACTGTGAGCAGGTCATCGTGTTGTCCAATGGCTTGTGTGATGGTCTGTCGGACTTCGTCATTGGTGATGTGTTGGAAAATGCCAGAAGTCTTCTGTAGCACCTCATCTCCATGCTTTGTATTCTTCGTTGTAGATCTGCTGTGAGTGTCCATGCTTTGCAAGCATATAAAGGGTACAGTGAAAGCCCCAGTTGAAAACCTGTCTTGCCTTTGTAGGCATGACAAATTAACTGCGGCAACAGTTCCCCCCGTTGGAGTGCCGGGGGTTTCAGTATAAATAGTATCCCCACTTTCTGGAAATTTAGTGCTTTAAATTCCCACTGTCGCTGTCTTCCTCATTTGCTCTTTCCCATTCCCGATCTGTCCTACCACTCTGCTTTACTATCTTCTTCTTCGCTAGATCAATGACCTACCTTTTTTCTTGAAAACTCTTCCTGGACAAGACTCCTTGTTTGTGTATGAGGTCTGTTGGATCAGCTTGGGAGTGTTGGACGCTTTCTGCCGGGTGGTCACTAGGGCTTCCTATGAATGTACTATTTCGCACTATAGGCATTTTATATGTATGTTTTTTGTTGATGATTTATCATGATGTTTGTATTCTATTTTGTTTTTGTAATCGGGGAGTTCGCGTAGTTGAGGTCAACCCTCAGCCGTCCCTCGCGTGGGATGTCTTTATTGTAAAGTGACTGGCCGGTGGAGGGCATTCAATTTTCCCACTGGAGTTGTTTCAACAGATCTTTTATGCGGATCGGGGGTTGTCCGGTCCTGATTTGGCTCGGAAGAGTCCGCTGGACCTAAAGCAATAATAAATCAATCAATCAATCAACGATGACAAGGGAGCGCAGCAGTCTTACTTTGGAATGTAGACTGATGGTCCTGTCTTTCCAAATGGGCTTCAACCTTGTCAAAGCAGCAGTGGTTTGTGCGATCATGGAGAGGGCTTCCTGTCGGGACCCATTGTCTGACACAATGGCTCCCAAATATTTGAAGCTATGCACTGTGTTGAGGGATTGGCCTTGGACTTTGATGTCCGTGTTGATGCCATTGGTGTTGTTGGTCATCATTTTGGTCTTCTCTGCACTTATTTCCATTCCATAAGCTCTGGAGGTGGTGTCAAGCCTCTGTACCAGCTGTTCAAGTTCTTGTTTCTCTCCAGCCAATCCATCAATGTCATCCGCAAAACTAAGATTGAAGATTGCTCTACCCCCTATGCTGACTGTGCCTTCGTGATCTGCAAGAGCATCTGTATACATAGCATCCCCATTTTGTTATTTACTACTGTTTCTGTCATTCTCATTTATTCTTTCTAGTTCATAATCTGTTCTATCAATCTACTATCTTCTTCGCTAGAGCAGTCACTCACCTTTTTTCTTTAAAACTCTCCCAAAACTCCTCTTTGGTGTATGGGGTCTGTTGGGTCAGCTTGGGGATGTTGGACGTTTTTTGCCAATTGGTCAATAGGGCTTTCTATGGTATTATTATTTAGCAATGTAGGCATGTTCTATGTATGTGTTTTGTTAATATTTTATAATGTTTATAATCTATTTTGTTTTTGTAAACAGTGGTTCGATAAATTATAGTACAGCCTCAGCATCCTCTGCATCGGATGCCTTTATTGTAAATTGGAGTGCCTTCAGTATTACAATTAGGGTTGTTTCAGGACATGTTTTATGCAGATCGGGGGTGAGTCAAACAAGTTTGTGGTCCTGATTCAGATCTAAGCAGTCCTCTGGACCCTATAAACAATGACTTACTAACTAGGACTCCAAAGTGTGAAAATGTTGTTAATTTGATTGGTGTTTTTCAACAGCATCACAAATTCTAAGAAAATGTATCCTGTACTTGATATATTCATGTACAATGTTAGTTAGAAGTCCATGCCCTCCTGGTCTTGCAGTCGTACAGTCATCTTCCGCCTGGCTTGGGTGGTGTGTCTATAGGTGACAGGAGGATCTAGGTTGTTGTACCGTGCTGGGGGAGGGGAGACAGAGTTGATAGGGGACAGATGTTTGGGTCGCATGCTGCGGTAATCGTCAAAATCTGACACGGGTTCATTTTCTGGGTTCACTTCCATCAGAGGCTTGTCTGTTACTCTAGGTTTCTTCCCTGCCGGAGCTAGCACTAGCGTTGTGGCAGCCACTGAGCTACCAGCAACAACAGCAGTCGGCACAGCCACTGGTGGCAGGTCGTTACTGTCTTCAAAGCCACCAGACTCTTTAACAGGCTCTTTGGTCTCAGTGTCTTTGACAGATTCTTTTGCTTCATTGTCAGTTGTGGATTTTAGTGATAACGATGATGTTGCTGCTGCTGTACCTGCTCCAGCAGCCGCTCCAACTAAGGCGCCAGTTGCTAGAGTTGATGCAGTGGAAGGAGAGTCATCAGTATGGGTTTTGTTGGGTTCAGAAGTTGTAGTTGTCGCTTCATTCTGCTGCATCAGGCCTGTGTCCATTCCCGAGTCCACGTCGCCTTTGTCATCCAGCTGATTGGCGACCACAGTGGCTGCAGCAGCTACGGTGGCAGCAGGTGTGCTGGATGATGTTTTGGGCTTCTCGGGTTTTCTTGTCAACAGCTGCTTGTTGGCTGCAACAGAAATATGCACCCAGATTTTATGTGGTGGTGACTTTTGTATTGTATTGTATTGTAAAAGAAGCATCGATCACAAATTGGCAATCTACAGCTGCAAATAAATAAACGTATGTGGGCTACTGTGGGGTGTCGGATAGCGCAGTGGTTGGAGCACTCGCTACTGTGTCGCAAGTTAAGCACCGTCCAGTGCGGTTAGCACTTGGATGGGTGACCGCAAAACGTGAAACGACAAATAATGACGCCCCCAGTTGACTCAACTGTGACTGAGTACCTAATCTCTTAAGGGTGGGGAAGGTAAAGCAGAGAGGGAGAGTGATAGGCATCACCCTCATTACGCTGGCCCAAGATAAGTGTGATCTCCCAACATCACGCTCCCCTACGGCAACAAGGCTATGGGACTGCCTTTTTTTTTTTTTTTTACTGTGTAAGAAACTTTGTGCAAAGCATGCTTGAGATGATTGAACAAGGACACCAAACAATACGATACACGCAAGAAGACGAACAAATAGAAATGTTTAAGCTGAGCGCCCTTTTGTCCGGATACGCAAAGGCAATGCGCAAAAGTTGATCCGTTTATACCACAGGCGCTTGTATCAGGACACGCGAGCGCCTATGCCTGCGACTATGCCTGCGCCTGTGGTTTATACTTGCCGTTAATCCATCAGTACGCAAACAAGTGCGCATACCTGATAACATTGTTGATTGTTTTTGTATATGGGACTACGAGATCCGTTGGATCTCATTTTTGATATGATGATGATGGTCTTTGTTGTCAGGGTGGCGACGTGGTGATCGTCCTTAACGCTCATGCAATAGGACGTTAAGCATCGTTTTCCGTCTGTTTTTGTATTCACATAAACTTTACGAAAGCAATCCTCGCTTGAAATTCCTCTGGAGTGCCGTTTTAACGTCCAGCTGACAATGGAGAGCCGTCCTAAGAGAGGGAGAGAGAGTGTGTGTCAGAGTCAACTTGTCATTTCAAAAGATAATTTTAATCTTGTAATTGGTTGCTGAGAACAGAGAAAGATGGAGTACGCTGGTTAAACGATCATCTGTGGTGCCCCAACGACCTGTGAGTTACGAGATAGGATAGGATAGGAATTGTTTTTCTAACTCAACTGAGAACATAAACAACACAACAGTGGCCACTTCAGTTTATGAAAGTTAGTCAACATATTTGTTGGTTTAAAAAAAAAAAAAAAAAAGTGCATTCTGCCCCAAAGTTGCCTAAGCAGAGCGTTACTTAACGCTACGTAACTATTTTGGCGGAAAGTCTGTGCAACCTTATGCCCGCGGAGAGCACTGTTGCGCTCTCGAAAGGTTATTTCGCGAAGAGAAAAAGAAGGCGGCCAGAGCTGTGGGCTTTCGATTTGCGAATGGCGATGTGTTCAATGGTGAAATAGCAGGGGGAACTTTTGTCATTTACGTTCTGGTAAGATTTTTGTACTTCTTATTTGACGGAATAATTATGTTTACGTGCAATCGGTATAAATAATTGGTATTTATATTTGATAGTATTGTTGTGTCGTCAGTGCGATTGACAGTAACTTTCACTTTCAGCCAACTTCACTTTGATTGGATGTTGTGCAATCAACATGTGCGGCGCCATTTTAAAAGCGCTCGCTTATGGCAAAAGGTTGCCCCAGCCGACCTGCATTTTCCACTGCGGCGGTCAGTCGACCTGCTTCTTCGTTTGTTGTTTGTATGTAGATTATAGTCACACGACACTTTCGCATATAGGTGACTACTGGACCGATTTATACTGACACCAGCGGGCCAGTTGTTGGTAAAGGGGAAAATAATATGATCACACGTTGACCAATCCGGGATTCGAACCAGCGACCTTTCGGTTACTAGCAAGACGCTCTTACCAACTGAGCTACCCGGCCCCACTGCGGCGGTCTTCTTATTCTCGCCTACAGCCGACCTGCATTTACCACTGCGGCGGTCAGCCGATCAGCATCTTCCATTGCGCCGTTCCATAGGCTTTTCTCAGCTCACACCTGCTTCAAGAGACGCTCAGACCCACAGACGGGCAGCTTGCGGAGTTTATGAGGACGCACCATCTGCGGAAGGGGAGCCGTTCCGGTGGTGGCAGTCCGGAAGTTGATGCTGCTGCAGCGGACTGGGAGATCCCGATGCGATACTCCACATCATCCTTCATCCTCCATTTTCTCACTTGTTGGACTCCGTCGGCCGGGCTTCGGTTGTGCTATGTTGGTGGGCCCGCCTGACCTGCCCGGTCTTCGGCAGCCCATTTTCTTTCTCTACGTTTGGGATTCAGGATCTGAGTTGTGGAGAGTGGCGCCTTTGGACTGCAGTCATTTTTACGTCACCAGCTCTCTTCCGGGATTCCCACCCCTCTTCAGCGCCGGATCCTTGGGCTTAGCGCATTCTTCCTCACGAGTGACCTTTCCTTCTACTTGCGCGTCTGCATATCTCATCTGAGTACCGCCTTGAGCGTTTTGCTTCTACACAAGCCTCCGCGTTGGCTACATCTTCTTCTGCTCTCTTCACTACAGTCCCCCATATGCACCAGTGTCTCTAATCTAACAGAAAAGAAAAAGTTGCCTTAGTCCCCAATACGCATCTGTGTCCGAGGACTCTAATCTAATGGAAAAAAAAAAGGTTGCCCAGAAGCAAAAATAGTTCGTGGCGAGCAATCCAAACGTTTTGTGGTGCTTTTTTGTATACAACTCGGGGCAGATTCCATGTAACTTCAAATTAACTGATTTCATTAGCCTGATGGCTTCCTGCAGCTCATGAAGCCCGTGAAGTTGTTGGTCTTGAACCAGCGGGGGATATTACCATAGCAACGACCGTCCGCAGCGGCACGCAAAGCAAAATGTTTTCGCCACCCGATCCTTTGGATCGTTTGTAAATGTTTTCGGTAATAGATATAGTTTTCATAAAAACGAACTCACTTGAACTAAAAATAATCAGTATCAATTGCTCAAGTATTGAAAGCAACCTCAAAATCCAACGACATATTAAACCAGGGAATGAAACTGGTTGTACGGACAATGTTCCAGAATAAAATGCAGTATTTTTAATCGATAAATAAACTTATCTATCTAAAATGACCCATGAATTGTTATATAATGTATGTAGAATGTTGTCTCTTTTCTAAACAAATATCCCATTTTCAATCAGATGACTTCCAACCCGCATCATCGCCCGTCTCCTCCAGCGTTAGGCCCGCCATTGCTGCACTTATGCAAAACATCACTTCGCAAACAACGAGAGAAAAATGCAATTCTTTGAACTGGTTGTAGAGGAAAGGGATCGAAGAATAAACGACCAGGTTGAACCAGAAGCATTTACAATAAAAGCACAGAAGCAGCAATCAACAGAAACAGTGGCAGAAGTAGGAACGCTCACAACGCCTGTAAGAAGTGAAAGCAACTGGCTCTAGCCACTCACGAATTTAAACCCACCTTCTTCATCAAACGGACCTGGCACTGCCGAAGCTTGTCTGCTCAATTTACCAAGTCGCCGCAGTTCTTTGCTCTGAAAACAATATAAATTGCATATGATGTTTCAGTATCATTATCGTCGTCATCATCTTTATCACCATCATCATCATCATCATCATCATCATCATCATCATCATTATCATCATCATCATCATCATAAGCGCCGCTGTTGTCGTTTTATAATCATCATCATCATCA
Source organism: Oncomelania hupensis (assembly GCA_036898135.1). Classification (NCBI taxonomy): domain Eukaryota; kingdom Metazoa; phylum Mollusca; class Gastropoda; order Littorinimorpha; family Pomatiopsidae; genus Oncomelania; species Oncomelania hupensis. Next base: position 24,568,542 of record CM072526.1, read on the forward strand.
TCATCATCATCATCATCATCATCATCATCATCATCATCATCATCATTGATGCTATATATACGCGCTTTTCCCCAATAACATTATCATCATCTTTGCAATATTGATGATGTCGCTCACTTGTGTAGCGCCTTTAGTCTTTCTTTACTAGCATCCTCGGTGCGCTCAAGAAGATAAGGACAGAAAGATAAAACACTACAAGTAAACTTGCTTAACAAACTTTACCAAAACAACCAAAAAATTACAATCTTCGCTAAGGTTTCCCATAAAACAATACACGCACATGCAAATGAACAATCTGGGCACGATGGTCATCAACAGAACCGCTACAGCAAACGCTGGCACCCATAATCAATTGACTCAGCAGTCGTCCATGGCCATTGCATACTACAGTTTGACCAACATAGCTACACTAACAACTTTCAAAGCAGTTATGAAGGTTGGATTGATCCCAAACAGACTGCTGAACACACATGCGTACAAGGCAAGATTCAAAAACACTTTATTTATCTCAAAACGCCGGAAATGAAGGACGAATTTAACAAAGCAAATATTCAAGGCCCCAAATAAACTAAGATTTATATTATGCAGTGTAGGTTATATTATGGCACACGTAGTGCGGACAACATATTACACGCTACTTTTTTTTTTTCGTAACAAGCACATGTAGCATACAGTTTTATCAAATGTCCAAGTGCTGTTCCACTAAACGTAAGAATGGTCCAAATCACAGCCCAATACATCACGCTTATCAAGCTGCATGTAACAGTTAATCTCAAAGCCGACTAATCAGGTGCCTTTCATGTTGGATTAACTCTTATTCAGTTACGTTTAGTTCTGTTTCAAGGTTGTGTGCGTTCGTGTTATAATAAAGTCCAACCCTTCAGGTGGTTAGACTTGCAGTGAGAAAATCCTTCTTTAAGATTGAGGTACATGTTTCATCGATTTCGGAAGGATCGACGGTGAACAAACGCGTCCATTTTGTGTTACTTTAAAGGGTCAACGTATCAAGGAACTTGTTTGCTTTTTGTAGCAATAAGTTTACTTAGGACATAGCATTGTGGTCACATTAAAAAATAATATAATGGGTAATCGTTGCTCAAACTGACCGCTAAGCTTAGAATTTTAGGCGTCTCTTCCTTGTTATGTAAACAAACAACTGTGCCTACTTTTACACACTTTCGCAACGGTGTTATTTTTAGAATCAACCTTGATGTTAATAATAGGCACGTCAACAAAATGAACTTATAGATTTGCCTCAAAACCATAGATTTGAAAGGGATGATTGTTTGGCTTTTTTTTCCGGTGGGGCAACATTCATAGTGAATTTGAAAAAAAGATCTGTGACGCTGAAATGTGTGATCTTGAAATCCTTAATGCGTTCACAAATAGATGAGCGTTCTGTTTCTCTCCAACACCCTTCCACAGCCTTGAAGGCACCGTTCAACGTGGATCATCCCATGCCAAAGCCATTGAAAGGCTTTTTCAATGCCTGATCATTGATACGCGCAATTCAACCATAAGGTAGGCTGATTTGTTTTCCATCACCTTTCTTCCGGTGTTTTGGCGCCTCTTTCCTCAGGGTCAACTTCATGAGCGCGGTGCCCATCTCTTCTCTTCGATCACTGTTTTAGCCTCCACGGTTCAATCCAAATGTTATATTAAATTGTTGTTATATAGCGCTCTACCAATTCAAGAGATGCTCAAGGCGCTGGCCTAAAAGGCTGTAGGCTAACTCAAGCCGCCTAAGGCGTCAACTTGCTACATGATGCGCACTGTCTAACGACCCAGACAACTGAGCAAACATGAACAACCGAGGGGGAAATAGGACCTGGTGCTTGCTTTGGTTTTTTTTTTGTAGTTTCTGGTACTCGCCTGGTCTACAACATGTCTTGTAGGCTATCTGGTACTCGCCTGGTATGCGCGTCAGGATCTTTAAAGTCCACGCCATAGAATAGACTACATGCGTGCACAGAGTCAGCAGCTTACCTTGAGCCTGCTGGTTTCGTACTTGGCGTTGTTGTAAATGAGGATCCAACTAAAGAACTTGAAGAGGGCACAACCCACGCCGATACAGATTGCCACTGTGGCCGCTCCGATTGCCATGGTAGGCTCGTGATTTAGGACTGCAGCTACATTCAGGAATCTTTCTATCTTGTTTCTCTTCCGCTCCGGTGAAACTCTGAAAAGAAGTATTGCAATAACAGTTATTCAACATTGTGGTGCACGATAAGTCGGGTAATAAATATTGCTGTACAATTACTTCAGGAAGATAACTACGCTTACTTGGCCTAATTTGGTAGGTTTGCAAAGTATTTAAGCAATATAGAATCATGTCGACTATATGTATCTCTAAATAAATACATTTAAAAATGTCAAATAAAAGTTACCTGTTTTGAGATTGCTTCATACGAAAATGGATTACTCCTAGTTAAAAAAAAACAACAACAAAAAAAAAACATCGTACGGACGAAAGCGTCATTTCTATAGAAAATTTTGTGGCAAATGTGTACACAAAAAGAGGTACACATCTTTATCGCTATCTGTCTGTCTGTCATTCTGTCTCTGTCTCTCTTTGTCTCTCAAACACTCAAACACACACTGCACCGAACACATATATAAGGCCACATGCAGTACCTGAGATAAAAGCGAGCAGAATAACAAATATTAAGTCCCGGTCTTAGTTAAGCTTCGTTGTTTACTACAGACTGAACAGAGTTCAGCACCCCACTAAACGCTTGACAGCACCTTTACAAGCTCCAAAACAAAAGGCAACTTAAACTAGCAACCCAAAGACAGTTCGAAACAAAAACAATATAAACCGGTCAAGCACAACGATTTGTCCCTTCTAGGGTGTATCTCTTTGCAGGCGCTTAAGGTTAAAATTAATCACACCGACACCAAAAATACTACACAAATATACCACATTTTTGTTTAATCTTCTTCTTCTTCTACAAACAGATTAATTACATTTCATTAATGTGCCATGCAATATATATGTAAATGCGTGACAACTCCACCACTTCAAAGTGTAAAACTTTCTTATCCCAAACGACGAAAACACACGTTGAACGCCAAAAAAGCTATACAATTCCTTCATAATAATATTTCTTCCTATGTGATTTACGCTTTGACTTTTCTAATCACAAAGAGGACGAAGAAGCTTATCTCGTCGTCTTTTATGCAGCGGCAATCCTTCACACAACTCCTGACCACACACACCAAACAAGTCTTATACTGCGATCCATACTCCGTACCAACAGAGATCGAAGTTAGAACAATCTTAGCAGAGCGATTGTCCAACTATAGAAAAGTGGTCAGTCTCAAACTGACCACAAGTTGTTTTTCATACTTGACGCTAATGCAGCGCAAGACTGACCCTTATAAAACTGACCCAATTAAGATGTTGTGGAGACTTCTTGCTAGAGCAACGCAAGACTGATCCCAGTTGTTTTGGAAGCTGTATGCAAGAGCAGCGATCTGCTTGTGTGTGCCAATGTTTATGCGCTTATTATGTATGCAATCTTGATTCAGGAGTGGGTCTTTGTCAGTAAAATGAAGAAATAAACGACCTTTACTGCCAGACCAACAAATAGAGGATTAAGAAAACAGGTTCTGCTATAAAGTTGTGAAATAATAATTGCACAATACGTTCCACACTAATAGATTAAGAAAATTAGCAATATTTTGCGCTGTTTTAGCGCATGACGTGCTACTCAAGTCCGATACAGGATCCAACTCCAGCCACGCCAGGCGCCTACTTGCTGCCTTAGGCGCCCCAGGCAACTGAGCACAATCCTGGGCGACTGGGAATGGAGGGGCGGGGCCATTACTGCTAGCTGGGTGTATTTATGTATCTGGCACTCACCTACAACACGAGCGTCACAATCTTTAAAGTTCGTGTGATGGAATGCGTGCGGGCACAGGCTACACCTCTGTTTAGATTCTCATCTGTATAAGCTTGCAAAATAGACTAATCATGTGAGCAGCAGATTCAGGTGACGTTTACATGTAGCCTCTGCGTTTATGCAAGTGAGCTAGGTTATACGTAGGCCTATTTTATGCACTTGCTTTTAGGGTAATCAAAACTAATGTTGTCTTTGTATTTAGCATGCACAGAAATTAAAATTGGGTTGTGATTTTCATAATAAACAAGGAGTAAAATAAATAAATAAATAAATAAACAAACAGATTTGCATGTTGTGTTCATAATCAGGATTCTTGAAACTGTGTAATTAACAGAATAAAAATAATGAAACGATAGAAAGACAGAATATGATCTTTCAGGGATGTAATATAATCTTGAGAACAACAAAGTAAACTAAGTTTGTATGGTGTATGTTTCAAGTGCATGTAATATTAACATTAACGGTGGGGTTTAAAATTACAAACTAGTGGGCTTACTTAATTATAAGCTTCGGGAAAAATATAAAAGGATCAGCGCCCCTATAAATAATGTTCCCAAATTATATAAAGTATACAAATATACAAATTCTGACAATCTGTCTTTGCCACACCGTATCAATGCCTTCAAATTCCGATTGTAACATAGCTGTTGATGCATTAAAGGTAGGCTAAAATTAAAAATCTGTGTTTGTCACACAATATCAAGGCCTTCATATTCCGATTGTAACATAGCTGTCGAATGCATCAAACAGACAATAAGCCGATATAGTTTCTTCTAGTTCTAAACAATCTTTACTGGGGCACTGAGTTGTCTGTTCCTTTTGTAAAAGAATTATTATAATTACACAGCAGGTTTACTATTGTAAGATTATTTAAGTTCACTTTGTCACACAGTTTGACATGTCCAGCACGCCACAGCCAAGCATTGTGTAAGTCCATAGACGTTGGTCTGCACTGGTTTAAAAAAAAAGTAAACACAATTATTGAATTATATTTAAAAGCAATATGAATGTCAATGTCCATTTTTATTAAGCTTAGCTTTATTAAGTGGATAGTTGTGGGCAACTCAAACCTTTTGTCTGAAAGTTTGTCTTCTTCTTCTAGCAACACCTGTTTTTGTGTAATGTGTTGACGATCATGATTATGACGACGATGACGACAATGGCGATGATGATGATGATGATGATGATGATTACTACAACAACGATGACGATGATGATGATGATGATGATGACGATGATGACTTAATTGTAGAGCGCAGATTCGGAAATTCCAAGTTACAAAGTCATGTTCGATGCGCACAAATAGTGACTTAGCTACAAACAATTAGGTGGGGGATATTATCTGCTAATATCTAACACAAATGCATAAGCAACTAGCCATCCCTTTTCATTTGGACATCTACTTTCTTCGTATAATAAAATACAAATGGCACGCAAACTGAGCAAGGTATAAGAGATGTTGGAAGAGTGTGCGGAAATCAAACAAACACAAGGGTTAACATACCCGAATAGGCTTATAGCACCCCTAGCCTAGGCATACCCCCACCTAGTTATTGTGATTTGGTAATCTGCACAAGGTATAACAATGACCAATTGTGTTAAACAGACAAATATAATTTATTGGCTTCAGGTGGAGAGGATCAGGCAAAGAATTCTGTTGTTTTGGGGATCAGCGGATGAGCTTTTAATATGTCCAAATTCCAGGTTCAAGTTTGAATATATATGTGGTATATACTACTATTATTATTATTATTATTATTATTACTACTACTACTACTACTACTACTACTACTACTACTACTACTACTACTACTACTACTACTACTACTACTACTACTACTACTACTACTACTACTACTACTACTACTACAACTACTACTACTACTTAATGCTATCACGCGCATTGTCTTCAACCGAACTCAAAGAGCGGTGATTTGGAAAAATATGGCTATTACAGAAAGCGGTAGGGAAATCGCGAAATTTTTACTTTTGAAATTTAGATTGCATCAAATACCAGTATTGAAGGGAAGAATGAAACAGGAGTACCCGGAGAAAACCCTTTGTGTCCTGAAAAGTCTCGTACCTCTTGTTCTATGCGGGGTTGGAACCCGCGACCCTCGGCATAGCTGTGCTAACAAGGTCACAAACCCGCGACCCTCGGCATAGCTGTGCTACCAAGGTCACAAACCCGCGACCCTCGGCATATCTGTGCTACCAAGGTCACAAACCCGCGACCCTCGGCATAGCTGTGCTACCAAGGTCACAAACCCGCGACCCTCGGCATAGCTGTGCTACCAAGGTCACAAACCCGCGACCCTCGGCATATCTGTGCTACCAAGGTCACAAACCCGCGACCCTCGGCATAGCTGTGCTACCAAGGTCACAAACCCGCGACCCTCGGCATAGCTGTGCTACCAAGGTCACAAACCCGCGACCCTCGGCATATCTGTGCTACCAAGGTCACAAACCCGCGACCCTCGGCATAGCTGTGCTACCAAGGTCACAAACCCGCGACCCTCGGCATATCTGTGCTACCAAGGTCACAAACCCGCGACCCTCGGCTACCAAGGTCACAAACCCGCGACCCTCGGCATACCTGTGCTACCAAGGTCACGTGGCATTATTAATTATATTATGCTAACAAAGACTATTGATGATACTGCAAATGATGTCAGCGTTGACATGGTTCCAGAAACTAGTTTTGGCAAACAAAAGGACGGTCAGTGCTTAAAAACTAGTCTTTTCCTAGGCTACTTGAAATAATCAACATTGCCAGAAAATAACCCTAAACATTTTTATGAAATGTCTCCTTCACACTGAGAGATAATTATTTTGTTATCAATTATTTGTTTACATTTAATTTTATTTATAATAAAAACTAGGATTTGCACAATTTTAATCTTAATGTGGTGCATGGGCGTTCTCAAGGAGGTTTGGACGTTCTAATGTTCAACTGCTACAAGCAATAAGCTTACTGGCTGAGCTCCCTTAGAATGACGGGTCAGGCACACACAACGGAGCGACACAGACAGCAGCTTATGCCGAGAGAATTCGCCAGGGGAGAGAACTGTGGATCAGTTGAATTAATATTGACGCTCAAAGACGCCAAATGGGATAGAACTGCTAGTGAAACCCCTTGATATGCTCTGGAATCCCAGTGACTGGTTATGTTGTTTATGAGCTTTTCAGAGTGTTCTCACTCAAAACTGTGGATTAATAAATAAACTCTTACCGTCATACTACCTAGTGTAAAAGTCTGAAAAATGAATGAAGACTCGTTTTAATACTTGGAGGTGACGTGACAAGAAGCCATATTATAGACCTACTAAACGTGTTGTAATTAAGTTGATCTACTGGAGCTTGATACGCCTATATTTCATCATTTTATATAGCGTGACAAAACTTGGCACGCATACACACACACAAAGTGCATATATCTTGCTTAAATCTATGCACAGACAAGAAAGACACACACACATTGAACATACAGATACAAGCACACACACGCACTCTCTCCAAACACACAAATGCAAAACACCCTGCTTAGGCTCTGACTCCAATGCAAATCTAGTATCAATAATACATGTATAAATATTCTCCTTCGGATTAGAGTATAAGTTGAGGTCTAGTCTGTGCGCACACATGCACATTCTATCGCACAGACTTTAAAGATCTTGATGCTCATGTCCTAGGTGGGTAAGTGCTGGCTACATGATACACACAGCAAGCACCAGGTCCTTTCTCACCCATCCCCAGTCACCTAGGATTAGGCTTGAAGTGTCAACAAAGCACGTAATATAAATACCTCCATTGATCCAGGCCTGGGCAAAGGACATTTTCTGCAAAGGCAGCAAGCGGGCCCCCTCAGGCAGCTTGAGTTAGATCCTGTATCAGCCAGTGCCCTCAGGCAGCTTGAGTTAGATCCTGTATCAGCCAGCGCCCTCAGGCAGCTTGAGTTAGATCCTGTATCAGCCAGCTCCCTCAGGCAGCTCGAGTTAGATCCTGTATCAGCCAGCGCCCTCAGGCAGCTTGAGTTAGATCCTGTATCAGCCAGCGCCCTCAGGCAGCTTGAGTTAGATCCTGTATCAGCCAGCTCCCTCAGGCAGCTTGAGTTAGATCCTGTATCAGCCAGTGCCCTCAGGCAGCTTGAGTTAGATCCTGTATCAGCCAGCTCCCTCAGGCAGCTCGAGTTAGATCCTGTATCAGCCAGCTCCCTCAGGCAGCTCGAGTTAGATCCTGTATCAGCCAGCGCCCTCAGGCAGCTTGAGTTAGATCCTGTATCAGCCAGCGCCCTCAGGCAGCTTGAGTTAGATCCTGTATCAGCCAGCTCCCTCAGGCAGCTTGAGTTAGATCCTGTATCAGCCAGCGCCCTCAGGCAGCTTGAGTTAGATCCTGTATCAGCCAGCGCCCTCAGGCAGCTTGAGTTAGATCCTGTATCAGCCAGCGCCCTCTGGCAGCTTGAGTTAGATCCTGTATCAGCCAGCGCCCTCAGGCAGCTTGAGTTAGATCCTGTATCAGCCAGCACCCTCAGGCAGCTTGAGTTAGATCCTGTATCAGCCAGCGCCCTCAGGCAGCTTGAGTTAGATCCTGTATCAGCCAGCGCCCTGAGTAACTCTCTTTCTCAAAAAGAGCTATATAAGGACAATTACGTTAAGAAATATATATATATATATATATACACTGCTAGTAACCACGTTACTATATTGCGCTCAGTGCATTTTGTAAGGGTTCGTGTGTGTTAATTTCCTCTACCTTTTTTGTTGCTCATTTTCATATAATTATCATTATAATTATTTATTTCATTTTAATTTGCTTATTTATTTAGTTTTGTCTTACAATGGACATGCATTGTGAGATCAGGGATTTGAAGTAGTGGTGACCTACAATCATAAAACACTGAACGAAACAAGATGGGCATGACTTCACCAAGCTGGCTCTGAGAAAAAGTCTAAATTTCCTCTCTTGCCACTACAAGGTTAACTAGGCAAAATTCGCACCATCAGAAAAATACAATGCCTCATTTATTATTAATGAATGACCCTGCGTCCTCTGCTATCTCATCCCACTCTGTAAGGAATATTGGGAATTAAAACAAACACTTATCTGCATTATCAATGGTAAAAAGAAAAATAATAAATTCTCACCTCAAAAGATTATGTAGTATTACAAAAGGTATCCAAATGAACAGGTTACAGCGATAGTCCACTGGATTACACACACGTTACACCGATAGTCCACTGGACTCCGGGCTTACTCTATTTACACTGACATAGTCCAAACCTACTTTATTTATATTTACACCCCTCTCACTTGCCACTGACATGACCTTGCCATTACTGTCCACAGGTTCATAAACACTTTGCTTGATATTAGAAAAACTGTGTTTGCTGTTAAACCTTGTACTATTTCTGCCACAGAAATAATTCCATTATTACTTCCAACAGCACTGACACTCCGTTATTTATGCCTAAACAACAAGCTTATTAACACAAGATTTCACAGACTCTTCGGCATAAAAGTTCACTACCATAAGCGAAAACCACCAACGTATTGCTATGCCTTTCTACCCTAGTAGATGGCAAAGAAGTTACAATTGTTATTGCGCTTGCGAATGCTATAGCTCACCTCTCTTCAAAACTCGTATCCTGCATGGACTACATAGATAAAAGCTCAAACCCTACAGCAGCCATGCTAGGCCACACTCTACAGTTAGCACTCTTGCAGAATCATTCCGTTTATTGGTGACACTCATAACAAACAAACACATGTGTACCAGTAAAATTTATTTTTCAGACTTTACATCATATATTACATTGTCATTTTGCACGTGACAATTATGATTTTTTTTTTTAACAATACATATCTAATCCCATACTGGACTTAATAAGGCTATAAAAAGACTCATTATAAAAGTTCTCACAAAAACGAAATTACACCCTCTCCCCACTTCACTCCCCCCTCTCCACAAAAATAAAATAAATAAATAAATATGTAAATAAAAAACAATGAAATAAAATAAATATACTAATAGACAGTAAGCAACAAAACGTTTAAAAATATATTTTTAACCTACAACGCCAAATAAAACCATTCCCTGCATTTCATCACTAACCTTACAGTACAACAAAAACCTGAATAAAATGGCCGTAAAATACTGTGTATTCAATTTGTAAACAATACTTTCTCATTTCTTTCACAATAAAAAGACAAATTACAATAGAAGCTTAAATAAAAATAAATCAATAAATACAAGGAATTTGTGTGGAGTGCATCGGAAGGAATACCCCTTGTTCACACTTTCACTTTCTTCTCACAATGCCATGCTCATGCATTGCAATTTTGCAGTACCACAATCCCTTTTTGGATATTGCTGGCAGATGGCATATTCATACATATATAATCTAAATAGATAAATAAATAAATAAATAAATAAACCACCAACAAAAATAATTTACAGATATAAATCACTAACAACAAAAATCATCTACAGATATAAATCATTAACAACAAAAATCACAACCACAACGATGAACGAAAGCCACTGTAAGCATTTTTTTTCCCACAATAACAATAGATCTATTATTTACAAATACGGAAGGAAAGAAAATTGTAGCCGTAGAAAGACAAAGAAAGAGAAGACAAATTAACCAAATGTTGGTTGCAAAGTGTTGTTCTTGGTGGTTAATTTGACATTACATGTCCCTGGACTAGATTAACCTGTTTCTGTTTCGCACAATGTTTAATATTTGGACAGATTGTTCACAAAAGTGTATCTAAATAATAAAACTACAACATTTTTTTTATCAAGAAATAACATAGATCTATTGTTGGCCATACAGCAGGATTTTGTCAGCGCTGTTAAATGTGCCTTCTTATTCAATATAAACATTGGAAGACATCATAAAACTGGAGCTGAGCAAAATAAAGCTTCCTAGTGGAAAATGTTGGAGACAGTTTCATATAAATAAAAAACAATCATCAGTCATGCACAATGTTTCTGTTTCAAAATAAAACTCCAATTAAAAACAAATCAGCAATAAACAATTTGTTAAAAAAATATAGTTTCAACAATTTGATTCCTAATCTCAATTGCACTTTGAATACCCTTTTTAATACCAAATGTCTGACTTAGGTGAAACAATAAACACGGCATTTTGTTTAGATGAATAAAACAATTATTTAAGGGATAAATTATCGGTAATATTTTAAGCAATGTAAACAATACAAGTATCTATGGAAAATGTAAAACAAATACTTGTACCTTGCGCTAACAAGGAATGAGCATATGACATTTTCTGCAATCAAATATACCTTATGGTCAACCTTGTTGCATCAAAGCACTTTGACACACACCTAAAAAACAATGAATACACCAATACATAACTATATTTAACAAAACATACAAAATATTAACTACAAAATACTAACATAACTGAACAGTGTTGCTTATATAATAATGACTTGCTAAAAGCTATTGAACAAAGTAAAAACACATGATAGAACACCATCAGATCTTGTCAAGCAGCAATGAATTTCCAAGGCTAAAAGTATAAAACTATAAACATCTGCATTAAAAACATTCAGTTGCATAGACTGTACTGTAAAAGGAAGACTTTTGTTTGATTCACATGCTCAGTAAAATCAACTTAATTGGCACCATTTATGTTAAAGCTGTTTAAAAATTCTTGTAAGCCAATGCAAATCTCCAGCTGTAAGCCTGTATAAATGTTTTATTTGTAAACCATGGTCAATGCATCTACTAAATATACAATAATACAAGTCTTGTAAATCATGGGAAATAAACATAATATAATCATTGGGATACTCTACACCCTAACAGTAATGCGCCAACTAAAAAATAAACGGCTGTGAACAGTTTCCATGTCATTGAAAATATGAATAATCTCAAACATGTCTCCTCCTGACACCTCTTTGCCCAAGTGGAATCGCAGGGATTCACCAGGGTGGTCTACTGGATGGTTGAATCTAATTCCCAAACCCCCCTCCTCCCTTTTCCCCTTCCGCCCCACCTGAAGGACAGCACATCTAATAAACCACAATTCCTTCAGTCCCACCAGATGACAGCACCACTAACCATCACATCTTTCATCTCTTCATCATCAGCCTACCCTTTGTAATGAGCAAAATCAATCCTATACAATTCCTATACCAGGGCTGGCTCAAATAAGCTTAATTGTTTGCCTGTCCTATACATACCTGTTGAATTGAATACATTACTTGTTTATACCAGTGAATGGGCCAAATTGCCATACAACCATCAACAAATGCTTCTGCTTACATCAGCACAAAGATGAAAACAGTAATAGTAGTTTTATTTTTATCTGGTAAAGTCGTAAACTATTTAGGCATAAAAGCCCTTAAAATGTACATAAAACAATAAGAAACTTTAAAACTATAATAAACGAGCAAGGAAATTATGATTACTTTTCTTGATGACAACTGCTGGCAACAATTACACATATGTACCCTTTGGTAAGCAAGTAGGTCTTTTGCCATCATATACCATCCCTGGTAGGGAATTCTTTGCTGATGGGCGCTAAAGCAATAGACAGAATGTTTATAGGGTCCAGCAGACTGCTAAGAGCCAAATCAATACCACTCAAAACTATTCCAAATCAGATTAAACCGTAAAAATTAAAATATGATCAAAAATGTATTTTAAAAAATGGCTTAACTTATGAAATCCAAACCATCAAACAAACGAGATGACATATATGAAAAATAAATGTTCTCATATAGTGCATTTATCTGCTCTAAGAGGTGCTCAAGATGTCCAGAAGCAAGTGGTAGCATCAGACAATCAAATAACCCTCTTTGTGAAGAAATAAATCAGGTAAAGTTATTTGGTCTACAACTCATAAAACTGTTTTCTTGGTAATGTGTGTTCAGTTTTCAGTCACAGCTTGTTAGAGGTCTGAGGCTAATTACTATAAAAGAGTTGTCTTTCCTTGTTTAGTTGTGCCCCCAAAAAAACTGCTGTCTGTGACCATCTTCACAAGGCAAAAGCCTTCTCCAATAGAAATAAGTTTTTGTTTCTTTTTCCTTGCAGCCACGCAAATGCTGCTAGCATGGATATTACTGTCTCTTACAAGTGGACGTCATCATCTTTGCACAGTATGGTATCAGCAAAATTAACAGTCACAGCTAGAACAAAGCCAAAACCCTGTGCCACCATTGAAACTTTTGTACAAATTGCGTTTGCATCAGGATCCCCTGTGAAGGCAGCACATTTGGGTAGTCAGCTGATTTCAGACAAACCCTCTTCTTTGGCAGTCCCATAAAGTAAGATCTCATTCTTTATTTCATCTTCGTCTTATCTGTGTTTGCACCAAAGACCTCAGCAGATTTTGACAGAATCAAAGGCCTGCGACCATAAAAGCGAGTTTTAGACAATCAATCTCTGCGACAGCAGCACAAAAAGTAAGTTTTGCTTGTTTGTTTATGCACCACTGACGTCTGCTGGTTCTGACAGTAGTCCACCAGTTTTATACACAGTCAACAGCCTATTTTTACCCATGACATCAGCGTGGGTTGACTTACCACCATAGAGACATCACTGATATCAGCATTGCATTGACAGAGCCAAACGTCTATTGACAAAATTGACATCAGCATGGGTTTAGTCAAAAGAGTTAGTTGTCTTTTCTTAACTGTTTGTGCAGTTTGGTTGATTTCATAAGAAATCTTAACAATTAATGGCATCCGCAAGCTTTGACGATCATCTCTTGGTAGCGTTTGAGCACTACGTTGGAATTGTGATCAAAGTAGAGGACGGAGATGGCGGAGAGTTTGGTGGGGGCGCAACATGGCTTGGGCACAAGGTAAGGATCCAGCAGGTGGACCAGCGTCTGCACGATGGCGTGGTTGGTTGAGTTCATGTGGGCACCCAGAGGAAAGGAACACTCCCCATTGCAGTAAAATGCAGAGTAGCCGTCTGGTGCTAGGATCCAATCCTGCCAGTAATAAATACAATAACCTCTTATACAAACCAGGGTTGTACAAAGTGTTCAAATCACACACAACATATACCAACATGCAAAATGTACACAGGAAAGATAATGAGAAGCACTAGTTTACTTCTGTAGCAGCTTTGATCTTGGTGGAAAGATCTGTACTCCCTCTCACACATTTTGAAGAGCTCAGAACACACTTTTCTAATGCAAAGACAAGTTGGCGATCCATTTATATGTACTTACAGACACTCAAACACATAAAAACAGTATTTTCAAAAGTGTTAACTTTCGTAGGGGCTGTTCTTCCTCGGTTTTATCCTAAAGAAGTAAATTTAAAAACATGGAACAGTGCGCCACTCTTTGAACTACACTCTTTGAACTATTTGCAAGCTGAAATGTATCACAATTTGTGTAGCCAATTTTGAGTTGAACCATTTGCAAACTGAAATTTATGAAAATAAGAGTAGCCAATTGTGAGTTGCATACCCATTTTGTACTTTTAGTTTGACCCTCAAGTACAGAGAGGGTAATGGCAAGCTATGTTTGACCTGCATTATATACACAGCATCATAATTATCAGCATAAAAAACATTACACTGCACTATGTAGAGGACATTATAATTATTAGCAGAAGAAACGTTACCTTACACTATGTAAAGGACATTATAATTATTAGCAGAGAAACACTACCTTGTACTATGTAAAGGACATCATAATTATTAGCAGAGAAACACTACCTTGTACTATATAAAAGACATTATAATTATTAGCAGAGAAACACTACCTTGTACTATATAAAAGACATTATAATTATTAGCAGAGAAACACTACCTTGTACTATATAAAAGACATTATAATTATTAGCAGAAGAAACACTACCTTGTATTATAAAAAAGACATCATAATTATTAGCAGAAGAAACGTCATCTTGCTCTATATAAAGTACGCTATAATTATTAGCAGAAGAAACATTACCTGCCATCCCAAATCACGGAAGCTGACATACAACGTGTGCTTCTTGCATTCTGACTGTCGACGAAACTGGTTGTATCCTGAAACACAATAGCAAATTCACTGCTACGAGAGGGAACCAAATAAACATGCCATGTGGAGTGATGTTGTTACAGCATACTGAAATACCTGTGTTCATGCCATTGCTCTGTGTTATAATTCCTGTCTAGTTGTACCTTATTTTTGGCTGTTTGTTATTTACAACCAATGAACACATTTCACTTTAATTTATTTTGTAAACAGTGTTTGATTGCCGGTAAGTCTATGAGGTGTGTTGGGAGTGTTGGTGTGAGTGAACTGAGATGCGATATCTGATGCTATTTTTCAGTGTGGATCATAGTCCAGTGTCATGCTTCAGGTTATTCTATGAGGTTGTCCATATGTCAAATGTATTTTGTTGAATGAGGACAATAAATCCTCTTGTATCTTGTTTCCTGAATCATATACAGTACAGGTATGGAGGTCTAATGACAATTAATATTATTAATAATATCAAAATGAGCAAAAACTACAGGTAAAATACTGTACACTACCATCTCAACACTAGTATACAGCACTCTCATGTACCTTTACTTTAACAAAAAACAAGAGAAAAAAAACCAACTAAACGCAAAACTCATTCTTTTTCAACTCATTCCAGACAGTAACTGACAAATATGTTGCAAAGCTTGCACAAAGCCACTTCCATTATTATTATAACTGTTGGAAGGCAAAAAGTCCTTACAACTAAGACAAATTGTCCTTACCACCTCGACCGTAAGAAGAATATGGGTCATCATTGTAGGTGACGTCATTCATCTGGCTTTGTGGTGCCGACCGTTTGCGTCTCACATGCAGCTCGTTGGACATGCGGAAGTATCCTACCATGAACGCCTGCTTATCTGCTGCTCCACTGCTACCCACAATTCCAATACGCTGTGGTTTCACCTCATGACCTGGAACCCACAATACAGAGAAATTGTTAGGCTGACATAGCACAGGCACAATAGGGTGGAAGACATACAGTTTATACTGGCCAAAACTTTTTCCAACAATGGAAACCTGCTGTGTCCTTTCTACAGGATTAAAACCTACAGCATTCAGGTTCTTCACACATTTGTAACACAGCGAGAATACTTTAAAACAAAACCTTTGTTTGAATCGAAGCCAATGGAGCTGGCAAATGATTACTTATCGATAACATTCACAAAACAGAAACAAAATAAAAGCTATATGCTTGTTCTATTAATTAAATTTTATTTTTTAATTCAAGAACATGACAAGCATCCTGTAATAACAATAATAAATAGAACAGTTGTTCTAATGTGCAATAACACAAAATGTTGCTTTGAGTCGGAAGATGACCGCTGATGTTTGAAGAAATTATAAGAAGGAAATCCTGCCATCCTTTTTTTTTTTTTTTTACCCACTACTGTACTTCTGCCTCATCAAAATGTTCAGGCTCATAGCCTCCAGCTTTCAACCCTGCATACCAAACAAGTGACAAGTACCTTTTCTGCTGGTGACCCTGATATACATGCCCATGTTGGAAGTGGGGAAGAGCGTCCAGGCATCTGCAGCTTTCGTCACGTTCAACTTCAGCCATCCCTCCTCATCACCATGTACTTTCATACTGGACTCCAGCTCTAGCTGTTTTTCTCTGCACATAATAATAATGCATTGATCTCTGGCCACTACAATGATTGGAGGTGCTTGCAAAGGTACATTCACTTGGTGCATACAGTAAGCAAATGTGGCTGAGGGTAACATCGTTTTCCATTGCAAACTTTCCCTGCAAGAAATTATCTACGTGCAACAGTGTACCTGTTTAATGTATGAACTATGCATAAATGAATCATAATTCATATTATACAACATAAAGCCAGTATCTAATCTGAAAGAAAAACAATGACTAAGACGGTTGCTGCTAGACACAAGTTACCTGCCATTGAACTAAAATGAATACAATTCATGTGGGACCTAGAAGTCCCCCTCCCCTTTCACCCTTCCTTTTTTTTCTGGGCGGTGATGCACTGTGGTTACAAAGCTTTTTACATAAAAATGTCACATTACAAATATGCCCTCTACCTTTCCAAAAACTGTGTGCTTACTCAGGATCTTGGGCCTGGCGAATGCGAAAGACTTCAATGGTGAACTCAGCCTTCGACCACTTGCGAGACTTCTCCTTGTACAGCCTCAGCTCTGCTCCGTTAACCAGCTCTCCAGGTGAAACTTCGCTGAACTCAAAGAAAAACGTCTGGTCCTTCTCATGGCGCAGGAAGGAGACCTTGGAGGCTGTAGGAACAGAAACATCTAAGAATGTCCAGTCACTTATGACATAACATTCGGGATGAGTACCAATATTACATCATGTGATACACAATGTTATGCAACTCTTTATGAACTACTCTCTCTTATCAAAGAATGATGACAACTAATTGTAAGAAGTGACAGTGTAATGTAATTCATATAATCAATACAACATCAAGCACAATGTTCACTACCACTAGCTTCAGATTCTACAAGTACTATACATAATACACCCTTCAAGAACATTGGACTCCTCCAGTCAATGATTGATTATAAAGGTGACAACTATATTTTCAGTGTCCATGAAAAATGGTAAATTAAAGGCAGACTATTACTACCACTATACCAGCTTCTGCTTGTCAAATTTTTCACAGTGATTCAATTTCTTCTGAGTGTATGATGGCAATCAGTTGGTAACAACTAATTATGTAGCAATGAACGGAAATGTGGCTCCGAGATTACTAGGGACAAAAACATTGATATATCAACCAGGTAAGCAAATGTGAACAGCCCTGTAATTTTCAGATGAACTTTGGCACTCATGCAGCCAGTTTTAGCAGTACTGAACAAGCTCAGCATCATGGCTCACCCAATTTAATTTATTTGAAAAAAAAAAAAAAAGGTAAAGGTAGTCCCATAGCCTTGTGGCCGTAGGGGAGCGTGATGTTGGAGATCACACTTATCTTGGGCCAGCATAATGAGGGTGATGCCCATATCTCTCCCTCGCTGCTTTACCTTCCCCACCCTTAATAGAGTAGGTACTCAGTCACAGTTGAGTCAAATGGGGGCGTTGTTATTTGTCGCTTCACGGTTTGCGGTCACCCATCCAAGTGCTAACCGCACTGGACGGTGCTGCGCTATCCGACACCCCCGAAAGATCTACAATAATTGTTGATACACTGATCACTTTTGACAGTAACTGTTGTAAAATTCTAAAAATGATTTGTTTTAATCATGTTCACACATGATTAAAACAAATCATTTTTAGAATTTTACAACAAAATGAACAAATAAAACAAATGAACATGACAGACAAAATGCAAAGGGTTTTATTCTTCACGGTGGTCTGCAGATGGAGAATACTAGTATCCTCTATGCCAGATCAGGTTAGAACAAATCTAAAATACTACCATACAAAGTCTCATAATGCATGAACAGAACCAACATTTGACCACTTAGTGCTTATATAATATGCAATATACACAGCCTTCAACCAGACCATTTTAGTTCATAGTTCACATGATATAATAGTTTTATAATTTAAAGTTAGTGTCTTGTAGCCACCTCCATTGGACAACCTGAAAATACATCCTATGTCAGCAGTGACTAGTTCCAATTCAACACTGAACTCTAAAGATTGAAGTAAAAAAGCAAATAAGATGAATGAGAGACAGCAGGAGAGTGGATGGACAAGCATAACAGGATTTATTTCTGGCAATTTTATATTCTTTGACTTCGTTATTTTCAAACCATACCAATACTTCCTACAAAAATACACAAAACACATACATGTTCACATGAAATGCACACAAACAACACAGCATGAAAAGTTCACACATGGAAGTAATGTGTCAGTTATCGATCCAACAAAAGGAAACTACAAAGTCATGCTAGAACAGTAGAAGGCAACACAGCATGAACTACCAGCTAGTGAAGCTCTGAAGTCTACTGTTAACTAACAAATTAAGAAGAACTGATCACCCAAAAAATTTGTGGGATATCTAATCTGAATCTAATTAGTAATTTTGTGTATGAGAAAACAGACACCAACAGGGTTATCAATCATTAATGCAATAAGAATACCTCTATCTCAAACACAGTCAGACATAAGAACACTGACAAAGCTAGCACTATACTGTACAATCTACAGTAATCGTAGGCAGTCAGCAATGCATTCAGCACAGCAAGCTACAAAGTATCAGGCTATTTCAAATTCAGCCAGCAATCAGCCAAGCGCTGCAGATGATCAAATGTATACAGACAGCAAATCAATGGCAACAATATAACAACAAACAACGAAGCTGCAGTTGTACTTTTAGCAATACAAGTGCAATTTCAATAAAAGTAAATACATTTTTCAACTAGTGATTTAAAAGCAGCACTAAATGTGCACAAACAAAACAAGCTCTAAAAATATCCCAAACTCTTTCACAACTTAAAACCTGCGCAGCATCGATCTACAAGATCACACAAATTATGCACCTTAGTGCAAAAAAGCAGAAAAAAGCAAGCGGAGCTATAATGTACATTTTCTAATAATGTAATTCTACTCAAGCAGAAGCAAGCAAAATTAAATGTTTGATTTCCAAATAATTTAATTCTACTCTCATTCTCAATCAAGTGTATACTTTTACTAAAGAGAACTAAAAGGACAAAGCCCATATGACTCACATGCTCATTATGAAACTTGCAATATTTAACATGGTAAATGAGTGCTCAAAAGACTATAAAAAAAGGAATGGTGGCAAAATGCAAAGTAATATCGCCTTTGATATTTCTATGCTCTTGACCTTGAGATTACCTTGACTTATAGCTCCAAATAAACTCATGTATGATCAAATAAACTACAGCACAGTTGTAGTACGCCAAAAAAAAAACGTGACCTTGGGATGACCTTGACCCTCACATAACCTCTCATGCTCATGTACGATCAAATAACCCAATGTTGTTGCATACCATTGATTAAATAGAGCCATTCCACTGTTTGACAATTTATTTTTTGCATGTTTTTGCAAGGCCTAAAATGACCTTGACTTTCAAGGCCATGGCAAAAAGGGAACATATATGAAAGATCAATCTATAAGCTCTAAATACAACAAGTTTGAACTTTATACCTCTCATAGATTAGGGTCAAGATCATTTCAAAGTACCTCTAACTGACTTTGGACAGCTCCAGTGACCTTGACTTTGAAGAGAGATTGACCAAATGTGCACAGGATGTGTGTCTCATTGATATCTATCATGCAACAAAGAATCATAAGTTCAATATAAATAACTTTGGGAAAAAAAAATGAAATTCTGTCCTAACTTTTCTCTTTTTTTTTTACCAACATTTGTTGACCCTGTGATTTTGACCTTGAAGTGAAGTCATTTATGAGGTCTCATTGATATACACCATCTTATCAAGTTTGGTTGTGGTAGAAATAGGTTATGAGATGTTAATCCACTTGCAAGTTTTGCTAACAGAGAGTGGAACAAAAAACACCAAAAAAATAATTTTTAAAAAAAATTTTTTTTTTTTTTTTAGGGGGGGACTATTTAGATCTGCAAAAATCTGAAATTTGTTTTTGGGGATGAAGCGTGGTGGGAGGGTGGTGGACAGCACATAGACTCACACTGCTATGCACATCAGTCAGAAAAGGTACTTCGTCATTCATGGAAGCTACCAAATGGAGAAGAGATTCTAAAAGCAAGCAGATCAGTTGCAGACATGAAAACAGAACTGAAGCAGCCTATGCATCACATGTATGTTCAGCTCATTCAGACAGGGCCACAATTGCAACAATTCATCAACCAGCGAGCCAAACAAGAGAGGAGCAAGAGCGAGCGAAGCTAGTCTACCTGATCGGCGGCAAAGCGAGGCGTTTCCGTGCTTGCCTCTTCCCCCTCGCCTCCGACACCCCCGTGACTCACCAACTGACAACATACAGGACAACCTCTACAACTACAACACCTAAATGCTAGCTGCATGGCTTTTAAAAATATACTTGACAACCTGTAGTCTGTATTACAATACTTACCACAGATCATATCTCTATATTACAACCAACACCTACACGCTAGCTGCATCACTTTAAAAGTACAAATGACAACCTCTACGCAATAATACCTGGCAGAGATCCTGTCTAGTTTAAATATGACAACACTGTGCTAAACACCTAAAAACCAGCTGTATAGCTTTAAAATACACATTACAACCTGCACTATAACAAAATACTTAACATATGATGATCAGTAGGGCTTTCAATCTGGGCTTTCATGAAAACATCACAATGCTCTACTTTACAATGCCTTATCATTATCTGAAATATGGCTTGTATGCTTTTGCGAGCACGGTTGTTGTGAATGCTTGCATACTTAGTTTTTATTGTTCATACATGTATCACATAATTATGTCTGTTCTGATCGGTGTACTATCTTATCTAATATCCTATGTTAAGAGCGGTGAGCCAAGCCCTGAGCTGGGGTACCACGCTATACAAGCCTACTTTTAAAAAAAAAAAAAAAAACACTTTATTGCAACCTCTGTATGAACATATCTGGAAAAGATTATGTCCGGGCTTTTAACAAAACATTACAATGCACTGTACTAATGACTATAATACCTAAATACTAGAGTGGCTTTAAATATCTAAAGGACAAACTCTATACCATAATATTATGCACTAGGTCATGTCTGGGTTTTAACAAAAAGGTGACAATGCTCTACACTACAACACCTAAAAACTAGCTGCAGGGATTTAATCAAATTACACAAATCTGTGTGGGACGGAGACAAAAGATTTTCAAATTTATGACACAAGGTTTTCAAATGTATGACACAAGGAGTAGGTGGTATATAATACCAGGGATGGATTTAACCGGAAATTACCGGTATTTTACCGGTTTGAGAATAAAAACACCGGTTGAAAAATCAGTAGACTACCGGGTCTTATTTTGTTTGACTGGTTTCAAAAATAAAGGAAAAGAGAAAGAAAAACAAGAGAAATGAAGAGAGAGAGAGAGAGAGAGAGAGAGAGAGAGAGAGAGAGAGAGAGAGAGAGAGAGAGAGAGAGAGAGAGAGAGAGAGAGAGCCAGCCAGCCACGCTGATTATATGTGTTTAGGGAGTGTAGACGAGAGGCCTGCGAATGCGTTCAGTAGCCTTGCCATATTCTTTGAGGTAATTAATACAGAATGATAAAACATTGGCGGGCGCAAGGCTATCGTGAATACGGATAAATTAAACTCGCGCACTTTTCGATTTTTTCTTTCCCCGTGCTCGGCAGTTTGTATTGCGACAGTGGCAGATAGGCTAGTAATAATGAAGAAGCAAAAATCTATTTTTTTCATTTTTTGCTAAGGGGGAGAGGGGCCATAAAAGAAGTTTATGTGAAGACGAAGATGTTTCTAATGAAACAGAAAGTGCATTAACAGAGTCGCCATCTACTTATATAAAATAGTGACGCATTATTCAGCTTTGCTATGGGTCATACCGGTTTCCGTGACTGGCCTACCGGTTTGCGTTCGAGTGGGTTTGTTTACTGTGACGTCGTACCGGTTTTGCAAATCCCTAAGACGATCACTGAATACTATCTGGCAAGATCATGTCTGAGTTTGTTTTAACAAAAACATGAACTTATTAAATGTTTCACACTACAATGCCTATACACTACATCACCTACTATGGATTTTAAAATGAGTCTGAGGTCTACTCTTTCTAGAGCCAAACTGCCCAACAACAAAAAAGACATTATAAAAGTATCAAACTGAATGTAAGAGATGACAATGTGCTTAATAATAGATTTGTGTGTCTAATATTTGTGAAATTTATATCTAAATGTTGTGTTGGAGCATTCCAAAGGTTATCTGCTATAGCAGTAACTGGCTCGCCTCTCATCTCCCTTACAATACAGGCACATGCATGTTTGCACAAACAAACGCAGCTGAGCGTGACCAACAATCCCCAATGAGTTGTTGTGAATTAGCTAGGGGATTTATATTAGTGAACCCAATAACTTGTTAAACTGCTTACATGCCCATCTGTCTGAGAACTTCCAACTCAACAGCATGGATTAATAAACTTTTCTATGAGGCAAAAACAAAATAAAATGCCCGTTTACAGTATCACCACAGACCCTAATTTTTTGGCCCAACTCTACACTTATATTTCGGATCGTCTGAAAAAAAAGCAACAAAAAAAAAAGAAGCGCATTATAAGGTGGAAAAGCTTTAAAACCAAAAAAAATGAAGCCTACCTACCGACCCTTTCTTTTTCCTATGTTACAATACACAGACATTTTGGGGGTGGGAGGGGGGGGGGGGGGCCGATCATACTATCTAGAGTAAAAGTTTGAACAAATGACAGGCTGACTAGTCACAATTAAAAATACACATTGTGAGATTAATGGCTAAAGGCTAATACCTGCAACAGATCATGTCTAGCTTTTAAAATGCAAACATCTCATCTGGGTTTTAATAAAATAAAAATGCCACAATGCTTTCTCAATACCACAACACCTAAAACTAGCTGACACATACACACACATAATTTTATGCCTTTTGTGAGTGCAAACAAATGAATTAACTACATATTTGTGCTGGACCTTACACTGTAGTTACAGCCATAGATCTTTAAAATTGCCTTCCCGCAAGATACATTGACCCACAATGTAATCTGGTAAAAGTGTAATGATGTTAATAACTGATGACATAAAACTCAACACAAAAACAACAACAACAACAAAACAAAAAAACACTGGTACTTTCTGACATCAGTTGAACTTGTTAATGAACCAGAAGAAAAACTGCTGATTGGACAACACACCCATGCGCATTTGTAACAAAGCAAATTCTTGAACAATGATTTAGGCTGCTAAATTGTGCATCATGATTTGCTGTTAAATAATATTGAACTTTTGTGGTTTTTTACAATAGCTAACTTCTTGCAAAAACATTAGTTGATGTTTTGGGACTTGTTATAAACACTAATAAATTACACTATACAGTTTATCCTTTATACAATGACACCATGCCAGCTACAGGGAAAGCAATACTACATGTAACTGGGCCAACCCACTTAAAACATATATCCGCTCTACCCTTCATATCTGTTCAGATTCAAATAATGATAATACCAGGCTTAATTTGACAAAACATTGAAATTATGCAGACACAAAAGGTGTTGTAAGCTTTTGGCACTTCAAAACATTTATTTTAGATATTATCAATGCAAGCGGCATTTTGTCTTCTTGGATAGGGAGAGTGGGGTTCATGGGAGAGAGGAGGTGAAAGAGAAAGAGTAACATTACAAATATATTTTTCATTAAAGTGCATATAGATAAAACTTAAATTGATAAGGAAAAAAAAAAGTCTGTTTACGGTATCTTGCCTGACCCTAATTTTTTGGCTCAACCCTGAACCTTTTGTTCATCAACTGGAAAAAACCAACCCCCCCCCCCCCCCCCCTAAAAAAACCCAACACAACCAAGGTGAAAAAGGTTTAGAAAAAAAAAGCCTATCTACTGACCCTTTTTTTTGGTGTGTTCCTATGTTACAAAAAAACTGACAGGGTTTTTTGTTAGTTTGTTTTCTTTCTTTCTTTTTTTTTTTTTGGGGGGGGAGGGTGTAAGGTAGAGGAAGGGGGGGAGGCTTATATAATTCTGTAATCTTATATAGAGCTTTTCCAGCTCAAGGGTTGCTCAAGGCGCTGGCTGATACAGGATCTAACTCAAGATGCCCAAATCGCCCACTTGCATCCTTTGGACGCATAATTTGATGTACAGATGAATGAGCACAATCCTGGGTGACCAGGGATGGGAAAAGGGACCTAGTGCATGCACAGTGTATTTGTGTAGGCGGCACTGACCCCAGTAGGAAATGAGCATCACGATGTTTAAAATCCACGAGATGGAATAAATATATTATATCCCCTAGCTAAATCACAACGATGCATTGGGGATTGTTGGTCATGCTCAGCTGCTTTTGTGAGAAAACCAGTTTTTCAGTTTGATCAAGGTCTCTTTATGCTGATAAAAATAAATGGTACTGTATGAGCATTAATACCATTATAATTTATCTAATGTCTGCCTATGACCACTAAGGAGTGAGAAAAGCAGCTTTTGGTCATGCTTCGGGATCTTGAAAAATGAATGAAACCATTCATATAAAAAATATATTTGAATATGATTTATGTGTAAGAAAAGCAGTGTTTGCTCATGGCCACTGTACTTTGACTGATCACAAAAAAGTGTGCTACATCATAGAGGATAAATGCTTGAGTATGAGTTAAGTTTGACTAACCCTGAAGAATGAATGACATTGTACATGTACTGTGTAGGACTATAACTATGAGAAAGAAAATCAGCTTTCACAGATCATGGACAATGAATGATGTGTTACTGTTAGTCTTATTGTGTATGACTATCATCAAGGACACACATTCGATTATGGCCCCCACATTGATCATGAACAATGACTGACTTATGTCTGAGCACACTGACAGCATGAAAGAGTGAGCAAGCAGTTAGGGTTCAGAAGCGCAGTAGATTGCTGGTAATAATAGCCTTGCTTGAAAGCTTGAGCTGATAAGATCAGTTGGCACACAGCACTGATACAGTCAGGCAGTCTCTCTTGAGTCTTGTGAATAAGCAACACTCCTCTTACAGCAGTCAAAACTCTCTCAATGAGTCTCATCTAAGCACAAACTATAACTTTGCTACTTTTTATCTCCAGTGAACCTTCTACCTCTCCTCTTATAGTGAAAATGACAAAACTGTTTTCTTTCTGTACAGCTTTTGTATAAAATTGTTAATTTAAAAATTCAGGTAACAAAAATTTGATTTGTGTGAAAAATGTAATTTTTGTAAATAAATCTTCAGAACCGTCAAAAAGTGCTGTATGGAACTTATATTTAATTCCACAATAATGTTATCATGAATGTTATCTTCTACACCCTGAGGTCTTATGATTAAATGTAATTCATAAATGTGTCATTTGCGCTGGAGTTTTGTTTTTATAATAAAAATAACATTTGTTCTGATCTGCATGACCAGGAAAAAAAACTTTTTAAAATGTCAAGGTAATCTTTTGAACTAATTTCTTTTTTAATATGTCTTATCATCCAAAATCATGCCAGTGCTCTTCAACAACTCTAATTCCTTCAGATCAAAACCCAAATTAACTTCTACCACCCAGACACATTGACCTCTCTAGCAACACAGGATTTTATAAGAAAACCA
The DNA here is from genome assembly GCA_036898135.1 of Oncomelania hupensis. Classification (NCBI taxonomy): domain Eukaryota; kingdom Metazoa; phylum Mollusca; class Gastropoda; order Littorinimorpha; family Pomatiopsidae; genus Oncomelania; species Oncomelania hupensis. The sequence goes on from CM072526.1 coordinate 24,594,658, forward strand.
ATAGAAGAGTTCTAAGTCTCTTCTAGTGTTAATGAATACTAACAAAGAGTAGTTGACACCATTGTGTATACCTATTGTTCATAATCTATATTGCAGTAGAAAAGCAGCTGTAATCATTAACCCTAGATACGGCATAACTTTTTAAATGAGATTGAAGAAGACTCCCTCTATGTTTACTCTCCATTTTGACCACAGGGGAAGGACATTACATAAAAATGTGAGCCATGATTTAGGGAGACAAAAAGTTTTGTGTAGAACCCAAGTAGAAGGTGTCTCATCGAAAGAGAAAGGACTTCTTATTTTATTTTATAGTATCTTGGATACCATGAGAGTGTACAACATCAGCCCTAAAATTAATGAAGTCATCAAAAGCCTGTATGACAAAGCTACCAGTGCAGTCCTCCATAACAGCGCCATCGGAAACTGGTTCAGAACCACAATCGGTGTGTGTCAAGGATGCCTACTCTCTCCAACACTCTTCAACATCTTCCTAGAGCGCATCATGTCAGATGCCCTTGCAGATCATGAAGGCACAGTAAGCATAGGGGGTAGAGCAATCTCCAACCTTCGTTTTGCGGATGACATTGATGGATTGGCTGGAGAGGAACAAGAACTTAAACAGCTGGTACAGAGGCTTGGCACCACCTCCAGAGCCTATGGAATGGAAATAAGTGCAGAGAAGACCAAAATGATGACCAACAACACCAATGGCATCAACACAGACATCAAAGTCCAAGGCCAATCCCTCAACACAGTGCATAATATTTAGGAGCCATTGTATCAGACAATGGGTTCCGACAGGAAGTCCTCTCCAGGATCGCATAAACAACTGCTGCCCTGGCAAGGTTGAAGCCCATTTGGAAAGACAAGACCATCAGTCTACATTCCAAGGTAAGGTTGCTACGCTCCCTTGTCATCTCCATCTTCTCCTATACGCTTGCAAAACATGGACCTTCACAGCAGATCTCCGAAAAAGAATTCAAGAATACAAAGCATGGAAATGAGGTGCCATAGAAGACTTCTGGGCATTTCCTATAGGCTATACCCAGCGGCAGTACATCACCAATGACGAAGTCCGACAGACCATCAAACAAGCTAGTATTAGACAACACGATGACCAGCTCCCAGTGGTGAAGAAACAGAAACTCTGATGGTATGGCCACGTCAACAGATCATCAGGCCTCGCAAAGACCATCTGCAAGGCACAGTGCAAGGAGGTAGAAGAAGAGGGAGACCGAACAAGAGGTGGCAGGACAACATTCGAGAATGGACTGGCTTGACACTGAGTGAAGCTGATCAGGGTTGCTGAGGACGAAGAAAGGTGGAGTATGCTGGTTAAACGATCATCTGTGGTGCCCCTACGACCTCAGAGTTATGGGATAGGATAGGATCTTAGTAGATGCTGTCCTCCAGGGAATGAGGGAATGATAGGCTAGATAGGCTAGATCTATCTCCTGTTCTGTTATCATTTGTGGATTTGTGCCATAGATACAGATGGCCATATCTTTGTTTTCTCAGCTTGTCAATCATCCCTCTCAATGTGTCAGCTGGGCATGGTGAAAATCAAGTGATTGAGTTCCCAAAGCAGAAGATGACTGAATGAAGTCCTCATGAAAAACATGTTGATGCGAAAAAGTATTCACAAGTTGGTTGATTGGCAACACAAATGGAAAGGTACCTAAATTTTTTTAAGGGAATTCTTTGCCACAAATAGTTCTAAAATCTAGGGCTGCAGTCTAGTAGTTCTGAACATCGTTAGTTTTAGAAAGTGTCTGCACTGGCAAGTTTAAAAATGAAGACCAAATGTTTGTGTAACACAAAAGTAGCAGACCTGTGTCTTGCCTGAAGAGATGCCCCTGCAGTTATTTGACATTATCTTCAATATAATCCTTAGTACGCCTTGTCAGTCTCAGCTATGCTGTACACCTTAAACACTATCTTAGCCAGTCAGCCTTTCCTTCTTTTTCTCTATAAGAAGAGAGAGGGGTGCAGACCATACAACTGCCAATGAGACCACATAGTTAGAAAGCTCACAGAAATCTACAGAATGTCTGGTCGTAGTCTGCTGAGACTGAACAGAGGGAGAAGGACTTGTCAGTCTCAGCTACGCTGTGCACCCTGAACTATCACTACCTCAGTTACAACACATTGATATTTCAATGCACACACACACCCTCTCTCTGCACCTCATTCCTCTCACGCAAGTACAGCAAGTCATGACCCAGTTCAAATCTAACAGAACCCTAATGGGAAGACATAATAATAATAATTATAAATAATAATAATAATAAGAGGAGAACAAAACAAACAGCAACACCTAATTTGAGGTCTGAGGCAATATTTTGATTTTTATTTTCCAAAATTTGCTCAAAAGCGCTGTGATCTGTACCAACATACACGCACACGTTTTACCCACTCTCACACACACAACAAACACACATGTATCCGCCACTCAAACATGTGGTATAAAGGCATGGAGATCGCTATTAGAAGACGGAAAGGAAATCAATGTTTATTTTTGAACTTTTTATATTGACTGCATCCACTACCATTATTGTATGATGTACAGCTGTACTATCCAGCTCTACTACTTATAATTTACTATTACTGTAGTAGTATTACGTAATAGTAATAGTTACATATCAATGATATAATTGTGGTTGATTAATAGCTTTAATATTCAACCACAATTATATCATTGATACCTAACTAACCACAGTACTTAACACTAAAACAACCACCCATGAACTACCTAAGTTCGTACTAATGTAGTGTTGAAAAGATCTTTATTCCTGTTTTACCCAATTTTTGTCTTCTCACCCACCTTCCACATGTGTACCTTCCTGTGGCTGATAAGCATGTTAACCCTTCAGAGTGGACAATGCTGTGACCTTCCTATAGTTTCATCAACTTTACACTGTATAGTAATAACTGTGTATTTCATCAACTTTACATTGCATAGTAATATTATAAAAGTGTATTTTATCAACTTTACACTGTATAGTAATAACAGTGTATTAGTGATAGGATCTGTAACTAAACAGCAGTGAAAGTCTAAAAAAAAAATATTTTTTTTATGCACAATAAAAGAGCTACACTGTAGCCTACAGCCTAGATTCAGTTTGAACTAGTTTATACATTAGTGTATAACTTTATGAAATATTATTTTCAAAATAGTTTATGCCTAACTAAACAACTGTAATTCTACCCAATCATCACCTATAACCTATACACCCCTACCCCCACCCCCACTTAAAAAAGCAGAATTGGCAGACTGCATAGATAGTGCATAGTACACAAACTATTTCAAAACACATTGTAAAAAAAATATCCTAGACTAACATAACAACTAAATTATTTTATCATAAACTAGTAGTGGCGGCTTGGCATATTAATTATTATAGTACTCTATAATATAAAAACTAAAATACAGCATGTGCAAGAATACAGTGAACCCTCGTTTATCGCGGTAGATAGGTTATAAACCGGGACGTAGGCGGTAGGGACACCATATAAATTACAACATTTATTTAACATGTATTTGGATTTTTAAAACCCTCCCTTTACGTACTGTTAACAAACCACCCTTTACAGTAATGTACAAATACCTACAGTATGTACATGTATACAGTACACAGGCACAAATGTTAAGCAATAAAACATATATCGCGACTATTTTCGAAATTTTTGAAAATCCCTGATATTTTCTCATTAATAATATAATACAATTAAAAAAATCCGTGAAGTCGTGAATGTCGAGCCGTGATGTAGCGAGCGTTCACTGTATATACATATATATATATATAAAACATGTCTAGTTTATTTTATCATTAACTGCCAACAGTAATACTAATAGCTAGGCACCACATGCTTGAATTTGCATTAATTTATTATCAAGTATCAAGTTATTTTGTGCAGTATTTTACATACACCCACACATGTGTGCATTTATTAGTGGTGGTTGTTAGTGCGAAATTAAAATAACCAACAGAAACTGTACAATCACTGAAAGAATTAAATGATTCATCTTGGAAGAAAGATCTTTAAATAAACACCTACGTACCATGGTTGACAAAACTCATGATGACATCAGCTCCTTCAACTTTATCACTGTCAAGATCCATTTGTGAGGTGGTGTTATTGGAATGAAAAATCACTCCATCATCCAGAACTTCATTGTCGCGCAGTGTTTCATATAAATCCATCATAAACTTGGGAGCAGATTCTATCTGGTTGTGGGTGATGGGCTTTGGCCTGTGATGAAGGCCCAACAAGGTAAGAATCTCTTGTTGTAGCTCTCTTTTCTCCCTCTTCTGCACTTTATCCAAGATTACAGTCTGTTGAAGGCCATTGTCTACATAGAAAGGTGTGTTCGCAAAAACACTGTCTGATAACAAGAGAATTACAACAACCGCTATTATAGTACCAGCACCCCTCTTTGATGATGATCGCTGCAGCAGGCAAGCAGCACACTCGAAGCCAGCCATCTTGGGCGCGATGGGACAGCCGAGTTCGCCCACAGGTAAAAGTCGTATCTCCCTAAGTTTTGACCAAAAGCCTACCTGGTGGTGTCTACTAATTCCGTGCACAAGTAGCACTCGTTTAAACTTAAGGCTACACTTTTAAAGAATTTTTTTTTTTAAAAATAATAAAATCTTTAAAAGTTTTCACAAATAAAATCACTGCAACGGAATCTCGAAAGTTTAATTAAAGTCTGAAATATTCACACGTCCGATTAATGATCGTCACCAATGCCCATGCTTCACTTCAGTTCATCAATCTTTGTAAGAACTCACACATGGATTTTCAAATCAAATTTATAACTAATGTTTGTAAATTAGGTTCAAAAAAATTTTTTTTATATCAAATACAATCACTTTCCATACAGCCGACTACCGTGAGGAAATCCTTGGATAGATCTATGCGTTCAGACATCTGTTTATAAATTTGTGAAATCGAGGAGGGCACAACATTCTTTGAACGCAGGCCTATACCGACACTTATAGAGGCTATTAATATGTTTATTCTCCATACACCATGTAGTGTATTAACAGTTGCAAATGCTACAGTTCAAATAAAGCATATTTTTTAATATTAGAACAATAATTCTTGTACAAATGTTCATTAATTTACCTAATTGCTTTGTATTTTAATGTGTTCGCTTTTTAGCTTTCGTTTTATGTCCACGTGACCGGAAGTTGTCATACATATTCGCAGGTATCATGGACGCGATATACCATGAGGGAATTAGCTGAAGATGACTCTCTGTTCTTTCAACTTTGCCTAACAGGCTAGGCAGTTTCTTTTAAGTGTAATACGGTTTCATTTTCAGCGTAACATACGGACTTTGGGTGTCTACTAGTAAGAAACAAACAATGGAGTCGTCACATGCGAAGAAGATCGGAAGTCCTAAAGAAGGTATAATGCGGCACATTCGTTTGGAGCACCTTTATGCTGGTGTTAGTGGGGGTGTTATTTCAACTTTGATACTCCACCCCTCGACCTCGTCAAAATTAGATTTCAAGGTGAGTTTAATAAAAAGATTTTGTTCAACATGTTTCTGTTTTGTGCACATGGAGATGGACTTTAGTTTTTCGAAAGTTAGCTTGCCGGTTATTATATAAATTTGATGATGCAACCTTGCCCTTTAACCTTAGGCCGGCTTTGTCTATAACATTCACTTTATAAGATCTGGTTTGATCTGGTATCGGAGGGATTTTAATCATTTTTGACTCTTACAGCGTTACATAAATATACTACTCAAAATAATACAAGGGCCACTTGGACATATGGGTCTCTCTTTAAATCAGAAACACGAATTCAATTTATTAGTAAATTTAGTTCATCATATTTTATTGCAATCATTTCTGCATCAATAACAAAAAAGATTTTAGACTCAGTCGCTTAAAATTCGAGTAAATTCAATTTAACTGGACTTACCCCTCATTTACAAAATCAAAACTTTAAAAACCAATTTCGATCTATTCTATAGAGTCAGTATCGGGTGTGGCCACCGTTTGCATCAATGCAGTCTTGGCATCGTTGTCTCATGGACCATATAAGGTTATGGACGATGTTTCCTGGGATGGCCAACCACTCTTGCTGGAGAACTTGGGCCAGAACTTCAAGGTTAGCTCCTGGAGGGAGGTTTGCCCGTGTCTGTCGACCCAAGACATCCCACAGATGTTCTATGGGGTTCAAATCGGGTGATGAGCCAGCCAATCCATCCTTATGACGTGCTGTTGCTTCAGGAAGTCATTGACGATACGCGCTCGGTGGGGTCTGGCATTATCGTCCTGTAGTATGGCACCTTCCCCAATGGCCTGCAGAGCTGGGAGAACCCTAGGTTGTAGGACGTCATCCCTGTAGCCAATACCGTTGAAGTTGCCATGAATTTGGAGCAGGGGTGTTCTGAAGTTTAATGTGAAGCCACCCCACATCATGACAGATCCACCACCAAAGCGGTCATGCTCGCGCACCGTCGCATCAGCAAAACGCTCCCGTGGACGCCTCCAAACATTCACTCGACAGTCATTGAAAGACAAGGAGAACCGAGACTCGTCTGTAAAGAGCACCCTTGACCAATGTTGCCTAGTCCACACCAAATGATGCCGAGCCCAGGCCAAACGCGCTGCACGGTGAGCTGGGGTGAGCAAAGGTCATACTGCTGGTCGTCTTGATCGCAGGTTTGCCTCGTATAGATGGTTGCGAATTGTCTGGTCGCTGACGTTAACATTGCTGGCTGCGTGAAGCTGTCTTCTGATGGTGTTTGCTGTAGTGGACCTCATCCTCAGAGCTGACAGGGTGATGAAATGGTCTTGTCTTGCAGTGGTAACGCGGGGGTGTCCGGACCTTCTTGGTTCTTGGATGCTTCCAGTGTTGTTAAAGCGCTCCCGCAGCCTTTGGACAACGGAGTGGGACACTCCCAGCCGCCTGCCAACTTCTCTCACCCCCACCCTTTCCTGAAGCCATGCAATAGCTCTGCCTCTATCCGCATCAGTTAATCGTCGCCTTGTGGGCATGGTTAGAAAAGCAGCAAAAGCGCTGCCATTTATACCCAAAAAAAAAGCGCCGATTGTTGAACTGAACTCAGAAAATGCAAGCCTTTCGCATGCAAATCACTTTTTAATGTTGAAAATTTTGCTTTATTAGCAAGACAACAGTAAATTAGGGTCATTTTTTGTAAAAATTGGGTTTGTTTTTCAACTCAGTGCACAAATTTCAAAACTCACACATGTGATTACTTGTCAGAATAAGATTGTCTTGAATGTTACTGTACAGGATAAGTTTTGAAATAAGCAATATAAGCGATATTATTGATAGCAGCAAAAAATAATTAAACTAAATGAATTATGAGAGTGGCCCTTCAATTATTTTGAGTAGTACATGTATGGCAATACATAAAATTTGCTTACATTCAAAGGTGACAAACTCCCAGTACCTGTCTCCTGCTTTAGGACTGTTAATACTTTTAGAGATTGATGACCTTCACTAAATAATACTACCTTTAGGCCTACCTTTAAAAAAAGTAGATAATGTAAACAAAACTATGATAAGGTCTAGCAAAACATAAGTATTAATTGGATTTATTTTCAGAATGTGTTAACAACAAATGTGAAGATTGTTAAATTAAATTTAAAACATCTCGGTCAGAAATCATAAAACAGTATTTAAGCAGTATGATTCTGTCAGTTTCAATGGTACAACTGCATGCCCATGTGACGCTGTCCATTTTATTTGTCAGTTCATATTCTATGTTGTATATTGTTATCCTTATTTGAAAAAATGTATGTTTTAATAAATTTGTGTGGTGTGTTTTTCAGTGCACGAAGGGACCTCAGCAGCAGCTGGAAGTAGCGGAAGACCAGTGTACCAAGGCATGACGCATGCCATGAAAACCATTTACAGTAACAGCGGTTTTGTGGGTCTTTACCAGGGAGTCACACCAAATGTGTGGGGAGCGGGCATATCGTGGGGATTTTACTTCTTATTGTGAGTTTTTGGACTCGCATACATAGCAATGTGAGTCTGTGTGCTCACCCCCTCACACACACACACACACACACATACATACAGACTCCTCCCCCAAAGAAGAAAAAAAACAACAACAGATGAATCCTCAATAGTCCCAAAATGATAACTGAAAAAATGTCAGCCGCCTGTCTATGCAAATACTTTAAAGTGGCTAAGTACTCAGAGCCTATTTGAACTATCACATCCAAACTTGGTATGATGGTGTATACTGGTGTATACTCATGAGACCTCAAAAATGATCAATGAATGATTTCACTTCAAGGTCACAGTCATCAATTGTTAGACAAAAAAAATGACTTTAAACTTTTAAAAACTTTTTTCCTAGGTTATTAATGTTGAATTTATGATTCTTTGTTGCATAATAGATATCAATCGGACACACATACTATGCACATTTGGTCAACCTCACTCCAAGGTCTCTGGAGCTGTCCAAATGTGTTTGTATAGATAATTCAAAGTGACCTTGACCATGAACTGAGAGATATAAAATCCAAACTTGCTGTATTTAGGGATGGTAGATTGATCTTTCATATGTTCTGTTTTTGCATTGATCTTGAAAGTCAAAGTCATTTTAGGCCTTGCAAAAACATACAAAAAATAGGTCACCGTACAGTAGAATTGCTGTTTACTTAATCTATAGTAAACAATAATAATGGGTTATTTGATCAGACATGCGTGAGATATCACGTGAGGGTCAAGATCATCCCAAAGTCACAGCTCTTTTGGCATAATACAATGTTAGATGTACTTTATTTGATAGTACATATTTGAAGCCGGGTGTCAGTGTCATCTCAAGGTCAACAGCATGGAAAGATGAAAGTCGGTATTTGCATTTTAATGCCATCATTTCTTTTGTTTCTTTCTGGGCACTCATTTTCATGTTAAATATTGCGAGTTCAATAAGGAGCATGTGAGTCATATTGACTTTGCCCTTCTAGTTTTGCTTGCCCTCATGGTTGCTGAATAGTGAATGTGTTTCATTTTTAGGAGCTGCATGATAAAAACTTTAATTTCAATTTCACAACTAGTTTGTCCACAGTCAGATAAAAAATATGTATTACTATTAATATATTTACCCACAATTTTGCTATAAAGTGACAGGTTAGTCCTGTGTTTCAAACTTTCATACAATGTCTTTTTAACTATATTCTAGGACATAAAGGGATAAACTATAAAGCATGAATATACAGGGTGGCCCAAAAGTAGGTTTACAGTTACTATTTATTTGAAAATTCAACACTAGAAAAGCGGGAAATTCGTATACCTGTTAACATAAACATAAATAAATTACAATCGGTATGGAAAGAGCTGTTTATGTAAGTTCGATTTATACTCTGAGGAATGTTTAATGTTTTATATTGGTATTAGTATTAGTAAGCAAGTAACTTCAACCATATAAAAAGCTGTTTAGTAACTGTAAACCTACTTTTGGGCCACCCTATTAACTACTTCTACTTCCTATAGTTTGTCTCTGAGTTAACTCTTCCGCGCCGGGAAGCAAGTTTTCCAGTAGCTGCCATGCATCTCTACCTGTCGGGAGGCAGGTATTCCAGTATCCCACACTTGCATACGGTCCAAGCGAGAAAACTCCGCATTGCAAAAATATATTGAAAGCACGGTTATCTCCCATGTTAATAAAACATACGGTCACTTCCGCCAGGTCGAATTTTCTTGTTCTGATGTGAATTTGGCGTGCAATTTGATTTTTAAATGACGAAAAATCGAGGACTATCAAGATCTTTCTCTCTCTCTGCTATTTTTGTTTTGAGCTGCTATAATATTTTGTGGAAATTTACCAAAAGAAATATCTAAATACTTAAATGTTTACCTAAATAGCTAAAAAAAAAACTTACATAAATGCTTTTTTTCAATGTTATTGTGAAAATTCAAGAAAAAAAATGCGAAAGAGGCTTTCATTTAGGAATTTTTTCAGTTTTTATTATTAAACAAACATAAAATTTATATAGTTTTGTAAAGAAATTAGTTTTCTATAAGTATGCCAAATTTCATATCAATAAGCCTGCACTGAGCTAGGCAAGAGCCGATTTTGTACAACTAGTGGTTTTCACAACAGTCTGGCCCTGCAGGCTCAGGCCAGCAGTGATGCTTAGCTGCTGCATGCTCAGGCAGAATAGAGTTAATTCTTGTACTGCCTGAACTTGGGGGTCGTGCTTTTGCCAACTCAGCACTCTGGCTATGGAATGCACTCCCTTTGAATTTCAAGCAGTCATTCTTTGGCGTCTTCAAAAAGGGGCTGAAAACCCACTACTTTTTCTGTGAAATTTCAACTCAAATATTTTATATAAATGTTTGTAAATTTGTGTTTTTATTTCTGATGGCTGGGCTCCTATTGGTATTCTTCGTGTTCATTGAGCATGACTGTTTTCATGCATGGAGGCTGCAATCATCATCAACTAATCAAGTGGTTTGTGTTTTACAGCTACAACACAATGAAGACATGGATGCAGGAAGGGGACACAAAGAAAAATTTGGGGGCAGCCAATCACTTGTTCATAGCCAGTACAGCAGGTAAGCCTTGCTCACACGCTTTCTGTACACATGCATTGATTTCATTAATTTAATCCCTCCGTGGGAGTGCCAAGGGTTTCAGTATAAATAGTATCCCCACTTTATGGAAATTTAGTGCTCTAGTTCAAAGTACCACTGTTTCTATGATTCTTATGTGTTCTTTCTCGTTCTACTCCGCTCTATCAATCTACTATTTTTTTCGCTAGACCAGTCACCTACCTTTTTCTTAAAAATTCTCCAAGAACTCCTGATTTGTGTGTGGGATCTGTTGGGTCATCTTGGGGCTTTTTGACGCTTTCTGCCAAATGGTCACTAGGGTTTTCTATGGTATTATTATTTAGCGATGTAGGCATTGCAGGCGTTTGTCCGAATCTGGCATGCAGCTCTGTGGGCAACTATGAGAGTGTACAACATCAACCCTAAAATTATTGAAGTCATCAAAAGCCTGTATGACAAGGCTACCAATGCAGTCCTCCATGACAGCACCATCGAAAACGGGTTCAGAACAACAATCGGTGGGCGTCAAGGATGCCTACTCTCTCCAACACTCTTCAACATCTTCCTAGAGCGCATCATGTCAGATGCCCTTGCAGATCACAAAGGCACAGTAAGCATAGGGGGTAGAGTAATCTCCAACCTTCGTTTTGCGGATGGCATTCATGGATTGGCTGGAGAGGAACGAGAAATTGAACAGCTGGTACAGAGGCTTGACACCACCTCCAGAGCCTATGGAATGGTAATAAGTGCAGAGAAGACCAAAATGATGACCAACAACACCAATGGCATTAAACGGACATCAAAGTCCAAGGCCAATCCCTCAACACAGTGGTCGGCTTCAAATATTTAGGAGCCATTGTATCAGATAATGGGTCTCGACAGGAAGTCCTCTCCAGGATCGCACAAACAACTGCTGGCCTGGCAAGGTTGAAACCCATTTGGAAAGACAGGACCATCAGTCTACATTCCAAGGACAAGGTAAGACTGCTGCGCTCCCTTGTCATCTCCATCTTCCTATACGCTTGCGAAACATGGACCCTCACAGCAGACCTTTAACGAAGAATACAAAGCATGGTTACGGGATAGGATAGGAATGTAGGTATTTTATATGTATGGTATGTGTTTTGTTCATTTTTTATAATTATGTTTATTATCTATTTTGTTTTTGTAAATAGGGGTTAGATAAATTTAAGTAAAGCCTGAGAGTCCCCTCAAAGGGATTACTGTATTCTACAGAGCATGGAATTCTCTGCGTTTCCGCGATTTTCCGTGGTACATGGCCTTGCTTTTCGCGGAAATCTTTTAAGTTTCCGCTGAAAAAAAATCTGTATGGAGGTGTGACAGCTAACCGATTTTTGTCTTGTTCTGATCCAGTGAATCTCAAACGGGTTGCCGATCTCAAAAAGCGTGATTCACACTGGGGTAGCTGGGTAGCTTTAGTTGTCAAAGATGGCGGAGAGGCGAATTGTGAATCGTGGTGAGGTTTTGGTGGATGACACTGCTAGAAATGGGTGGAGGTGGGCTTGGTTAGAAGTAAAAGTCGGAGAAGAACTGCTTTCATTTCACATTAGAAAGCTACAGCAATGCAGCCTGGAGAGTGAATGAGGAGAGAAAGGAGAAAAACCGGGAGACAAAGAGCAAGAAAGCAGAAGAACTCAACGATACACTTAAAAAACTACCATCCAAAAGAAAGGCAACAGAAACTATTGAGTCTGCAAATGAGAGAGCAAGCCAAAAGCATCAGAAATCTCTTGCAGTGTCATCTTCCTGCTTTGCCCCTGTAGAATCAACAAATCTAGAGCTTGAACCATCAACCAGCCAGATCCAATCATCTTTCGTGGAAACAGATTGTGCTCATGCTGCCAGCCAGTCACCAGTCCCCACAAAAAAGAAGCAGAGTTCATTGCTCAATTTTCAAATAAACTGGAATTCACACACATAAACTGTGTATACAGATATATTGTTAAAATGCTCTTTATTTTTATGAATAAATTCATTAAAATGCATTTCCAGTCAAGTGTAATCAAATTATTTTGAACTCTATACAACCTTTTTTATAATTCGGTGACCAGAGAAAGAAAAATCCTTGTTTTCACCTGTATAATCAGATCTTATTGAAGAAAATGTTAATAAATAAAAATATAAAAAAAATTTAAAGGAAAATAAGGGCAGCATTTTTATGGGGTTAAACTGCTAAGTTTCTCTCTAAAATGCACCAGATTGCACAGAATTTCATATATATTTTAAAAAATTTCCGGGGGAGCATGCCCCCGGATTCCCCTAGAGGGGATGGTATTTCCTCTTTTTTTAACAGGGGTAATTCCATGCTCTGATTCTAAAATGACCGGCTTGGGGAGTGCCTTCAGAGTTACCGTTAGAGTTGTTTCTGCAGATCTTTTATGTGAATCGAGGGTGAGTTCTCTTTCAATCAAGTTGTCCTGATTCGATTGTTCGCAGTCCACTGGTCCCTATGAACAATGACTAACTAACATTTATATAATTTAAATTCAAACCTAAACACTATGCAAATTATTGTGATGATGATAATGAAAACTTGTTCTTTATAGTGCTGATGTGTTCACAAATGTTTATACCTAAGGTCCATTGAAGAAGATGGTCAGCATTTGTAGTCTTGTCAATATTAATTATTATGCACATTCTGGGACAACTGATGTATTCCAGGAATTTAATTTCTTCATACAGGGAGAAATAGCAATGAAAGTTGAGAACTTGTAGCAACCATGATAATTGAGAGTATCATTTTCATATACTATCTGCTTTTCATGAAATTTAAACATAAGTCAGCATCAGAAAAATGGTTTTATTTTTATTTCTTTAAAATAATATTGTTATTCCACTTAAAATTTAGTAAATTTGTCAGTCTTCAACATGTGATCAATAATGAAGCATTCTTAATAATAGTATTTCCACTTTGTCAAAATTGAGTGCTTTAAATTCCCACTGTTTCTGTCTCCTTTGTTCTTTCTTGTTCCTACTCTGCTCTATAAATCTACTATCTTCTGCGCTAGACCAGTCATCTACCTTTTTTCTTGAAAACTCTCCCAAAACTCCTCCTTGTCATTTGTGTATGGGATCTGTTGGGTCAGCTTGGGAATATTGGGATGCTTTCTGCCAAATGGTCGCCAGGGCTTTCTTTTTTATTACTATTTAGCAATGTATGCATATTATATGTATGTGTTTTGTTAATATTTTATAATGATGTTTATATTCTATTTTGTTTTTGCAAATGGGGGTTAGATAAATTTGAGTACAGCCTCCGCATCCCATGCATGGGATGCCTTTATTATAAAGTGACCGGCTGATGGAGTGCCTTCATTTTCACCACTAGAGTTGTTTCATCAGATATTTTATATGAATTGAGGGCGAGTCCTCTTTCAACCAAGTTTTGGTCCTGATTAGGCTCTTTGCAGTCCACTGGACCATATAAACAATGAGTTGAATGACTAACTAACTTAAAATAAGCAGGACTTCATGTGCTCTGGACAAACGTTTTGTCTTAATGGATACATTTTGAATTTTATTTCTGCAGGCTTTGCGACACTAGTGCTGACCAATCCTATCTGGGTGACGAAGACGCGACTGTGCCTGCAGTACGAGGATGCAGGTGTTGAGAAACACTACAAGGGTACGGCTGATGCTCTTGTCAAAATCTACAAGGAAAGTGGCATCAAGGGTTTGTACAAGGTATGTTTCATGCTGGGCAGATGTATTTTATCCTGTCTAAACATTCAATCTGGAAAATTTGAAGCATTGGAGCACTGAGCGGTTATTTTTAGGGTTGTTCACAGACCTAGACAGCCAACTGTGTGTAAGTCCAGGTTTGTTATCTAGATGTTAGATGATGGGCCTGAGGCAATGAGTGGGCTCCTGGAGTGGCTTGAGTTAGGTCCTGTATCGGCCAGCACCTTCAGCAGCTTTTGAGTGGGCTCCTGGAGTGGCTTGAGTTAGGTCCTGTATCGGCCAGCACCTTCAGCAGCTTTGGAGCTACAAAAGTGCAATATATAACAATGATTACAATTTGAGAGAAAATAAAGAAAGGAAATTGCTTCCGCACAAGCGATGACTGATTTTATTAACTTCGTCTGCCCTCTCTACATCCACCTCAAGTATGAGCAAGCAGTACAGGCACATGCTAGCTGTCAGCTGCGGTTGGTCCATGTACTTGTAGCCACTGGTGCTGCAACTTACTCCAGGAACAAAGAACACAATTAGAAGCATAGACGTCTTCCTTGTGAACACTTTGGGTTACTCTTTTTTTTTTTTATGCTTCATTGTCCCTTTTTATCAGGAAATTCTGGGCAGCCTCCCATGGGAAGGCGTAGTCGCAGCCTGTGGCGCGCCCAAACCCAACCTATCTAACATTAGTTGTGTTTTTGAAATGTTGCTAGGGGAGCAAACCGGAATACCTGGAGAAAACCCCCGTGACGTTGCCCAAGTCGAAAGTAAATAATATTCGGAGAGACATAACGCCCCGATGCAGGGTCGATCCCACACCTTTTGGCATAGAAGCATTCATTCAGGCCATTGAATGCTAGCGCTGAAAGAGAAGTTCTGTACCTTGATGGAGATGTTGCACGTTTTACCTCCCCCTTGATTGAACTCGGCTAAACATTTCTACGTTTTGTTGACTTGTCATTTTAAAAAAAGAAAATTTTTAATTTATTGTATTTTTATTTTATTTTTTTTGTAGGATTATGTATTTGGTAAATAATTATTTAATTTATTTATTGACTTTTAGGGATTTGTTCCTGGCGTGTTTGGTATTTCACATGGAGCTCTACAGTTCATGGCGTATGAGGAACTCAAAACTCTGTACAACCAATACAGGAAACAGCCACTGGACACTAGACTGGTTAGTAATGGTTTTTGTTGTCCACGTTTTGTGTACAGTTGTAAAGGTGGGAAATACACTGCATCACAATGGGAAAATGAACTGGTCTCATTTAGGCATTTTCTTTTAAAATTAATTACGAGAGTATTTCTGTCCTGTGAAGTGTACAATGTAGGTTGTAGAGCTAAAATGGGATGAGGGATTGCTTGGGTAAAATTTTTCTGCCCAAAATCTGTAATACATAGAGGTGCCAACCAGTATGGATTGACTGTATTTAATTCCGGCAAAGTGAATTAAATATGGAAATACGGTAGCTTTTATAAGAATACGGAGGAGAAGTTGCCGAACGTTTATCTTTTCCAGCGGTGCTTCTGTACCGGTTTCTGGTCTCAGAATAGTACTCACTGAACATCGCTGTGTGCCTGCGGTATATTCTAACACGCTTTTCGATTCATGACTGAACCAGTACTCCTTGGACTCTTCTCTAATCAATCACGTGATGAAAGCCGAATCAAGTACGCGCGACCCGAATCAAACACGTGATCCTTTTGTTCAATGAAAACACTCGTTCTTAGCCTTTCGGGGTGAAGACTATAATGGAGGGAACTTGTACAGATCTATTTTTAAACTGACGTCAACTTGGGTTAGGGTAGGGTTGGGTTAGGGTTACCCAGCCCAACCCTACCCTACCCCTAGTCTGAAAATAGACCTGTAAGAGTTCCCTCCATAATAGTCTTCACTGCCTTTCAGAGTGTTTCAAAATCGCAAAAATGGTAGGACGGGGTAGACCCAGAGAAAGAAAAGCTGCTAATTCTGATGACGAAGTCGTTTCCTCATCAAAGAAAACAAAGCCTGCAACTAAACGTCTGCAATATTTTCTGCATTCATACACAGAAGCACATCCACGCATCATTGCGTCGAAACTGTCTGTGGCTTCGATATTTTTATAAGTCATGGTGGCTTTGACGATGTTGCCAGGCATGTTGCATCTGCTAGACACAAAGCTTACTTACTGTCCAAGATCATACTGAGGATTCTCTTGATCCCTGTGTCCAACTGTTCATGTGAAAGGGTCTTTTCTCTGGTTACAAAAAATAAAACTGACTTTAGAGGGACTATGGGAAGTAAGACACTGAATGCAATGCTGCAGTTGAAATCAAGAAATTCAAATATTGACTGCTACAAAACAAAACTCTCTCCAACACTTCTGAAAAAAGGCAACTGCTAAGTCCTTGAAACAATAGAACTTTTTTGTTGCTGACATTGCTTTTATTGGAAAGACTATCAGTATAATTCATTTTAAGTAAAACAAGTGTAGTGTTCAACAAGCTGATTTTCATGGTGATTTTAGAGTAAAACAAGTGTGGCGTTCAACAAGCTGATTTTCATGGTGATTTTTAGAGGACTGAAAATAGCCTGCTATTTCAGAGGTAAGCCTGTCGTTATAATGTTTTAGGCTGGGTTTTGCGAGAAAAAAATACTGACATATGTTAAAAAATACTGACAAGCGGGTCCGGAAATACTGTGTTACGTTGAAACGCGAATGGTGCGTATGAAATGCGCACGATGTTGTGTGTGACGCGCGCGATAGATCTGTTCGTTTTATTTTGCAACGCATGCAGTAATAGAGTGTATTTATCTTTGATTTGATTTTGCGTTGTTATTAGTAGAGGCTTTGTGTAACGTTAGTGTTTTTAGTTGGTCGATATTGTTTGAGAATTTTCGGGAATTAGTTGTTTACTATCGATCGAAGCGTGTGGATTATTCTGTTGGTTACCATGGAAGCTTCCATTCCAAATGGGGTTGTATGACGTGAGTCACGTGATGATGAAATTAATTTTGATTGGTCGTGGTGTTTTATGTAGGATTATTCTCGTTTGTTCCCGTGTATGTAGAGACTATATAAGCGCCGCACTGTTAAAAAAGGAGAGTGTTGTTGTTGATAGTGATTTGGAAAGTAAATTTGAGAGTGGAAAGACGATTGAGCGATTGTATGCAGTTGTTGATGTGTGCTGAATAAAAAGTGGAAAACTTCATACGTCGACTTTGTGACTTGTATGCTGCTTGAGCGGGTTGCGTGAATAAACGAATCTGAGTTACACAACTATCAGGATTTCAAGCATCGGGGCTGAATCAGATACTGATAGAAAACTCCAACATCAAAATGAGTGTAACATTTTGGGGGTCAAGCCGCGATTCACGCCATAGCCAAGGGTTCAACTGCTACAACAAGCGAGTCAACGTTACGAGAGGCAGTCATCGAGGGTAGCCGCCAACGAGTTGCGTCGAGAGGGGCCAACATACTGGGACTACATCACCGATAGGTTCGGGTTGACTGCAAGGGCGTGTAGTCGCTGAAGAGTTGCTTCGTGAGCGAACAACAGATCAGGACTACGTGGCTGCCGCAGGACTACGTCGAGGGACAGTCTCGGAGCTACATCGCCAGTGTTACAGAGAGCGGCGAGCGGACGTCGAGTCTACTTCAGCACAGGAGCGTATACATCAACACCAGCGTGGTGCAGCGTCGCATACGACGAGGACAGCGGGGCCTGCGTCAGCGAAGGCGACTAGTGACAAGCATCAGCGCTACTGCAGAAAGCGTGCTGTTCTAGAACAGTCTAGAAAGGTACAGCACAGTCAAGAACTTTCCAGAATAGAACTTTCTAGAAAAAGAACTTTCCAGAACTTTCCGGAAGCATCAAGATGGCTGACTTCTGGCAGAAAGGGATTCAACTGAATCTAAAAGGCAAACAGCTGACGGAGTACGTCAAATCCCAGGAGAGAATACAAGAACGAGAATTAGAAGAGCAGCGTCGCCGCGAAGAAAGAGAATTGGAAGAGAAGCGTCTAGAAAAAGAACTAGAACAGAAGCGTCTAGAAATTGAACAGCAGCGGCAAGAAAAAGAAGAGCAACGTCGGCGTGAAGAAAGAGAACTTGAACAGCAGCGGCAAGAAAAAGACAGAGAATTCGAGCTGAAGCGTCTTGAGTTCCAGCTAGAAATGGCGCGTATCCAGCAACAGCAGAATGCGCCACAAGTTATCAGTGACAACAAAGCTCCAAAATTGCCAGCGTTTGTCGACGGGAAGGACCAGATCGACAGTTATTTGGCGAGATTTGAAAGGTTTGCCAAAAGCTCTAACTGGCAACCTCAAGACTGGGCAATTCGACTGAGTGCACTTCTGACGGGGCAAGCTCTCGAAGTTTACACCAGACTGTCGAACGATGACGCCAAAAACTACGATGTCTTGAAAGAGGCCCTATTGCAGTGCTACAACTTTACAGAGAAGGGCTACCGTAAACGCTTTCGTGAATGCCGGCCTAAGTCAGACGAGACGCCAAAGCAGTTTGTGGAGCGCCTGTCGTCATATCTACACAAGTGGGTGGAGTTATCAGGCAAAGGAAAGTCTTACGATAGTCTCCATGACCTGATCGTGAAGGAGCAATTCCTCAATGCCTGTCACAAGGACCTAGCGACCCACTTAGAAGAACAAAAGCTGCAAACGCTTAAAGATGTGACTGAGGCTGCTGAAAGATATCTCATCGCTCATGGGAAGACCCTGGGGCCACCCAGCGCGACGAAACATTTTCAGAAGACTGGAAACCATGTGAACCAGATCCAGGGGAGCCAGACGAACCAGAAACAGACGGACTCCACGCCTCCTCCCAGGGAAGGGCATTCAAGAGGCTGTTTCACCTGCAACGCTACAGACCACAGAGCGGCTAACTGTCCTCAAAACAAAAGTAGCGGACAGCGGGGCAGTACGGACAATGCAGCGGCGGGCAACAGACAGAGACGTTTCTCCAATCAACGGCAAACCAGTAGATCTGACCATCAAGTGTGCGGCGGGAGCGTCATTCTTCCGAGTGAGACCGAGCGCACAGCTACTCCTGCGGACGTGCAAGAGTGCATAACCGATGGCCAACTTCTCCTTGCCAACGGGAAATCCATCCCCGTCGTCGCCAGCGCAGCTATGACCGTCCAGAACATGCCTGTTTCCAAGGGACGCGTCGGAAATCATGAAGTGACTGCTTAAGAGACTCTGGCTGCAGTGGGGTCATCGTCAGAGAAGACCTAATCGCTAAAGAACAGTTCACTGGCGATTCAAAATGGACACTCATGGCCGACAGCAAATGTGTGAAAGCGCCAGTTGCAAAAATTCATGTCAACACCCCTTTCTACGTAGGCGAAGTCGAAGCGGTTTGCCTGAAGAAGCCGCTGTATGATTTAATGATCGGGAATATCGACGGCGCGAGACGACCCGACGACCCCGATTCAGAGTGGAGTCCTGCCTCAACTCAACACGTCGAAGTTGTGGAGGAGGATCCATTGCCATTTTCCGATGGAGACCTTACAGAGCTGCTACGGGACAATGTGGTTACTCCGGCTCAGCCCTGCCGACCAGAGATCGTCGGTGCTGTTACTACCAGGGCCCAGGCCAAGAGAGACAAGACGTCTACGCCACTGAAGGTCGCCGACAACTCCAAAGCTGCCATCGTGGACAGAGATAAGCTGATCCAGCTCCAGGAAGCTGATAGCACTTTAAACAAGTACAGGAACCGCCAAGACCACGTGACCAAGGGCAGTGGCACGGTCTATTTTGAGGTGAAGGCCAAGATCCTGTACCGAATCTTCCAGCACCCGAGGGTCAACGGAGGGAAACCACTACGTCAAGTCTTGGTACCGTTACCCATAAGGCGCCAGGTGATGGAAGTAGCGCATGACTCAATTATGGGAGGTCACCTGGGTATCAAGAAGACGTCGGACAGAATCCAGGCGGTGTTCTACTGGCCAGGACTTCATGCGGACGTCAGCCGTTTCTGCCGATCATGTGACATTTGCCAGAAGACCATACCTCGAGGAAGGGTCCCGAAAGTGCCTATGCAGAGGATGCCTCTAATCGACCGACCTTTCAAGAGGGTGGCCTTAGACTTAATCGGCGAAATAAGACCTCCGAGTGAAGAAGGTCATCGGTGGGTACTGACTTTAGTGGACTATGCGACTCGGTACCCAGAAGCGGTGCCACTGAAGAAGATTGACACTGAAACTGTAGCAGAGGCACTGGTGGACATGTTCAGTAGACTTGGAGTGCCTGAAGAAATTCTGACAGACCTCGGGACGCAGTTCGTCTCTGACTGCATGAAGGAGGTCAACAGACTGCTGAGCATCCGGCATTTGACTACGACACCCTACCATCCGATGTGCAACGGGCTTGTCGAAAAGTTCAATGCTACGCTGAAGTCCACCCTGAAGAAACTGTGCAGCGAGCAGCCCAGACAATGGCATCGCTACGTCAACGCCCTACTTTTCGCCTACAGAGAAGTACCGCAGGAGTCCACCGGCTTTTCTCCGTTCGAGCTGCTGTACGGAAGAACCATCCGAGGGCCGATGCACATCCTAAAAGAACTGTGGACGAAAGAAGTAGACACCCCAGAGGTGAAGAACAGCTACCAGTACGTGTTTGAGCTACGGGAGAAGCTGGAGCAGACTCTCGAGATAGCCAGAGAAAACCTGAAGAAGTCTCAAGACTGTTGGAAAGCACTACTACGATCGTAGGGCTGTGAACAGGAAGTTCAAACCTGGCAACAAAGTGCTGGTGCTGCTACCTACCGATCATAATAAGTTGCTGATGCAGTGGAAAGGCCCGTACGAAGTGGAGACCGTGGTGGGGATCAACGACTACAAGGTGAAGGTCGGTCAGCATTCCAAGATATACCACGCCAACCTCCTTAAACTGTACGTGGAAAGGCCATCAGAGACTGTGTACGCAGCCACAGCAGCTGTGACCGACAACAGCTTTGACAGCGAAGAACTGTTGGAACTGGGAGACTTCCACAGCAAAGAAGGCATCGATGATGTTAAGCTAGGACCAAGCTTGACGGAAGGTCAAAAGATGGAGCTCAAGGACCTTATGGGCGAGTTTCCCCACAACTTCAGCGATGTCCCTGGCTCTACAACTTTGGTCGAACACGAAGTCCACCTCACTTCAAATATACCCGTTCGATCCAAGCCCTTCCCGATCCCTTTCAAGGCCCGCGAATCCTTGAAAAAAGACATCGATGAGATGCTGAAGATGGGCATCATCAGGGAGTCCAGTTCCCCCTACGCGTCCCCTGTCGTGGTCGTGAAGAAGAAGGACGGGAGCAACAGGGTATGCATCGACTACAGGAAGGTCAATAAGATCACCATCTTCGACCCTGAGCCGATGCCTACCGCAGCAGACCTCTTCCGCCAATTATCGGGGAGTAGAATCTTCTCAAAGATTGACCTCAGCAAGGGTTATTGGCAAGTCCCCGTGCGTCAACAGGACATACCAAAGACTGCTTTCATAACTCCTGATGGGACGTACGAGTGCCTAAGGATGCCCTTTGGCGTGGTCAACAGCGGAGCTACCCTAAAGAGAGGAATGAGGAAGATGCTTAATGGGATGGACAACGTCGTGTGTTACTGGGACGACCTGCTGGTCCACACTCGCACCTGGAAAGAGCATCTGCAGACCTTGAGGGAGCTGTTTCACCGTCTCACAGAAGCCACCTGACCGTGAGACCCAGTAAGTGCATTCTGGGGACTAATAACGTAGACTTTATCGGCCATTCGCTGAAAGAAGGACAAAAGGGGCTTCTACTAGAAAACGTCACCAAGATTCTGAACGCTCCACGTCCCCAAACCAAGAAGCAGGTGCGATCTTTCCTGGGGTTGGCTGGATATTACAGGGAGTTTGTACCAAACTACTCCGCCATCACAGCACCCTTGTCGGACCTGGTGCAGAAAGGCTGTCCAAACCAAGTGCAGTGGGGACCGTCTCAGGAGAAGGCATACCAGACTGTGCGCGACCTCCTTTCGAAGGATCCGGTGCTACGACTGCCCGATACTTCTAAGGAATTCGTCTTAAGAACAGACGCAGCGGACGAAGGCATCGGCGCCATACTGATGCAAGAACACGAAGGGAAACTATTTCCGGTCAGTTACGCCAGCAAGAAGCTGTCCAGGGCTGAGAAAAATTACTCGACCATGGAGAAAGAGTGCCTTGCCATCATATGGGGAATCCGGAAGTTCGAACTGTACCTTCAAGGAGTGAAGTTCGTGCTGCAGACTGATCACAAGCCGTTAACTTACTTGAACTCTGCCAAGTTTGTGAACAGTCGCATCATGAGATGGGCTATGTACTTGCAGAACTTTAACATGCGAGTAGAATCTATCAAAGGATCAGACAATCTTGGTGCGGACTTCCTCAGCAGAGTGTGTGAGTAAAGAACATTGACTCTGTGTGAATGAACTGTGAACATTGACAATATCCAGATAAACTTGAAGATGAAAACCATTGACTCTGTGTAGATAAGCTGAGCGCAATTACAGTATTCAGAAAGTCTGAAATAACTTATAAGTTCTAATTTCTGATTTTGTTTGTGCATTACGTTTCAACGTTGTTGAAAGAAATTAGATAAATTTCTTCTTGAGTGGGGGGTTATGTTACGTTGAAACGCGAATGGTGCGTATGAAATGCGCACGATGTTGTGTGTGACGCGCGCGATAGATCTGTTCGTTTTATTTTGCAACGCATGCAGTAATAGAGTGTATTTATCTTTGATTTGATTTTGCGTTGTTATTAGTAGAGGCTTTGTGTAACGTTAGTGTTTTTAGTTGGTCGATATTGTTTGAGAATTTTCGGGAATTAGTTGTTTACTATCGATCGAAGCGTGTGGATTATTCTGTTGGTTACCATGGAAGCTTCCATTCCAAATGGGGTTGTATGATGTGAGTCACGTGATGATGAAATTAATTTTGATTGGTTGTGGTGTTTTATGTAGGATTATTCTCGTTTGTTCCCGTGTATGTAGAGACTATATAAGCGCCGCACTGTTAAAAAAGGAGAGTGTTGTTGTTGATAGTGATTTGGAAAGTAAATTTGAGAGTGGAAAGACGATTGAGCGATTGTATGCAGTTGTTGATGTGTGCTGAATAAAAAGTGGAAAACTTCATACGTCGACTTTGTGACTTGTATGCTGCTTGAGCGGGTTGCGTGAATAAACGAATCTGAGTTACACAACTATCAGGATTTCAAGCATCGGGGCTGAATCAGATACTGATAGAAAACTCCAACATCAAAATGAGTGTAACATACTGACAAGAAGATTAGGAGGTTGGCACCTCTGAATACAGTAACATAAATTAAGGAATGAAATGCATAAATGAATCAGGCAAGTACACTATTATTTAGTCATGGACATTAGGTTGTACAGTGAGTTTTTTGTTGTTGTCCTAACTTATGGCATTATAAAATAAATACACAAAAAATAAGTAAATTAATTCATCAGTCAAGGATAAACTAAAACGTTGCTAATGCATCAGTCTTGGAAACGGATGCTCATTGTGCTCATTTATTTGTTCTGTCTTGTTGCACTATGAGATTCTGATGATTCGTTTTAACTTTGCAGGGGTCAGTAGAATATCTTACGTTTGCTGCAATTTCTAAAATGTTTGCTGCAACCTTCACCTACCCATACCAGGTCGTGAGGTCAAGGTTACAAGAACAACATCGTGTTTACAATGGCGTGATTGATGTTTGCCAGCAGATTATCAAGTAAGTCATCTTCCGTTTTTAATTTAATGTCTAAACTGGTTTGATTGGTTTTCCTAATATTTTATTCAGGTTGGTGTGACATTAGGGCAGGTTTTATTTGGGTTATGCTTGGATTCTTTCATTTCTAAATTTGCTGTATTTATTTTTTGGTTGGTTGTCCATTTGCACTTCTTCAATCTACTTTGAAATATTTACTATTGAGAATTTCACAGTTCTTCAAGTTATTTTGTGATACAAGCTGAAAAGGTAGAACATTTTCATTCTGATTTGGTGTTTATATGTCCACACCTCTCTCTGCGATACACCAGTGATGACTTGCCATGCTAATACCGAGTACTGTTTATTGCTGAATGTGTCGGCATCACAGCTCAATGAGTTCAACTCGCATTTCTGAGGTGTAGCTATTTTGTCTTTGTTCTTAGCATCCTCTCTCTCTGTAGAAAATCTCCTATGGAATACATACATAAATTGAATTGTCTTTTAACTCCTCATGAAACTTTCAGCGAATATTTTTATTCAGCTGTATGTTATGTTCTTTTATCTTTACCTTTACTTGCCCTTCTATGATTGAGCAAGGGCAGTATTCTTTCGGGGTGGCCAAATATAAATAACGAAACAATGCATTATAAACAGATATCCCATTCGTAGAGAAGGGCTATAACACAGAGAGCATTGAAGGCCACATCTTCCTGCCTTGTGCACTCTTTTCAACACTTGCTTAAAGACAATGGGTGACTGTAATTCTCGTCTTCTTGTGGGTCGTAAATTACTGCTGTTCCCTGTGGATTGGTTGTGTGGGATATTAGAATTTGGCTCAAAAAAAGATATATTATGTTGGAGAACTTCATTGCACCGATGATGTCTTTGCCATGCTAATACAGAGAGTTGCATGCACCAAATGTGTTGGTACTGCTTCTCCGTGAGTTCAACATTTCTCATGTTACTGAGGTGCAAGTAGGAAATAACACAATCGAGCAAGTGGAAACCCACCAAATTTCTTGATGCTGTCTTTATTATTTACTGCAATCCATAGATTGAACCAATAAGACATCTGGGAAGGAAATAATCCAAATATATTGAGATAAAAAAATCTAGGAACTAAAGAAGTTTAGGACTGCTTCAGACCCTTAGTGTTAAAATAACAGTTTATTGAACTCTTTGGTGGAATAATAGTTGATTTAACCCCGTTTTTCTTCCTGGCTTGAACATAGTTTTTGCAATTAAAACCAATATGTGTGATGTGAATGCCAGAAGAGAAATATGTTTACATTGCTTCTTGGGATTTTATGTGAATCTGCTAAGTTTTTCATGTAATAGTTAATAATTGCTGCTTTTCTTGCTGCAAATCAAAGAACTCTTTGAATACGCTGGTAGCCTAGGTTATGTGTTGGTTTTTTGCAGTGTTATGTTTTGTAAGAGCGTGTTATCTTCTTGACTTTCAAGTATGTTGAGCATTTATTTCGATGAAGTTTACTGTTCAGCTTGTGTTGATGTTGAATCATTGCTGGGATCTTCTGGGACCTTCTCTTACGTTTGATATACATAGTTCAGTCACCAAAGCAGCTTTCAACAATCATGTTTCAGCTATCTTTGCCTTCCTTACTCTTTGTGTTTAAAAACTCCAGTGTATGCGACTAGGTTAACTTCATTTAAAAGTGTACCTGCAACATATTTCATACATTAAGCATGTTGTGTTGAAAAATGCTTGTGCTCATTCTTTTAGATGTTATGCCCCTTTTGCAATTTGCATCATTTAGAATTGTGGGTTTTAATTTTATTTTGTTGTCAAGGTAATGTGTTACTAAATGGTATTAATGTTGTAGTCTTTTGCGATGATGTTTTGAACTTAAATATATTACTGAATGCTGTTAGACTGCTGCGTGCAATGGTATTTTGAACTACCAGTATGTTGGTTGCTATGAGCATGACTGTATAGAACTACTTTTTTTTTGTATAGACTGAAGTGAAAGTGTGTAATAGGGAGATGGGAGTGTAAGGTTGCTATGCCTGTATATGACTGTGCCCTCATGTTGTGTTCTTTTGAGTGTTGTTGCTTGAAGCAACCACACAGCCTGTTGCCATTTTTTCCACAGGAAAGAGACGTACCGTGGCTTCTACAAAGGCTTCGTGCCCTACATGGTCCATGTCACACCCAACATCTGCATGGTGTTCCTTCTGTACGAGCTCATGACCAATCAGAGCCAGGAACCCTCCATGGTGGTCAAGACAGAAGTGGCTGAAGTCTCCGACACAGTATGATTATTGCTTCTTTATTTTCCTCTTTAGCCATAGTGGTGTTGTTGTTTTGAGTTAGTCTCAAATTATATTTTTTACATTTGTCTGACAAGATTGTGTATTTTGTTTGTTAGTCAGACATGACACTGTTTGTTAGTGTTTCCTTTGTTAGTTAGACATGACACAGTTTGTTTGAATATTATTGTTTGTTAAACATGACAAAGTTTATTGATATTTTCTTTGTTAGGTGGGTGTTTTTGTTGTTAGTCAGACTGACTGTTGTGTTGTTTTGGGCTATATTGTTTTTTAATGCAGTGTTCTCTCTTAAGAGTTTGAATTCCATTTTGATCTGATCGCAATTGTTGACTCACATGCATACAACAGTTTGAGATATGTTGTGTTTTTTTACTCTCATGTATGCAGCAATGTCATTCCACCCCAAAGTCAAAATGCGCCAGTTTTGCAATTCTGCATGGGACATGTCCTATGTAGTCAAAAAATGATGTTCTTGTAAGTGTAAAAAATGTGTAGGAAAACTTTTAAGTTGTTAAGTACTTGGAATCTATTGAAGCCATCAAACCAAGCTTGGTAGGATGGTGTATCTCCCATGAGAGCTTAAAAACTATCAGTGATTAAATGAGCTCACTTCAAGATCATGGTCTTATGCTCACCTAATGAACTTGTCGGTCATATGGGTTTTGCTCTTCTAGGTTGGTTGGTTTATTAATGTCTTGTTCACCAAAGATGATAAGACAAAAAAAAAAAAAAAGAGGGGTGGGGGGGGGGGGGGAAGACAGTTAAACAAATCTAGCTACTGGTGTATCAATTAAGATTTTTACCACGACGATACATAAATCTAAATCAAAGTCTGCTAGACTTGTTTTCCTGTCTAAGACTGGTTCTAGTTGTTTGATGTGTCGTCAAATTTTAAAAAATTGTAAGTTGTGCTTCTTAAATTCTGTGCATCATTTGCAGAATTTTGGCACTTTTTGAAGTTGAGTTTAGCATAGCATGATTGGTAACACTGTCATTGGTTGTTTTTTTAAATGTATTTCATACAAATGTTTGTTTTTTTAATCTTTTTTTTTATCTTTGCATTAGTATTTTAATTATCCTCTGACCAAAGCATGTTGTACAAATGATTTTTTATTTAATGGTTTGAAAGAGTAAAAGAGTTTTTCAATTACTGCTTGATGTCCAATACTTTGTAGTAGTGAGCTTTTCAATTACTATTTAACCATCGTTATGAATTAAATGCAGAAATGCATCTTACAACACTATCAGCACCAATAATTTGACCATCACAGAGAAAAAGAAATAAAAGATCAAAAGGGAACAAGAAGAAGAACAAAATAACTGTATGCTGACCATATTTTTAACAGTAAAACTAAAAACTTCATAGGGGGAAAAAATCTAATTTATAGAATAAAATAATAAATGGGGGGGGGGGGGGGGGGGGGGGACAACAACCAAATACATACTAATGTTTTAAGTGTCTTACAAAACTTAACACATTGAGCTATCCTGTGTGAAGATTTCAAGAAGAGGATGGAGGCATCTTTATCTTTTATTATTTTGTTTGTTGTGTTTTATTATTTATTTATTATTTATTTATTATTATTTAATCGTTCTTATATAGCGCTTTTCCAGCTCAAGAGCTGCTCAAGGCGCTGGCCGATACAGGATCTCACTCAAGCCACCTGAGACGCCCACCCGTAGCCTTTGGGCGCATGGTCTGACGCCCGGACAACTGAGCACAATCCTGGGCAGCCAGGGATGGGGGAGAAGGACCTAGGTGCATGCTGGGTGTTTTCTTGTCACCAGCACTCACCCGTCTAGGACATGAGCGTCAGGATCTTTAAAGTCCGTTATGATGGAATGTATGCGACACAGACTAGACCTCGGTTTATACTCTCATCCGAAGGATTATCATTATTAGTTCCTCTGGCCGGCTTCGGGAGGTGATATTTGTGCACTTTAAAAAAAAATTAATAGATGGATTTCTTTCAAACTTGATATTTAGTTAGGAAATAGCGAACCCTACCAGATAAAAAAGTATGCACATTGGGTGATGTCACCATGGTGACGTCATAATTTGTTTTGTTTTTTTCTAATCCTATTTTCTCTTAAACTACTGGAGGGATTTGGTTCAGGTTTGGTACGTACTTTTTTAAACTTTGCTTGTGGCTCCACGGTAAAACCAAACTTATGCAAATCGAGTGACATAATCATCGTGACACCATTTTATAAATAAATTTTTTAAATATCTTTCTTGTTTTTAAAACTTCCTATTTAATTAGAATGTACAGATGCTTTGAGCCTAAACAAAACTATGGTATATTGAGTGATCTCATGGTGAATGTTTTTTCTAATCATATTTTCTACTGGGGGAATTTGGTTCAAGTTTGGTATATAGACTTGCCCTATGCCAACCTAAAACCAAATGCAAATCAAGTGATGTAATCATAATGACATCACCTTAAAAAAATTTTTGTTACATTTCCTTTAAACTTTTTATGCAAGGAGAATGTACAGATACCTTGAGCCTTAGTCAGAACTTATATCGTGACATCATCATGGCTATTTGCAGACTTTTCTCTAAAACTAATGGACTAATGTTTTGGAAACTTTGTATTTAGTTAGGAAAAAGTGAATCCTACCAGATGACAGAATAAAGGTATCCATACCAAGTGATGTCTTCATTGTGAAGTCATAATTTGTTTTGTTTTTTAAATCCTGTTTTTCCCAAACTTCAGGAGGGATTTGGTTCAAGTTTGTCATATACATAGACTTTATAAAACTTATGCAAATCAAGTGACGTAATCATCGTGACGTCATTCTTTAAAGAACTTTTTTTTTTTAATTTAAACTTTTTATGTAATTAGAGTGCTTGAGCCTTAAACGAAACTATGGTATTTTGAGTGCCGTGATTTTGTGAAGTCATCATGGTGAGGTGGTAATTTGTTTTGTTTTTTCTAATCATGTTTTCTCCCAAACTACTGGAGGGATTTGGTTCAAGTTTGGTATATAAGACTTTCCCTGTGCCTCCAGTCTAAAACAAAACTTAAGCAAATCGTAATCATGATGAAGTGACATCTTGTGTAACGCTTCAATAGTAAGATCAGGCTGAAGAATTCTCCTCGGATACGCTAGTTTCCGAGGTTAACGAACTTACTTTCCGAGGTTTAAAAATTGGTTCCGAGGGGGAAAAAAAAGGGACGCAAATCGTAAATTAACAACGTATGTTCGCTCCGCAAACCCATTCCAACGTTTTGCCTTACTCTGTACCATTTCCGGTAGAAGCGCGTGTTGATAATTGGGCGCACACCACGAAGTATTTCCGCCCAGCAGAGACGCATGTTCTTTCACACGGTCCCTTCGAGTGTGAGAAGTTACAGAAATGTCGTGCGCATCGCGGATTATTAACCGGGGAGAAGATTTTTAAGAGGGAGATATCGCCAACAAGTGAGAATGTAAGAATGTCTTGGGTTTTAAGGATCGTACATCGAGGAGATGCTGATGACAGACCTTCAGCCAAGAGACTTTGCACTAATACTAAGCCAGCAGTAACTTAAAAAAAAACAGAGCACCTTATCATCATTTTTCAAATAGAGTATTGATTTGCTTTTTTTTTTTTTTTTTTATTTAGATTTTAATACGAGGAAGCAAGCTTGTTTGTGACAGTTGCCATAATCTTGCATATGTTGACACAAACCTATTCAGGTGTTTCTAATATCACCTGAATGTGTGAATAGACAATAAATGAAAAAAACTATTCAGGTGTTTTTTTCCCAAGTAAAAGTTTTTGTGTGTGTATGTGAACATTAGTCTTAATAATAATATAAAAAATAATAATGTCTATCTATGATTGCATGAATATTATGAAAAACATCCAAATTTATCTCTCACGAAAAGCATACTTTTGGGGTTTTAAATGCTATAAAACTTTTAGCTTCAGGGGGGCCCCTAGACCCCGACCGGATTTCAGAGATTTTTTTCTTCAGCTATTCTCCACATTGTAAGATTTATGTAACTGGTGCTGATCTCGAGCGAAAGTATCTTTAAAATCCTGGAAGAGTATCTTCATAATCCTCCTATTCCTCCTTCTCCTCTAACTTCTCCCTTTTTATTATTATTCTTTATTGTCTGAAATACAGGAGGAAAGGGGGGGGGGGGGGGGGGGGCCCCAGAGGGTGTGTGCTTGTGTGAGAGACAGCACATGAGGGCAATCTGCACCTGTAAGGATCCAACACTTGTTTATTTCTTGTTTTCTTATTTTTTGCTCTATTTCTTTTTTTTTCATTTTATTATTATTATTATTATTATTATTATTATTATTGATACTACAATATTACAGGGCTCTGTTTAAATTTTTCGGTGTGTATTTTTCTTGCTTTTGTGCATGGTTCTTTATGAAAGCCACAGATTTCAGACCGTATCGGATGTCCATTTGCTGTCGCAATGTGATCGGTATGCAGCTGCTCCGCTTTGTTTTTGTGTATATACTGTTTTATTGTTGTATTTCAAGATCTTATTAACTAAAATAACCTGGTTTAAACCTCGACCTTAGCTTTTTTTCTTTCTTGTTCTTTTTAAAATCTCAGCTCTCTTGTCTTATTAGTATTTTTAATTCATCTATTTTGTGTGTTTCTCTGTATATTTTAAAAAAATTGATTTGTTTATTTTGGCAGTTGTTTGGTATGTGGGCGTCTGCAAATATGTTTGTATAAAGTGTCTTGTTGTTATTCTATTACAAATATTGTTACTGCGGTGTGTTTTTTTTTCATATTCATCTACGAAAATTAATTTACCACAGTGATAAAGTAAGCATTATATTATAATTATTATTATTATTATTATCATTTAAAGTATGTTTTGTTGTTATTATTATTATGGCTAAGACTTTTTTATTTTTAAATAATTAAAATTTGGACATGTAGAACCAAATCATGAAGAAAAACATTGACATGATACACTTGTTGTTACTTGTTGGACAACAACAAGCAGTAACATATGGAGCTGGTAATTTGCTATATAATAGCATTTATTATAACAATAATACTTTATTACTCAGTTTAGTACAGTTTTATAACAAAAAGTGTACACAAAGATGAAAAGGAAAGAACTGCTTCAATAAATAATGAAATTGAGTATAACAAAGAGCATGTTGAATCTGACAACTTTTTTGGTGTTGAGAGAAAGACAAAATTGCAGTTTATAAGGAAAATAAAAGCAGAGAGAATGCTTTTACTGGTGTGTATATATTTTTATAGTACATGTAACTATGCATGCTGTTTGTTAAAACACGGTCTTTCATTAGCTATGTGATATGGAAAAGTCCTGTGTGTGTGCATCTTTGGACATAAGTGTGGGTATGAATAGTTGTTACATTTTAATTTACTTGATCAGAAAATGTAAAAAAAAAAAAAAAAAAAAAAAAGAAGAAGAAAATTATGGTACATTAATTGTTTAGTTATCACATTCAGCTGGGTGGTGCATATTATTTTATTCTAGTCACACGATACCATGATTATTTGTCTGATCATGGATACAGAGGAGGTGTGTTTGTGTGTTGTATTTATCAATTTCCCTGTTAGTTTGTATTTTACTCTGGCATGTTCATTTGTTTACACTTCTGTAACATTTTGTTTACTTCTATAACTTTTGTAAACATTTTTCCCATGTTTGTATTATAATTTATATTTCTATATACTTGTTTGACAATTCTTAAATGCCTTATGTAATCTCCTAAATACTTGTTTGTACTAAATACTTATACAGAGTTGCCTACCGTCCCGCTGTAGGCGGAATCGTCCCGATTTCAGGTGAAAAAACGAGCTCGATTCCGCTTTTTAAGTTTACGTCCCGCCAAATTAAAAAAAAAAATTTTTTTTTTTTTTTTACCCGGTAGATTTGGTCTATATTCGTTTTAAACTAAACCTGCCTGTGAATTGTCTGATGCTTATGTCTGGAATCTGCCAACAGATTTAATCAAAACTAATAAGTCATATCTTTACACAAGGAAGTTCACATATCTCACTGTATATACTGTGATTCATGGCATGCTACTATGATTAAATGAATTAAGCAGGTAAGAAATAATATAGAAATTTTTGTAATTGTTTTTCTGTCTTCTCCAGGCGAATAGGTTAGGCTTGAGAAATGCTGATAAAGGGAAACTGGACAGTAAAATGCAGGCGGCAGTTCACCATATTGGTTGCTTTCACTAGGTCAAAATGGTGGAGAGATTGTGAATTTGTATAGAGAGAGTGATGAGGTGGTGAAAGACAATTCCATTAGGAGTTGTTAAAATATGTTATTTGTGAGATGTGTGCCTCAGGAGCAGGAAGAGCAATTGGCAGTGATAACAGTACTGTTAACATGGATCCTACCGGTATTTACCTGTTTCTACCTTTTAACGTAATTGTATCAAACGTTAGAATTAATATTTTCATTAATATTTATGTCCAGCATCATTTATAAATATGAAAATCTAAATGGGAGATAACTATGCATGGTTTTTTTTCCCCACCTTGTATTGTGATCTCGGGAAGATTTATGGAGGAGTACTGAGAACTCAAAACATTCAGGGATTTTGTTTTTCTAGTTAACGGATCTGGTGCTTAATTGTTGTTGTAACGAAGACAGTTTGGTTTTTAGTTTGTATATGTATTCAAGGCAGGGTCTCAAGTTCAATACATAAATGCATTTGAATGTTATGTGTTTATAGCAAATGTAACTGCGTCCCATAATTTCTGTTCACTTATTAGCTACACATTGTCAGCACACAAGACTATCTTGAGTTTTAATTAATGTGACATGCTGTAGACAATCATTAACATAAATTTTTTCTTCTAATTTTAGGTGTATTGCTGATGTTTTATTTGTGGTTCTGATTATGTATTAATGGTCATTTGCTAAAGCATTGCACAAAACTGTCATATTATGTATGTATGGCTGCTCGTAACTGATTGTATTTTCTTGTGGTCCCTGTTGTAAGGAGCATTCCGTGTTTTACAAGTTGATATTTTAATATCCAATCTCTTTTACAAATGTTAGTGCACAAAGTTTTTTGATGGTGCATTTACCTTTTTACATTGTAACCTCACTGTAGCAATGTATTTGATGGATGATTGCCATTTGGTGACTGTGTGTATGAATAATTATGGCCCATCTGGTAACTTTGAACATGGGATTCAAATTTGGTGACTTTACATACTGTTATTGTGACGCATGCTTTAAACAATACTTAGAGAGAAGGTACATGCATTGTGTGTTGAAAATAATTTTGTATTATTTTCATTTTGAGTGATGGGACGAAATATTATTTTTAAATGTATGTAGATACGAGTTGTGAAGATGTGCGTAATGGATGTTTTTGATGAATGAGATGTACCAATAAATCATGCATTTGTTGTAAAGAACTATGTTTTTATTTTTCTTCTCATTGTCTGTTTGCTTATTTCTTTGTGTGTCTGCTGATAATGCTTGTTTGTCAGTATACAGATGATGCTTCTTTGTTACTTAATGTGCTACCCCCGTTGGGGTGCCGGGGGTTTCAGTATAAATAGTATCCCCACTTTCTGGAAATTTAGTGCTTTAAATTCCCACTGTCGCTGTCTTTCTCATTTGCTATTTCTCATTCCTGCTCTGTTCTATCAATCTGCTATACTATCTTCTTCTTGGCTAGACCAGTCACCTATCTTTTTTTCTTGAAAACTCTTCCAGGACAAGACTCCTTATTTGTGTATGAGGTCTGTTGGATCAGCTTGGGAATATTGGATGCTTTCTGCTAGGTGGTCACTATGGCTTCCTATGATGTTATTATTTAGCAATGTAGGCATTTTATATGTATGTGTTTTGTTAATAATTTATAATGATGTTTGTATTCTATTTTGTTTTTGTAAACGGGGGTTCGATAAATTAGAGTACAGCCTCAGCGCCCCCTGCGTGGGATGTCTTTATTGTAAAGTGACTGGCTGGTGGAGAGCTTTCAGTTTTACCACTAGGGTTGTTTCAGCAGATCTTTTATGCGGATCAGGGGTTGTCCGGTCCTGATTTGGCTCGGAAGAGTCTGCTGGACCTAAAGCGATAATCATGTAATGTAATGTACTTAATGTGCTTGGTTTGTCTTTGGGGTTTTGTCTTTGGGGTATGTTGCTCTATTTATATGTATCTCTCTCTCTCTACTTTTTTTTCTTGATCTCTGCCTTTCCATAAAAAATTTCAGCATGCACGAGACAATATCATATTTATTTCACTATTATTATAAAGCAGTCCTTGTAAAAATAATAGTAATAAAAAATGAATTACTCGTCAAAAGTACTCATAAGGTTTTTCGTGCAGTTCTCATCAATGTTGAAAAATGACAATCTTTGTTTTGTTTATTTGCTTGTTATTGGTTCTTTTGTGTGTTGGTTTGGTTGACCTCTTTTATAAAGTACCCCATCTTGCACTTACAAAACCTTCCTTTGGCTAACAACTTGTACTTCTATTTACCGGTCAACGTGTGAGGTTTTCTGTAATATGCTCTTCTTTTTAAATAAAGTTGTTTTTTTTTTTAAATCTTTCTGACTGGTCTGTAAAAAGCTGTGTTAAGAAGAGGATTAATCTGTTATGCGTTGAGTGATTTGAGGGAAAAAAAAGTATTAGAGATATCATTGTATAATATTTGAGAGAAGGGTCCAGAAATAGTTGACAACTTAGCATTTGGGGGAGGGTGGGGGTGCATTTTTAAAAGTTACTTTTGTGTTTGTCCAAGCATTTTACTGATACCCTTTGTTGTTTATAAATGCTTTACTCACTGTTATAATGCTTTTTAATCCAGTGGATTTTGATTCGGATGCATAAAAATGTGAGTCTATGTATCCACCCCCCTTCAGAAAAAAAAGAAATCCAGATTTTTGCAAATCTGCAAAGTAAGTACTAAATAGTAAAAAAATTACATTAAAAAAAACAATGTTTTTTTAAGCCGTCTGTCCATGGTCCGCCGTCTGGACTTGCAAAACTTGCAAGTGAATTAAGATCTCAGAACCTATTTCAACCCTTACAAACTTAATATGATGGTGTATAGTCATGAGACCTCATAAATGACCAGTGAATGAATGACTTCACTTCAAGGTCAAGATCATGGGGTCAACAAATGTTAGTCAAAAAGGAACAATTTTTCACAAAATTTAACTTTTTTAAAAGTTATCAATATTGAATTTATTATTCCTTGATTCATGAGATATCAATGAGACACATCCTAAGCACATTTGGTAAACCTCACATCAAGGTCACTGGAGATGTTAAAGGCAGTATAGGTTCTTTGAAGTGTCCTTGACCCTAAACTATGAGAGATATAAAGTTCAAACTTGTATTGATAGATCGATCTTTTTTATATTTTCATTTTTTGCGTTGATCTTGAAGGTTAAGGTAATTTTAGATCTTGCAAAAACATATTAAAAAATAGGTCATAGCACAGGGGCATGGCTCAATTTAACCCATATTGTATGCAGCAACTTTGGGTTATTTGATCTTACATGTGCATGAGAGGTCACGTAAAGGTCAAGGTCACTGAAGGTCAAAGTCATACCAAGGTCAATTTTTTTTTCTGGGGTGAGGGGGAAGGGTGCATAATACAACTTTTGCTGTAGTTTATTTGATATTACATGAGTGCCGGAGGTCAAGCTCATAGAATGATCAAAGTGGGTATTTACATTTTAATGCCATTGTTTCTTTTTTTTTTCTTCTTGGCACTCATTTTCATGCTAAATATTGCAAGTTCCGTAAGGAGCATGTGAGTCATATGGGCTTAGCCCTTCTACTTTATTTATAATATATATATAAATTGTTCTAAACTGGAAAATAGTGAAACTGATAACATACATATGATGTAAATTAAACACACTACTACTATATTCAGATATTAGGAGCTTGAATTTTCTTTTAAAACTTAAAATGTTCATTATGTCATAGAAATGTTTGTTCTATATTCACCTTACCCTAGGTTGATAAACTTGTTTATCCTTTAAAGTAATAACATTTTCCATTGATTTGGCTTTAATATTTCTTTTAAGCAAGTCACTTATTTGTATTTGACTTTACTATTATTGAATTTATCTTCCTTTTAAGTGAGAGACAGCGTTTTCTATTGATCTTTTGCTGTTTTGTATTTGACAGATATGAAGGCTGGGCAGCGTTCTTCAAAGGGATGGGTCCATGCTTGCTGCGAGTAACGCCTGCCTGCTGCATCACCTTTGTGGTCTATGAGAACATCATCACCTTGTATCAGCGGTATGTGTCCAGCCCGG
Source organism: Oncomelania hupensis (assembly GCA_036898135.1). NCBI lineage: Eukaryota > Metazoa > Mollusca > Gastropoda > Littorinimorpha > Pomatiopsidae > Oncomelania > Oncomelania hupensis. The sequence continues at coordinate 24,631,180 of CM072526.1, forward strand.
CTGCAAGCTAACCCAACTCTTAGAACACAGAGTATCCAGACAGCATCAAACATTGCTCATGGAAATTGCTCCAGTGCTGGTTTTCATCACAGGCGGATCTACACTACACACAATTTGTGGAAGCCATTTTGATAATTCTCGTACTTGCACATGCACAGAACAAATTACAGTTACTGATTAAAACAGTATTCACATTCAGCAATTGCAGTCAATACAGAACAAATAAAGTCAAGTAGATCTTTATTCACAAAAAATAACCAAAACTCAGAATTTTTGTAAACGGGGGTTCGGTTTGCAGCATCCCTTGCGTGGGATGCCTTTATTGTAAAGTGACCGGCTGGTGGAGTGCCTCCAGTGTTACCACTAGGGTTGTTTCAGCACATCTTTTATATGGATCAGGAGTGTGTCCTCTTTCAACCAACTTGTGATCCTGATTTTGTGGTCATAATTTGGCTCTTTGCAGTCCGTTGGACCATGTAAGCAATGAATAACTAACTGCAAATATTGCACTTGGAAATAGTCCCAGTGCTAGTTAACGATCTTGCACAGGATTGCCTGACAATGTTTGAAGTCCTTGAGGCATCTCTCACAAAGTTATTATGACAGTTCTCTCATACACTCAAATGCACAACAAACTTGCAACATAACAGAGATAAGCAGAAAGTTGACAGCATGACTTTTAAAGTACTTGGTAAAGAAGATCCTTGATAACAGAATGCTCTCCAACATTACAGGCATAGTTTTTCTGAAGGGTGAAACATAACAATCTTCACTCACTAAAATTGCACATAGTCTAATGGACCTTTTAATAAAGTTTTCTTGGGAATCCAGTCATTGTGTTTTTATAAGCAAGTTGAATGATTTGTGTGTTTTTGAACATTCTGGTTTGTAATGACATTGCTGGGCATTGGAATTATTCGTTTTTTCATGAACAGTTGGAATGGTTTGTGTGATGTTCAGTGTTTAAAAAAAGGATCTTTAGCTACATTGCATACCTCATAAGTTGTCACACTGAACTTTTAACATATATTGTTATTGAATGTGGAAGACATAACAGTGTTAAAATCCTACATGTTAGTTGTGTGTGCGTGAGGCGGTCAGAACTTATTCTTCCATGGATTGTGAAAGCCCTGCAACTGAGCAAATGTCTACAACGCGCAACAAGCATTTGAAGAATTGACCACAGTGTGTTTGCAGTGAAATAACCACATTCCTGGGTTGTAAGAAGAGAATAATTGTCTGCTGTGTGGAGTGTAGCCAATTGTATAGTGTATTATAGTCGTTTGGGTGGATCAGGCAGTCGTAGAGCCTGTAGCCCAGTTTTTCCACGCTTGTCCTGTCTGATTTGACTTCATAAAACTGGTCTTTTTACCACGCCTGTTGTAATGAACTTTTGTGTGTATGTAAGCGTGTGTTCTTCTGATCTTTTGATCAGGTCGTAACTAAGATGGGAGGTTCTTTTACTCTGTAGATATATGCATGCATATGTGAATCTGATCTGTTTTTGAATGCAATCAGGGTCGATGCATCAACAACACTCGCTAGCAGCTGGTTCCATCTGATTCAGAGTCAGAAAACTTTATTATTTCACAAGAAAAATTCTAACATGCAATTGCTGTCAGTAAAAAGCAATTAAAAAGGCAACAATAATATTTTTTTTTAATATTTACAAGATACATCATGCACTGACTCGCACGAGTGTACATATTAACATGAACAATACAGACACACTGTATCCTTACATACATATTCCACAATATTTGGAAACTAAACATCACCCTCATTACGCTTCAACATCATAAACACACACACACACACTCAATGACAAATCGCAGGTTTGCTATTAGAAATTATGCTTCAATTAAGTATTACACAGTCACGGAATACTGGATAGTGGTAAATTTAATATAAAATTGCTGCATTATAAATTATATAACTCCAATATAGTGCACCCAAACGCCACACGCACAAACATACATACACCAACACACACCCAGCTTTCAGTCAACATTAAGAATTTCCACTGATTTGGAGACAAAACTGTGCGCCTAATGTAGATTTTATCCAAATATCCTTTCCCCTTCCCTAGATGCCCAATGACACTGATGCTGTCCCAGATTGAAAAAACCACAGTAACCCTCAAAATTCAGTTCAACTATGTGGCACAAAACTAAGGTAGAATCTCAGTCACACATATCACATCTGATTGCCCTTTTTAATCACAGTTCAAAGTTCACATCTGTCAATCTCAGTCACACATAGCACATCTGATTGCCCTTTTTAATCACAGTTCAAAGTTCACATCTGTCAATCTCAGTCACACATAGCACATCTGATTGCCCTTTTTAATCACAGTTCAAAGTTCACATCTGTCAATCTCAGTCACACATAGCACATCTGATTGCCCTTTTTAATCACAGTTAAAAGTTCACATCTGTTAATCACTAAATCACAATGTAAACGCACTTTACAAACGGATCACGATTAAGATTCTTGTAAATATTCCGATTTACTTGCTGCCTTTGAGCTTCTTCACTTGCCTCCTGCTTCTTCTTCTTCTTGTGTTGACCGCCCTCCCGCTTCTGATGACCCAGTTTTCGCTTCTCACCTTCAGGGCTGAGATTTAGCAAGCCAGGCTAAGGAGCCAGCCGGGCTCCTAACCTGGGAAGTTGAAGTTGCCAAAATATTTCTCAGGTTGCCAGACCCCTTGATTGAAAGCACGGTCATTTTTTTTAACTGTATAACTATTGCAGCTAATAAACAAGATAAATTTCAACAACACTGTTTCATTTTTAAAAACAAGCACTGTATAATTTATTAATCATCGACATCCTCCTCCTCAATGTTCCAAAACTTGAAGGAGCTTGGGTGTGCCTTCTTCAGCTTTTTTTTTTCTTCTTCGGACTTTATTATTTTTTTTTGCTGGAGGCTCCGAGACACCGTTTAAAAAGCGCCACATCGTTCGAGATTGACAAAAGACTGAGAATGGGGAATATCGAAAGGACGGCAAGTCTCGCGTGACTCATCAAGGAAGTCAGAGACTCGTTCCGATACTTGCCGTCCTTTCGATATTCCCCATTCTCAGTCTTTTGTCAATCTCGAACGATGTGGCGCTTTTTAAACGGTGTCTCGGAGCCTCCAGCAAAAAAAATAATAAAGTCCGAAGAAGAAAAAAAAAACAGCTGAAGAAGGCACACCCAAGCTCCTTCAAGTTTTGGAAATTGAGGAGGAGGATGTCGATGATGAATAAATTATACAGTGCTTGTTTTAAAAAATCTCGCAGGGCAGTAGAGTTTCGCGGCGAGGGAAAGAAGAAAGTCTCGCGAGAAAAGGCTATTTTTACTTCGCAAATCCCTCGCTTTGCTAGCGTTACCTAACTTCCTAGCATGCATCGGAACGGGTCTCCGGTGCTGACTGCAGAAGCGGTTGGCGCGTGTTTTGTTTTACATTGCAAGTCAAAAGTCCGTGTACAGGTACAGAATCTCTACCACTGGCGGTATTTTCAAGTCGCCAGCCGGGCGAATGGTACCCCAAATCGAGCTCGCCACACACTATTTTTAGGGGCCATTGGCGAGTTGGCGAACGTTAAAGCTCAGCCCTGACCTTCTTTCTGGTCTCCGTTCTTCTGTCACTCACCTCCACCAACTTCTTCATCTCTGTCCTGAGCCCTCTTTCAACCAAGTTGTGCTCCTGATTCAGGTCTTTGCAGTCCGCTGGACCTTATAAACAATGACTGACTAACTAATCTCTGCCCTCTCAAAAGGGGTGCTATCTTTTTTTACAAACACATTTTTGCCACTGTCTCTCAGCTTCTTTGTTTCTCTCAACACACTCACTACGTTAGTCTAATCATAATGGCTTTGAACACTATCAGACTGTTACGTTAAAACCCGGAGGATAGTTTGTCTGAAGCGTGCACGATAGATCTAATCGTTTCGTTTTGCAAAGTATTCAATAATAGAGTTTATTTACCTTTGATTTGAGTTTGCGTTGTGGTTAGAGGAGGCTTTGTATAACGTTGGTAATTTTAGTTGGTCGATATTGTTGGAGAATTCTCTAGATTTCCCTGTTTACTCTCGATAGAAATTTCCCGATAAATGTCGAAGTAAGAGAACGTTCCGGGAATGTGTAGAGAGATGCATGACGTAAGTCAGTGATTACGAACTTTTATTTGATTGGCTGTAGTGCGTCATTCTAGTCTACCGTGTTCTAAATTGTTCGGGAAGAGAGAGAGAGAGGCTATATATTTTATGCGCCGCACTGTTTTGGGAAGTTGTTGATAGTGAATTGGAAAGCAAAAAGTTGAGAGTGAAAAGGTGATTGTATGCAGTTGTTGATGTGTGCTGAATAAAAGTGGAAAACTTCATACGTCGACTCCGTGTCTTGTTGCTGAGTGAGCCGGCTGCGTGGATAAACGAATCTGAGTTACACCTTATCAGGAATTCAGCATTGGGGCTGAATCAGATACTGATAGAAAAACTCCAACATCATATCGAGTGTAACACAGACTTCTGTGTATCTGCCAGTTTTGAAGACTTTAACCTACATGCCATGACCTCAACTTCAGCTCTCAATACTTGACTACATAAACCTTGTATGCTCTTCACATCATCACTTCTCCTAGTGTGTTTTCTCTGCACCACTCTCTGGCACTACGAACGAATTTATAATGTATTCTTTCTCTCTCTCTCTCTCTCTCTCTCTCTCTCTCTCTCTCTCTCTCTCTCTCTCTCTCTCTCTCTCTCTCTCTCTCTCTCTGCCACCTCAGTCAACAGGTCACCCCTCCTATCCCTTTCTGGCTGTTCTCCACCCTCCTCTCCACTCTCCCTCACACTGCCCATACCCCCGTTGGGGTGCCGGGGGTTTCAGTATAAATAGTATCCCCACTTTCTGGAAATTTAGTGCTTTACATTCCCACTGTCGCTGTCTTTCTCATTTGCTCTTTCTCATTCCTGCTCTGTTCTATCAATCTGCTATACTATTGTCTTCTTCGCTAGCCCAGTCTCCTACCTTTTTTCTTGAAAACTCTTCCGGGACAAGACTCCTTGTTTGTGTATGAGGTCTGTTGGATCAGCTTGGGAATATTGGATGCTTTCTGCCAGGTGGTCACTAGGGCTTCCTATGATGTTATTATTTAGCAATGTAGGCATTTTATATGTATGTGTTTTGTTGATAATTTATAATGATGTTTGTATTCTATTTTGTTTTTGTAAATGGGGGTTCGATAATTTGGGGCGAAGCCTCAGCCGTCCCCTGCGTGGGATGTCTTTATTGTAAAGTGACTGGCTGGTGGAGAGCTTTCAGTTTTACCACTAGGATTGTTTCAGCAGATCTTTTATGCGGATCAGGGGTTGTCCGGTCCTGATTTGGCTCGGAAGAGTCTGCGGAATGTAATGTCACACTGCCCTCATTCCTGTGGGATGTAACCTTCTCCCTAACCTGCAACTATGATCTCAAAATGTATAATTCAGATTTTAGTTTATTGTCAATCTTCTTCCTGAGATCCTGAAAGATCTCACTGCATTTTATTTCAATGATCTTGTCTGCCCTTACAATAGTCAGTGCTGGTTCCTCACAGTCCTGGCAAAATTTATGAAATTTGGTCCTCTGGAAAAGTACGTAATCTTGAGGCTTGGAAGTCCAAGCAAGCAGTACAACGTAGTCTTCAGAACGCTCCCAAAGGAGCATTTCATCATCGGCATTAGTGAAAGTAGCTGTACACTCTGTACGTACGTACTCTTCTGGTTTGGCTGAGTGTCACTTGGGTGAGAAACCTCCATCTGAACTGTTCCCGCACATCATGAGCTTTGTGCTTACGTGCACCAGGGGTCTTCTTTGACTGTTTCTTGTCGCTACCACCAGCCATTTTGCCGCAAATGTTAACATTTCATGAGATGAGACTTATATACAAAATATGCCAACTTCTAAAAATGTCATGCTTAAACCATGACATTAATTTTAAATGATTTCAGTTAAATTTCCACGAGCGCTCTCCAAGTTCCACTTTCACCGCCGACCGGAACCAGTTATTCATCAGAAAACATATCTTGATTGAACTTTATCAAAAGCCTCCTGCAAATTAGAAGTTGATTTCACATCTCTGAGATTTGTAGACATTGGTCTCAGGAAGTGAGATATGAGGTGAAGATCGGAGGATTGGTGGAGAAAAAAAGATTATTTCAGCAGCAGTAGAAAAGAGGTAATTTCGGCAGCATTATAAAAGTGATGTCGGCAGCAATCTCCGAGTCTTGACCAAATATCTCCTCCTGCGTGGCTGTTATTTAGATACGGTGTTTGGGATACTGTCGACCCACAATTTTTATGTTGTTCAGAAAGTATGCAGTTTGTGACACTCAAACAAAACAAGGAATACGTCCTGCACACACTACAGGGGGACTGCTATTTTGTGGCATTATTACAGTTCATAATACTGTTCCAAATCTCAAAGTCTGTTGATCTGTGAAGTTCTTAAGATTTGTAACACTGTTCAACCACAATTTGTATGTCCTGTACAATCTGTATGGCTGTTATTTTCTATCTGCAACTTTACAGTTTGTGATACTGTCCAAAACACTATGTTGATGCCATACGGAGTGACTGTTATTCTGTGACATTGTTACAGTGTGTGAGACTGTTCTCAACTCAGTTTATATGTCTAGTACCTCAATGGGTTTTATCGGTCCTGATTTGGCTCGGAAGAGTCCGCTGGACCTAAAGCAACAATTATGTAATGTAATGTAATGGGTTTTATTTCAATTTGTGACATTTTTACAGTTTGTGATACTGTCTGAAAACATTTGTGAAGGTGATCTGCAGCCTCAAAGCAACTGACCATAGTCTCGCTCGTCTGCCTGTATATGCGTTATGAGACTTAGAAATTTGCACTAGTCGAAATACTGAGCTATGTTAGTTTGTTTTCAGTTGAGATGTGTATGAGTCTTATTTGAGACTGTGATCCATAAAATCAGCATGCACAATTCTTATGCATTTTGTTTTCTAAATTATTGGTGTGTGGTGTGTGTTAGTGTCTATGCTATCCTATCCTATATCGTTACTCGAAGGTCGTTGGAAACCACATAGGATCATTTAATCAGCGCAGCATACTCCATCTTTCTCTGTCCTCAGCAACCCTCATGGCTTCGCTAAGTGTCAAGCTAGTCCATTCTCGAATGTTGTCCTCCCACCTCTTTTTCTGTCTCCCTCTTTTTCTGCCTCCTTACACCATGTTAGTGCCAGGGTTTGGTAAATATAAACCCACCAGTATGAAAGAACCTTTATTGTAAAGGGACCGGCTGATGGAGTTCCTTCAATGTTACCAGTAGGGTTGTTTCAGCAGATCTTTTATACAGATCAGGGGTGAATACTCTTTCAACCAAGTTGTGGTCCTGATTCGGTTCTTTGCAGTCTTCTGAACCCTGTAAGCAATGAATAACTATCTCTCTCTCTCAGTGGGGCCAGTTAGCTCAGTTGGTAGAGTGGCTTACTAGTAACCGAAAGGCACCTGGTTCGAATCCCGCATTGGCCAAAGTGTGACCATATTATTTTCCCCTTACTGGTTCTCTGGTGTCAGAATAATGTGACCAGTAGTCGCCTATACGCTCCAGTGTCGTGTAACTATAATCTACAACTACTCTCTCTCTCTCTCTCTCTCTCTCTCTCTCTCTCTCTCTCTCTCTCTCTCTCTCTCTCTCTCTCTGTGAAAATAATTGATAAAAGAATTTCAATTTTAATTAAGAATGTATCTCTCTCTCCCTCCCTCACACACACACTTACCTGAAAGCTCCCCTTTCTGATTGTGAAAAGGAAGATGGAAGAGAGAGGATGGGAAAAGACCTTTGGTGGAAGAGTATTACACTAGAGCACATAATATCGGATGTTTACTGCAGGCATGTGCAAACACGCACATTGGCTTCATAAGGGGTGGAGTTGGGGTGCGGGAACTGTCCTAGCACATAGCATTCTTTCCTGCGAGCAACAATAGATCTGCTGCAGAAGTTGTCTACCACACATAGTTTATCTTTCGCACCACGAATCCGCTTTGTGCACGGACTCTCTCTCTCTCCCTCTCTCTCTCTCTCTCTCTCTCTCTCTCTCTCTCTCTCTCTCTCAACCACACCTTCTTTTTCTCCTTTTCTTGGCAGCCAAGCAATTTCTTGGAGAAATTTGAAACATTACAGACACACGCGCAGACATTTACACACATAGTGCAATGCACTCGGGGTTCGGAGTCGGCATTGACGTCACAGAAGTGTATCAGCTGAGTGTCTGCCAGAGCGCTATAGTTGTTCAGACTGCTTGCATTACGTATAGGACGTCATAACGACCACCACTTACATAATCTTGGGTTGCGTGCTTGAGAGGGCAGACGTCACCCAGACATCCCTGGATCCATACTGAGTGTCAAACCCTGCCGAGGAGTACGCTGTAAACTGAACGTACGACGGGTGCCTCAGCAAGTTCATAATTATATGCTCTGTCTGGCCTTCTTTAGACCGACTATATATATACTAAAAAAGAAAAGTCTTGGAAGGTTGTCCAATATACGCATTGTATCCGGGGACGTTAATCTAACCACAAAACGAAACGATCTTGGAGGTTATGCGCGCAATGTTTTGTTAACCTCGCATAGAACCACGTTCTGTCGGTACTATTCCGGGAATAGTGCTCTACAACTTTCAAACAGATCAACGTTATTGACGCTTACAATTTGGTACAAATTATGCCGAACTCTCACTTTCTTTCCGGAATTCTCTAAACAATTGCAATAATAATAATAATAATAATAATAATAATAATAATAATAATAATAATAATAATAATAATAATAATAAATGTTGTTTGTAGATTATAGTCACACGACACTTTCGCAAATAATAAATACGGATGCTATAAGCTTATATAGGCCTACCTGCTTTCCCCCAGATCACCAATCAGACTCAAAGCGCGGTGATAAGTAGGCCCACCAAGCAGTTCTATATTGTGTGTTTGTATGCCTGAGTGTTTTTATGTGTGCGCGCGTTTGTGTGTATGTGTGTGTGCGAATGGTGCAAGTACAGTCGGCCATCAATGCTACAAATAACAAAATGGACACCATCACCACTACCACCATCATCATCATCACTCATCACATACCATAAAGTACTAACATCTAGCATTTGACAACAAATGAACAACAATAACAATGATTACCCAACCTCTACCATATCATCACCACCAATAATAATAGGTAGAAAGAATACGATTGTAAGCTTACTCCATATAGCTGCCAGTCAGCCATTCGTTAATTCATTGTTATTTTATGGCACAATTGCCAGCGCATCCCCCGTGGGGGTGCCGGGGAGTTTCTGTATAAATAGCATACCCACTTTGTGACCATTTAACACCATCAGTCCCCTATTCGCTATTGTGACGTGGGACTTTAATTTATCTAAACGACCATTTAGTGCTTTAAATCACCAGTTTCTGTCATTCTCATTTGTCCTTTCTTGTTCCTAATCTGTTCTATCAAACTATCTTCTTCGCTGGACCAGTCACTTACCTTTCTTTTTTTTTTTTTGAAACTCAAAACTCTCCTCATTTGTGTGTTGGGTCAGCTTGGGCCTACTGGACGCTTTCTGCCAATTTTTAAATGACCACTAGGGCTTTCTATGGTATTACTATTTAGCAATATAGGCATTTTCTAGGCATGTGTTTTGTTCATATTTTATAATAATGTTTATACTGTATTTTGTTTTTGTAAACGGGGGTTCGATAAATTAGAGTAAAGCCTCAGCGTACCCTGCATAGGACGCCTTTATTGTAAAGTGGCCGGCAGGTGGAGTGCCTTCAGTGTTACCGTTAGAGTTGTTTCAGCACATCTTTTACATGGATCAAGGGTGAATCCTCTTTGAACCAAGTTGTGATCTTGATTCGGCTCTTTACAGTCCGCTTCATGGGTGCCTTGAAAAGTCTCGAGTATAAATAACGACGAATACGCGCACAAAATATAATAACTAGCCCAACAGAAGGCCCTTGCTGGGTTTATTATTTTGTAAATCATTAATGGCCTGTCCAAAAGGTTCAAGGAACACCTCACGGGGAGCTGATGCCTACCGAAAAATCAGCAATGACATCCGAAAAAAAAAGGCATGCGCACAGCAAATGAGAACTGGATAGAAGAGCAATGCCAGGAAATAAAGAACAGTCTGAAAAAGAACAACAGCAAGAAGGCCTACCAGACTGTGAAGCGGCTGACAAGTGTTAAGCAGCCCAAGGTCTCCACGATCCAAAGCAAGTCTGGCATATGCCTTACAGAAGAACAAGAAGTCTTGGATAGATGGACAGAGTACTGGTCTGAACTTTACAACCACAAACCAAACGGAGACCCATCAGTTCTAGCATGTCCCCAGAACAGAGAAGAGGAAGAAACCCTCCCAGTTCTCCGAGAAGAAGTTTCGGTAGGCATCAGCTGCCTGTGAGGTGTTCTTTTTCTTTTTAATCTCTCTTCGTTTATCACACCGGTCCAAAAGTTCTTGTGATCCACTGTTTCTTCTTTGGGCGGTGCTTGCCAAGAATCTCAGTGGCGGCATCTGTCACATCTGAGTTGAAGGTGGTAGTCATGGTGTTGACATCTACTTCACCAGCTCCCAAAATGAGCAGTGGTGCAAATTTCCCTCCAATTGTGGCTTGGAATATTTCTGCCATCTCCGGGTCTTGCAGTTTTTCCAGGTCGAATTTCAGTTTGGTCTGAATGATGGTGATGTTGAAAGGGGCTGCTCTCAGATCGAGATGGATGGTAATGAGTCTTCTGGAGACTAGGTGGCAACCCATGACAGTGGCTAGAATGTATTTGTGGACCAAGAATCCAACGCCGTGTTCGTGCCTGTCATCTCGTTGTTATGACCTTGTATGAAATTCCGTGGTATGGGTTCACATATGATGACACTGCTACTACATCACGCTAAAGCACGTTTTTTAGTTGGCTTGTCGGCTTTATAGTACTACTGAATTGCCAGTGATCTAGGATGGGAGTATTAACCAAGGCCCAGTCTGTGCACGCATGCAACTTGATGCAAGACTCGACATGCAAGTACCAGTTATACAAAACACCCAGCAAGCACAGTGGGTCCCTTCACTCCATCTGTGGTCATGGTGCTCAGTGCTCAGACCATGCGCAAATGACAGCTCATGGGCGCCTCGGGCAGCTTCAATTAAATTCTGTACCGGCCATGCAGCTGGAAAAGAACGATTAAGTAAATAAAGAAACTTCGGCAGTCTCCGATAGTCATACTGTAGAATGTAGAATGAACATCTACACCACCATTGGCGATATGGCAGACGGGGATAGCCATCATAGGGAGAGATGGGTAAGGACCTAAATCAACACTGAACCACCAGAGCAATCGTACTGCTAAAATGGACAATGAAAAATTGCGACTTTTTATTTCGCCCACCACGGGATTCGAACCTGGGTCATCGGTGTGCCAGGCGAAAGCTCTGCCACTTGAGCTACGGTGGTGGAAATCGGTGACTGTACTCAACTGACCCATTCTAACCCCCTTTCCTATGCCCACACAGCGTAAATGAGACTGACCGAGGTGTACGGGAGAGACGAACATTACAACTCGGCCAGTCTCCGCTACGCAGTGTGTTCTGTACCCCGCGTTGGCAGTGATAACGCACGCTGACCTTAAGACTTGTATAGGCAGCAACATACATTGTTTAGGACTAAACGCTTATCACATAGTGTCCGTTGTACTTTATAAGTAAGCTTAGCTCCCTAATGAAACTGCTTAGAACGTTCGTAAATGGAGTACGCTGGTTAAACGTTTACTAACTGCATTTGCTTGAAACTAAAATTGCTGTGATCCTTACAGTGGTAGAACTGAACTGCTCTCTGTCATTTCATCTCACATGCAGTGAAGAGATATCATTTATCAACTGAACTGCTATCACATGCAGTGAAGAGATATCATTTATCAACTGAACTGCTATCACATGCAGTGAAGAGATATCATTTATCAACTGAACTGCTATCACATGCAGTGAAGAGATATCATTTATCAACTGAACTGCTATCACATGCAGTGAAGAGATATCATTTATCAACTGAACTGCTATCACATGCAGTGAAGAGATATCATTTATCAACTGAACTGCTATCACATGCAGTTAAGAGATATCATTTATCATCTGAACTGCTATCACATGCAGTTAAGAGATATCATTTATCAACTGAACTGCTATCACATGCAGTGAAGAGATATCATTTATCAACTGAACTGCTATCACATGCAGTGAAGAGATATCATTTATCATCTGAACTGCTATCACATGCAGTGAAGAGATATCATTTATCAACTGAACTGCTATCACATGCAGTGAAGAGATATCATTTATCAACTGAACTGCTATCACATGCAGTGAAGAGATATCATTTATCAACTGAACTGCTATCACATGCAGTGAAGAGATATCATTTATCAACTGAACTGCTATCACATGCAGTGAAGAGATATCATTTATCAACTGAACTGCTATCACATGCAGTGAAGAGATATCATTTATCATCTGAACTGCTATCACATGCAGTGAAGAGATATCATTTATCAACTGAACTGCTTTCACATGCAGTGAAGAGATATCATTTATCATCTGAACTGCTATCACATGCAGTGAAGAGATATCATTTATCATCTGAACTGCTATCACATGCAGTTAAGAGATATCATTTATCAACTGAACTGCTTTCACATGCAGTGAAGAGATATCATTTATCAACTGAACTGCTATCACATGCAGTGAAGAGATATCATTTATCAACTGAACTGCTATCACATGCAGTTAAGAGATATCAAATTAATCAAAATTCGTGTTGAACTTGGTGTGTGTGTGTGTGTGAGTGGGTGTGTGTGTGTGTGTGTGTGTGTGTGCGTGCGTGGTTATATTATGTAATTAAATTCTGTATGTTTTGTTTACCTTTTTTTCTTTGTTTAGTCATTTTAGTTCTTAGAAGAAGTGTCTTATGTGAATGTAAAGCGCTCTGAGCTTTCATTAGAAAGGGCGCTATATAAATGTTAATTATTATTATTATTATCATTTATCAACTGAACTGCTATCACATGCAGTGAAGAGATATCATTTATCAACTGAACTGCTATTACATGCAGTTAAGAGATATCATTTCTCATTGCCTGTTACTTTGCTCTTATGTCTTCTCATGCCTGTTGTCAATTGAGTTGGCTTGCGCAATGTCTGGCGATGGACCGAGGCGACCCTAAATGAAGTCTGCAGACAGATAAAACCTGGATTTCGGAACACTTTTTTTCATTGCATACTGTTAATAATAATAATAATAATAATAATAATAATAATAATAATAATAATAATAATAATAATAATAATAATACAGGATGCTATGTACGCGCCTTTCCCCAAGGCTCAAAGCGCGGCGATCTATACCAACATACACGCTCACCTGTCTCATTTACCCTCACACACACCAAATACACATACATCACTCAAACAGGTGGTGTAAAGACAGGGAGATCGCTATTAGAAGACGGAAGAAAATCTAATTTTTATTTTTGAAATTTTTTATATTGACTGCATCCTGTACAATTATTGAAGGGAGGGAGGAAACCGGAGTGCCCAGAGAAAACCCTCGGTGACCTCATTAGTCTCGAACCTAAGTCACATACGTTCGCCCCTTGCGGGAATCGAAACCGCGACCTTCGGCATAGGAAACCGGCGACTTATCCACTGCGCCACGAGGCCAACGCTATATATTGTCACGACGGATCACAAAATTCCACGATTGAAGTTGAAGGTCAATAAACTGAAGACGAAAATCTTCGTACTTGAAAATGTGGGTAAAATCTAGACTGCGAAGTAGAAAAAACAGAGGGTAATTTTGGGGTTTAGAAATCGACAAGGTTATAAAGTGTATACAGTTCACATACAAATTTACTAGGTTGGAAGGAATGTGGCAAAACAAAACCGTGACTCTAGCAGTACAATGGCTTATCCTGTCCTATCCTATCCCGTAACTCGGAGGTCGTAGGGGCACCACACATGATCGTTTAACCAGCGTACTCCATCTTTCTCTGTCATCAGCAGCCCTGATGGTTTCGCTGCCTCAGTGTCAAACCATTCGAATGTTATCCTCCAACCTCTTTTTCGGTCTTCTTCTTCTTCTACCTCCTTGCACTGATAATGGCACCAAAGGCAATCAGAGAGGCAATCAGGCAGACATACAGATATTGCGTAGCTGTTCGCGCCTCTCCGTTAGTCTCTGCCGATGGTTGCAGGTTTCTCCCCCACCCCCCACCCCCACCCCCCACCCCCACCCACCCGTCCCCCACCCACGAAGTATTACATCATCGCATCGACATCGCACTCCCGTCAGGCAGTAAGAACGATGAAGGGGGTGGTTAAAAACGATGAAGGGGGTGGGGAGAGGAGGGAACTTTACTCTTTACGTCACCCCGCGTAATACATTGGTCCCTTAAGATCATGAATAACGTAGGCCTACTTATGATGCTAGAACAGTATGAACAACCCACAACAGGCGTCATCTGAAAACAAATAGACAATGTCAGACAGCGCGAACTCGTTTCCAATACAGCATAAATACGGTGGGAAGACGACGTTGATTGTGTTTGTCCCCAATATGCCTAGGTGTTGGGGGACGTTAATTTTACCTAATGAAACGTTGGTTGTGTTTGCAGGACACCACAGAGTTCTGGATGATGAATTTGAATTGTTCATTGTTATCAACAACACAAAAACACAAATCACCAAGAGTAAAGTACTTGGGGGTCTGGCTTGATTATAAATTGACACGGACAACACATATATTATATTATCAGCAAGATTAACTCGATCTGGAAAGTTCTCAAATTGTTAAAGCAAATTGCAGGATGTAACAACCTATACTGACTGTTAACCGAGAGCTTGTTAGGAGCCGGCTGGGAAAGGAAAAAAGGTGTATTGTACAACAAGCAACACGAATAAGCAACAGGCACGCCGGCGCGCCGCAGGAACAGATGTACTGGGAAGCTGGCTGGCTGCCGTTGGACAGAGAGCGGAACTACAGATGTAGACGATGTAGACTACATCTGAGTACATCTATCGCGTTCAAGCTGTAGACAACTTCACCGCAGAGGAAATAACAGAAACATTTAACAGTAAACGAGAACAAAGTTAATCTGGCAAGAAAAACCCCAACTCGATCTAGCAAGAAGATGTACATCAACGTACGACTAAGCTGCAGACCTTTTAAACCAGGCAGGTGTGTGTGATAAATCAATCAATAAACTGCAAGCATCACCTATCCCACCGTCGACCCTTCAATACATCAGCTGTCGCTATAATTACACTAGTGTCACAAAAAGTGAAGATACAATAATGGTGGCCATGGCAGCCAAAGAACATCTAGCAACACACTTAACTCAACACATGCATATATATCTTTACATTGTAGCAGTTTAAGCCAAATGTTATAGGCTTCTTGTGTATCAATGCACTTTGTGAGCATCTGTCGCAGCAATTACAGGTGAGAACCGAGCGCAATAGGAAAGCAACTTTCAACAGACCCTGTGCTATGGGCCTAGTGTCAGTGTCAGCATTATATATTATTATTGTTGATTTTCTCCGCGTCAGCATTGAGTCTGCTGCACCATGCACACCGCAACATCTAATTTGTTATCATTGCTAAATGCTGTGTCACTGTGTTATATCTCTTCACAGTGAAAATTGTGACAACGAATTAATGGTAGATTTTGCCGAACTTGTGAATTTGTGATTGCTCACTTTGTTTGCTTCTCTACTGCATTGGCATAATTGATCGCCCAAAGCTGAAATTGTGATTGTCCACTATGTCTGATTTAAAGCTACCAGCTAAGTCACCTCCGGGTAGCACTCTGCAGAATGACAAAAAACAGCGACAGTCTTTGGAGGATTCTGTTGAGTCTCTGAACTAACCGTACTCCATTCCAAAGCTAGCGATTTCCTGAATAGCACCCTCATAGACAAGTCTGTTGGTGATACTAGCTACGCTGCCGTTGCTGCAAAGTCCACTATCAGCAGAGCTTAAAACGGCTCTACAGCATTGCTCTGGGATCCTTTCATCATCGACATACAGTCCAAAGCTTTGGCTGCAGAGCTGAGAAAGAAAATTGATGGTTTAAAGAGGAAGCTTGCTGAGCGGGATGAAACCATCATTAAACTACAAGACAGAGTTGAATTGGAGCAGTTTGGTCGTCGCAGCTTCGTGAGAATCACGGGGGTCCCTGAGTCACCGTCTGAGAATACAGACAAGATCGTCATGGCACTGGCGTCTACTGTTTGGGTGGAGATAGATCTAGGGGTCGATCGCAGTCGCCGAGTGGGAGTAAAAAAAGATGGTGCTGTCCGCCAAATTATTGCCAAATTCGTGTCCTACCCTGACAAAACTGCACTAATATGGAACGCGGAAAGCGTCAAATGCGCGAGCAATTGCACGCGAAAATGCTAAGCAATTGCTCGCCCATCTAGTAGCTGATTGGTCGAAAACTTTCACACCAAACTGCACAAGCACAAATGCACACGCAATTGCACACGCATTTATGGAACCTGGAAAGCGTCAAATACGAGAAAATGCACACGCAATTAACCGCCCATCTAATTGCTGATTAGTCAAAAACGGTTACGCCAAACTGCGCCAGCACAAATGCACAGGATTTACCTACGAGTCACATTAAAACTAAGAATGGGAAATGTCAGAAATACGTTATATGTACTCCAAAAAATTATTGTAAATTGATAACTAATATACAATGTAGACCGCCCCTGCCTCCTTCCCTCCTCCCCCCCCACCCCCAAACTCCCCCTCCCAATTAAATGTTATAATATTTTACTTTCGGTTGCCTGTAAATAAGATGAGAATTATCTTCCATCGTGCGCACAATGCGTTTTCAGATGCTTTTTCCGTTCTGTTTTGTAATTCTTCTTCATTAGCATCCGGCGTGAAGTATGGCGTGCAATTGCCGTTGCGCAGTTTGGCGTGTAATTTTGACCAATCAGCTACTAAACGCGCGTGCAATTGCGTGTGCATTTGTGCTGGCGCAGTTTGGCGTGTAAGTTTTCTACAAATCAGCTACTAAATGGGCGTGCAATTGCATATGCATTTTTGCGTGCGCATTTGACGCTTTCCGCGTTCCATACACTAATGGTAAAGAAGTTGGCCAAGGTTGGTCTAGTCCACCGTATAATACATTAACGATGGTCTGACCGAGGCCAGGTTTGATTTAGGTGGTAGGGCAAGGTACCTCAAGAAATCAGGCATCATTAAAGATACCTGGACCTTGGGCGGAAACATATTAATGAAAACGAACGACGAGAAGGTACATAGGCTACAGTTGTTAAGAGAGCTGATAAGGGAGGCGAGATATAGCAAACGCGCGAGCATTTGCACGAGCAAATGCGCAAACTTCGCGCACTTGCTCGCGCAAATGCGCGAGGTTCGCGCCAAATGATCGCGCACTTGCTCGAACACTTGCTAGAGCAAATGTTCGAGCATTTGCGCGAGGTTCGCGCACTTGCTCGCGCATTTGCTCCAGCAAGTGTTCGAGCAAATGCGCGTGCGTTTGCTATACTCCGCTCCATAAACGTAAAAATTATACCCGGAAAAGAATGTGTATATAAAAGAATTTGAGACGTGCACAAATTAAATATTTCTTGCATTTATTAGTAATAATATTAATAATAATTTACACGCAGATCTTAAGGTTAGTGAGTACCAAAAAAAAAATAATAATAATAATAACTTACCTGTCCACCATTTCAGTCCTCCTTAGATTTACGAGACTGCGCACATTGTCTAGAAATTCGTTTACTAATCCTACATTCACACTTTGAGTTTGACTTGCCGCCATTCATATCACAGATAAGACATCCCACGCGTTCTTGCGCGGAAGGAAAAAAACCCACCCGTTTCTATATCATGTATTTACATATTAATTACTAATACTTTAATAATATTTTAAAATAAAAGCTATCTTAAAACATATTGAGACACTTATTTAAATTGTATTCTACTTAGAAATTAAGTTTAAGGGTCACAAATATTACGTAAATATTTAACATCAAACTAATGCGGATAAATACAAAATATCTAGGTCGGAGATCTACAAAAAAAATATGTGTTCATTTTTAGTTCCTTTCCGTTGACAGTTTTCAGTAAAACCCTTATAGCAACGGGCGTAGCAACCGCTCGAGCAAATGATCGAGCACTTGCTCGCGCATTTGCTCGAACAATTGCAGGAGCAAATGCGCGAGCAAGTGCGCGAGGTTCGCGCATTTGCTCGTGCAAATGCTCGCGCAAAGGCTCGAGCGTTTGCTATATCTCGTCGTCCATAAGCTGAGGAAGCTCGGCGACAAGGCTACAATTTGAGATTTGCGACTATCTGTATGTTTAAATGTCTCCTATATTTCTCATAATCATAAGAAGAAGGGATCAACAAAACAAAGCAACACAGAACAACACACATAAGAAAACCAAAACCAAAACAAATAATATAAAACAAATACAAAAAATGCAACCGGGACTAACAAACCTGGACCTCAAAACGAAGCGAACAGATAGACTTAAAAATGAAGTGAAGTGTCAGACTTGTTTGGCTGATCTACAGGGGTTTATAAAACCATGCACTTTCAGACCTAACCGATGCGATTTAGCTGCTTGATTTGGTGATTTGGTGCCTCAGCTGATTGTACTAATTTAACTGGGTTGGTTTTATTCTGATATTTTATTATCCTTATTTAATAATAGTTGATGATCACTATGGTTTGAATAGATATTGATTGAGATAGGCAGTCATTAGCTGCCATTATATGTGTGACTAACTGATTTGAAAAAAGGAAATTATTATTTTATTTGTCTATTTTATTTTTTTAAGGTGTTATAAGGTCCCAAAAGAGTATGTTTACTGTATCTCAACCGACCTTAATGTCTTGGCCCGATGCTACACTTTTTTGGAAAAAAAATCGCATCCATGGTGAAAAAGGTTTACCAAAAAAAGCCTAACTACCTACCCAATTTTTTTCCCCATGTTACCTAATCAGTAAGTCTATTCGTTGTCATTTTATTTATTTATTTACCTATCTGTGACGTTTTTTTTTATTGTTGCTGGGCTCTGCACAGTGGACTGCTATTACCTCCTCGTCTTAGTCGGTGGGGATCGCTAGTAATCTCCCTTTGACTTCACTTAATACATTTATTTGTTTAGCTCGGTCTTTGTTAAGGCTGGGGTACAGAGATAGATAGAAAAATGGTAAAAGATCACTGTCACACTAGCTTTCACACGGCTATGAATCATATGTAGTCCAGCCACTTGATAACAGTAAAAATCACACATTTATTTCCTCTACTCTATACACGATCTTCGAAGTACGAAACTAACTTAAAAGTTCAATTGTCAATGCGAATGGTTCACTCGCTGATAGTCTAGGCAGCTACTTTTCCATCATAAGGCACTGTCTACTTTCTGCCTTAAGGGTCAGCGTTTTTGAAGAGTGGACTACTGTGGTCCTGTTTATACAGAGTTTTAGTGCACGGTTTCTTGTTGCACTTAACTGTGGGGTTGAAGTGCTGCGTTGAGGTCGCTTCTACGACACGCTTTGTTGTCGTTGAGTCTTTGACTGTGTGGTTTGACGGTTCAGCTATCTGCGGTCAATGCTGGAGATGCCTCGGCAGCCAACTGTAAGCGTCGACTAGGTGTCGTCTTTTGCTGAGTTGGGCTCAGGATATACCGCCTGCTCGTCAGTAACATATGAGACGAAATTCTGCACAACCCTGAATAATAGGTCTGTGCAGAGCGTCTCACTGAAGGCCAAAGTAGCCCTCAGTGATAGCTCCACATCTCTATACATAAGCGACGAACTTTCTGCTAAGTCGTGGTCCACTGGAATCGAACAAAAAACGATGCTTCTCCACTCTAATTTCCTATACATATACAGGGTTGAGCCTGACACAAAAAAGCTATGGGCCATTGGGCCCCTCAGATCAAATTTCAATGGGCCTTGATTTCAGCAGTAATTTACGTACATGTAAAAGATAACCTGGAGATATTATTACAGAAATTAAAACAAATATAGATTATTGTGAGTGTGCATGTGTTGTGAAGCATGTTTACCAACAAAACACTAACCAGAACAGGGATCAGTATTTTGACCTTTCTCGGGGCTCACACAATCATCTTGCGTAGGATTAGCGGCGGTAGACTGTGGTTTAACAGCAGCAAACGACAATCTAGACTGACCTCAAGTTTAGTTGGTTTTTGTTTTGTTTGTTTTGTTTGTTTGTTGTTTTTTTTTGTGTTTTTTTTTTTTTTTTTTTTTTTTTTTTGGGGGGGGGGGGGGGGGGGGGCATTTGCAAAGCGGCACAAAGAAAAACACAAAATCCTCCTTGCACGGACACAACATACGCGCACACGATAGCAAATTCTGATTTGAAAGAATCGTACAACACTTCTTATTGGCTGAAAGATCAACACCCGGGCCCTCATAGTCAATCGCTGAATTTGCCTTAGCAAAAGCACGTTTGTGTGCGCCTCCAATACAGTGCACTGTTATTGTGGTGGCGCACTGGTACCAAAAATCGAAGCGCCATTCGGCCCCTGGCAAGAATTGTAGATGGGTCATTTTTAATTTTTATGCGTCAATGGCGCAGGGCGCGCTAGTAAACTGATCCCTGCATATACAATATAAATCGTGGCTAACTATACACATACAGAATTAATAATATTATAAACATTCTCGGGTACTGGTCTGCAAGCATACATATAGGTTAACCAACAGTGGTTCCGTACATAATACAACATGGCGTCGGCCGGTAATGCTTGCCTCGTGGTCGGATTCTTCCACAATTCAATTCTATGCATAGCAAATTTCACAAACATAATTTCAACAATAATATAAATACATCACGATGAAACTGAAGTATGTTCATTTACCTGTTTGACAATGTCAGGCCGTGGCTACTTGATTGAATTCGAATATTTAAAAAGTACTGCTGTCTAATCTTCTCAGGAGAGATTTTGTCAGAGAGTACTGTGTACTCCTCAGCGTTTCAAACTAGACTGACGTTCTCTCTCGGTGCTTGAATTGGCCAGAACTGGTTCTAACTAACCTTAGCTGTGTTCTGGTTGGCTGAAAAAATCTAAGTGGATGTAAAATTCGAAACACCATCATAGGCTGCGATGATGTCACTAACTGTGCGTGTATCAAGCTACAACTGTGTTACGCATGATCACTTCTGTCATCTGCTACAGACCAACAGTAACCTACGAAGTCTACAATGACTAAACAAGCAAAAGCTCAAGTTGTGCAGGGTAAACAGGTCCTCTTGTTACACTATCTACTTTTTTATTTTTAAAAGCAATTTTCAGTCCGGCGCAACACGTCTTGCCGTAAAGGTTTACAACACACTTATGGATAAATAGAAAGCGAGCGCCGCTGGTGTCGGGTGATTGGTGGGGTTTGGTGAGGGTAGGAAGATCACCTTCAAACAAAGGCATTTCTTAGTTTCTATATAGTTTATCAGATTGTTTCTGGTCAAGTCCCCACTTTCCTACTGCACCTGCAATTAATTGTTGACAATCACAACTAATTATCGCTCAGCTTACCATGCATATGTGGATTGAGTGATAATTTAGTTCTATAATAATAATAATAATAATAATAATAATAATAATAATAATAATAATAATAATAATAATAATAATAAATGGCATTTATACAGCGCATTTTTCATTAGAATAACAACTCAATGCGCTTACACACATCATTCGTACGCATCATCTCTACCGCTGAAATAGAGCTTGTGGCCTTTGTCGGTCGTTGTTTCACCTAGAACGTTCCATCGATAGTGGTCCAGCTCGTGGTCCAGTTCTTCTAACTTTCCTTCCGCAGTTAGGGTCCTGACATTCCAGGTTCCTATGACGATGTTGTTTCTCGTGCGGATCTTGCTGAATTGTCCATCAGTAGCAGACTTATCACCTCCGTCCTGGTGGCCAACGGAAGGCGCGGTCCTTGTTGAGCCGGGCGACGACCGATCCGCAGTGGATAGTTTTATCATGTAGTGTGTCTTGGGCAAAAAATGTAGAAGTGATGTAGAAGAAGAGGGAGACTGAAAAAGAGATGGGAGGACAACATTCGAGAATGGACTGGTTTGATCCAGAGGGACGCCATCAGGTTTGCTGAGGACAGAGAAAGATGGAGTACGATGTTTAAACGATCATCTGTGGTGCCCCTACGACCTCCGAGTTACGGGATATGAGAGGATAGGATTTTCTTCCGAACTACTGGAGGGATTTGGTTCAAGTTTAGTATGACTTTACATGTGCCTTCAAGGTAAAACCAAACTTATGCAAATCAAGTGACATAATCATCATGACGTCATTTGTAAAAAGAATTTAAAAAAACAAAAAAACTTAGAGTGTACATATAGTTTGAGCTTTAATCAAACTATTGTATATTGAGTGACATCATGATGATTTTAATAATAATAATAATAATAATAATAATAATAATAATAATAATAATAATAATAATAATAATAATAATCCAGAGCCTATGGAATGGAAATAAGTGCAGAAAAGACCAAAATGATGACCAACAACACCAATGGCATAAACACGGACATCAAAGTCCAAGGCCAATCCCTCAACACAGTGCATATAGCTTCAAATTTGTAGGAGCCATTGTATCAGACAATCGGTCCCGATAGGAAGTTCTCTCCAGGATCGCACAAACAACTGCTGCCCTGGCAAGGTTGAAGCCAATTTGGATAGACAGGACCATCAGCCTACATTCCAAAGTAAGATCAAAGAGCTTATTGGTGTAGGCCACTCCCCACTCTGCCAGATCTTGTTACAGATAATGGTGAGTGCGTCAATCATCGTTTCTCCTCCTGCTTGAAGTTCCGCGGGTATGTTGTCCACTCCCGCTGACTTCCCTTTCTTCAGCGATTGCACCACGGAATTAGATCACGGAATTAGATCATCTAATTCCGTGATTGCACTGCTGCCGCAACTTCTCGGAGAATTGGGAGGATTTCTTCTTCGATTTGGAGAAACAGGAAGAAAATAGGAATTTAAAAAAAAAGAATAAAAAAAGAGCAAATTATTAGGTCAAAATATTGCGTCACCACGTTTACGTCAATTTTGTTTTAGGCCCAAGGCATCTATACACTCTGTTTACATACGAAGTTTTAAAAGAAAGATTAATTAAGTGTAAAATTACGTCACGATGATTAAGTCACTTGATTTGCAAAAGTTTGGTACTACCTAGGTAAAGTCTAATCTGCATAACACGGACTACCAAACTTGAACCAAATCCATCGAGTGATGTCACTCGTTATGCTTTTTTTTTTTTTTTTTTGTCATCTGCACTATTTCGAACTAAATACCAAGTTTCAAAGAAATCCATCCATTAGTTTCAGAGAAAAGGGCGCAAATGTCACCTCCAGACGCTTGACGCGGACGCCAAAAGCCCAAAACAGTTAGTAGTTACCCAGCTTACAGCGCGGGAACTAATAAGAGTATCTATAATTACCCATTTTCCTGATGACTGATCAGTTCAAAGCGCAGAACTGTGCGTCATCAAAATTCAAACAGAAGGACGTACCGAGACCCAGATGCTGGTTGTTATGACGACTAGTCACTGTTACACTCATTCGATGTTGGTGTTTTATCAGTAGTTGATTTAGCCCCAATGCTGAAGTACTGATGAGTGTAGCTCAGATTTGTTTATCCACGCAACCCGTTCAATCAGCATACAAGTCACAGAGTCGACGTATGAAGTTTTCCACTTTTATTCAGCACACATCAACAACTGCATACAATCGCCTTTCCACTCTCAACTTTACTTTCCAGCTTTCCAGCTCACTATCAACAGCAACACACACACCTATTTTGAAACAGTGCGGCACTTATATAGTCTCTACATACTCGGGAACAAACGAGAATATCCTACATGAAACACCACAACCAATCAAAATTAATTTCATCAACACTGTCTCACGTCACACAACCCTATTTAGAATGGAAGCTTCCATGGTTACCAACAGAACAATTCATACGCTTCGATCGATAGTAAACAACCAATTCTCGAAAATTCTCAAATAATATCGACCAACTAAAAACACCAACGTTACACAAAGCCTCTACTAATAACAACGCAAAATCAAATCAAAGATAAATACACTCTATTACTGCATGCGCTGCAAAATAAAACAAACAGATCTATCCCGCGCGTCACACATAATATCGTGCGCATTTCACACGCACCATCATGCGCGTCTCAACGTAACAACGTTGGACTCTTGTTTGGCATCACACAGCAGAAATGTTCTCAGCAGCTGACCTTGCGTATTATCTACGTATTACCTGACTGACTCATCAGTTCTAGCATGTCCCGAGAACAGAGAAGAAGAAGAAATCCTCCCAATTCTCCGGGAAGAAGTTGAGGCAGCAGTGCAATCGCTAAAGAAAGGGAAGTCAGCGGGAGTGGACAACATACCCGCGGAACTGCTACAAGCAGGAGGAGAAGCGATGATTGATGCCCTCACCATTATCTGTAACAAGATCTGGCAGAGTGGGGAGTGGCCTATACCATAGACCCAGTCACTTGTCATCACTCTTCCCAAAAAAGGTAACCTTCAGGAGGGTGAAAATTACCGCACCATCAGCCTCATCAGCCATCCCAGCAAGGTCCTCCAGAAAATAATACTCAACAGGTTGAAACTCCAAGCTGAACATATCATAGCTGAAGAACAAGCAGGATTCAGGGCAGGGCGAAGTACCACTGAACAGATTTTCAACCTCAGAATAATCTGTGAGAAATACCTACAGCACCAACAACATCTATATCATGTGTTCATAGACTTCAAGAAGGCGTTTGACCGAGTCTGGCATGCAGCTCTATGGGCAACTATGAAAGTGTACAACATCAGCCCTAAAATTATTGAAGTCATCAAAAGCCTGTATGACAAGGCTACCAGTGCAGTCCTCCACAACAGCGCCATCAAGAACTGGTTCAGAACAACAATTGGTGTGCGTCAAGTATGCCTACTCTCTCCAACACTCTTCAACATCTTCCTAGAACGCATCATGTCAGATGCTCTTGCAGATCATGAAGGCACAGTCAGCATAGGGGGTAGAGCAATCTCCAATCTTCGTTTTGCGGATGACATTGATGGATTGGCTGGAGAGGAACAAGAACTTGAACAGCTGGTACAGAGGCGTGACACCACCTCCAAAGCTTATGGAATGGAAATAAGTGCAGAGAAGACCAAAATGATGACCAACAACACCAATGGCATCAACACGGACATCAAAGTCCAAGGCCAATCCCTCAACACAGTGCATAGCTTCAAATATTTAGGAGCCATTGTATCAGACAATGGGTCCCGACAGGAAGTCCTCTCCAGGATCGCACAAACAACTGCTGCCCTGACAAGGTTGAAGCCCATTTGGAAAGACAGGACCATCAGTCTACATTCCAAAGTAAGACTGCTGCGCTCCCTTGTCATCTCCATCTTCCTATATGCTTGGGAAGCATGGACCCTCACAGCAGATCTCCAACGAAGAATACAAAGCATGGAGATGAGGTGCTACAGAAGACTTCTGGGCATTTCCTATACCCAACACATCACCAACGACGAAGTCCGACAGACCATCACACAAGCCATTGGACAACACGATGACCTGCTCACAGTGGTGAAGAAACGGAAACTCCGATGGTATGGCAACGTCACCAGATCATCAGGCCTTGCAAAGACTATTTTGCAAGGAACAGTGCAAGGAGGTAGAAGAAGAGGGAGACCGAAAAAGAGGTGGGAGGACAACATTTGAGAATGGACTGGTTTGACACTGAGCGAAGCCATCAGGGCTGCTGAGGACAGAGAAAGATGGAGTATGCTGGTTAAACGAACATCTGTGGTGCCCCTACGACCTCCGGGTTACGGGACAGAATAGAAAATAGAATAGAGACCTGACTGACTATAGCCGGTATAGGGACTTGGGGGATGAAGGGGGTGGGGAAGGGGGAGGAAGTATGGAGGGGGGAGGAGGAAAGAGGGTAAAAAGGGGGATGGAGGAGAGAGGGAGATAATCCTGTCAAAGTTCGACCCTCATGTGGGACAGGACTGGTGTGGGGCGCAAACAAAAAGCGAAGGGACACATTAACTGCAGCTGTAAACCAATACTGAGCCGTCAGTGGGACGGTGAATATAGCCTATAAGCTTAATCGTGTCAGTTCGACCCTGAGCATCAGGCCTTACAAAGACCATCCTGCAAGGCACGGTGCAAGGAGGTAGAAGAGGAGGAAGACAGAGAAAGAGGTGGGAGGACAGCATTCGAGAATGGACTGGCTTGGCACTGAGCGAAGCCATGAGGATCGCTGAGGACAGAAAGATCATCTGTGTTACCCAAACGACTTTCGAGTTACAGGATAGGATAGGATAGGATAGGTTACAGATCACACCAAAGACATGTGACTGAGAAGCCGGCATATTCACACTGCGTATCTGAGACTGTCGGAGGCTTACATTCGCCTCTCTGAGCCTTACGTTTGCCAGGAAGAGGCGAGCGTAAGCCTCGGTCAGTCTCAGCTGCGGAGTGTGCTGGCTACTACATCACTAATCACAGTAACTGGACATACCTTTGTGACCAGCTGCAGGTCACGTCAGGAATATAATAATGTTAAAACAGTCTACTTTAGGTGCCACACTGATTCGTCAGAGAGCGAGATGTTGAAGCTTGAATGCTATAATGGTGGATGTGAGATCAGTCTCCAATACTCAGTATACTTACCCCTAAGAAATTATTAAATAATTAGTTCCGCCTAAAGTCATGCAATACATTAATTATACGGACAAAATGAAGTTGCAGAACACGACCGGCGATCGTGAATCGCATTCTGCGCGGTTAGAGTCGTGGTCTGTGTGTTTGCATGTATGTTGCTTTAAACCTTAATGCTGATCTGTATGTCGGCACTAATAATACGACTGGGTGCTTTTGGGTGCCGCTGGGATGACGCGCTCAGCAAATATCAGTCTCAGTGAAGACTGACTGAATACCCAACACTCCTATGATTACGATCTGCGAAGTGTGGTTATAAGCATACTTAAATTGCATTACCCTTCTTTGTTCATCTGAAAATTCATTCAACCAACAGACGCACGCATTGAAAAAGACCGACAAAGCCGATACAGTTGATACAGTATCTCATGAGAAATTAATTTTTAAAAATTGGCATCCCGTGGAATAACCGGATTAACTGGGTTCGGCAATTTTTACCTGGAGGAAAGAGGGTAGAAAGGGGGAGGGAGGAGAGAGATGGATAGTCTACAAAACGGAGGTTTACGGTGATATTCCTCACGGCAGTAATCTTAGTCCAGTTTTATTTACAATCTTCGTCAACAACATCTGGCAGAGTGGGGAGTGGCCTACACCATGGACCCAGTCGCTTGTCATCACTCTTCCCAAAAAGGGTAACCTTCAGGAGGGTGAAAATTACCGCACCATCAGCCTCATCAGCCATCCCAGCAAGATCCTCCTGAAAATAATCCTCAACAGGTTGAAACCCCAAGCTGAACAAATCATAGCTGAAGAACAAACAGGGTTCAAGGCAATGCAAAGTACCACTGAACAGATTTTCAACCTCAGAATAATCTGCAAGAAATACCTACAACACCAACAACATCTATATCATGTGTTTTGTAGACTTCAAGAAAGCGTTTGGCCGAGTCTGGCATGCAGCTCTGTAAGCAGCCATGAGAGTGTACAACATCAGCCATAACATTATTGAAGTCATCAAAAGCCTGTATGACAAGGCTACCAGTGCAGTCCTCCACAACAGCGCCATCGGGAACTGGTTCAGAACAACAATCGGTGTGTGTCAAGAATCCCTACTATCTCCAACACTCCATGCTTTGTATTTTTCGTTGTAGATCTGCTGTGAGGATCCATGTTTCGCAAGCATATAGGAAGATGGAGATGACAAGGGAGCGCAGCAGCCTTCCTGGGAATGTAGACTAATGGTTCTGTCTTTACATGTCAGGCCCGCAGTTGTTTGTGCGATCCTGGAAAGGAAAGGGATCCATTTGCTGATACAATGGCTCTTAAATATTTGAAACTAGGCACTGTGTTGAGGGATTGGT
Organism: Oncomelania hupensis; assembly: GCA_036898135.1. Lineage (NCBI taxonomy): Eukaryota > Metazoa > Mollusca > Gastropoda > Littorinimorpha > Pomatiopsidae > Oncomelania > Oncomelania hupensis. The sequence continues at coordinate 24,659,363 of CM072526.1, forward strand.
CTTGGACTTTAATGTCCGTGTTGATGCCATTGGTGTTGTTGATCATCATTTTGGTCTTCTCTGCACTTATTTCCATTCCATAGGCTATGGAGGTGGTGTTAAGATTCTGTACGTACCAGCTGTTAAAGTTCTTATCCCTCTCCAGCCAATCCATCAATGTCATCAGCAAAACGGAGGTTGGAGATTGCTCTACTCCCTATACTGACTGTGCCTGCGTGATCTGCAATATATCAGAAGTGTTGACAACAAAGCTGTTGTCACTTAGCTTAGAGATAAACAGATAGTATTGAACAAAACCTGACGTTAATTTACCAGCTCTCTAGGGGAATGTTTGCAGTAATTAAATTAATATCCTTGAGACGTTCACTCCCGATAGTATTATGTCGAATTCGCTATAAAGAATATAACTTAGCCCACTTGGACATCTGACCGGTGTCACTGAACCGCTAAGTAGCAACGCGAATGATATCACTCTTAAATCTACCCTGCCTCTCTCCTTTGACACTCGAAGTTGAGACGTAACGGATAGTGTCCCAGAGGCAGGACAAGATGTCCGAGAAAAGATTCATGTATTCGCGAAAACGAGTTGATTGGTCGGAGGTGACGTAGATTCCTTTATATCCCTCGTACACCCCGCATTAACCGGGTAGTCACACACCAAGCGTAGAACCACGAGGTTCAAAGAGCGGACTGAAATGACAAAAATCCTCAACCACCAACAGAGTGATAGACTAGAGACGGTTTTACGGTTCCCAGAGACTAGAAGTAAGTAGATTTCTAGTACTTGTATGTTTAAATATTATATTGATTGCCATGATTTATTATGTTCATGTTATATGTATTTACATAAACTGATTATTGTTTCTGACATGTTGTGCATATTGCTCGATATATCTTAGCCTTAAGATTCAGATGTCGTAGTGTGCGTATGGGAAATTCGGCAGGTGTGTGATGCTATAGACTCCTTGCAGAGGGCACCACATACCAATATATCTGAATAGAATATTGTAGCCAGAGGTCTGGATTTTCCGGTTCAGCTCTGGGACGGTTTGTGGAGTCAACGCCAGAACGGTTGCTCACGTGGACAGAAGGAAATCAACTACGTCCGGCTCCGTAGCTACCAGACTCGCCAGATCATCCTGAGAGTGACCAGACTCCCTCAGAGTGACCACCCGACTCAAGCACTCACAGAAACTGAGAGCTAAGTCCCCTCCCACCTGCAACTGATGTCAAAAATACTCTGAACAATATTATACCATCAAATACATAGAACTACTTAGCACATGATGAAGAAGTCTTGCTAAAGAACTTTTCCAGCACATTGAACAGTGTATAGTTATTAATTACATTTAAGTAAAGTTATGTTAGAATTTGTGTTGAAGATATAAAAGTTAAAATCACATCAATACGACTGGTGTCATTCTATTTGTATTGTTGTAGGTCCACTAGCTCTTCTTCTCTTAAGACCAATTAAACTAGTCATTTGACTAGCAAAAATCATTTCTTAAAGTGAGCCAATGATACTTTGAAACCCGAGAACAAATATAAATTTTGATGTGACCAAGCACCGTGATTTAGTCTCTCACATCGCTTAGGAATCTTGGTAAAGAACGACTGACAGAGATAGCTAAACGCCTGATCTATCTAAAGATCTTAATCCCATTATAAGATTATCGTATCGTCTCCAGGATATCATCACACTGACGTGATGCGCTCTAGGAAGATGTTAAAGAATGTTGGAGAGAGTAGGCATCCTTGACGCACACCGATTGTTGTTCTGACCAGTTCCCGATGGCGCTGTTGTGGAGAACTGCACTGGTAGCCTTGTCATAAAGGCTTTTGATGAATTCAATAATGTTATGGCTGATGTACTCTCATGATTGCCCACAGAGTTGCATGCCAGACTCGGCCAAACGCTTTTTTTGAAGTCTACAAACACATTATATAGATGTTGTCGGTGCTGTAGGTATTTCTAGCAGATTATTCTGAGATTTTTGGGGGGCCATACTTGTACATTTTATACGCTTCTATAATGTCACCTCTCAGATGTACTTTGAGCTCCACACAAATGAACACTTCAGAGATCAGTTCCTACGTGCAGTGAGTAAACAAAACGTATATGAGTAACATTTGACGGAAAGCATAATTTGAACACACGTACTAACAATTGCAGTAACAAGTTTTAAAGCTAACACAATTATTAGACTAATAAAGAGAACTTTCAATTTCCGTGAAAACGATACAATTTGCAAATTATATCAGGCTTTGCGATCTCAGAATATGCGAACATTGTGTGGTGTCCGATGCTCAAGAGACGATAAGTAATGATAAGAGTGCAGATCGAGGCGAGCTACAATAAAGTAGTAGAAAGAATGTCATTTTATGTCAAACACAGAGGTATTGAAATATCTTAAAACCGCATTCCTTACACGGACGTAGAGTAGAAAGAGACTTAGTTCAGGCTTTAAAAATATTTAAGTGATGGTTTAGAACGGTAAATGTTTGTTTCTAACACCTCACCTGTAACACCTCATTCACTACAAGCATACCTAAAAGATCAACAAATCCAGGAACCCAGAGGGGAAGATTCTTAAACAGCATTGTAACACTATAACGTCAGAAAATGTTTAATCATTAAAAGTTTCGTATTTACCACTAACAATTTTTTTAATGCACAGAATATTAGTTGTTTGAAAACAACAGTACTAGACGCAATACCAACATTCAGAGATTTATTCAATAATGCTTTGAGTAATAAAGGCAACGAGCATTATTATAGACCTAAAGAAAAGCGTGGATGAAATAGGATGTTCAGACAGGCTTGTTGGCCTGTTTCGTAGGCTACTTCTACAATTAGCACTTATTTAATATATTTATTATGATGATGTTCATATACAGAGCTTTTTCAACTCAAGAGCTGCTCAAGGCGCTGGTGGGCCGATACATGATCTAAAGCAAGCTTCCCGAGGGGCCACTACCTTTGGCCGCATCTCTGAAGCCCAGACGACTGAGCACAATCCTGATCGACCGATTATGGGGGATTACGGACCTATATTGAGTGCTGGTTGTTTTTGTGTAGCCGGCACTCACCCGTCTAGGACTTGAGTGTCATAATCTTTAAAGTCCATGCGAAGGATTGCGTGCGTGCACAAATTAGACCTCGGTTTATAAGCTACCACTACTACTGCGGACTGTTATGCTCTGATACCCCTGAATACAGTGCAGCAGACACGCCCACTGATCAAACAGACCACGCCTCCTTTCACTTTCGGATTTCAAAAAGCCGTAATTCCAATGCGGACACGCTGATATTTCAATGCAGTGAGCGGTGTTTAAATATATTCTGTCTGATCTCACACATTCGTCGTACGAACAGTTTGTCCTGGGTATAAACATTGTTTACCAACACGCGCATGCAGCGTCGTTCCAGAAATAGCTCTTCTAGAAATAAGACAGAAAGGACACGCACGCGGCAACGTGCCCGGATGAGAACAGACGACCATTGTGTTTGGGTTCACAGTTGCAGCTGTAGCAGACACGAAATCGTCGTGTTTTTCATCAGATTTCAACGTTGCAGAACATCACACGATTAAGCCAAGGTAACAATAAAGACTTTGATCTGTTGCACAAAGTCACATTCACCAAATAGTGGTGATTTTTACATGAAAATCCTTTTTCGTTGCGATTAAATTTTCAATCCCCCCATCTCACTACTCCTATGAGTATGAGGCTGTGGCATAGTCTGCTCGTAACCCAGTTGTTTTCTGATTCGCGATCGGTACTGCGTGCCTTTTTTGCCAGCTTACTCTCTAATGGAACTCGTCTTCCCCCTTTCTGTTTAATCTGATAAATGATCATTACTGATTTTCAGCGTTTATGAAGCAGTATCTGTGTATATTATCACCACTGATAAGGTTTGATTTTGAAGGTATCTCTCAAGTCTACCAACTGTCATTGTGCGTACTTTCACCTTCACGCGTGAGCTTCAGACAGGAGGTTACATAAAAACAGGCGGTTTTAATTTATTTTTTTTAAACTTTGGCGAACTTGCAGTGTTTTGGCTTTGTTTGTCTGCTTTATATTCAGCACTTCGACAAACCTTGCACACTGCATGGTCGATGGTATACTGGTGTACTAGATTTGATATATGATATGATATGGATGTCCATAGGTCTTTTATCAAGTCTCTGTCAATACAATACAATACAAGGTTATTGCTTTAGGTCCAGCGGACTCTTCCGAGCCAAATCAGGACCAGAGAGTCAAGTCTCTGTCAGTAATGCATACAACTTACAAGTCTTTAGACATTTGATCAATTTGCTTTCAGCTGTTAGTTTATACAGAACAATAAATTTTCGTATTTCAGATTTCTGTAGTTATAACAGATTGATTGATGAGTGATTTATATTAAGAATAAGTTGTCAGAAAAAGAGTTATAAGTATTACTCAGTATGATCAGTTATAATTCAAACATTACAATTTTACTAAATTTAAGTTGTAAATGAATTGTAGCAAGTAACAAGTTGATCAGTTGATGTCAGTAATAATAAAAATAGATGCTGTACTTTCACTTTTCCTCAGGAGCTTAAAGTGCCTTACTAACACTATAATGATTTGAATGTCAGACTTCAAAGAAACAAGTGACCCATTATCAGCCTTTGTTTGTTTCCTATACTTACCCAAAACTGGAAGGTTGTTGGGGCCCCACAGATGATCGTTTAACCAGCATACTCCAACTGTCTCTGTCCTCAGCAACACTCATGGCTTCGCTCAGTGTCAAGCCAGTCCATTCTCAAATGTTGTCCTCCCACCTCTTTTTCAATCTCCCTCTTCTTCTGCCTCCTTGCACCATTCCTTGCATGATGGTCTTTGCAAGGCCTGATGTTCTGGTAACGTGGCCATGCCATTGGAGTTTCCATTTCTTCTCCACTGTGAGCATGTTATTGTGTTGTCCAATGGCTTCGTTGTTGGTGGGGTGTCAGATAGCGCAGTGGTTGGGGCACTCACTACTGTGTCGCAAGTTAAGCACCGTCCAGTGCGGTTAGCACTTGGATGGGTGACCGCAAAACGTAAAGCGACAAATAACAACTCCCCCAGTTGACTCAACTGTGACTGAGTACTTACTCTCCTAAGGGTGGGGAAGGTAAAGCAGCGAGGGAGAGAGATGGGCATCACCCTCATTACGCTGGCCCAAGATAAGTGTGATCTCCAACATCACGCTCCCCTACAGCCACAAGGCTATGGGACTACCTTTACATTTTTTTACCTTCGTTGTTGGTGATGTGCTGGGTATAGGAAATGCCCAGAAGTCTTCTGTATCACCTTATCTATCTACATGCTTTGTATTCTTCGTTGTAGATCTGCTGTGAGGTTCCATGTTTCGCAAGATAGAGATAAAAAGGGAGCGCAGCAGTCTTACCTTGGAATATAGACTGATGGTCCTGTCTTTCCAAATGGGCTTCATCCTTGTCAGGGCAGCAGTGATCCTGGAGAGGACTTTCTGTCGAGACCCATTGTCTGATACAATGGCTCCTAAAAATTTGACTCTGTGCACTGTGTTGAGGGATTGGCCTTGGACTTTGATGTCCATGTTGATGCCATTGGTGTTGTTGGTCATCATTTTGGTCTACTCTGCACTTATTTTTATTCCATAAGCTCTGGAAGTGGTGTCAAGCCTCTGTACCAGTTCAAGTTCTTGTTCCTCTCCAGCCAATCCATCAATGTCATCCGCAGACAAAGTTTGGAGACTGCTAATTGAAGACTGCTCCATCAGTTGTAGGTTTAATGTAACTGTAAGGCAGTCACACCCATTTCTAGAATTAAAAGCAACAGATAGTATAGATACATGTACAGAAGAAGTCTCATCCTGATAATTATACTCCTGACGACCCTTCCATGACAAGTTCATATGTTTTAAACATTCAGATATAGCTGGGTTTCTTGTTAAATAATTAATACCACAAAACAACAAAGGAGTGTTTAATGACTCAACTGATAGCCGAATAGACATTTTTTCAATTGGACAGTTTCTTGAGTATACAGAATAGGCAATCTTTTAAATTTTATGATCATAGTGTTCATAATAAGTGTCCAGCTTGTGATGATGACAAAAGCTTTCCATAGAATAGGAGTAAGCACTTTATAATTTATTATTCTGTACCTGTCACTGTATTATAATATTTTGTGCTATGATTGATTGATACAAGCATGCACGGCTGCTACAACAGTAAAACCCAGAATTTGCAAGTCGCTGGTCATTTTAAATTATTCGTATTATTTGTCCAAGGTGTTCAAATTTTCCTTGGTAGTCAAAGGCTATGTATTTTATATTGGTGTAGCACATATATGTGATAGGTAGAATGATGGATTGGGTGCCTATGGTGTGTATTGGAGCAAATTCCTTGTACAATTTTCACTTTTGTCACTTGGTTGTATAAATTCTTTGTTCTATTGGCCCTGTCAGTCTGCCAGAATTCTCTTTAGCCCATTGAAATTATTCAGGCAAAATGAAACTGAATCCTGTCCTATCACATCCTATCCCGTAACTCAAAATTCGTTGGGGCACCACAGATTATCGTTTAACCAGTGTACTCCCATCTTTCTATGTCCTCAGTAACCCTCATGGCTTCGCTCAGTGTTCAGCCAGTCCATTCTCGAATGTTGTCGTCTCACCTCTTTTCCTGTCTCCCTCTTCTTGTGCTTCCTTGTACAGTGCCTTGCAGGATGGACTTTGCAAGGCCTGAAGCTCTGGTGACGTGGCCATACCATCCGAGTTTCTGTTTCTTCACCACTGTGAGCATGTCATTGGTGTCCAATGGCTTGTATGTGTCAGTCTTCGTAGTTGGTGATGTAGGAAAGGCCCAGAAGTCTTTTGTAGCACCTCATCTCCATGCTTTGTATTCTTTGTTGTATGTCTGCTGTGAAGGTCTATGTTTTGCAAGAGAATAGGAAGATGGAGATTATAAGGGAGCGCAGAAACCTTACCTTGGAGTGTAGACTGATGGTCCTGTCTTTCCAAATGGGCTTCAGTCTTGTCAGGGCAGCAGTTGTTTACGCTATCCTGGAGAGGACTTCCTGTCGGGACCCATTGTCTGATACAATAGGAGTACTTCGTAAATAGCTGTCAACATGTATTTTTTTCCGCATTTCAAGGGAAGCAACCTACTCTCGGTTTATTTAGGAGTACTTCCTAACTAGCTGTCAACATGTATTTTGTTCCGCATTTCAGGGGAAGCAACCTACTTTCGGTTTATTTACGGATAATGTCCATTGCTCCTAAATATTTGAAGCTGTTCACCTTGTTGAGGGATTGGCCTTGGACTTTGATATCCGGGTTGATACCATTGGTGTTGTTGGTCATCATTTTGGTCTTCTCTGCACTTATTTCCATTCCGAAACCTCTGGAGGTGGTGTCAAGCCTCTGTACCAACTGTTCAAGTTCTTGTTCCTCTCCAGCCAATCCATCTATGTCATTTGCACAATGGAGGTTGGAGTGTGCTCTACGCCCTATGCCGACTATCCCTTTATGATCTGCAAGGGCATCTGACATGCTGAGATCCAGAAAGATGTTGAAGAGTGTTGGAGAGAGTAGGCATCCTTGACACACGCCAATTGTTGTTCACGGCTGAAATTTCTTTCACTGAAAGTAAACTTTCAGCCACCAGCTATAAGCTATTTTTAGCCATGCCAGCAGGCCATGCCGTGCGAAACAAAAGGCACAGCCAGCATCTCGGATCTGGCTACAAGCAGTTCAGCACAAGGGTTATTTTTAGCAATAGCCTGAAAATACCACATATGAACAGCCGTGTGTTCTGAACCAGTTCCCGATAACGCTGTGATGGACTGCACTAGTAGCCTTGTCATTCAGGTTTTTGATGACTTCAATAATATTAGGGCTGATGTTGTACACTCTTGTGGTTGCCCACAGAGCTGCATGCCAGACTCGGTCAAATGCTTTCTTGAAGTCTAAAAACACATGATATAGATGTTGGTGCTGTAGGTATTTCTTGTAGATTTCTCTGAGGTTGAAAATCTGTTCAGTAGTACTTCGCCCTGCCCTGAATCCTGCTTGTTTTTCAGCTATGATTTGTTTAGCTTGGGGTTTGAACCTGTTGAGTATTATTTTCAGGAGAACTTTGCTTGAATGGCTGATGGTGTGGTAGTTTTGACACTGCTGAAGGTTACCCTTTTGGGGAAGAATGATAATGACAAGCCACCGGGTCCATGGTGTAGGCCATTCCCCACTCTGCCAGGTCTTGTTACAGATAATAATGAGGGCATAAATTATCGCTTCTCCTCCTGCTTGAATCAGTTCATTGAGTATGTTGTTCAAACCTGCTGACTTCCCATTCTTCAGTGATTGCACTGCTCACCTCAACTTCTTCTCGGAAAATTGGGGGGATTTCTTCTTCTGCTGTACTGGGGACATGCTACAACTGATGGGTCTCCGTTTGGTGTGGGGTTGTAAAAGTCATCATACGGGGTGGGGTGTCTTGTGTGCATATATAATGAGAAAATGATTGTGTGAAACTTGACAAAAGTATTATCAGCTACCAAAAAAATAATCCTTTAACTTGTCAGGTTGTTATGGGACAATGGGGACGCAGCACAGGTTCTTTGTAAGCCCTGAACTATAAAGGGTAGTGGAGGGGAGGGGAAGAGGAGTGGAGGGGAAGGTCACCTACTGGGTAAGTAATTTGCAAGCTTCAGTGGTTGTTTTTTTTTTTACATTGGTTGAACGGAACAGTGCTCTCAGTACCTCTTGATGAAATTAAACAAATTTGTTGAATTAGGAGTGGTAATGTAAAAGCTTATGGAGCTCTATCGTTTTGTTTCCTGCTTTGAGTTTAGCAATGTTATGTAAATTTAAGTGCCAAATCTATTTACATCCAATGATATGTATAAACAGATGATTAATTTCCAAGTTTAGGCTATGGTACTTCTGCATTCTCATTTATTAATTAATTAATTCATTAATTTATTTATCTAAACACTTTTATATAGTGCTTTTGTAGCTCAAGAGTCGCTCAAAGCGCTGGCCGATACAGGATTTTATTGAAGCTGCCCGTGGGGCCTACTTGCAGTCTTTAGGTGCATAGTCTTACGCCCAGACGACTAAGCACAATCCTGGGTGACAGGGGATGGGGAGTATGGATCTAGTACCTGCTGGGTGTATTTGAGTAGCCGACACTCCAGGACATGAATGTCAGGACCTTTAAAGTCCATGTGATGGAAGCATGCGTGCACAGACTAGACCTCGGTTTATACTCTCATTTTATTATTATGATAGTGTGAAAATGAGAGTATAATCCTAATGTGAAAATGAGAGTATAAATCGAGGTCTAATCTGTGCATGCACGCAGTCCATAATTGCATGGACTTTAAAGATTCTCATTCTGATGTCTTAGACGGGTGAGTGCCGGCTACACAAACAAATCCACAATGCACTAGGTCCCTTCTCCCCATTCCCGGTTGCCCAGGATTGTGCTCGGTCATCTGGACATAGACGATGCGGCCAAAAGTGGCAGGTAGGGGCCTCAGGAGGCTTGAGTTAGATCCTGTATGGACCAGCACATTGAGCAGCTCTGGAGCTGGAAAAGTGCTATGTAAAAGGGATAAAATAATAAATAAATTAATTAATAACTATTTATAAGTTTAAAAATAACCACCTTAATTTTGCAACATAGTGATATAATGCAGCTCAAAATTTTGTTTACTTCTAAAATAGAACCTATTGAGTGTTCCTTAATGATTTTAAATATTTATATTCAGTTCAGGCATCAAAGAGCAAGATATTTCACTGTGTGACTTGAGAGGGGGCGCGCATGATATGCTACAGCAGAAGCTTAAAAATGACAGAAAGAAAAAGATAAAATCGCCCTAAAAGCACAATAATTGTAGCTTCTACGTAATGAGGGGAGATCAGATAGAGGTATAAAGGTGAAGTAGCCAGCAGCCATTTGAACAGCTGATTCTGCAGTTTTTACTATCCCCAATCTGTCATTGCTTGTTTCACACTAACCTGTGACAGAGGCAGTGTAAAGTTGATTTTGCTGATTGAAACATTTCTACTACACATAGGTAACGGTAAAATGTTCCGGTAACCTTTAGATCATTGAGGAGAGGGGCGTTTGGGACTTCCCCACAGGTAGGAGAAATTGTTTAAATAATGGGATGGTTGGATAGAAATAGAATGCATTAGAAAGCAAGTTAAAGAGGGAGGTTAGGGAGGGAGTAGTTGCTATTGCCTCAAGCGGTGAACATGTAAAGTTACACCTTAGTAGTATATATCCTATCCCAGGAACATAGTACTAAGCGAAAATGTGCTACCAAATATTATTTAAGGACAGTTTTAATCCGCATGTTTATATCTAAGGGAAAATATGCTACAAAATATATAAACAGATATAGTTTTAGTCTTTAGTACTAAGGTCTATTCATGATGATACATGCATTACTGTGTTCACACACCTATTCTAATATATATTTAGGGGATAGGCATGGGGTGGGGAGCAAAAGCTTACAAACAAATTTATAGGAACTGATTAAGTTCAGTTCCACTATTATAATTCTTGTATCCATTACAGCCACCTATTTTTTTTTTTTACCAAGGCATAGTGTAGGGGAGGGGAATATTCCTAGTGTAGGGAGCTGTTTTTAGTATGCCCCTACTAGTCTTAGAGTGGTGATCAGTGGTGGTGATGCAATTTGTAGAAGTGGAAAGGTCAACAGTGAACAAAAGTTGTCTGTTGCCCATAGATACAGGCACGGGTCCCGAGTGAAGTGTTATTTTGTTGATGTTTCTAAGGTCATTCCATTTTGGGATATTTTTGTTTCCTAAGTTCGGTCCTTAAAGAAATAACATTTTCTTTGGCTTTAGGGTAGCGATAGAGGGAAGGGGGGGGGGGGAGTGGGAGAGTTCAGGCCGATGGTTAAGGAAGAGGCAGTGGTAGTAGATAATAAAAGTACTGGTCTGAATAAAGGAGCTAATGTGCTTATGTTGACTTCACTACTTAATGTTTTTTTGGCTTCTAAGCGTTTGGATGGATGAAGGAAAAAGGTAATGGTAGTATATGTGATAATAGCTAAGAAACTGTGAGCAAATGAACTTGTGTTAATTGTACTAAGGCATCACAGTATTTTCTTTCACTTGCATAGGAAATGAGGTATTGTAATGTTCAGAGTTAAGGGAGTAAGTTTGCTTTTTTTCGATTTTACTAAGCCCAAGGTCAGTCCGTTCTCAAAATATATTATTTCCCTTTAGAAAAAGAGAGAGGGCAGGGAGGCTGTGTGTGTAGGCAAGACCTGGTAGCGGAAGTAGAAAGTCATAGGTAATATTATGGAACTTGAAGACTTGGTGCTTTTGTTAATTTGTCTACATCAGCCAATTAACAAAATTAATATTTTCTTTCACTTTGGAAGAGGGAAGAGGTGGAGTGAGGAAAGTAAATAAAAACTGAACTCTAAACAGAGATACATACTAGTTCAAATAGACATAAGAAACAGGAGGAAAGGGGAGATAGGTCAGATCTGTTTTATTTTGTGTTAATATTCCGTTCGTTAGTGATTCTAAAGGCTGCACATGAAGTAACAAGCTTTCCTCTCTTGTCTTCTCTTCTCTTATCTTCCTCTCTCTCTCTCTCTCTTTTATTTGGACACATGTGTGGATATGCATGTGTATGAATGTTTATTAGTAAAAGTGTGTGTGTGTGTTATAATGCATGTGCACCACTCTTTTTTCTGTTCTTCCTTTGTGTTACACTCAGTTTGATGTTGGTGTTTTCTATCAGTATCTGATTCAGCCCCAATGCTGAAATACTGATGAGTGTAGCTCAGATTCGTTTATTCACGCAACCCGCTCAAGCAGCATACAAGTCACTAAGTCGACGTATGAAGTTTTCCACTTTTTATTCAGCACACACCAACAACTGCATACAATTCTCAACTCAACTCAACAACTTTCACAGCAACTCAGCACACGATTAAATAACCTCTCTCTCTTCTCGAACAATTTGGTACACGGTAGAAATGACGCACTGCCACCAATCGAACTAAAGATCGTCATCACTGGCTTACGTCATACACATTTCCTCTACTTCCGGGAACATTCACGACCTTCGATATCCATCGGGAAATTTCTATCGACAGTAATAAACATGCAGATCCCGAAAATTCTCCAACAATATCGACCAACGAAAATTATCGACGTTATACAAAACCTCTCCTAACAACAATGCAAACTCAAATCAAAGGTAAATAAACTCCATTATTGAATACTTTGCAAAACGAAACGATTAGATCTATCGTGCGCGCTTCCGACGTACTACCATTCGCGTTTCAACGTAACACTTTGGTCATAAAGTGTTGTCTCAGATGGTCATCAAGTACAAGTCAGTGACCTGGTACTGAGTGCAGTCACATTTTGTTAGCTTTGTCTTTGTTCTTTGTGGTCATCTTTTGAAATGAATGAAAAGTGCTGTTTATGCAGACTTAAGCTATACGTAAAACACCTGTAGACCAGACAGCCACACAGCGCTTCAGAAAAGTAAAACTCAAAGAAACTAAAAGTGACAGTACAGACTAATGGTACCAAAACCCTAGCAACCAAACCAGACAGAGAGATCTCAAAGGAAATAAGAATATTTACAGCCTGCTTTTGTTGACTTTGCAAAGCAGAACAATGTTATGGACGTTGCTAGAGAAATCGTTTTGCTATCTTTTGGTAGATTGTTTATGGACTAGTCAAGTGTGTTTTAAGCAATCGCGCCACCGACTGTGAATATGGAAAACAAGAGTCCATTTACTGGTTAGGACAGTTTTATTGACAGACTCATTATAATTATATTGGAATGATGTTTGGGGGTTTAAAACCTCATGAAGGGCTTATTGCGTTTTGGCATTGCCTTGAAATGCAGGCTCTTCGTGTCCTGCAACATCATAAAACAGATCCGCCGGCATCGTAAACCATGCAGCCCGCATGGGGGGTCGTCATAAAGTGCACGTTTAGACTGTAGGCGCTCGCCGGAGCCTTAGGGCAGAGGACACAGTAATTCTGTTCCCCCAGTTCTAAAAAGGTGTATTATGGCCACTTGTTCACAGTTTGAAGTGTTGTTGGCGCTTTATGATAGTGATGCAGGACTCAGAGGATTGGATGAAGGACTTTATATGATGTGGTTTGATGAATGAAAGACTTGAGGTTCAGGATTATGTTTTGATAAACATGAATGAAGGAGAGGTTTAGTATGTGGTTTGTTGAATGAAGGATCTGAAGTTAAGATTGTAGTTTGATGAATGGCATTCCGAGTTAAGATGCCGCAAATAAATCGGACTGGAAGTCTCTGATGTGGTTTTATGAATGATGATTGAAGTTTATGATGCAATTAGATGAATTAAAGACTGTTTATGATGCGGTTTGATGAATGAAAAACTATTTGGGATGTGATTTAATGAAAGAAAGACTGAGGTTTAGGATGCGGTTTGATGAAGGAAAACTTAAGATCTTCAGGATGTGGTTAGATGAACAAAAGAGAGATTCAGGATGTGGTTGGAGTGAGGGTTAAGGATATGGTTTGCTAGTTAAAAGGTCATTGGGTAAGTTGTAAGGCTGGGACAGATCTGCTGTTGGGGCGTTTTTAATTGCTCAGATGAACTTTCTGTTTAGTCTCCAATGAAAGACTTGACAATGTAGTCAGAGTTTTAAAAAAAAAGTTTTATTATGTCTCGACTGAAGTGTCGAAGGTGAAGACATTAAATAACTCTTTATGTAAAAAGTTGTCTGGGACATGAAATATTAATTTATGTCGCAGGTGAAGGGTCATTCAAAGGTAAAGTGTGATTCTGTGATTAAAGCAAAGTACAGTTTATGAGAGTAGGACAAGTTGTGGTCAGCCAGTGCAGGGCAAAAGGCAATGAAAAACTAAACGGAAGATGAACAGACAGGGAGTGCGGGCCTCAACAGGTGCTGCATTTTGTGTTCTGTTTATGTCTGTCAGTTTTACTGATTGTTAATTTGTTTACCTTGCAGTTTTCCGTTTTACTTGCCTGTTTGTTTCATCTTCAGCAGTCTTGTGTATTCCTGTTTGTTTGTTCAGTGTATTGGTTCAAAAGGGTGTGGGTGACAGATTATCTAATATTAAACTACTCGTATAGTTTGTCAATAATCAGGAAAGAAAAGAATGAAGAACAAGGTTTAACATTCTGTTGGATGAGCATTTAAGGGCGAAACATCACATAGCATCTTCACATTCATCACGCCACGCATGTCATGATTATCACATGATCAACATCGTACAAGAAGGAATTCCAGTCATATTTAATCTGACAGGGATAACATTAACAAACTATGGGAAAAATAGGAAAAGATTCCCAAGTAGAATATGACATTGAAATATTGTTTTGTCTTCTCCACTTCAAAAGAGATAGTTTGTTTGTTCTCCGCTTACTTGAACATACCTATTATAGTCTGAATATTCTCCACTTATATGAACATGCCATACCATAATACTAATAATCTGGATATTAGATAGAACTGTAAGACCCTGATCATTCATTCAGCTAGTCATTTATTCATTCATTCAACACAGGGGTTCTGCCATGATCTCATTAATTCTATTCACTTCACCGTATAGAAACAAATTTCTGTACAAATTGGAGGCACTCGTATTACACATGTATTCCCCATCCTGGTTTGTTGTAAAATCATTGTTAATAACATTGAAACACACTGCAAGGTAATGTAGTTTTTATGCTTCTGTTTTGGATCATTTTACATTCATATTTCTTGGATTAAAGCCTCCCACTATTTACAATTACCAGGAAGTGAAGAATACATTTATTTAGTTAGTTATAGCTGTTTCTTTAAGCACGGTGTGGGGAGTGGTGCCCTCTTTTTCTTACTGACGATATTAAAAAGTTTGGGAAGTATGCAAGATGTTTATAAGAAAGTTTACATTAAACAGGCTTGTATAAGGGATAATTGTAATTTGCGCTGCCCTGACAAAGCTCATCTATTTGGGGAAGGTGGGGGTTGTATAGGGTGGGTAAAGGAAAAGGGAGGGGGGGGGGGGAGAATTAGTTCAGAATACGAGGTGTGAGACCTATTGTTAGCTGACCAAGCAAAACCCATTACAGTAAAATTGCTAAACATTCAGCAGACAATACAAAAGAACTGTAAGCAGTTTGCTTGGTCCGTTATTGAACCTTGGATGCCACAGTGGATTCTCCTAATGGCTCACTCCTACTAGTACTGCTTTCATTGATAGAATGAAGTAGACCGTAAAGGTAGCATGAAGTAGACAGTACCGAACACTTCAGTATTGTTATCTCATGTGTATTTTTCAACCTTGGGCTGAAAATAGGGGATTGTCCTAAATTCTTTATGATTCTCAATAAGGAAGTTCACTCTCGAAAACCAGATGAATAGATAGCTTGTGTTAAAGGAGATGATAATAAAACCAGCAACGACTGGGTAGTAGGTGTTAAAATGTTTGGTTTAACTTTATTTGACTAAAACCTTCATCAGTTAAACCCAAGGACTGAATAGAACAAAACAAAAATCCAAGCATATATAGTTAGAAATGTGAACAGAGTTCGTCCTTATACATTACCAATAAAAATAAAAATAATGGTGACACATTTTACAAAAAAAAAAAAAAAAGGAAAATAATATAAAATAATGACTACTTTGAACCGTATTCACCAACACTAACATCATTCAAACATGATGTTCTGAAGGGAAAGGGGAGTGAGGGTGGGAGGAATGCAATATACACCACACATAAACACACATACACACACACCTACTGATACATTTACAAATGCATAAATACTCCCCTCTGCTCATCACCCCACCCCACACTTACAAATGCATAAATACTCCCCTCTGCTCATCCCCCCACCTTACCCTCCACCCCTTCTCCAAACCACTGCACAGCCTTTACAGTCCACATTTGGGAAAAAAACCACAATTCCTCTAATAGTAATACTGCTGGAGTAAATGTCCCAAGTAGCCCACCCACACAGTCGCAGGACACATCCCACCCTCAAGCCCCAAGAAGCTCCAGGTGTCAGTTAATCCTAAACATTGAGTCCTTATGGATAGTTGGTCTTAAGTTTATTTCTCCAGAACCTCTCCCCTTGTCTTCTCTTGGCCACATCTACAGACCTCAGCTGCCCGATACCTGTTACTCTCATGTTCAAGATGCTATGACCCTGTGTATGGAAGTGACGGGCCACAAGTGTATCTTGCCTGTGCTTGTCTGTTGGTTCTAAACTGGTTTTCTTCTTCCATTCTGGATCAACGCTGATGTTTGCTCTGTGAGCATGGAACTGTCTTTGTAGAGTCTGACCTGTCTCCCATGTATATTGGACATGCTGGCATTTGGCACAGTCTATCAGGTAAATCAGGTTTTGGCCCTTGCAGTTACCTTGTATCTGATGGTGAAGATTTGATCAGTTCGGATGCTCTTGAACTTTGTTGTCTGTTGGAGATGCAGCTGGCAGATAATGCATCTTATGCTTGTGCTTGTGCATCGGTAGCACCCTGACTGCTGGTCTTTGGTCAGATAATGCATATTTTGCTTGTGCATCTGTAGCACCATGGCTGCTGGTCATTGGCGGGCAGAGAGGCTTCAGCAGGTGTTTTTGACTGCATCAGCTTTTTACGAAGATTGTGGCAGTTTCGTTCCCCGACTGTTGTGCAGTGTTGGCATCAGTTCTTTCGGCCATTTTCCCAGTGTGAGGTAAGTGGGGTTATGGGTGATGATGACGGGCACGCGTTTGTTCTGGGCCTGAGGTTAGTGTGCTGCTCCTGGGCATCTTTGCCACACGCGCCATTGCTTTGTGGAGAAGAGCTTCCGGATAACCTTGTTTCAAAAGTCTCTTTCAACTCGTCACATCTTTTATGGAACATCTCTTCACTGGAGCAAATGCATCAAAGTCTGAGGCACTGGCTGAAAGGATTTCTAGTGTTGAGGATAGATAGATAGATATTCAATGTTTATAGGGTCCAGCGGACTGCCAAGCCGAATCAGGACCACACAAAACTAAGCAAAATCAGACTGAACTACTAACATTTAAATATGATAAAAGATATAAATAAAACCGTTCTTACTAATAAAATTTAACCAAGAATATAAACAATTTGACATGATCTATATGCGATAAAACAAACCAACATCATGTAAAAATTGAAACAGGTGTTTACTATTGCCAACTTTGAAAATCTCATTAAAAGGTATAGAACCAAAATATCTTTCTCTTTCATCAACCAGATCAGCACATTCAAACATAAAATGGGGGACAGAAAAAGACTTATCATATGCAAAGCACCATGGTGGTTCTTCTCCTTTTAAAAGGAAACTATGGGCGACATAAGTATGCCCAATATGAAGGCGAGCCAAAATAGTTTCTTCTTTGCGAGTGGACGCAAAATTAGGCAAAGAAGCGGACAAATCTAGAAGAATTTGAAATAATTTGTTATTGATTTGATTACACCATTCGGTCTGCCACAGCCGTTTACAAAAAGAGCTAGTCATAAAACGCAGGCCAGCATTTGGAACAAATTGGAAAATCTCTGAATGGAAATCTAGATGCAGAGCTTCTTTAGCCCCCTTATCCAATGCAATATTGTTGCGGATGCCCATATGATTAGGTATCCACATAAAAAGTATCTTTTTACCATCCGAAACGAGTTGTGTGTGGAGGTCATGGATCTCTGTCGTTGAAAGAGCTTGAAATGCTGACAGAAATGATTTAAAATGAGGATCTTTTGGATTGATAAACCTGTTTCAGAGCTAAATGAATTGCCTTGAGCTCAGCTGTATAAACAGAACAAAAATCAGGTATATGCTGTTACAAAGGCTGGTCTAGTTGTCACCCAAAGACCGATGCAACAGCAACTGAGTCTCCTTTCTTTCGACCCTCCATAAAACGTTTATCTTTTTCTTTTTTTTATACAATGAACATTGTTCTAGATAAAGTTGCTTATAAACAGCTTCGGAAGTTTCGTTCTTTTGAAGGATGTGAGATTGAAGTTGATAATGGGTTTGGTGAGGTTCCAAGGTGGGAGTACAGTTAGCAATTGGTCATCATTAACAAGAGTCCATATCTATGCCTGCAGTGTCAAGAGAGGACATTATTCTGATACCAAAAGGAGGAGCTTCTGTCAGTTTGTTGGAATATTTAAGTGTAAATAACGGGTTTAGAACACAATCATAAGCGGGATATTCTGGGTTTGCTTTAAGTTTGAGAAAATAGTTCAGATCTCCAAGGGAGGTTGGGCCAGCTTCAGTGTAGAGTCGTTCCTTCGGGTAGAGACGTTCCTTCTGGTATGTGCAAAACGCCCCCAGGCAGATCCGAAGACCTTGATGATGGATTGGATCCAAGGCTTTCAAATAGGCTTTCCTAGCAGAACCATATACGATGCTACCATAATCCAATTGAGAGCGTACCAGAGAACGATAGAAGAGGAGCAGAGTTTGCTTGTCTGCTCCCCAATCTGTGTGGCTGATATGATAGCTTTCAAAACATTAAGACCTTTCTGGCAGCTTTCCCTCAGGCATTTAATATGAGACAAAAAAGTAAACTTGTCAAAAATAATACCCCAAACTGTAATTTGTTTAGAAACTTTCATCGGTTGGCCATAAACATGGAGAGAAGGGTTCAAAACTTTGTTCTGTTTGCAATGAAAATGAATGCATTCAACTTTAATTTTTTTTAAATTTGTAATTTAAAAAAAAAAAATTAATAGTTTATATGTTTACACACTAATAAGTTTTAAATTCTCATATTTATCTGTTCTTATGTTAATCCGTTTTACTGCTTAATTGAAATATCTGCATTATGAAAATATGTCCATGTGTTTGAAGATCATTAATAATGTATAAATATTTATGTGTGTGTAAAAGAAGAATGAATGGACATGTTTAATTGACAGACAATGTAATTTCCATGCTTTTGGATTAATAAAGTAATATCTTATCTTATCTTATCTTATCTTAGAAAGCAAAAATTTGAAGCCGTTTTCTTCTACCCACCCCTGAATTTTATCTATGCAAAGTTGTAGTTGACGCACCACCCCTGTCAAGGTTTTACCCTTAGCTGAGATGGAGAAATCATCAACAAACAAGAATTTATCTATGCCAGATTTATCGTTTTGAACTATGTTGTTGATCTGACACCCATTTCCTGCTCAAAAGGATCTGATAAAGTGGAGCCAAGTCGGATCTGAAACTTTCTATCGGTTAAAAATTTTCTATAAAAATGGGTAAGTTCCCTCAGAAGCCCAGGAGTTCTAGATCTTTTAGAATCCCGAACTTCCAAGTCGTTTCGTATGCCTTGTCTAGATCAAACAATACAGAAACAACATGTTCTGACGAATGACTCGAATCAAACGAGATATGAAATACTCCTGTTTTTGCAAAAACCACATTGAGAAATATCAAGAGCATTGATGGATTCTAACTGCCACATCAAATGCTCATAGTTCATTCGTTCCATAGTTTAGCACAAACAGCTTGTAAGGGCAATGGGCCTGTAGTAGTTTGGCTCAGAGTGATCCTTATTAGGTTTAGGGATTGAAATAATAACTGCTTCCTGCCAAGATGGGGGAAAGGAACCAGAGGACTAGATATGATTAAACACAGCCAAGATAATTTTGAGGGTAGGTGCGAAATTAACTGATAATGAATATCATCAGGGCTGGAAGCAGAATTATTGGATTTCAGGATGGAATCTGTAAACTCTTCCATAAAAAAGGGAAGGTTATAGGGTTCATAATTATCAGATTCAAAAAAGCCTGGTTCCCGTTCCTTATTATCTTTGATGTTTTGGAATTTTTGGGAATAATGAGCATAAGAAGAATTGTGATGGATGATAGAGGCCAACAAATCAGCCATCTGCTTTTTGTCAGTGATAATCTGTCCATGTTTTTTCAGACCTTGTATCACACAACCTGGGAGTTTTTTCCTTTAATTATTTGTATTATTTTCCAGACTGTTTTGGAAGAGGTTTTGTTATGAAGTTTGGAACAGAAGGTTTTCCAAGATTGACGCCTCTTTTGTTTAAAGAGGTACCTAGTTTTGGTTCGCAGCTTCTGGTAATTAAGTTTATTTTAAGCAATATGGTTTTGAAAGAAACTTTGTTGGGCTTGTTTCTTTTGGTGAGGAAGAGTCTTGCATTCTTCCTCAAACCAAAGGGGTCTTCGAAGCACTGCTTTTAATAGATGTTTTGGGTATATTTTTAGAAGCACATTCTATTAGAATATTAGTAAACTCCAAAGCTGGATCTTCAGAATTTTGAATGTCATTGATAACTCGACAAGATGCGGAGTGTCCAAATTTGCCCCAATCTGGTTTTTTGAAATTCCAGCGCCGTTGGGGTTCTTCGGATTGATCTTTTAGAAACGTTAGAAATATAGGAAAATGCTCACTCCCGCAGAGATCCAAATGGTTTCCAATCCAGGTCCCAAAAAAGAGAAGCGTCATAGATGGCCAGGTCTAAATTAGAAAATGTTCCTAAATGGCTACAATACGTAGGAGAATCTGAATTTAAGGTACAGAGGTTGAGGTAATCTACAACATTCTCCAAAATTTTGCTTGGGGGGGGGGGGGGGAAGAATGGGGAGGGAGGGGGTGGGAACCAGATGATTATAGAAATTTTAGCACATGAAATACTTAGTTGTGCATCTTACACCCTGAAAAATCCTACATTTATTACTCTCTGACTTGGTGCTTTATAAATTATGCAGATGCGCGTCATCGTAGAGTGTGTTACTACATTGATTATGCTAGATACAAGTAGTTCTGAGGGTCTTGAAAGACGTAAACCAGCCCAAAGAAACTTTGACAGCTTTAATGTGTTACAGATCAGCAGCCATTGGTGGCTCCATGTGTGACAGGCTGAGGGGGGAGAGAGAGGGCAGGGTTGCACCAAAATCCTGTGTATAAATAGTGCTACAAGACCTTTACCTTCAGTCTTACTAAAGGGCAACAAGACAGACTGTGACTTGAGGTGGGCAGGGTGTCAAGCACTGGATTCGTTCAGCAAGGAATGGAAAATATTCACAATGCAATAGCATGGTATCAGAAAAAGGTAAGACTAAATTGATTTTGCTCTGCATGCTTTTTTTAACTCTTAGTAAAAGTTTTATTTATTTATTTATTTTGTGAGAAAAAAAAATCTTACGAAAATTTGCTAATTTGAATTTTGTTAGCATAAGCTTAATAGATTTGCTTCCCAAATACACTTCAGACTAAGGTTGAAAAGTAACTGTTAATCTACTGAACACCGCATATGGATTTAAAATTATCAGTTAATCTTTGGCAAGTGTTTAATGATTCAGAACTCACAGTGCACTCCAGATTTTGTTTAAAAATAAACAGCTACTCTAATGAGCGTTGTGTGCACTTCGCTTAAAAATGTACTGTTATTACAGTAAATATAAAGAATATAAACATTGAGTTATATTTGTGGAAATACAGGTGTTGAATTTGCTTGTCTCATATTAACATTGTATAATGTTTTAAAAGTGCTGATCACTTCGTTTTTCTTTGTCTTACCCTTTTTAACCGCTTTCATGTCCAGAGGTGCCAACCAGTACGGATTGACCGTATTTAATTCCGGCGAAGGGAATTAAATACGGAAATACGGTAGCTTTTACAAAAATACGGAGGAGAAGTTGCCGATCATTTATCTTTGCCAGCCGTGCTTCTGTACCGGTTTCTGGTCTCATAATAGTACTCCTGCACTCACTGAACGTCGCTGTGTTCAACAAGCTGATTTTTATGGTGATTTTAGAGTAAAACAAGTGTGGTGTTC
The DNA here is from genome assembly GCA_036898135.1 of Oncomelania hupensis. NCBI lineage: Eukaryota > Metazoa > Mollusca > Gastropoda > Littorinimorpha > Pomatiopsidae > Oncomelania > Oncomelania hupensis. The sequence continues at coordinate 24,681,179 of CM072526.1, forward strand.
AACAATCTGATTTTCATGGTGATTTTAGAGGACTGAAAATAGCCTTCTGTTTCAGAGGGAAGCCTGTTGTTACTTTATAGTGTCATAGGCTGGGTTTTGCGAGAAAAAAAAATACTGACCAGTGTTAAAAAATACTGACAAACGGGTCCGGAAATACGGACAAGAATATTAGGGGGTTGGCACCTCTGCATGTCTAACAGAGAATTCATTGTAAAACGCGTTGTTTTAAGCCTCACTCAGAAAGCAAAAGTCGACCCAGAATACTCTAGAAAATAACTTTGCCCTGTTTTAAGTGCATTAATGGTTGTGCTCCTTACAACCTAACAGACCCCATGCATTGTATACTTACAAGTCCCTTGAACAAACTTGTCATATCTGCTGGATTATGCTCTTTCTCTGGGTTTGATTTTTTCCACACTGAATCAAGTCTCATTCTCTTCTGAAGCAAACTGACAGCCATCTCCTTCAAACTTGAACCCTTCTCAGCTTCACAGGCTCAGAACTTCTTCAAAAACAAGTCTCTGGCACATGGTCAGTGTGACTATACATGAATATGTTTTTGTTGTATTTTCCAGAACCAATTTTTTTCTCCTCACTTTGTTCATTACAAGATATGTATCTTTTTTTGGTGTTGTTTTATGTCTGAAAACAATACTTGATGTGGTCTTTTCAGTAATTGTTAGTTTAAAAAGTATGTTCAAATAATTATAAAGGAGTTATATTAAAGATTACATTTAAATGAATGATATAGTTTTATTTTACCCCTTTTTCACCTGCAGATTGGATCATATGATAAACAGCTGTGGGAGCAGTCTGTAGAGAGGAAGCTCCAAAAGGTGTGTGATTTGTTATAATGATGTTGATGATTGATGATGAAGATTGATGGAGGATGATGATGATGGAGGTGGTGGAGGATTGATGGTGATGACGATGACATTTTTGTATCTTAATGTAGGCTGCATTTCCCATATGTATTCACAAGTGAATGTGGCATGTTGTCTAACAAAATATTACCTCCTATTTCAGGGTTTGGCCAATGTTCACCATGCTCCCAGAAAAACTGTGAGGCTCAAGACAGAGTACATTGATGTGGATCTTATCCGAGGTAGCTCTTGACCTTTACGCTGTGTTTGTACTACATAAGCTTTATTGGATATTATATGTTGAAGCTGCTTGCAATGACCTGAACTTCACTATAATACATGGATGACCAAAAGCAATGGTGCTGTTCATTTTGAAGAAAAAAAACAAATAAGCAAGCACACACAAGAAACACCACCAACAATGTTTTTAAACAAAGGCTACTCAAGTGTTAAAACAAAGGCTACTTAAACTTAAAACAAATGCTACTTACATTTTAAAACAAAGACATAACTTTTTAGCGTACAAGTTATTTTATTAATGTTATTAGTTCAGTTTTCTCATAGCAGGTATTTAGATTTGTATTGTTGTGATATCTCTCTTTACCCGTTCAAGAGCTGCTGAAGGAGCTGGCCAATATAGGTTCCTACTTTAGCTTTCTGAGGTGCCTTCTAGCTGCCTTACAGGCGTCGTCAGCTCCCTAGACATTGGAGCACAACTCGGGGCAACCGGGGCGTGAGGGAAGGGACCTAGTAATTGATGGGGGACTTTGTTGGTAACTTTGGAACTTTGTCCTTTTATTTCACATAACATGATTTAAATATATAAAATGACAAGAGGCTCATAGCCCTGGGGGCTGTAAAGCCAAAAAAGGGGGGTTTGAAGGGGGATTGGGATACACATAGCATTCGTACCATGAACGGCATTGTATAACACTACAGCTACATTTACAATATATTCAGCAACTGGACTGACTAACACTAACTGTTTATATTGTATCCATAGAGATCTGTGTAAAAAAAAAAATCATTATCATGCAAGAAAAAATTGTTTCATCATGCAGACAAGGGATTTAATGTTCATTGTGATGGTAAAACTTTCAGGGTCAACGTTCACCAAAACCAAGCCACAGGTACCATGGATTTACATCACCAAGAAGGCATTTGTAAGGGTTCTCTTCTTCCCATTCTACTACAGATGGTGGGTACATTCTTTCATCTTGTTTTCTTATCCTCTCCATGAAAATGGCCTGTTTACCCCTGTTCAGGAATTGCAATTAATGGAAACATTATTTTTCATATTGCACAGCTAAAACAGACTTCGACGAACACTATCTGTTTACTGTTTGGGATTATTATTTGTTTTTTTTTTAATATATTTTGTGCAATATTGTGAATATACTTTGTTTTTGTTTAGGTTTTTTCTTCAATGTGCTGAATTCAAATGCAGTCTATTTTATGTTTTTTGTACGATTGATGTAAAATAATTCTGATGTCAGAACATTATGATGCAAAAGGATCAGCATAACCCATTCAATAGGATGCGCTGTGTCCCAGGAAATTACCACTGTTTCTATCATTTCCATTTGTTCTTTCTCTTTCATATCTGTTCTATCAATCTACTAACTTCTGTCTTCTTTGCTAGACCAGTCACCTACCTTTTTTTCTTGAAAACTCTCCCAAATTCCTCGTATGTGTATACGGTCTGTTGGGTCAGCTTGGGGATATTGGACGCTTTTTGCCCTATGGTCCTTTTTGCCAAATGGTCACTAAGGCTTTCTATGATAGTATTCTTTAGCAATTTAGGCATTTTATATGTGTAAAATATATATATATATATGTAAATATGGTATAATGATGTTTGTATTCTATTTTGTTTTGTAAACTGGGGTTCGATAAATTAGAGTACAGCCTCGGGATCCCCTTCCTGGGATGCCTTTATTGTAAAGTGACCGGCTGGTGGAGTGCCTTCAATGTTACCAGCAGATCTTTTATAAGCATCAGGGATTAGTCCTCTTTCAAATTAGTTGTGGTCCTGATTCGACTCTTTGCAGTCTGCTGGACCCTATAAACAATGACTAACTAGCCAGGAAAGTTGCTGATGGAAACATGGCCGCATTAGAAATATCCATCAGCCATCCTTCAGTGTCTGAGTATTGATGTTGTAGTAACTCTGTCACTGTTGCTGCTGCAGGTGGGTACTGCAGTCATCCAGGAAAGTGTTTTACCTCCTGCTATCACTGTGGATGCTGCAGACCATCACATCCTTCATCTTTTTCCTCAATCTCGATGGCACACTCATTGAAGATGTTGGTATTGTTACCACCATGTTATTATGTTCGTTTAGCCAGGGGATCACATTTATGCCATAATTTTGGGTATATTTCAACTGGCCTGCGGGACTTTGTGATCCAGCCAGCCAAAACCAGTAATCCTCCAGAATGTGAACTAAGCCTTTTATCAACTTGTACGCAAATGTAATCTAAACTTTGTCTACAAATGATAAGACAATGCATGTTGTACAAGTAAAACTTGAAAAAAGTATTGTCAACCACGAAAAATGAAAGAAGTGAGAGAAAAAGTAGGGTCGCCCATTGCTCAAATGAGCTGCACATTTTAGGTCGCTGGTGCAAATTTAACTCTTGTTTGATGACTGGGCAACTGCTTTCAGTGCATCTTCCAGCTGCACCCAGTGTTCTTATTATATATTACTTAGCTATATGAAGTAGAAATACTTTATACTTGATAAATAAACTAGTCTTCCATAATGATACTTGTATGCATTATTAACATATTGATACTTGTATCAGGGATGGATTTAACCGGAAATTACTGGTATTTTACCGGTTTGAGAATAAAAATACCGGTTGAAAAATCAGTAGCCGGTAGAGCCTACCGGTTCTTATTTTGTTTGACTGGTTTCAAAAATAAAGAAAAAGAAAGAAAAACAAGAGAAATGAAGAGAGAGACAGAGACAGCCAGCCAGCCACGCTGATTGTGTTTAAAGGAGTGTAGACGAGAGGCCTGCGAATGTGTTCAGTAGCCTTGCCATATTCTTTGAGGTAATTAATACAGAATGATATAACATTGGCGGGCGCTAGGCTATCGTGAATACGGATAAATTAAACTCGCGCATTTTTTTATTTTTTCTTCCCTCGTGCTCGTCAGTATGTATTGCGACAGTGGCAGATAGGCTAGTAATAATGAAGAAGCAAAAATCTCTTTTTTCATTTTTTGCTAGGGGGGAGAGGGGCGATAAAAGAAGTTTATGTGAAGACGAAGATGTTTCTAATGAAACAGAAAGTGCATTAACAGAGTCGCCATCTACTTATATAAAATAGTGACGCATTATTAAGCTTTGCTATGGGTCATACCGGTTTCCGTGACTGGCCTACCGGTTTGCGTTCGAGTGGGTTTGTTTACTGTGACGTCGTACCGGTTTTTCAAATCCCTAGGACAATCACTGCTTGTATGCATTGTTAACATATTAATACTTGTATGCATTGTTAACATATTGATACTTGTATGCATTGTTAACAACACTTGCATATCCTTGTTTGTGATTCAGGAGCTGACCCTGACAGAAGTGGTGGTACCCATGGGTCTGATGTTTTTGCTGGGACTGATCCATGCTCAGACTGTGCTGGCCCATTTCTCTCTCAAACCTCCACGCAGAGATGGCAGGAGGATCAGGTACTCCCAATTATTCTATCCTATCCTATCCTATCCTATCCCGTAACTCGGAGGTCGTAGGGGCACCACAGATGATCGTTTAACCAGCGTACTCCATCTTTCCATGTCTTCAGCAACCCTGATGGTTTCGCTTAGTGTCAAACCAGTCCATTCTCGAATGTTGTCCTCCCACCTCTTTTTCGTTCACTGTGCACTGTGTCTTGCAGGATGGTCTTTTCAAGACCTGATGATCTGGTGACGTGGCCATACCATCGGAGTTTCCGTTTTTTTCACCACTGTGAGCATGTCATCGTATTGTCCAATGGCTTGTGTGACGGTCTGTCGGACTTCGTCGTTGGTGATATGCTGGGTATAGGAAATGTCCAGAAGTCTTCTGTAGCACCTCATCTCCATGCTTTGTATTCTTCGTTGTAGATCTGCTGTGAGGGTCCATGTTTCACAAGCATATAGGAAGATGGAGATGACAATGGAGCGCAGGATTCTTACCTTGGAATGTAGACTGATGGTCCTGCCTTTCTAAATTAGCTTCAACCTCGCCAGGGCAGCAGTTTTTTGTGCTATCCTGGAGAGGACTTCTTGTCGGGACCCATTGTCTGATACAGTTACATTACCCAGAGATGCCTACCCGTACAGAATTTCCGTATTTTTTCCGGAAATGTGAAAATATCGGCAAGTACTACGGAAAATACGGATACTTGTTTCACAGTCCGGAAATAAATAAAAACAACATTGGGAAAAAAAATCGAACTCGTTGGCCTGTTGTGACCGCGTGACATTTTTCCGAAGACAGCCGAATCTTGTTTAATGCCGCAATGCGAAGTCGCAGTAGAGACACGTGGCATCGAAGTTTCCGGTAGAAGCAGCGAAGTTTGCCGAACCAGTTTTTGCGCAGTCGCAGTGAAGATCGGTGCTCGTGAAACAGAATTTAAAACATGGCGTTAGAACGTATGGCTAAGCAAAGTGATTGTGAATCTGAATCTTCAAAGAAACGGTGCAAGGGGCAGACATATATTGCCTCGTATTCGGAAAAGTGTCCTTTCGTTATTCGCGGCAGCACTGGCTCAAAAGTGCCAACCAGTGTGGCATCTCCGCCGATGGTATTAACGACATCGAAGGCCCACAGAATATCAAGAATTACCAGGCTTTGGAGAAGAAAAAGAAGATTGTGGCAGCAAATCAATCTATCACTGGATTCTTCGCGTAATGTCAAAAAGGATGAATGCATAAACAATAGATAGTAAAAGTAAATACGAAAATCTTAATAGTAATACTGAAATTTGAAAAAGCTGATACTGAAACTTCAAATTGAGGGTAGTCATGCCTGCATTACCTATAAAATATGCATGCATGATTGGAGTGTTTATCTGCTGCTGCAGTTGTATGCTCAGTGCAGTGTAGAAGAGGAGTAAAGACAATAGCCCAAGTGTAATATTATATAAAATGGTAGGTGTTGTGAATGTAAATTGCTTTATCGAAGTTATGTTACAAATTAACTTGCAGTTTTTAGGAAATAATATTTTTTTAAAGAGCTGGGGGAGTTAACTTCAGTTTTATGAAAATGCAAATTTACTTGGAAATGATTAATTTTGTCTGTGTGTGATTTATGTATGTTAATTTGAAAAAGTATGTACTAATAAATAGGTTTATTTACGTTGTTTTGTTTAGTGGAGGACATAAGAAGAGTGGTTGTACTGATTGGCTGTGCAGGAAGGAGAAACGGCGAGGCAGAGCACAGGCGGAGCACATAGGGTCCCACCACTCCCACTCAGACTCAGCTCATGAGCCAGGTCACAGATCACGCCACAGACACACAGCACCCTTGTGGAGTGTTCCCAAGGTGGAGGTTAGCCAGCCAGAAACTCATCCACCATCACCCTCTCCATCCCCCTCCACACACAGACTGACCACCTATAGAAGCAGGGGGAACAAGAAAAATGTACGCATCATTGATACAGCGCAAAGACCTGTCCTTCAGACAGTGGGATCCAGAGCGGATGATACTATCCCAGAAGTAGTTAGACTTCTCAGCTGTAGCTCTGACAATGAGATCATCATGTCGGCAGATGTTGTGTCTGCCTGCAGCACTCCAGAGAGAGATGTAGACAGTTTGATAAAAGCAGGGAGAAAAGGGGAGTTCAGAGAAAAGCAAGATGAAGTGAAGATGGAGAGAAATTTAGCTGACAGTTTGATAGATGTAAATAGTGGGATTATAGGTGCAGTGCTTGCCAACAGTGTTGAGCATCATAATGTTTGCTGTAAAGAGGGAGACAGAAGTAGCGGCTATGAAGAAGGCTGCGACTCTGGCGCACCGTGTGAAAGCGAAACGGGCCAAGGTCGCAGTGACACCACTGATTCCGACTCTCTAGCAGGTCGCTTCGAGTTTATTCATTTAAACAACAAGGAGGGGGCAGGGAGAGAAGAAGAATTACTTGTGGAATATAGGGAATCTTCAGACAGCTTTACAGAAGCAGTGCAGTGTGTTTTTGAACCTGCTGTGCCGTGCGAGTCCTCTGATGGTCTTACTGACGCAATAACCTCAGTTCTACCTGTCAAGACCTGCCAGTCTTCAGATGGCTTCACGGAGGTGGTGGAAATGGTGGAGGTTTGTGGAGAAGTGAGAGCTGAAGTGGGACAGATAGGACCTCCTGTAGCAATAGAGACAGGACCTAGCCCAGAGCCGCCAGATGTCTGGACAGAGACGGGTGAGTTTGGGACAGCACCATTGAGGAGGCCTATCCCTGACTTGCGCCTGGCGCTTTCCGGTCAGACACTGGCTGGTCGCCAGCTGGGCTCCACGTCCAGCATGTCCCAGGGTCAACGTGGATCTGCCTCGGATGATGGCATGACTGACCACAGAGATGAGGACAACTTCTCTGACACTGGACATGTTTCCAACTCTTCCAACTACAACCCTTCAGATTCGGGCAGTGACGCAGAGAACGGAGATGATGCCAATATTGTGGGCCTGCCTCCTGCTAGGACTGGTCTCAGGTAAAGTGTTTGCACATTGTGCTTATTCTTACTGTAGCAAAATGCCAATTATTATTACCATCACTAAAATTGGACATCTATTACTTGATTGTTATTTTATTGGTTTCCACCCAGAAATCCAATGTAACCAAGAGCAAAGAATTACTCCCTGTCATAGTGAATGGCTACATTTTTATGTGCTATATTGTCAGTCTTTTGTTTCTTTTTTACCCTCATAAAAATCACGAAGCGCTTGCAGCTAGAACAAATGAAAGAATGTTGTTTAACTGGCTTTGATGTTAACAGTTCCACCACCCTGGAAAATGACAGTTCTGCCAGTTCGCTGCCTTCCGTCGGCCCTCTGCTATCCACCTCTGCATCCTTGCCATCCTCGCCTCGCAAGTTAGCCCAGCAGTTGCCAGGAGAGGGTGAGTCATCAGCCAGTGACCCAGGCTCGCCAGACGCTCGCCAGTCCATCAGCGGTGTTCTGCGACGTCGGCGCAGAGCCAGTTCCAACCAAGGAGCGGCAGCATTCTCTGAGCAGCCTGAGTTGGTGATCAGGATGCGTCCTATGCCCCCCAAGCTGCTTAGTCTACGTTCACAGAGCAAAAACACCCAGACCAGCGGCATCAGCTCTTCAGAGAATGAAGCTGGTGGCCTGTCACCTGAGTCGCCTAACAAGGTACTGCCATAGTAGCACTAAGGCCAAGTCCTTTACAACATCAAAGTTGTCGCCTAACAAGGTACTGCCATAGTAGCACTAAGGCCAAGTCCTTTACAACATCAAAGTCCTTGGCTACCAGCTTATTTTAAAGCTCAATAGTTTCATATGGAAGATAGGGTGTTGTTAACCAGTTGTCACCTAAAGGTAATTGAGGTACTCGATGCACCCTCATTACTAGGGAAGCATTAGGTTTAACAGTAATAACAAAGATTATGGGAAGAAAAGATGTGGATCTCACATTTAGATCTGAGGAAGCAAAAAAAGAGTTATGCCCCTTGTCTCTGCATGTCTATATTTCAAAATGCCTCGTGGCCGAAAGAAGAAACTGACAGAAGCAAACAAGGAGTCATATTTTGAAATTCTGATGTATATTCAAATTTAGTTGACGGAAAGTCGCAACTATTTGTCAGTATGTTGTTTTTATACAGATTTTGTTTTTCACCTTTATTTCATGTAACACGTCATTGAGCTACTGTCAGCATGGGACATTATCTTTATCATTAGTCTCTTATTGTTATCTTAGTCTCTAGCATTTTATCTTTATCAGTTGTACCACTGTATAACAAGGAGAAGAACTGACATTGCACTCTTCACATAGTTTGTGCATCTGTAAAAGTGAAGAAGTTTGGGACTGAATTGTCTAACTACCCTACGCTTGTTATTAAAATAAGTGACAAACTTGTGGCTCTACTAAAACAGGCAACAGTGAGTTCTGAGGAATGGGAGGATCGCATGCAGTCTGACGTTACCACATCCTCTTCATACTCCACCAGCAACTCAGAGAGCGAGTTGTCGGAAAACGATGAAAACATTGAGGTGGACCAAGAAGATGAGGAAGGCAATGCAGCCAGCCCTTTCCATGATATCAACCTCATGCAACCGGTAAGAACACCCAGCAACTTATATAATAAACAGTTTTATTTAGTTTTTCTTCAGTGTTGAATGTTTTGCCTTGATGAGGCAGTGTCTAAGAAAAAAACGATTAATAATAATAATAATAGTAATAATAAGAATAAAAATGAGTAACAAGCACATAATGATATGTAACACCTTTTTTAATATTAAAGAAAAAGCAACAAACCAGATAAATGTTCAAGGGTAGCTCAAATACAATTTAATTCTTGTGGAAAAGGAATAATTTGTACTTTTCCAGAAAGTAGCGTTACGTTTTGAAATTACATCACTGAGTATATATATTCTTTACGCTTTCTGTTTTGATGAACAGGTATTCTGCAGTTCTGCTTTGTTTAAATAGGGTTGGAACAATTCTTGAAAAAAGTAGATGTGAATTAATCTAACAATAATTAATGGTATGAGGACCAAAGTGTCTAACAGTGTACAAGCCAACATTTGTTATTTGTTCAGTGCAATACTGTTGAGTGTTTCAGTAAACAAAAGTTATAATATATAAAACGATACACTATTAGGTTGGCACTGAATTTTGTACTAGGAGAGAATAGGAAAAATGTCAACTGGGGACCATTGGGTGTTAAAAGTGCTGTTGTGCTCCACACATTAAGAAATAAATTACATTTATAAAAAAAAAACTTTTATGGATAGAAGTTTTTCTTGATCATTGCCTTTATTTAATTGTTGGTTTTAAGTCCTTTAGTGTATTTCTTATATTTATTTTCTTATAGTTTTGTAGATGTTGATGTGTTTGCATGAAAAATATGTTTTGTTGTTTAGGGTGACTTTTCGTTTTATGCATGCAGTTTTGTGTTACTTCTGCATGTGCACATTTTTGCATATATGTTAAGTTTGGGCATGTTTCGTTTATATCAATGTCTTACAGTAGATTTAAACATGTTTTGAGTTTCCAAATTGTTTTGTGTTACCTTTAATAATCAGATTTTTGTGTACAGTGTAAAATGGAAAATCACAGAGATTGTTGTAGCCTTGTGCTGTAGAGTTTGTTGTTTTGTGGTGTCTTGTGTATGTGGTGCATATTTCCACTGCATGTGTACATGTGGTGTTTTGTTGTCGTGTCACAGAGACCTAGGGAATCCATTCCATACATTTTTACTCAGGGATCGTACAGTCAGGTATTAACAATATGTAGAAGACACATACCAAAACAGTTTCAACATTTCGTGGTTTATTTGTAACCAAAATTGTTGGTTTTGGTTCACTTTTATTGTTCTTGATTTTTAGTTTTCGATTTCTTCTGTCCTGCAGCCCACTTTCTGAAATTTCAGTCTTGTAGCTAAAGTTTTCAGTATTTTCCATTATGCACAGTTGTGCATCAGATACACACAAAATAAGAACAATGACGCAGAAAAGATTTTCCCAAATAGCTGAAGTAGAAAACTATGACAAATGAGTAGGAATTAATTAACGGCAAATCCAGCAACAAAGACTTACATGGCAGACAATTCAAGTTTGTGTCACAAGTTGTTGTCCTTTAAAATCGCGTGCATTGTATACTAACTCAATGCAATTATGTTGCTGCCCACCAGATTGGGGACTCTTAAAATTTGCAGAAGGACTCTAAAATTTTAATTACTGACTCTTTTAAAAAAATTGTTTTATTTTATTTTTTTTGGGGGTGGGGGATGGGTGGGGGGGTGGAGTTGGGGTGTGGAGGGTAATAGGGAAAACTGATTTTTCTCTGTCTTGCAGACAACCTCAAATTTGAAGGGTGCGTGACTTTTAATTGTAAATGTTCCAAGTTCATTGAATATGCATATTTGTGTGGGTTTATTGGAACACAAAAAGTGGTGTTTACACCAATCCCAGTTGCAGTCCCAATTGCAGTGAAGTAACCATTACATACCAGCAACCAACAGTTTTGAAAGCTTACTTTCACATGCAAAGCTAGATTTTTTATTGACAACTAAAGCCACACTTCTCCACTTCAATCTAACATTCTTGCAATCTAGTGCCCGCCTTCTCCACAAAACACTTGCATTATATAAGTATAGCATAGCATTGCATGACATCTAGCCTTAGTAATAGCCCTCATATTTTAGCTCATTGAGGGTGTGTCGTTATAAGAACTCAAGTTTATAGTAAAACCGAGTCCCTTTTACCTCAGCTGCATAAAAAAACACCAGTCCTGATAAATTTGTTCCCTCGTTTTCTCTAGGAAACATAAATTCCATAGAATGATCTGAAGATAAGATAAGGCTGTTTGATTTGTCCTCATCCACTGGCAGACTAAAATAACACGTAATAATAAGGTGCTTTTCCTAGTAAGGAACAGTTCAAAGCACTCCCTTACGCATTCACACACTCATTAAACATTAATCCAGAAAATATCTTTATGTTAGCATCCAGTGCTGTAACAGAAAATCAGACTCTTCGTACCAAATATCTTTACCTTGTTAAGGCGGTTGATGAATTTTTACATTAATAATTGTTTGGTGTTTAATTTTCACATCTTTTCTCTTTCACACTGATTTACCTATACACTTAATAGTGTCTGATAAAGCTCATATTCTTAACATTCAACATTCATTTGAAAGTAATGGTGCATTGTAAAATTACACCACAATTAATTTTCAGCTGTTCCTTGCAGTGTATCTGTAGTTGGCAACCTCGCTCCAGCTGCAGTTGTTGCTGGTCTGACTGATTCATACATCCTTCTTTCAAAAACTTTCCATTGATGTTCCTCTGTTGATACTTTATTTCTGTTTTTCTCTTATTCTGTGTACTTTTATCTTCCAGTGAATTGTCTCTCCTAATAATGGTTTTTGACAGCCAAGCTGCTGCATAATGGACACAGATCATCAAACATGGGCATTTCTTTGTTTTGATATTTTATTTGCACATTTCAACAGCTGGACTGTGAGGATTATAAAGCCAATTTTGTAGCCTGACCATGAAGGAGGGGATGAGCTATGTATATGAGATTTGACGCATTAGCGTACAAACCACATGGAAGTTATCCTACGCTGTCAGTTGTTAAAATATATTTGAAGCAACTTTTGATCAAAAACACCCACTGTGTCAGAAGTATTTTAACCACTGGCATCATTTTTGTGTATGGTAACTTTCAAATGGCTTAAGCACTCTGGTGCCAGATCTTATAATATTGCTGTCCAGAAATTATACTGCCATAACTCGATCATAATCGAAGATGTTATGTCTGTGTTATGTCCTGGCAATAATATCGCCTTCACGGTGGGACTGCAAACATATTTTTCAGCCCACATATGGCATCCAGAAGGTAGGGGACAAACGCAGTGCTGTTCTTTCTCTCTCTTTGTATGGTGTGGGGCTGGATATGGTGGTGATTAAAGCCAAATTTGATCATTTCTGATCTTCAGGTTAATCTTGGACGAAGGGTAAGAAAAGCCTCGAATATGAGCAAAAGATACGTACTCAAGATTTTTTAGAATGAAAGATGGAATGAATGATTCTGAAACTTCCACCATAATCTTAAAAAAGTTCTAAGCTTTGACACTTTTTTTCATGTAGGCAATTGGAAATGAAAATCTTTATATTATTATATTATTTCTCCATTTTTGTGTGCGGCATTCAGTATAAGCTTTTTAAAACAATTGTCATTACTCAACAGCAGAGAAGAAATGAACGAGAGCAGGCTTTTTGCTTATTTTGACTTTTGTATTTTGCTTCCTTATAGCACAATGCATGGCTAGTTTTGTAGTGGTTTTGTTTGTAAAGCTTCAGTGTATCTTGGCAATATTATGTTTTTATATTGATATCAGCACCTTTCTGTCTTTGACGATAAAAGTTGCTACAGCCTATACAGAAAGGAATGTTGACCTTTATTGAATGCTATGATGTATAGGTTTGGGAAATCAATAACTCTTAATTGTAGAGTTGGGCCAAGGGAACTGGTTTTTAACAGATAGCAAGAAAATACTTTATTAACACCTTTCCCGCCATCTTCTAACCTCTCACACAAGAACTTAAAGAAAGAGGCAGAAAGTAAAAGAAGAAATGAACATTTGTTTTCACTAATTTATTTAATCACATGAATTGTTTCTTTTAATTTTCATTAGTTTGGGCCATTGATGGTATAGCTTTTCTACTGTTAGTGCATTTACTTCCATTTGAGAAAAAACACAACTTTTGTGTGTTAATGTGCACGTAAATCAAGACCTGCCTTACTTGATGGTATTGCTTATTAGGGTATTCCTTTCTCTATATGCAGACAAACATGAAGCTTGACAGTATTTCTTCTCCCTCCCCTTTCTCTTCCTTTACCCTCAAATATTGTTCTCTAAACAGCTAAGTGATACATAAGGTCGTTTCAGTTGGTGAAAATGAAACCAGGAGTAAAAATGCCTCTTTTAGGGTACTGTTCACTAATTCAACATCTCTATTCATGCCTTAATGCATTTGTTGCATTTGAGGATTCATATAGAGGGCTGCTTCTAGTACAAGCCTGCATCATTCTATAGTTTCGTTTTTTCCCCTGATTCAGATGTACCAACCAATGTTTTTCCATATTCAGATGTATCTCCCTTTTCATACGTATATTTTACGAGGTTTTTCCTTATGCAGATGTATCATTTTCTATGTTCAGACGTAGTGCTCATTTTAATGTGTAAGTGTATAAAAAAAATAAAAGTTTAGTCATTGTATATTTATTCTTAGATGTAACTCTAAACTCAGCGTTGTTAGTATAGTAGGAAGCTATGCTTGGCATAGTATAATATAAATTCTTTGGTCGGAGTCACACTGACTAGTATGTACATGTGTTTATCTTATTTTGTATACTGATGCATTACTTTATGATAATTCATTTATTAAAATTTGTATTGTGTGTAATTCACTTTTGAACTAGGTTTAAAGTTGGTGGTAGATCATGATGTTGTTTTGTGGTTGTGTGTGTATCTTTTTTTTATAATTACGTAGTTTTATTGATGAAAACAAAAGTTCCTAAACAAAAATTATATAGTTCCTCCAGCATCTATTTTTCCAAGTGATTAGTAGTATATATGTTTGTCTGTTTTCCATTTGATTACCTAGGAGTGTGTTTGGGTTTGCTGTCAAGAGATGTGGTGTGTGTGTGAGTGCGTACAATCAAGAGATAAGTGTAGGTGTGTGATAGATGTGTATGCAATCTTTTAACTGCATGAAAAGTGGGTTTGCTATACCCACACATGAAGTACTAGATTTATCACAAGAGTATTATTAGCCTTCAATTTTCATGGCCAGTGTTTACATGCTGCAATCAATCTGCAAAGTTTCCAATAGGCTTTACTGGCAAGGTCAGAGGGACATGTACAATTTTACGGACTCCACTGGGACTGATCTATGGAAATACTGGAGCTTAGAAGCGCCCATAACAAATGACTGCAAGCCAAAGGATTATTGGATGTGTTTAGGACCAGGGTGGGTGTGTGTGCTATGTTGAGGATGACTGGGACAAGATGGCACTTAGGTAAAGAGAAAAGAACAATAAACAAATAACATGACCACTAGTCGCAGGTGTGTGCTTTTGGCAGAGGTTGAGACAATGTGGATGTGATGGGAGGTTGTGTGTATGAGAGTGGGTGTGGTGTTAATGTGTTTATTTACACAGTGTTTATGCCACAGTAATCAATAAGCATGATTGTAGGTGTATACAGAGATTATCCCAAGCTTAGCTGGGCTTGCTAGGTTTGAGATGGCAATTCTATTTCAAAATATCTCAGTAATATGATTGCAAGCTTTCCGTCAAACGTTTTTCTAATGTATTTCAACCTTTGTTTCAGCCAAACTCCATCAACCCAGCTCATGGTGCTCAGCCAGACAAAGGTATGTATATTGTTTTGGTATGATGTATTATTTGTGAGGAGGGGATAGAAGGGCTTGCTGGTGGTTTTGAGCATCAGGTTGTACACAGTTTGTGCTATGGAATGCATGCGTGCATTGACTAAACCTCGGTTTATACTCTGATCTGAAGTACAGTATACCAGTGCATGCTGGTCCCTTTGTTTTTGGTCCTGTTTTGCACTGCTCTAGAACTGCCATCAGCCCTTACTACATACAGTATTGAAATAAAAATGACCAACACTAAGGCTCTAAACTCTGGTTTAGTGAAGTGATGTTTTGATTTATTAACTCTTCAGATAAATGGTCAAGTAAACCAGTAAACACAGTATTCATCTGTAATATGTTATGCAGACATATTTTACGCATATGACATAAGTGTTGATTTCTGAGGTACTTTGAGCTAATGGGGGGCATAATTGGGAATGATGCATAATTTGTCAAACCAGTGCGTCGATTGGCACAGAGTGTCCAGCTGCTGTCATGCTTTTCTCTGTTGTATAGTCTGTTAGGCCTAACAAAGGCTTGTTTACAAGCAGCCATGCATAATGGAAATTTTAGGTAGATCTATTTCTAAAACATGAATTTTAATGTACGTGGAAGGGATCAGGTGACCCGTAGACTTTCTATCAAAGAATGAACACCATCACTGAAAATGTGTGTGTGCAGTGAGCTGTGTAATATGGGAAGGGAATGAATGTAAAAAGCTGGACCTGACGGCACTTGATATCGGCTGGGCCATTATTGACAAGGTGGACAACTTGCCGGAAAGCTCTGACTACATCTTCATAGGAGTGGTCCTCTCTTTGTTCCTTGGTTGTGTCCCTTGTATATATCGCTTCTACAGTGCCAAGAGTGTGCCGTTAGAACTTTCTTCACATCTTTTCATCTGGTTGCTGGGTGTCTTCAGAAAGAACTCTTGGGCGTAAGTGTAATTCTGCTTTTTATTTGTGTAATTAAAATGTTGGGATTTGCAAACAAAATGTTGAAAGCATCTTTTACCTATTGAACAGATTATGCTGCCTCTGTAGTGCAACCTGTAGTGCAGGCACTCGAGAAAATTGAGTTCACTGTTGCCAACAATTTGCATTAAAACCCTGATCAGACCTACCGATTAAATCATACAATTTGTTCCATGCAATTTAATCTCGGGACTGATCGCACAAAGCAACCGGTCATAGGCTAAAATTAATTCCATACAATAGGGGCGGAAGTTGGTATTCGCTGTGGATCGTGCATAGGCCTCTTTCCTTGTTTCTGTAGTACTCTCCCTATATTCTTTGGTGTCCTGGGACATAAATCTAAAACTCACCCTTGTTCCTACGTAGGCTACATGTTGTAAAAGTTATGGCCAACAGTTCGATTTCAAGCAGTTTGGAGAGTGAGAGAGAAGACTGTTTGCCATATTTAGCAGTTTTAGTAGCAGATGAAGCGGAAACTTCTGTCGATGGGGGGGTAGGGCCATGGATCGGGAGGAGGGAGACACTCGGGGCTTATTCTGATCTTTGATCCGATGGCAACCTTTGTGTTGTGGTGTCGGCCATTTTCTTCAGTCGCAATGTCAAGGACATCACAGCACATTCTGATTTAACTGGACTTATGATTTCATCGCAGGAATTAGAACATGTTATATCCTCTGAATCTACGATGGATTTGCTTGAGATTTTATAGTAAGCTTGTTGTACAACGTATTGCAGCATGTGACCAGGTAAATCTTATGAAAGTTGGTAGGTCTGACTAGGCTTCAAGCTGTCTCCTCGAAAGGGGCTGAATATACACATTTTTTAGTTCATGCCACCTCAGTATTTGTGTGTGTGACCATTTAGAGCTTGGTTTTATTTATATGTGTACACATGTTGGCATGCTTAAATAATTTGGTAATGACATACTAGAGTATTTCCAAAATTTTAACAGCTGTAACACAAAACAGATCATTATGTTTATAAAGATTTGATGAATGCTTTAAATAAATGAATGAATTGTTGGACCTGACTTTTGCCATTCATTAGGATCTTTTCTGATCCAAGTTTAATTTCTTTGTTCTTGTTAAAAAAAAAATAATTTTTTCTTTTATTTTTCTTTTGCTTTGAAACTCCCATGTATTTCTCACAAGTAAGGGCTTGATATATACCAAACTAAATTTATCATTGATTGGTTACAATGTTACAGGGTAATAAAGATTGAACACTCAACAGCAATGTATCGTGAGGGTTAATCAGCATCTTAATCAAAATGATTATTTATGAAATGTTCATTGCTATTTTTTTGAAGTTGCATAGTGGTATTATAGTTTGCTGGACACTATAAAAATAACTAACTAACTATTCTGTTTTATTTAAGTTGCAAAACAATTTTCCTTTTATTGCCTCAGGAGTGTGTAGCTATGACACTGTACATGTCATTGTGACCATCATCATTATTATGTATTACATTGTTGCCTCAGGAGTGTGTAGCTATGACACTGTACATGTCATTGTGACCATCATCATTATTATGTATTACATTGTTGCCTCAGGAGTGTGTAGCTATGACACTGTACATGTCATTGTGACCATCATCATTATTATGTATTACATTGTTGTCTCAGGAGTGTGTAGCTATGACACTGTACATGTCATTGTGACCATCATCATTATTATGTATTACATTGTTGCCTCAGGAGTGTGTAGCTATGACATTGTACATGTCATTGTGACCATCATCATTATTATGTATTACATTGGTGCAGGCAAAACCTGATCATTATCAATGGCTTCATTCAACGCCTGCTTCTCAGCTGTATCTTCTTCTTTCTCCTGACTGTCACAGACAGAACTTTCAAACAGGTAAGTCACGGTGTTTTCCATTTTTGTCAAATCTGTCTCTTACATCTCTGGAATACTCACTCAATTTATTAATTGTTTATGAAGGACATGTTCGAAACTGGATTTGTTTGTAAATCTGAACCAGGGCAGGCTATGAAGTGAGAATGAGGTGGACACAACCCTAATAAAGCTTGCCCTGTGATTAGGGAGGCTCCTAATCCATTTTCCATATGACAGCAAGGTGAATAGGAAATCTTTACCTACCTGCCTAGATATAAGGGCTAGGTTTGTTTTGTAATTCATATTGAATTGTTGCAGAGATTATTGTATGCCAAACACTTCAGCTACCTGACCTCATCACGCCGTGCCCGCAAATTTGATATGCCTCACTTCCGTCTCAACAAAGTGCGAAACATCAAAATATGGCTTTCCCTACGATCCTACCTTAAGGTATGTTGTCAATACACTGCATCAGCATCAAATCTAACATTTCCTTTGGTAAATTAAGCCAATAAATCCCCTTGTATCATCGTCAACAACTTTTGCTGTAGTTTATTTGATTGTAACGAGTGTATTTAGAGCTGGAGATCAAGGTTATCTCAAGGTAAAGAGCATAAGTCGGTTTTACTTTGCATTTTAATGCTACTGTCTTGCTTATGTTGTTTTTTTCTATTCTTGGCACTCACTTTTGACTAGCGCACACACACGCTTTCCTTAAAAACAAAAAAAGTAAAAAAAATGTTTTAAAAAAATCAACAACAAAAAAATCAAGATTTTTGCAAATCTGTGTGAGACAAATCCTAAACATTAAAAAAAAAAAAAAAAAAAAAAAAAAAAAAAAACTTGCCCTTCCTTTTTTCTGTCCACTGTCTGCCGCCTGGATGTGCAAAACTTGCAAGTGGATTAATATCTCAGAACCTATTTCAACTATCACAACCAAACTTGGTAAAATGGTGTATATCCACGAGACCTCATAAATGATCAGTGAATTAATGACTTCACTTCAATGTGAATGTCACAGGGTCAACAAATGTTATTTAACAAATGACAATTTTTCACAAAATTTCACTTTTTTTCTAAGTTATTAATATTGAACTTATGATTCTTTGATACATGATATATATCAATGACACACACATCCTGTGCATATTTGGTCAACCTCACTCCAAGGTCAAGGTCACTGGAGCTGTTCAAAGTCGGTACTTTGAAGTGACCTTGACCTTAAACTATCTATATATATAAATTGCTTAGCCGGAAGTCCTTCTTCGCCTCTACTATAAAGTTTGTCCGGTATGGACGCTGATCTGGGCAGGTGCTGGCCGCTGCGGATCGGCCTGCTGTGTGCTCAAAACCAGCGAAATCGTTATAGCCGACATTTCCTTACCGAACGTTTAACCGTTTCTGAGATAAATAAATAAACAAAATGTCCACAAACTGCAATAGCCTCATTCCGCGCGCTTCCATTAAAATTCAAATTGAGGTTTCAGCATGTTTTCCCATATAGACCAAAAAATTGATGAAATTTCTAGGAAGCCTTGGTAGCCTACTTAGTAAAACATTCGCCTAGCGTGCAGGGCGACCCAAGTTCAAATCTCACGCGGGAAATTTTTTTTTTTTTAACACTACAATATAGATATTTTTCTTTTAAATTTAGGCTTTTTACCTTTAATTTATTATTATTATTATTATTATTATTATTATTATTATTATTATTATTATTATTATTATTATTATTATTATTATTTTTATTATTATTATATCTTATATCAAATTTTCTTTTAAAACCTTGGTGTTTTTTATGATTTTTATTTGTATTATTCTATATTCAATATTATTATTATTATTATTATTATTATTACCAAGGATCGGGATGGGGTGGTACGTGTAGGTAAAAGGGAGCTATGGGTAGGTTTAAAGGGGCATGGGTAGGCATAACGGGGATACCCATAAGGGGGTATGGTGATGGTCGATTCCTTTCATCCATACCTGCGAAACGATCAACGGGGAAGTATCAAGGAGGGTACAGGTAGGTTACAAGGGGGGTACGGAAGGTATCAAGGGGGTATGGGGAGGTATCAAGTGGGTTCGGGGAGGTATCAAGGGGATATAGTGAGGCATCATGGGGGGGGGGACGGGGAGATATCAGGGGGGGTGGGGGTGGTATGGGGAGGTATCAAGGGGGATATGGGGAGGTATCATCGTCCAAATGAAACTCGCAGACAACAGTTGACTCTCTGTCTACATTTTAAACAGCAACCTGTGTACCCTGGCTTGCCAGGATACAAAACCACTAGTGAGAGATATAACATTTAAACTTGTACTTAGAGGTGATAGATTGATCTTTGATTATATGTTCCGTTTTTCCTTGGTCTGGAAGGCAGGTCATTCCTTACAAAAACATGCAAAAAAAGAGGTCATTGTTCTGTGGAATGGCTCTATTTAACCCATAGTATGCACAACATTGGGTTATTTGATCATACATGAGAGGTCAAGTGAAGGTCAAGGTCATTAAAGATCAAGGTCATCCCAAGGTCACTGGGGTTTTTTTTGGGCACAATACAACTTTTGTAGTTTATTTAATATTACATGCTTGTCATCACTCTTCCCAAAAAAGGTTACCTTCAGGAATGTAAAAATTTCCGCACCATCAGCCTCATCAGCCATCCCAGCAAGGTCCTCCTGAAAATAATCCTCAACAGGTTGAAACCCCAAGCTGAACAAATCATAGCTGAAGAGCAAGCAGGATTCAGGGCAGGGCGAAGTACCACTGAACAGATTTTCAACCTCAGAATAATCTGCGAGAAATACCTACAGCACCAACAACATCTATATCATGTGTTCGTAGACTTCAAAAAGGCGTTTGACCGAGTCTGGCATGCAGCTCTGTGGGCAACCATGATAGTGTACAACATCAGCCCTAAAATTATTGAAGTCATCAAAAGCCTGTATGACAAGGCTACCAGTGCAGTCCTCCACAACAGCGCCATCGGAAACTAGTTCAGAACAACAATTGGTGTGCGTCAGGGATGCCTACTATCTCCAACGCTCTTCAACTTCCTAGAGCGCATCATGTCAGATGCCCTTGCAGATCACGAAGGCACAGTCAGCATAGGGGGAAGGGCAGTCTCCAACTTTCGTTTGTGGATGACATTGATGTTGTTGTTGTTGCATCAATTTTTATTCATCAGATTAACATAAGTTGTACTGACATTGATGAACAAGAACTGGTACAGAGGCTTGACACCACCCCCAGAGCCTATGGAATGGAAATAAGTGCATAGAAGACCAAAATGATGACCAATAACACCAATGGCATCAACCCGGACATCAAAATCCAAGGCCAATCCCTCAACACAGTGCATAGTTCAGATATTTAGGAGCCATTGTATCAGACAATGGGTCCCGACAGGAAGTCCTCTCCAGGATCGCACAAACAACTGCTGCCCTGGCGAGGTTGAAGCCAATTTGGAAAGACAGGACCATCAGTCTACATTCCAAGGTAAGGCTGCTGCGCTCCCTTGTCATCTCCGTCTTCCTATATGCTTGCGAAACATGGACCCTCACAGCAGATCTCCAACGAAAAAAACAAAGCATGAAGATGAGGTGCTACAGAAGGCTTCTGGGCATTTATCACCAACGACGAAGTCCGACAGACCATCACACAAGCCATTGGACAACACGATGACCTGCTCACAGTGGGGAAAAAACATAAACTCCGATGGTATGGTCACGTCACCAGACCATCAGCTCTTGCAAAGACCACCCTGCAAGGCACAGTGCAAGGAGGTAGAAGAAGAGGGAGACCGAAAAAGAGGTGGGAGGACAACATTCGAGAATGGACTGGTTTGACACTGAGCGAAACAATCAGGGTTGCTGAGGACAGGGAAAGATGGAGTACGCTGGTTAACCGAAAATCTGTGGTGCCCCTATGAACTCCGAGTTACCGGATAGGATAGGATAGGATAGGTTAGTTTTTGGAGCAGGAGGTCAAGGTAATCTCAAGATCAAGAGCATAGAAAGATCAAAGTTGGTGTTATTTTGCATTTTAATGCCAATATTTTTGATTTTTGTTTGCTGTTTTTTTTCTCGGGGCACTCATTTTCATGAAAAATATTGCAAGTTCCATAAGGAGCATGTGAGTCATATGGACTTTGCCCTTCTAGTTGTGTTAAATATTGCAAGTTCCACAAAGAGCATGGGAGTCGTATGGGCTTTGCCATTCTAGTTGTTTGTTCTTTGCTAATTACACTTTTTAAAGAAGACTGTCTTGGCATTGATCAAGTTTTGTCTGTTTGAACATTTTATGAACACTGGTTTAATAACATTTGTTGTTTTGTGATACAGAGAAGAGGACCTCAGCGTTCAGTGGATGTGATAGTCTCTGCTTCTTTCTACCTTTCCATCAGCCTGGTGTGTCTCATGTGTATACAGGTAAAAATTGCTGCTTAGATCTTGACTTTCTTTTACTCTGCCCTTCTCTCCCTTCGCGACCTTACCTTCCCCAGGTTCTGAACAGAGCCAGGCACCTATTCACAGCCAAGTGGATTGGGTTGTGTTGTGCGCTTTTCATTCTTTGTCTTGTTTTGCAGTTGCCTTCCAAGTATGATCACCCATCCAAGTATTAACCATGCTTGACATTGCTTAGCCTAATATGTCTAATGGTCCAAACACTTATGCTAGCGCAGAAGATAATGATGTCCACTTTAAGGCACACTGTTGTTGTAGATACTTGCAGCATAATGAGATTGATTGCACCATCTGTTGCTATAGGCTAACAACTTGCTGAAGTATAAGGTTGAATTATTAGCTTGATGGTTGTTAAATAGCGCACTTGAAAGCTATGAGAACTTCACAATGTACTTCCCACCCAGATCCAGCAGGCATGAAACAACTGCTGAAGTCAGGGTTGAAACCATGTTATCTAGGACGCACGATTGTAAGGGTTAGTGCTTTAACACATAGCCAACCATGCCTACAATTGTGCTCCAAGCATAAGGTTGTTCGCTTCTCAGGTAGACATTGGACTGGATGATGATTGATGAGCGATGATAATAATAATGATAAAATGCTATTGATGGGATTGGATGATGATTGGTGAGTGATGGTGATCATAATGATTGATGACATTGATGTGTGATGTTAATGATGATGATGATTGGTGAGTGATGGTGATCATAATGATTGATGACATTGATGTGTGATGTTAATGATGATGATGATTGGTGAGTGATGGTGATAATAATGATTGATGACATTGATGTGTGATGTTAATGATGATGATGATTGGTGAGTGATGGTGATAATAATGATTGATGACATTGATGTGTGATGTTAATGATGATGATGATTGGTGAGTGATGGTGATAATAATGATTGATGACATTGATGTGTGATGTTAATGATGATGATGATTGGTGAGTGATGGTGATCATAATGATTGATGACATTGATGTGTGATGTTAATGATGATGATGATTGGTGAGTGATGGTGATCATAATGATTGATGACATTGATGTGTGATGTTAATGATGATGATGATTGGTGAGTGATGGTGATAATAATGATTGATGACATTGATGTGTGATGTTAATGATGATGATGATTGGTGAGTGATGGTGATAATAATGATTGATGACATTGATGTGTGATGTTAATGATGATGATGATTGGTGAGTGATGGTGATAATAATGATTGATGACATTGATGTGTGATGTTAATGATGATGATGATTGGTGAGTGATGGTGATAATAATGATTGATGACATTGATGTGTGATGTTAATGATGATGATGATTGGTGAGTGATGGTGATTATAATGATTGATGACATTGATGTGTGATGTTAATGATGATGATGATTGGTGAGTGATGGTGATAATAATGATTGATGACATTGATGTGTGATGTTAATGATGATGATGATTGGTGAGTGATGGTGATCATAATGATTGATGACATTGATGTGTGATGTTAATGATGATGATGATTGGTGAGTGATGGTGATCATAATGATTGATGACATTGATGTGTGATGTTAATGATGATGATGATTGGTGAGTGATGGTGATCATAATGATTGATGACATTGATGTGTGATGTTAATGATGATGATGATTGGTGAGTGATGGTGATCATAATGATTGATGACATTGATGTGTGATGTTAATGATGATGATGATTGGTGAGTGATGGTGATAATAATGATTGATGACATTGATGTGTGATGTTAATGATGATGATGATTGGTGAGTGATGGTGATCATAATGATTGATGACATTGATGTGTGATGTTAATGATGATGATGATTGGTGAGTGATGGTGATAATAATGATTGATGACATTGATGTGTGATGTTAATGATGATGATGATTGGTGAGTGATGGTGATCATAATGATTGATGACATTGATGTGTGATGTTAATGATGATGATGATTGGTGAGTGATGGTGATCATAATGATTGATGACATTGATGTGTGATGTTAATGATGATGATGATTGGTGAGTGATGGTGATCATAATGATTGATGACATTGATGTGTGATGTTAATGATGATGATGATTGGTGAGTGATGGTGATCATAATGATTGATGACATTGATGTGTGATGTTAATGATGATGATGATTGGTGAGTGATGGTGATCATAATGATTGATGACATTGATGTGTGATGTTAATGATGATGATGATTGGTGAGTGATGGTGATAATAATGATTGATGACATTGATGTGTGATGTTAATGATGATGATGATTGGTGAGTGATGGTGATCATAATGATTGATGACATTGATGTGTGATGTTAATGATGATGATGATTGGTGAGTGATGGTGATCATAATGATTGATGACATTGATGTGTGATGTTAATGATGATGATGATTGGTGAGTGATGGTGATCATAATGATTGATGACATTGATGTGTGATGTTAATGATGATGATGATTGGTGAGTGATGGTGATCATAATGATTGATGACATTGATGTGTGATGTTAATGATGATGATGATTGGTGAGTGATGGTGATAATAATGATTGATGACATTGATGTGTGATGTTAATGATGATGATGATTGGTGAGTGATGGTGATTATAATGATTGATGACATTGATGTGTGATGTTAATGATGATGATGATTGGTGAGTGATGGTGATAATAATGATTGATGACATTGATGTGTGATGTTAATGATGATGATGATTGGTGAGTGATGGTGATCATAATGATTGATGACATTGATGTGTGATGTTAATGATGATGATGATTGGTGAGTGATGGTGATCATAATGATTGATGACATTGATGTGTGATGTTAATGATGATGATGATTGGTGAGTGATGGTGATCATAATGATTGATGACATTGATGTGTGATGTTAATGATGATGATGATTGGTGAGTGATGGTGATCATAATGATTGATGACATTGATGTGTGATGTTAATGATGATGATGATTGGTGAGTGATGGTGATCATAATGATTGATGACATTGATGTGTGATGTTAATGATGATGATGATTGGTGAGTGATGGTGATCATAATGATTGATGACATTGATGTGTGATGTTAATGATGATGATGATTGGTGAGTGATGGTGATAATAATGATTGATGACATTGATGTGTGATGTTAATGATGATGATGATTGGTGAGTGATGGTGATAATAATGATTGATGACATTGATGTGTGATGTTAATGATGATGATGATTGGTGAGTGATGGTGATAATAATGATTGATGACATTGATGTGTGATGTTAATGATGATGATGATTGGTGAGTGATGGTGATCATAATGATTGATGACATTGATGTGTGATGTTAATGATGATGATGATTGGTGAGTGATGGTGATCATAATGATTGATGACATTGATGTGTGATGTTAATGATGATGATGATTGGTGAGTGATGGTGATAATAATGATTGATGACATTGATGTGTGATGTTAATGATGATGATGATTGGTGAGTGATGGTGATAATAATGATTGATGACATTGATGTGTGATGTTAATGATGATGATGATTGGTGAGTGATGGTGATCATAATGATTGATGACATTGATGTGTGATGTTAATGATGATGATGATTGGTGAGTGATGGTGATCATAATGATTGATGACATTGATGTGTGATGTTAATGATGATGATGATTGGTGAGTGATGGTGATAATAATGATTGATGACATTGATGTGTGATGTTAATGATGATGATGATTGGTGAGTGATGGTGATCATAATGATTGATGACATTGATGTGTGATGTTAATGATGATGATGATTGGTGAGTGATGGTGATCATAATGATTGATGACATTGATGTGTGATGTTAATGATGATGATGATTGGTGAGTGATGGTGATCATAATGATTGATGACATTGATGTGTGATGTTAATGATGATGATGATTGGTGAGTGATGGTGATAATAATGATTGATGACATTGATGTGTGATGTTAATGATGATGATGATTGGTGAGTGATGGTGATCATAATGATTGATGACATTGATGTGTGATGTTAATGATGATGATGATTGGTGA
Source organism: Oncomelania hupensis (assembly GCA_036898135.1). Classification (NCBI taxonomy): domain Eukaryota; kingdom Metazoa; phylum Mollusca; class Gastropoda; order Littorinimorpha; family Pomatiopsidae; genus Oncomelania; species Oncomelania hupensis. Next base: position 24,707,513 of record CM072526.1, read on the forward strand.
GTGATGGTGATTATAATGATTGATGACATTGATGTGTGATGTTAATGATGATGATGATTCATATGCTGACAGAGGATGACAATGATGATGTGTTGATTCAGATGCTGAAGGAGGCCGACACATACCTGGATTATCTGTGTAACTGGGAACTGGTGGTGTGGTGCATAGCTCTGGGCACCTACATCATGCGCTTCATGACACTGGGGCTCAAGATCAATAAGAAGTATCGCAATCTCTCCGTCCTTATCACAGAGCAGGTAGGCTGTAGTTACATATTCAGAGGTGCCAACCAGTACGGATTGACCGTATTTAATTCCGGCAAAGTAAATTAAATACGGAAATACGGTAGTTTTTTATAAAAATACGGAGAAGAAGTTGCCGATCGTTTATCTTTGCCAGCGGTACTTCTGTACCGGTTTCTGGTCTCAGAATAGTACTCCGGCACTCACTGAACCTCGCTGTGTGCCTGCGGTATTTTCCGATGCGCTTTTCGAATCATGACTGTACCCTAATCAATCACATGATGAAAGCCGAATCAAGCACGCGCGTGGTTTTTACCCAACCGCTAGACTTGAATCAAGCACGTGATCTTACCCTAACCCTACTCTACAAATAGACCTGTACGAGTTCCCTCCATAATAGTCTAAACCGCCTTTCGGGGTGTTTCAAAATCGCGAAAATGGCAGGACGTGGTAGACTCAGAAAAAAAAAGCTGCTAAGTCTGATGACGAAGCCGATTCCTCATCAAAGAAAACAAAGCCTGCAACTAAACGACTGCAAGATTTTCTGACACATTGCGTCGAAACTGTCAACAAAGTACGCACGGGCCGTACTGTCTGTGGCTTCGATTTGTTGACAAGTCATGGCTTTGACGATGTTGCCAGGCATGTTGCATCTGCTAGACACAAAGCTTACTTACTGTCCAAGATCATGCTGAGGATTCTCCTGATCCCTGTATCCAGCTGTTCATGTGAAAGGGTCTTTTCTCTGGTTAGAAAAAATAAAACTGACTTTAGAGGGACTATGGGAAGTAAGACACTGAATGCCTTGCTGCAGTTGAAATCAAGAAACTCAAATACTAACTATTACAAAACAAAACTCTCCAACACTTCTGAAAAAAGTGCAAAAAGGCAACTGCTAAGTCCTTAAAACAATAGAACTGTTTTGTTGCTGACATTGCTTTTATTGGAAAGACTATCAGTATCATTCATTTTAAGTAAAACAAGTGTAGTGTTTCAACAAGCTGATTTTCATGGTGATTTTAGAGGACTGAAAATATTCTGCTGTTTCAGAAGTAAGCCTGTCGTTACTTTATAGTGTCATAGGCTGGGTTTTGCTAGAAAAAAAATACTGACAAGTGTTAAAAAATACTGATAAACTGGTCCGGAAATACTGACAAGAAGATTAGTGGGGTTGGCACCTCTGCATATTTGATTGTTGTACTCATTTCTATTCTGAAGTTGTCTCTTGTTAAATTATCTCATACATTCCACTAAGAATTTCTGATTTGTGAAAACTGAATGAACTGCTTTATTCAAGAGAAAACCGATATCCTGGAAGATGGAGTGTGGCTAAATTTACTATCCTATCCTATCCCGTAACTTGAGAGTCGTTGGGGCACCACAGATGATTGTTTAACCCCCTATGCTAACTGTGCCTTTGTGATCTGCAAGGGCATCTGACATGTCCTTCCTTGGCACTTGGTCAAGGACAGCCTGAGATGTTCATAGAAATTCTTGACTGCGCTGTCGCCATAGTCTGATGTTGGGGCATAGACCTGGATGATGGTGATGTTGAAAGGGGCTGCTCTCAGATGGATGGTAATAAGTCTACTGGAGACTGGGTGGCAACCCAAGACAGTGGCTAGAATGTCTTTGTTGACCAAGAATCAAACGCTGTGTTCATGCCTGTCATCTTTCCCGCTGAAATAAAGCTTGTGGCCTTTGTCGGTCGTTGTTTCACCTAGGCCTTTCCAGCGCAGTTCGCTGATACTTAAAATGTTCCATCGATAATGGTCCAGCTCATGGGCCAGTTCTTCTAATTTTCCATCCGCAGTTAGGGTCCTGACATTCCAATTTCCTATGATGATGATGTCTCTCGTGTGGATCTTGCTAAGTTGTCCATCAGTAACACACTTATCATATCCGTCCTGGTGGCCAGCGGAAGGCACGGTCCTTGGTGACCCGGTCGACGAATGATCCAGTATGGAGTGAGTGGTTCTTTTCATCATACGGTGTGTCTTGGGCAAGAAAGACCTGGTGTGGGACCCAATCCTCTTCAGGCTGTTGGCCACAGCCGAAATCCACGGGTATAGTGAGGCTCGCCTTGACCCCGAGCATGTGGTCATTGAACCTACAATAACGTGAGGTTCCTCCATCCTAGCCAGTGACTTCTGTGTAGAAGACTTTTTATCCAGAGATGGCATGCAGACATCACCCCTGTTAGTCGTCTTTTACGACACATTGGGAAACATTGAGTCTATTCAGTGCCTGAGCCCACAGGGCACGCTAAATTTACAGAGAGAAAGAAAAATGTTACATATGCACAAATCTCACTTATTTGATGCTTCCTAAGCATTTTTTATGGAGTACAAAAAACAGAAGAAGAAGAAAAAAAAAGCCATTTTCCTGGAAGCAAACTAAAAGTTGTTTTAGACACAGGTGACCTCGCATGTCATATGATGTTAACTACCGTATGGGTATTGACTTGAGTCATGATTTATAATGAACTGGGAAAAGGTGTCACATTTCAGTCACCATTTATTACTGGTTAGAATTTTCAATGCTTGTAATTTTCCACGGTTCAGCGAATTTCTGCTATTGAAAAAATATTTCTGCCGAGAACAGTATGGTTTTCTATGGAACAAAAAAGTTTGAAAATGATTTTCCTCCAATGAAAAAGTATTCTGTGTATGTCCTCAAGTCAAAAGGAAACACAGAACTGCGCATGCGCGTGACTGAATCATAGTTGGTAAAATGGATGGAAAACGCTTTGTTGAGCGTGGCGATGCAGCTGATAATAGAGGCATGAAAAGGAATGGATGGAAAAAGAAGGGGGTGATGAATGACTAGGGCAATAGTTGAGAAAGATCTCTGTGGCAACAAAGAGAAAAACAATGGAGAGCTTGCTGTCAGAAGCTAAAAAAGCTAAGCAGTCTCGTGCAAATGTGAGGCAAATCACAAAGTATGGAGCATTGAATCCTCAGTCAGTGTTGCTGATGCACAATCTGTGAAGCCAGTGTGCAGCATCCAGCATTTAGTCAGTGTAAAGCACCTCAAAAACTTGTTCAGAGAAACTGCGGCCACAAACAAACCAATCTCTCCAAATTCTTCAAAAAACCAACTAAACCAACTGCCGCCAGTGAAAAAACTTTCAAGATTGGGGTCAAATGTATGAAGATTTTTACAAACTAATTTTGGACATTACTGGTGAATAGTGACTGTCGGTGTGTGTTTACCCTTAGATTTGTAGTTGGATTTTGTTGGCGAACAATAACTGTAAGCTATGCATCGATAAAGACCGGCTACTTCAAAAATTCGTAAGCAAGCTAAACTTTCCTTCCATTCCTTCCATACAAGTTATATGTTTTATGCTCATCAAAAATGCACAATTAAAATACAACAATTTGTATTGGGTGGAGGTGAAAGGGAGGGAAGGGACGTCATTGCCCTGCACCCTCTACCTGGACCCTGGCCCATTTCTTCTTGTTTAACTCCAGACCATGACAAGCCCTCAATATTTATGAATGTGTGAGAGAACGGTGCTTTAACTAGTTTTTTTCTTCCTTCTGATTTTGCACTTCATAATATTATGTATGCTTTTATACTATTTTATGTATTTTTATATTATTATTATTATTATTATTATTATTATTATTATTATTATTATTATTATTACAAGCAGTGGTAGTGATAGCAGTCTTGTTGTAATATTTTGTTGTCTTACAATTATATTTTGCTGTGATTTGCAGATCAATTTGTACCTGCAAATGGAACAGAAACCTCACAAGAAGGAAGAGCTGACTCTTGCCAACAATGTATTGCGTCTTGCAGAAGATCTCCTCAAGGTATTGTGTCAAACTAGCATGTTCTTTTTACTCATTTTTGCCACACTTCCAGCTGGCTATATTAAATGAAGTTTTATATAATATTGAGGTATGCCTGTAGTATTTCTAGACAGTGATGTGATGACCAAGTCGCTAGTTTTGAGAAAATTGACATTTTGTGTTTGTGATAAGTTATGTATTTGTGTTTTGATGACTGACTTGATTGGATCTGGTAATATAAGGACACCTGACTATCAGAATTCATGCTGAAGGTACATCTCGTTGGGTCCTGTATCGGGATATAAAAGAATCTCTTCTTTAAAAAAAAACAAACCCAATCTTGGACTTTCTTCACTTATAACGCTATAACTTGAGTGTGATTTTTGAAGGTAATGGGAAATTTAATTCTGACAAGCGTTGACTTTCTGTAATGACTATTTATACAGTGTTTCACCCGACCCCGTGCCATTCCACTAAATGGGCAGATGACAGGCTGAAATAAATGGCCTACATCTAACACCGTCATGATGGCTCAGTTGTCCACAGACACAGTTAGCACTGTGGTTGCTGGATGCTGCAAAGTTGTCATGTGTGGTGGCTGAAGTGTGATGTTTGGTGGCTGAAGTGTGATATCTGTTGGCTGGAGTGTGATGTTTGGTGGCTGAATTTTGTGTTTAATAACCGGAATGTGATGTTTGGTGACTGGACCATGACTTGGATTTTAGTCAGCTGGTAAACGTGTTATAAAAAAAGCCCCATTACTTGTAACCTTGATCTGTGTGTATGAATGTGCTGTGTGCAGGAGCTGGAGAGTCCATTCAAGATCTCAGGCTTTAGTGCCAATCCTCTCATCTATAATATCACCAAGGTGGTTGTCCTGTCTGCTTTCTCTGCCGTCATGACTGAGGTTCTGGGCTTCAAGCTGAAGCTGTACAAGATCAAGCTCAAGTAGATCTGCCCTGGGCGCAAAACACTTAAACAACCCCAGCAGTCTGTGAATCAACAATGGCATAGGATACACTTGCACTGCCCAGGGAAACAGAAAGTTTGTGTAAAAAGGCAGGAAATTAGCTCTGGCCTAGAACGTGACAACAGCCTTCACAAACACACATACTGCCTGCTGGGAGGTGCATAAC